>CM044554.2:23828578-24428578 GCA_024416835.2 Perccottus glenii
TAAAGTGGACCGCTGCAGAGAAATATGGAAGTGAAAAGGATTAATGAGGGCTTCAAGTGAAAGACAAAAGGTAGATGAGCCAAGTTCATTTGAATTGAAGCTCATAGCATTAATGATTAATATGTCACATTATTCGCTACAATCGCTACAAGACCACAGAATAATAAAGACACATGAACACGTACTATACAGCTGAGGTTTTACAAAACACAGGGTTTCATACAGCTGCGTGGAATAATAACATTACGCCTACGGAAAGTATTTTTTATTAATCAAACTGATTATTCAAGTTAGGCTCTCGCACAAACAAAACTAACTAATGGGTTTGAGCCTTAGCCTCCAAAAATGAAAAATACCACCCATCTGCCCATTGTGATTTGCTGCAATGGATCCGGCTAAGTGTCTGCTAACACCCGGCTGGCTAATTGAGTTAGGTTTATAACGGTGAGGTCCACAATGAAATTTATGCCACCCATCTGCCACATAAATAAACAATGTGGATGAATATGAAGTGGATCAGTCAGAAGTTAACTGTCTGACTTTTCAAAAGGTCTAGGCTCTGTTCACAGTTTGGCATGTCATCTCAATCCTCTGCCTTTATTCCCAGCATTCTCCACTTCTTTCAAATCCCCCTCTTGACACCCCCCTTAGCCCCAGGGCTGTGGAAACCCAGGCTATAATGTGAACAGCAGTAGAGGTTGTCTGCCTTTATCATTTCTCTCCTCTCACTTTTCTGACAAGGCGATAAATGCTGCACAAGTTATTAGTTGACAATAGCTGATTGATTTCCTTGGTGGGGGCCCAAAATGCAATTCTTTGTTTTCTGATGCAATTCAAGTTTAGCGCACTAATAAAAACAGTATGTGTGTTATTCTTGTGATTGAATGTACACATTAAAGTTTTAAAGAAGACTGAAAAGGAAAGACAATTCTCTGTTGATGGGGAACTGTCTCATCAAAAATGCACCATAAATGAGTTCATTGGAAGGATTTCAAGAAAGTTCAATGAGAGAGGTTGACATAAAGAGCTTAAGTTGACTTTTAGCTCGCCGTGATCATGTGTGATGTGTCAGCTCATTGCGTTTCTCTCTATTTAGAAATGCAGTCAAAGAATGAAATGAATCCCCTTAAGATGTCCCCAAGGGAAGATCTTCAGAATATTTTTTTTCCTCCTCCATCTGTCACAATCATACTCTCTCTGCAATACACAGCCTGCGGAGGATATAAAGGAGAAGGTTGTTGTAAATGTATATTAAGCTTTTCAGAAGCACAGTTGACAAGTACCAAGGATTAAATCGCTTACTTGAAGCAGAACCTGTTCTCTGGCAAAATGGGTCATATACAGAGCTCTTTAATACATACAGACATACTGCACCTTTGGAAAGATTCAAACACATTTTCTGTAAACGAGAAGTTAGACAACCAGTCATTGTTGGTTTCTGTTTTCTGTGCATGTCACTATAAACTAAAGCAGCTCATTTATCGCAAACAAGTGCAATAAAGAGAACCACTAACAACAAACCTAATGTGTGAGCTTAAACACATCACACTACTGAAGACTGAAACATTATCCTACCTACAAGCAAGTTTTCTCCCACTGCCATACGTTTTCAAGCGCTTTGACAGCCTATTTGTTAAGTTATCTTGTCTCATTGGATAAATGCATTGGATATAAGCAATACAAGAAAATGTAGTCTTTGTCTGTTGCAAAGGAAAGGGACTGGGGCCCACAAGTTATTAAACACTCTATCACTGTGTTGTCTGTTTGAATAGACAAATCTTTTTTTTTTTAATATTTCACTTACTTCTCCTTCAAGTCATTTAAAAGATGACTAAACTGCCGACAATAGAACTGTTAACATGGGAATTACTTTTCCTTATGATCAAATATAGAGTGTTCATGAAAGAATATAAATTATCTCTGTGCTAATGCCGCACCACAAGCGGTGATAAAATCAAAGGCATTCCTAGTTATTATTTCTGTGGTAATGTTGCCTCTCTGCTGGGGCTTTATACGACACAGTTTAGTTTTGTCTGGCTGACCTTTAGCTGTGTGCTGCAGTGGGAGATGTTAGATGCAGGTAGCGGTGTCATTTTGTATGACTCTCCAGGCAGCCCCGCAAAAGGAAGTTTGGGCAGCTTGTTTTCAGGTTGTTACTTGAACCTCTCCTCATTGGCTCTCCATCTTCCCGCTCTGTGTCCTCTTGGCAAATGTCCAACAAGCAGTGGGTGACCCCTCTTTCTTGACTGCCACTGCTTCCACCTTGGGAAAGAAATACCTACAGCCGTGCTTGGATATATAGTTTTATTTCAAAATCACTGCGGCAGACTTCTTTTGTCTCTCTAAGAGACTGCTGATGCAGAAAAGGCTACCTTCCCTTGTAATAAAAGTTAGACATGCCAGACTCACCTCTATTGACCCGCACAAGCCTCTGTGCAGTCCTCAGCGAAGAAGAGTCTGGACCCACTTCAGTGGACAGGCCCGTGTCAGGTTGTGATCCTTGTGATGGGGGCTTTCACCTACCTTTAAGTCTCCAGACAAGTTGCAGATGGCAGTCCAGACGCCTTCTTCTTATTGTGGCAAAGGTGTGAATTCCCTGAAGGTACTGGTTGGCCAGTTGTTTTTGGCTGCACAGAACAGGACAGGCAGCAGATCCGAGCCTAGACTTTCTCCCCTTGTTGCTCCAAATCTGTGACTCTTTAATAACCTTTGCAAAGTTTAGTTTTTACTAAAGGTGCTTATACAGCCAGCCACTGACACACCTTTAATGCAATATTTAGTTTAGTCTAGTTTTATTTAATATATATAATATAATGATACAAAATGTTGAAAATTCATGTCAAGATAAGTATGTATCATGTGGATACAAGGACAATCTAAAGTCCGCAAAAGGCTACTTTAAAAGCAATTATTAATGATCATCTGAAACAACTAACCTAACATTAGCCACTTAGCAAGACCTACATTTGTAATTAGCCCCAAATGGCAGGCTGTGGTTTGGTATTTTATGGAGTGGTCTGCCTGCAGAAATAGTCTGTCAATTAGCAACTAGGCTCCTGGGAATTGTTTCATAAAATGAAAGGCAACTCGTGTTTGGATCCGGGCGTGAGTCCAGTTGTCCATGTCTTTTTCTCATTTCCTGTCTGGCCGCTGTATCTGTCAAAAAAGGCAAAAAGCCCAATAAATCAATATATAATAAAATAATGAGCAATATATTTTAATCACTAGTCTTTTAGTGCCTTTTAAGCCTGTCTTTTGTTTGTCTTCTCATTTCTAGCTCTAAGAATAAAAGTATGTATAATAATTAACCAAAGTTGCTACACTATCACAGATGTGTTAGTTGGAAATAATTGATTAAATGGAGGCTTCACTGTTTAATCAGCCTGTTTACCTCATTGGTATTGATGCAGTGTTTTTTGGGGCAGGCTCTGGATGAAAAGCGTGCATTGGCTGACGTGTATCTCATTACTGTCCTTCTCTCTTGGGACGTGTCCTTATTGGTGAGTGCACAGATATGAGTCCAGCCCTCTGCTTGTGGTGTCTTAAACATCCCTGTTGTGGGCTCCATGCTTCGCAAGATAATATTTGACTTTCATGCACTGTGGACTTGTACTGTACATCCCGGGCCAGTTCTACACCAGGGAGATGTTTTATTATGCCTTCATTTCTAATGCACTTCACATGCTCTAGCCTTTGATGTGGCTGCCTTTTTTGCTCAAATAAACTATCCTTTGCATACATTACACAGAGGCCACATACACAAAGCTTTAATGAAGTCAGCTGTTTGGTTTTCTTTTAAATCCGGCTCAGGGCATCACTGTCAAAACAGTCTTTATCCCTTTAGATGGCACGTAGTTACCAGTGCTTTTACAGCTTGGAGGCTGGGAATTATTTAAATGAGCTTTACATAAAGTAGTGAGTATGATAACTACCCCATACGAGCGTGCAAAGGCATGGCTGGTGAACCACATCTTCCAGCTTCCATTTAGAGCTTCTAACGTTGCTAGAAGTATTATCTGTGATCTAAAACAAATAAAAGTTTTTGTATTGTGTTATTTGGTGATTTATAAGATGGAGCTATGTTAGGGTTGTGGATGGCACATACAGTAAACCTAGGACTCTGCCACTAAAGCCAACAAATTCTGATTCTCTAGATGGTTAAGAACATTCCTGACGTGGTTTTGTTTCAAATAACACTATTGGTTCACACATTGAGGTTTGGTCAAGTTAAGGAATAGGTTTTGGTTTAATTAAGGCAAATGGTTATTGTTCTTTAGTTCAAAAGTGTCACAAAATCTGACATTGTACTGCTGCAAACTCATTGGATTGAGGCTTCCTTGAAAGTATGGTGAAAAGTTACAGTGTGTGTCTTTAACTACTTAGTGTGTGGTTTATACAAGTGAGCAATGTTCAAAGCAAAGGTTAACCACTTATACTGTAAATGATACAAGACAAACAGTTCTCTCCTACAGCTCCCTGTAGGGACGAAGAAGAAACAGTCATTGGCACCTGCCTCAAGCTACTCATCTTAAAGGTTATGTATGAGAACATACCATGTTACTACTTGTCTCAAAGGTTATACAAATTCTGTCCTTTAAACAGTATCCAGATTGTTTTACAGTTAAAGTTCATTACATTCAAGACTACATCCACTACTTTAACACAGGAGACATCTCTCAAAACCAATGCATTTACCAGGACTCATTCAGTTAATGAGGTCTATTTCCTTGATATTTTTGTGTAACCCAACTTTGGTTATTACTGTTTCACCACAGTCATGAACATGTATGTATTATGTGTTCAGCCTCTTTTCTCTCTGGGGTAAGCAGGGTTTGTCAGCGCATTATTTGTATCCTCCACAGCTGGCAAACCTCCGGATAAAGCAGACAAAGTGGAGCACATCTATCTACATCTTATCTACATAACCCCACTTATCTGGCAGTTGTGAGATGCAACTACAGTTGACCTTCCCTTGTCCCCTAGGACTCTGTGAAGTGCAGAGTGCTAGCGTGTTATATTAAATAATTATGCAGCGCAAAAGGACAAGACCTTCCCCTGACAGACATACTTATCAGCACCCTCACTTAAATCCCTCTCTAAATCATGTGGGACTCAAAAATCCCCAGATGACTATACTGGCACTGTGCACTGCATATGGCCGCGGATAACCCCATGTTTCATCTGCTGTGTTTACGTTACAATAAAAGGGTAATATCTTATACAGCAAGCATTAATGCAGCAAGATGAATGTACAGTGTAAAAGTGGCAGAGTAAAGTAAAATAAATAAAAACCCCAAGGCAGTTTGTAGCCCATTCAGAAGCATTTGTTTGGCATTAAAAAGTAGTAGTCCTTTTGTTCCAGGTTTCAAGGATTATTAGGTGAGTTTGTGCTGTCAGGGCTGTGCTGTACTCAGCCCCTTACACTCAGCGACCAAGCACCCTATCAATCAACACCTTCGAGTGGCATCACTACTTTAGACCTTGGTGCTCAGCAGTCTTTCCACAAGCTAAATCATAGTAATTCTTCTTTCTTTCATTAGTCAATCAGATGCAGTATGCGCGCTCCCTATAATCTGTATTTGATGATCCTCCATTTCTACTGTAACCCCATGATTTCCTTAATGATTCCGTGTTTGTGATCGGTGTGCTGTTGTTCTGAGAGGCTAAATACTGGTGTTTCCCTACTGCAGGACCTGTATCCTGTTGGGTCTCTAAATAAATATATGCTTTGAAATGCAAATAAAAAAAAAGATTATAGCTGTTCCTCCTGCGGAGCGGTGTGAATCCTGCACCTAAACACAGATCATCGTCATGCAGTTGGCTCAAGCTCCTTAGGAACAAACAAAACCAGACTTTGAAGTGAGTTTTCTGACCATTACCTCGTAACAGAGCTTGTGTTCTTCTTGAATAATGAAAGCCTGTTCTCTGATCTATCATTGTCCTCCATTGGTAATGTTTTTGCACTTGTTTTGTGCTTTTTCTGCTATTAGTTATAAAAATAAATACAAGTTGCAATTATACTGTTTAAAGTAAACAACACCTGGTTTGGTTTGAAAACAGAGGGGTACTGAGTAGTACTCAACCTGTTTCTGATTCTTTGAAAACATGTATAAATCAAAGACTGGGTCTAACTGAAGCTTGCAGTGCCACTTGAAATCATCACGCCATAAGTAAAATTAACATGTTTACAAACTTGTACAAAATAGGTAGTTGGCCTCAAGTTAATTTCACCTTCTTTGAAAACAAGTTTATCCTGAATTCATTCAATACATAAATTATTTGTTTATTTTAACGGGTCGCACAGGTCTGGAGCCTATCCCTGCTGTCTTAAGCATGAGGTGGGGTACACCCAATACAGACGCCAGTTAATCACAGGACTTGCACTTAACACATACGTCAACAGACAACCACTCACTTTCACTTAAGCACAGGGAGGACTCTCCTCTGTTTCAGATTCATATTACTTTGTTGATCCCTTTAAGGGCAATTCTTTGCAGCTTTACCTCAGAGCATATCACACACAATACAAAAATGCTGTTTGTCAGTCCAATCAGTCCAGACAGAGTGCATAAAAGACATCAAATAAATAACCTACATACCATAAATTTACCATAAAATCTAGTTTGCTAAGCAGCACCAACCAGAACCAAGTTTTCTCACTTAATTAAAGAAGACCAAAAAAAAAACTCCAGCAGCAGAGTTGAACAGTCATGTGGCAGAAGGAATAAAAGAATTGGAGAAACGATTTGTTCTCAGAGGTGGCACATAAAAACGTCGTCCTGAAGGCATCAGTAAAACCTCAGAGGAGAGAACGTGGAGAGGCTGGTTCAGGATACACTTGGCCTTCTTCAGCACCAGATCCTCCCAGAGCAAGCACAAGTCTCTCTGCTAGACATCCGTGATTTTGGAGCACATTTTGACAATGCTGTGAAGTTTGTTTTTATCTTTTAAGGACAAGCCCTTAAACCAACAAATAAAAGAAAAACTGATAAGAATTTCAATAAAAGATCTATTTACATTAAAGGAGTTAAATTTTCTCAACAAGTAAATTTACTGAGCCCGTTTAACAATGGACTCTGTGTTTGTGTCAAACTTCAATTTAGAGTCAATCCATGTGCTAAGATATTTGTCTGGACATCTTTACCGTGGGTCATATGCCTTCTCCAAAGCCACAAAGCACATGTGGACTGGTTGGGAAAACTCCCATGCACCCTCCAACACCCTGGAGAGGGTATAGAGCTGGTCAAATGTTCCAGCTCTGTTCCAGCTCTGTTCCAGGGAGGCTGAGAAGTGTGATCCCCCTGTAGTTGGAACACACCAACCGGTCCCCTTTCTTGAAACGAGGGACCACCACCCCGGTCTGCCAGGCCAAAGGTACTGTCCTCGACCGACACGCGATGTTGCAGAAGCGTGTCAGCCAAGACAACCCCAACATCCAGAGACTTGAGGTACTCAGGGCGGATCTCATCCACCCCTGGTGCCTTGCCACCAAGAAGTTTCTTAACTACCTTGGTGACCAGCTTGGATGATGGACAAGACCACCTCAGAGCCCTCAGCCTCTTCTTCTTCAGTGGAAGACATGTCGGTGGGAGAGCCATCAGTATTAGGAGATCCTCAAAGTATCCTTTCCACTGTCCGACAATATCCCAGGTTGAGGTCAACAGCTGCCCACCTCCACTGTAAACAATGTTGGCAGGGCACTGCTTCCCCCTCCTGAGGTGCCAAATGGTTTGCCAGAATCTCTTTGAGGTCGACCGAGAGTCCTTCTCCATGGCCTCACCAAACTCCTCCCAGACCCAAGTTTTTGCCTCCATAACCACCCGGGCTGCTGCCCGCTTGGTCTGTCGGTACCTGTCAGCTGCCTCAGGAGTCCACCACCGGGTTCTGGAATTGCTGCCTTGACAGGCACCAGAGACCTTACAGCCACAACTCCGAGTGGCCGCATTGACAATGGACCGCTGCCCGATCCACTAAGCACCAGCCCCTTACGGATCCTCCCACATGTGGTGGGTCCACGCAAGGTCAGCCCCACATCACTCTTTCGGGCTAAGCCCGGCCTGCCTCCAGGGTTGGGACCCGGCAGCGCCATGCCGAGCAACATCACAGTCCTTGTTTGAACTCTTTTCATAAAGGGCTTCTTAACCGCTCTTAGTCTGACCCATCACCTAGGACCTGTTTGCCTTGGGAGACCGTACCAGGGGCATATTGCCCCAGGCAACATACTGTAGCTCCTAGGATCATTAAGGTACTCAAACGTTAAGGTGGCGGTTCAAGGAGGGGCTGGACATTTGCCCATTTATTAAAACCTGCTGGACCCTGCTAGTGGGAAAATTTTAAATCAACATAAGAAGGTGGTCTGGAAGGTTAAAATCAGAGGCAAGTCAAGATATGAGGCTGCATTTTGTTAAAAGCAGAGTAAAAGTCAGCAAATTTTGCAATGCAGCTGTGTAATCTGGGGTCTTTAGCAAACCTGATGCATAAACACTGCACACTAAGGGACTCCCTCTGTCCCGCAGACTACAAAATGTACTGGGGATCAAACAGGATATTACACTTTAAGATTCAGCTTGGCGAAACAAAAGTTAAAATAAAAGTGAGCTTGTGAACCCTGCATGGATTATTAGAAGACTTTCAACTTTGAGCTTCTCTTTCTTTGTATAGTGACACTTTTGAACTTATTCATTTTCTGTTTCAGATGCAGTTTTACATAGTCACACTCAGTCTTAATGAGGTGATAATCAGCCGGGACAGACACATAATAAAACATGTATAAATGTGGTTTGGGGCTCCTTATGCTAGATACTGGCCTTTGTATCGCTCTCCAGATTGATTTCTTGGATGTAAGGCAGCGGAGTCAACTAAATGTGTAATAGGCTGGCCATCTCCACAAGCTCAGGAAATTACGAATGGATAATTTAATGAACTGCTTGGACTTTAATACATCACCTTGGCGTGTTCACATATGTGGGAGGAGGGAATTTGGATGTGGACAGCAAATCTAGTTGATAAAAAAAATGAATGTGCTTTATCTTACCGTCAAGTCTTAAATTGGAGCATCTATAATACAAACCCTCACTTAAGAGTTTTGTGTGAAAAAAAAAAACACTTGATCAAGCAACATTGCCATGGAGACTGCCACTCAAAGATAATGTTATCAACAAGTAATTGACATGCTCTTAAATCCATTAGATGCCTAGCATGAGGCCATCATGCTAGGCCTACCTAAATTTAAACGTAGCTCTTTGTAGCTGTAGGCAACACCAGCACCATGTCCTTCACAGTGTTACAGAAGTCTAATGGTGTAGCAGTCATGTTTACAGCTGACAGTGAACGTGGGGCTGACATTGTTTTACAAAATACTGATGGCTCATGTTGTGATGATGCACAATGGAATGAAAATAAACTCTGAATCTTCTCCGTAAATCTCTGTTTGTGGGTACACTGCAATTGATGTGACAGATTAGCACCACTAGATTTTAGTCTGTATCTGCAAGATTAAGTACCTTGTGTTCATAAACATTGATTGCTTGTCTGAAATTACAATTAGAACATGTTTCTTGCTTTGGCTTGCCTTAGCATTGTCTGCTGTAGTCAAATGGATGGCATCATTTTAGAAAGTAAGGCATACACAGTTGCTTAATGCCAAGGAGAAGATTAATGTACTTGGTGTACACATAATTTAGCTTACATTTCGTGTAGTACATGGAATAAAAGACTGGTAATTTCAGAGAACAAAGCCTGATGAATAAATAATGCAACTTGAGCAGGAACTCCCCAAAGTCCTTTGTTGTCCATATGACAGTCCAAGGATAGTAGCAAAGGTCACATACAAAGCAGAACTATCAAAGACTGACAGGCGTTTTGTGAATTTCTCCTCCACTCAAGTGTTTTCCATTGTTGCAAAATAGATGCTTTTGATCTTAAACTAGTGGCGGCCCTATTCGCTGATCACAATGAATATTGCATGGAAAACAGCTGTGAGATATAGTTCTGCTTCTGGCCTGCACATCAGCATTTGTCAACAGGAGCCAGACCGCATGCAGACGCTGGGAAGGATCTCAGCGGACTATCACAGGATTAGTTGCGCAAATAGTTTAACTAGCCTCAGTGACAGCTGCTGACACCTAATTGAATTGTGGGATTCATCATTCATTCTTGTTTACTGTCAGCACAACAGGTGACAGGCGGATGAAACATCGCCCAAGAATAAAAAGATGAATGAAACCCTCTGCTACTATCTGTGTGTGTTTCGGTGACGTTCGCAAGCATCAAAGTCAAAAGGGAAGTTTCGGGTGAACACTCACGTCTTTCAAGCTCCAGACTTAAACACCGTTGCTTTGCTATGCAGCATTCCATTATCTCTCACAATGCACAAGAAGAGGCAAAAGAGTAGAAATAACCGTTTTAAAATGCAATTACAAGTTGCTCAGGGGTCCGAACACCCACATTGTGTCGTAGATCAGGCCAAATCTTCTTTTGCTACGGTGAGAGGTTGCTCATACATAATGAACAATGTCAAAGCATTTCCACCAGGATTTGACTTGTTTGAAATCATAATTCATAATGTGTCTTTAGTTAGGTTTCCCTTTGTGTCCAAGAATATTTCATAAACAAGATGAGAACTTGCCTCTCACACACTGGTTTGTTTGTATTGCCTAGCTGCCAGCTGTTTAAAGGTTGCTAGGTTACAGATATAAAATGCTAATATGGTAGTTTGTCATTTATACTAATTTGGGTATAGGTTAGATAATATTATTGTATTAGGTTATAGTAGGAATGTACTATAATGAGGGTTCATTTCCTCTATTCATTCCCCACTATTTATTTTTACTGTAAAACTGCGGAAGTTGCAGTTGGAGGGATCTTGCAGTGGCATCTGATTACTTTCATCAGCTGTTCATTAGTTATGCCTTAATCACAGATCATAGCGGCTGATGTACCTGGGAGTGAAAAGGTCTTAATATGGCTGCTGGCAGAGAAGAGCTCTCCAGCTGTTTGCTGCCCTCCAAAGCTGTCAGCCCTCATTTGAGCCAATTGCCCTGTGGAACTCAATAATCAAACCTGTAATAACCTCACACAATCTCCAATGCAGCAGTGTACGAAGCCCGCCACAGCACATCCCATTTCTGCTCTTTCTCTCTCATTGCCTCCGACTCTTTCTCTGCCTCAAATCGAAGCCTTGTGCTCGACTCTGTGTAAAACGCTGATTATTTTCAGAATCACTTATTTGGCTGCAGGGGATGCCCACCTGAAAGTGTAGCTTGCCACATAGTCCACATGGTTAAGCCCTAGGCCACAGTGTCCGTCTGTCATGCAGTGGAAATGAAGCACATTGAACAAATTCAGGTTGAAAACTAAATAGTTGTATTTTTCTTGCTACATCTTGGATTAACTAAATGTTACACTCTGGTTTCTTCTTTTTGGGGGACAGTTATTATGAACAACTTTTTTCTGATTTGACTCATTACTATTTTTAGTTTTCTGGTCAGATGTAATAATAATAATGCAATGAGTCTGTTCTGGTTCAATGCACATACTTACATACTATACTACTATATATAACATACTATATCAATAACAATAAGTGCAGGACATAACTTTTTAAACAATTTTACACCTAAACTTATTCACTGTCCTTTGTGCATGTGTCATGTTTTTATACAACTCATCATAGCCACTCTTTGTAAATCCAAGCAGCCACTGAGACAGGCAGCTGCAGTCACATGACCGAGTTACTTTGCGGCAGTGCTTGTCCTGTAGCGCTTTTAATGAAAAGAGTTTTAAAGCTAAACTTTTCTGGACAGCTTCCTTCTTGTGCTTTGCCTAACAAGGCAGGTATTGCATTTCACCTGGGAGCTTTCAGATACATTTTAGTATCTGTGGTTTGATGAGGTGCCAAAACTACCAGGGGAAGGCAACTCTGTTGAGAGTCTGTCAGTGTGCTAAGGATCAAAGCCATTTGCAAAGAGCACACACACATCAAACACTACCGAGCAACGTGTTACCTAGCAACCCCAGACCAGGTGTTGCAGAGAGAAGGAAATATTAAAGACCACATTCTTCCTGTTTTCCGCAAATACAATTTTAAAGAAAATTGATAAAGGCGTGAATGCGTGCTGCATGCAAGAGGAACTGAGAGGCTTTTTTCCCCAGGTTTACGGCAGACACTAGGCGCACAGATAAGAGTTAATATCAAGATCTGAGGTGAGAGGCAAGAAAATATAAAGGACTGACACATATCCTCTGATGGATCTCACTAATAGTGCCCATCTTCTGTCCTTAAAAGGAGATACACACTGAAACTAACACAGATGCACACTTTTCACACACTCCCCGTCAAAAGACCAGCGGGATATGGAAACTGGAAAGGCCCAATTCCACTGAGTGGCCTTGTCAGGACGGAGTTAGGCAATTATGTGTGATGCAGCGGCGTTGTGAAAGGGCCAGAGCTTTGAGCACGAAGGTGAGACTGCCGGTCCTCATGCTTCACTGGCAGCCCTTTATCACGATTACAACACAGCTGTCATATCAGTGGCAAATTAAGCCGTGCTGTGGTGCCGTGCTTTAACCGGACCTAGCAGCAGGTGTTGGTGCCCGCTGTTTGTGGTGACTGGATCATACCTTCCGGCTTTACTTCAGGTCATACACCACCCCCCAGTCCTCACCCCCACGTTGAAGTTAAGCTGAAGTCAACCATAAACATCACACAATGTTTAAATAATGCACCACCACCGCTAAGGCACAGGTGGGTTTTGATTTAAGGGCTGCTCTTGGTTGAGTCACGCCAGCAAAGGTTACCTTTATTTACCCATAAATGTGATGGCCGCCATGGGGATCTAATGTGAAAAATCATCAGGAACAATAAGTGTGTGACCCCCTCACACACACAGCCCTGGAGGAACACTTGTGAGTGCACAAAGAGTGATGTAGTGCGCTGGCCGTCCCAGCTTGTCTGTCTTAGCCAGCAGAAACAGGTGTTAGCGCTGAAAGTGCTTGATGAATGTTCTCTTTAGTGCCGCTGACTGACTGCCCTTATTCAAACTGCAGACAGCTCCTCTGGCTAAGTACTTTGGGAGTAGATACTGTACATGTTTCACACAGGCATCCTGTGTGCCACCAGGCGAATCACAAACTTGTGCAAAACAAAGACACATGAAGACATTTTAGTAGACTTTAGTGGCACTGAAGGAAAAGTGTGCTCAGCGGAAGCTAGAATAATGATGGATTGTGTTTGCAAACAATAGGGATAGAACTGAGTGAGCATCATTGTGTACAAAACCAGGCAGTTATTCTGAAAATTAACAGTGGTCTAAATGATGGAATTAAGAAAGAGATTTTGCCTTCAGTGTCACATAAATAGATTTACTTTACATTTTGTAATATTGCATTGGAAAGTTTTGCTGGAGGTTGTTGCTTTTTTTCTAAAAAGATTCTGCACAAAGTAAAATAAAAAATTTTTTTTTTTTTTAAATAAACTCTGATGCAGTGAAAGTCAGACTCACCTTGTCTGTTTCCAGTTTCAAAGACTGTTATTTGGTGATAGATATTTATGTGGGATGACAAAACAAAATGCTGAGTATGGGACATAGGTGTAACAACATTACTGACAGTGTGTGAAAGTGTGTATATTGCTGGGTGGCATTTAAAAGACACAAGCCACATAAAAGAGCAAGTTACCAAAACTCAACAAGGTGTCTGCAAAATCCAATTTTCTTTCTTTTTAATTTTTTTAACCCAACTGCCGTTTTTATTTTTGTGGCAATTCAAAATGATGGCTCTAAAACACAACTAATGTGTTGAAAAGTGATGTGATGACTGTAATTGCACAACCTGGTAATTACTACTAGCTCTTATTGAGAAATTGGAGCAGTATTTATGGGAAAAAAAGGTTTTACTGCGTAGATAACCGTAAAAAGAAACCTTCTTTTAATTACACAGACATTGAGCAAAAGGATATTCGGGTCTGTAATATAAAATAATACTGCTAGTGTCCACTGGGGTGATTTTCAAACAATCCTCATAAAAACCAGGAAGTACAACCACATTACATTAAAATCTCTGCATTGGCTTCATTTCTGGCAGAATTTCTGTTCTATGCAGCAAAAAACCTGGACTAGCCTCCTAGATGATGTTTGACGAACCTCAGCTCTTTAATAATAAGTGAAAGTGTTTTGTCTGCACTCTTCTTCTTGTAATTAAATTTTGTTACTTTTACTTTTACTTATGTCTCTGATTGTGTATCAACATTGTATTCTTATTGTTCTATAAAAAAAAGGAAACTGCCTTTCCTATACTTTGCCTTATGTGCTGATTTTTACATTTCATATAACCTTTTTCCAACTTGCTGTTATTTTATATATTCTTGCAAAGTAAAAATATGTGAATGCACATGTCAAACATAATCAAGCTGCAGAGACAAAATTTGGATTGAAGAAGAGAAATGTGAACGATGGCACTCCTTTCATGATCTATGAATAGAGCAGGAAACAAAAGGACAGCGGTGGATGGCGAGCGCGTTTGATGAAGACAGACTGTTTCCCTTTAGGGCTGGAGGGAGTGACTGACAGAAGAACGGGGTCACAATCAGCCTTCCCTCTGACAACGGAAATAAAGAGTCACATTTCAACAAAGAGCTCGCCATCTAAAATAGCTTTTATCTCATTCTGGCTGATTATGAGAAGCATAATAGACAGAAGGAGAGGAAGATATGCACAAACACTCAAACACACACTGGCGTTCTCGCAGACGCACAAGAAAACTACTCATCAAACAGCTGCTTTTAGAGCTATGCATCCTTTATTACTCCCAGATTATTGCTTTTCTTTTGTTTGCTGGCCTCTGACCCTGCCTGCACTCTGAAGTTTCTTTGGCCTCCAATTCTATAAAGTGTAAAAGCTGAAGGCAAAAGGCAATATTTCTCCATGCACACTATATATAGGCTTTAATTTCCCTAAGCTACCAGGCCAGATATTGATAAAATCATAAACATGATCAGATGAGATGATGAGCTGTTCCTTAAATTTGTCACTGGTGTGTTGATCTTTTGGCACTTTGTGGCTGATAGCCTGCTGTAACCTTTCAGTTGACATCCCCTCCCTTTGAAACCAATTATTCCCCTGTCTGAAGCTTCTCCTTGGCTCAATATGCTAACTTTTATCTTGACTCGCTTTGGTGCAGGGCAGTAGTTATTCACTATTAAAGAATTCTTTTCTTTCTGCAGTCTGCAATTGTTGTGCTTCTCGCTTTTATTTTGTGCAGGAATGAAGCGTCCTTAGAGAGAGCTGTTTGATTTTTAAAATACACTAATACAGAGACTGTTGTTTTTTTAGATGTGGACTTTGATTTATAAATTACACTAATTAAATCCACTGATTTTTCCACCCACTAGGCACAACACACGGTGGTGTTTCAGCTGTACCCAGGGATGCGAAATAGCTTATGAGTCCAGCTAGTGCAGGGGTGGGCAAACTAAGGTCCGAGGGCCACATGCGGCCCATTGGGCTGTTTAACCCGGCCCGCCAAGCATTTACTAATATTTTATTGATGATTAAACACATCATATATTTTTCCTTCAATATTCTGCAGGGATGCAGTGACAAACAGTAGCAACCTTTCCTAAAACCTTTCCTAAAATCATCTTTAACTCTCAGAGAGATAGTTTTCACTAGTTTTAGAAAAAACTGTAAAGAGTGGTGCTAAAACTGAGGAGGGTGTGACTGTGGTGTTGAAAATACAGTGTTTGTTGCACAAAAAATAAATGTGTTTTTATTGAGCATAAGTGAGTTCACTGTGATTCCGCGGCCCTCCACAACAATGCAATGTCCTAATGTGGCCTTTGGAGAAAAATAATTGCCCAGCCCTGATCTAGCGGTACAAAGTAATACAACAACAAACGGTAACACTTTATTTTACACTGCACTTGATACATTGTACCTTGTTTAACATGTAAAAACATGTAACTTTATAGTACATACATACCCTAACCCTACCTACAATATGTAAATACACATAATTCCATTATGTATGCACGATGTAGGTACATGTTATTCCAGTTTGTTATACAAGGAGGTGGATACAATGTATCAAGTGTAGTGTAGAATAAAGTGTAACCAAACAAACTTCCTAAGATTAATTAAAGGACTCCGCAGGAAGCCGTTAAAGTTGCAATATCCATTTACATTAATTTATATGTTACATTAAATCAACATTTAGTGGTTAACTTCAAGTTCAGTTTTGTGATCTGCAATTATCTCCATCTCATTAATCAACACCTGAAGCCATTGTCAATATTTCTCTCTTTTTCTGTAAGCAGTTGGAGTTGGACCTTCCACTGCCATGGATTCAATGTTGACATAGGTATTAGGTACCAGGTACTGTAACTTAATACAGTGATCACAGTGAAGAGAAAGCCATTCAGATTGTTGGCAATTTTCAAATATCTTGAAAAACCCTAAACAAAGTCTCTTCACCAAATATCTAAATACACAATTATATACAGTATTTTTAAGTGGACTTAAATTCAGACTCTCTCTTGTTTATATGAAACTCCATAAATATGCCTCTTCAGCAGAACTCAAAAGTTCATAAAACTTATAAGGCCCAGGAGCAGAGTCAACAAAAAAAAAAAAAAAAGTTTGGCAGTTATGGTTTATATAAAAATAGAGCCCTGAAAAATACTTTGTGGTCCTTCCTTCTCTAATACCAGTTTCTATGAGAATTTGTGAAAATATTTAAAAGTCTATTTGACAAGAAACAGTGACAGAAAAGCCCTTTTGTGATTGATATTTAGATATAATTCAGAATATTTATAAATGTTGTTATTATGTAAAACAAATACAGTTCAGTGAAGATGATTTGTTTCAATGGGACACATCATGTCCAGCGTTGTCTATTGTAGGTGTCCAAGAAGGACACCTACAATAGAGTCTGAATATAGCCCATATTACATAGCATTTTTAACGCCATGTGTAATCATGCAGGCTGCACTACCACTGTGCTTAATTTATCCAAGTTTTGAGTAGTCTCAATGCAGAGGAGAGGAATTTGTCTTGTAACGTCTGACTGAAATATAATATTCTGAATATTTCACAGCAAATCACGGCAAAAAGAGCCACACATCACAAATACAATGCACAGAAAGTGTTTTATTTAAAGTCTCCTGTGGTCTTCAATGTGAGGCCCTTTGAGAAAAAGAGGTTATTTCATCTTTCGTCATGCAACTGAGCTTCTCACTCGGGGAAAACTCTACACGCATATTAAGCTTTGGTTGTTATAAATTTCACAGTTTTGAGTTTACAAAAGACATGGTGCTTGGCAGAGCACTCTGAATGTGGGACTGAGGGACCAAATGTCTCAGTGATATAGTGTTTTTCAGGGTAATTAACAATGATGTCTTTGTTAACCTCATAGCATAATGCTAATTGTTAAAAGTCATTTTTGGCCAAGTTGAGTTATCTACCTCACTCTACTCTTCTAACACATCTGAGAGCTTGTTAAAAAAAAAAAACATTATCTGCCTAAGTCATCCTTTGGACTTTAAATACAAAGATGGCTGCACCCATGAAAAATGTGGCTCATATGTCTACTAGTTAAGCATTAGCTGTTCTCTTTGATTCATCTGGTAAGTTTATTTACATGTTTTACTTTCTGTACAGTAAAGGAAATTTCAGTTTATTCTATGAATTATAAACAATGTGTTTAAACTTTTAATTTTAAGTTTTGACTATGTAAGTACAAAGGGTTGTTGATAATGCTAAATGCCATTCGGTTAATTTAACATGGTTTAACATGTTCAAAAACATTCAGCTGTATTATCATATTATGCTGCATTATTATTATTATAGCAATGAAGTGTACATCATTTAGTCTGTTTGTTACTTTTGTGATTTGTTTATTAAGACATGTCCACTTCAGAATTAAATACCTTTCCAAAAAAATGAATTTTAAAGCCAACAATGGCCTTGATGTGCAATATATTTGTACACAAACCCTGTTTTATTCAAATGCTGTGCTATATTTAGTGTCACTTTCATTTAGTTGAACTTTCTACAAAGCGGCCTAAGTAGGATTTTGAATTAAAGCCGTATGAATGGATTTCCCTCTCGATGGTGATAAAGGGACATGCATACATAAGCTATCTTATTAATGTAATTCTATCAACACATTGCCTTGAGTCCTTCCTTCCCGCCTCAATTTGCTCTCTATCGCTTCCCTCTTAAGCAGTCTTCAAAGATCCTCATATAGAATACAGAATGATTGAAGGCAATTATGCTGATTCTCAGATTTACAGTAATAAACCTTCTTCATATTCAAATACATATCCCATTTCTGTGAAGGTCACTGTAGAAGACGCAAACGTGAAAATGAATCTAGGGATTAGCCACAATGCTGCTGCATCGGTTTGAATGTGTGAACGTCTCTGTTTATGCTTTTCATTCACTGCTAAACCCCTTGTGAATAAATAGGACCTTTTTTTGGTTATTTTTTTAAACAGCCTTAAAATACCTTTTGGGGTCACTTGGGCAGTGAGTACTGCAGACAGCATTTCTATCTGTGAGCAGACACATGCTTCATCAAACTTTAATCATTCCCAAGTGGTGTCCTCCTCCAATCGAACGCACTCAGGCCTGAGCCCGGTTTGTCACTCAGGAGGTGGCTACACACAAACGATGGCTACTCATGTAAGGACATATTATTGGTCTTATAATGATTTGTCCCTGTCATTATCATTGTAATGGTAAAACATACTTTAATGTGGCGTTCTCACGCAGCTCGTATTTTGGATCAATGCAGTGTTGCTTATAGATAAACTCATTGTTATGTCATTGAGAAAGCATTTATTAATCGGACTGAAAAAAAATCCATCTCATAGGTTAAAAGCATCTTGTCTCTACGAACGTAGATGGAGCTCTGTAGTGTTGACCCCAGACTCAACATTGTCTGATTTGTAACCATTTTGTGGGATAGAAAGAAAGACAGGTCTGTAAAATATCATCCATGCACCAAAAGTCTGGAGGATGTTTGCTGTGTTAGCTGGGTTAATCACCACAATGCTTTACGACTTGAAGCAGGTGGAAAAAGGTGCCAACTCCTTCACAGTGATGGAACTTATCTGTTAAATAATCACTTACAGCGCCAGACAGACGGCATATGCATCATCAGCTTGACTCATTGGTATTGGACTATTTTTGTGAGATCTTTCATACATGAAACCCTCTCAGAATATCTTGCGGGTAAGAAAATTGAGTGGATTGTTTTTACACATGAGAAAGTCAGGGTAAAGTCTCTGGGATAGTTCATGTGTGACAGGGGCTTTGGAGAGTTTATGGAATGGGATCAGTTACTTTATGCTTATTTAGGCTGATATGTTTGCCTTTACGGATAATTTAAACATCCAACCCATCCAATCACATTTCCTAACCCAGTCTGTTAAGCATCTTTACATTTACGTACTGTTAACCTAGGCTCTAGTCTTCTCAGTTTTCCCACATTAAAGGACATTAGGAAATATACAGGTTGTTATTTATAGATTAATCACTGCATAGTGCATTGAGACAGACTAAAGAAAACACTTGTGCTGGTTGTTGCATGACTACGGCGCCTCAGTGGACATCTCCTAGTGTGAGACCCGACCAGCTGGGGCCTTGACTCACTCTACTGTTGCTCCTCTGCTGTATGTGCGAGCTTCCTCTTCGATCTAAAATGTGTTGATTGTGGACCAAAAAAGTGTGAATTTGAGTGTTAATGTGTTTGTTTTATGTCTTGTTTTTGGAAAGGTGGCCTCTTTGTAATACCCTAGTGCCACAGCTCCCCGAATAGAGGCATGTC
This sequence comes from Perccottus glenii, assembly GCA_024416835.2. NCBI lineage: Eukaryota > Metazoa > Chordata > Actinopteri > Gobiiformes > Odontobutidae > Perccottus > Perccottus glenii. Next base: position 23,848,406 of record CM044554.2, read on the forward strand.
AAAGTTACACATGGACCTGGGAGATCTTATTAAGAATTTTATCAGTGTTATCAGTGTCATCAGAGGGGCGGTCATGCCATAGTTCCAACACAACCACTGCTTAATGTTGCTGTTTCATAATCTGATCATTGAATGTTTTATGGACTCTTTTTTTAGCATTAGCCAGGCCTGGTGCCAGCACAAAAGAAGTAAGGTTGCATCTGAGACTAAAGTGTGTGTTGTGCCAAACTATGTACTCCATTTAGAATTTATATCGGCTGTTGTTGTTGAGCATGTATAGTGCAAGCTAACGGGTAAAGTTGTTTGTATAGTGCATGCCATACATTACAGGGAGACATTAAAAGTGTTGTTAGCATTTGGTTTTAAAGTAATTCATTCATTTTCTTCCACTTATTCCCATTAGGGGTTGCAGGTGACTATCCCAGCAACATGGGCCCTGAGGCAGGCTTCACACTGGACAATGGACAGATAGTCGCAGGGCTGATTCTTAGAGACAGATACTGACAGACAACCATTTAGTCTCGCATTCATTCAGTAGGGACACTTTATATTTGCCAATTAACCTTTACATGCATGTGTTTGGACTGTGGGAGGAAGCCGGAGAAAACCCATTGTAGCACGAGGAACACATGCAGACTCCTCACAGAAAGCCCTGAGCTGGCCGAGAATATTCGAGTCGTTTGGGGATTGAGTTCACAACCTTCTTTTACTGTGAGCAAGGAGTGCTAACCACTCTGCTACCACTAACATATTTCAGTTATTCTGAATTAATCTATTGACTTTTCTAAAACTGTGGAGATAGACATGACATGGGTCTTGAACAGGATGTCTTGCAATAAGTCCTCTTCCCGGTGACAGGAGGTTTCGGTCCAGCTGAGGGTTCTGTGTCAGTGAGATAGGCATATTTCTACTGATCTCATGTAGAACCAATAAAATGATTTTGAGAATGTATATTTTTAAGGCTTAAAGTTACACGGTGCCCCATTTTAGCTATTATACTGAACAACAACTGTGTGGCACATCAAGATGCTGATTAGCATGATTATTGCACAAGTGTGCCTTAGGCTGGCCACAATAAAAGGCCACTCTAAAAGGATCATTTTTATGACAGCACAATGCCACAGATGTCGCATGTTTTGAGGGAGTGTGCAGTTGGCATGCTGACTGCAGGAATGTCCACCAGAGCTGTTGCCTGTCGATTGAATGTTAATTTCTCTACTATAAGACCGTCTCCAAAGGTGTTTCAGAGAATTTGGTAGTACATCCAACCAGCCACACAACCACAGACCACGTGTAACCACACCAGCCCAGGACCTCCACATCCCCACACACACACACAGATTTAGACAGATTTGTGAACAATGTTTGTGAGAAATAGGACTTTTGTGTACATAGGAAAAGTTTGAGATCTTTGATTTTGTTATTTGTTTTGGTGTTTTGTACAACTGAGGGTCCTCCTCATCCCCACACATGTTTTTATTTACATCCATATATACAACCCATTCTTTCTCAAGTATATTTTCATTATGGTCTTGTTATGCCTCCATAAAGTGTGTACAGTGCATTGTAAATCTGTCTTCGTGTATATTAAATACTTCCACACACTGTAAATAAATCTTATTAGAAAAGAAACATTTGCTTGGTGCATATTATTTGAAAAAATGGGTCACGTTGTGTTTGTTCTATTTTAAGTATGTGCTCTATTTTATAAAAAAACAGCCGACTTTATCTTTCACTGAAAAGCGCTCTCTAAAATTAGTGTTTTAGTTTGAGTGAGAATTGGAGCAGTATGTGTCCACAGCATGGTCAGTGGGCTTCCTGTGGCTATTCTACTCACAATTGCAGTGCAGTCTTTTGGATGACGTTTAATTGTGTAACAGCCTTAATTGCAAATGGATGTGTTGAGGACACAAAGATGCGTCGACACATATGCCTTCCCCCAAAACCAAGAAAGCCTCTGCCTTCCACCACTTAGCCCACACTGGGGACAATCAACCAAATGGCCACTTGTGACCATGTAGCAGCATCATACAATGTCAACAATCACGTCTGCATTATGCAAAAAGTGGGTAAACAACAGACTGAGGGACACAAATTGGCTCAACACCAGCTGTCTAATTAGCTTTGTGCTGCTCTTGAAAAGCAAACAAACACAGAAAGTGGGACATTTTGAACGCTGGCCAGCCATCGTTGCTAAATGCTCCCCCCAAATCAGACTGGGCGCTCCCATTCTGCTTGCACCGAGAGGGAGGTTTCAAATAAGACACAGATTAGATCATACGTTCGGTCCCCAGAAGGCCTTCACTCAGTATTTTTGGAAGCGCTGTAAAGACTCACAAGAGGCTCAGCTAGAATTTACATTTTAATGAAGCCTTGGTTGATTGCTGTTACATGGAGTTCCTCGCAACTGGCTGGTTTAAGCTCACATGAAGCACACAAACACACGGGCAGACAAACAGCCCCAAACATGTGCTCCAACAGTCCCACAGATGCACACCCGCCACACTTATTTAACACCCTCCCGCTGCGAGGTTGTTGCAGAAACAAATTGTCCTGTAAACATGGGCAGGGAGCGGAGAGGACACCCAGGGGTGCATTACAGGGCAAAAACACATTCTCTTAAAATACATCTTCAACCATTTTGTTGTAACAGAAAATGTTCAAAACAGATGTTTTTTAGACAGTGCATGGGGAAAAAACACTTGAGAGCTGTGAATATAGTCTACCTTTTGTCATAGCATCACAATGACGTGCATGCTGTTAAGGAGCCGTGCAACGTGACAAGTGGCACAGTGACGAGACGCACCAAATTTTGCTCAGCGAAAGACTTCGTGTATCATGTCAAAATCGTCAGGACTAGTCACTTCACTGTCATTTGGCAGCAGCCTGCGTGGGAGCAATCCTGCGTCGTTATCAGGCTCACCGCAGAGTGATGATTAGTCACGTACAGTGGTTGCCACTCTTCACTGGTCGTCACTTAAATTTGGCAGCAACAACAAAAAAAAAAACACTAAAAAAATACTCTATCATTAATGACATTTTCAAGAGGTGGTATCAAACACCATGACAAAAGCTGTTGCATGGAGTGAAAACAAATGGAGCTGGTGCTGTAGGGGTTGTCGGTGAGTCCTGGCAGCCCTAACAGAGCCTTTAAAATGATCATCTTGTCTCTTCTAAATGGCATGGGCTTCTGGCACATCCAGAATAGGAGACATGTTATCTGCAGAGCCCCTCTTATCGCTCAGCCCCAGTGGAAACTATTGCCAGGTAGCAGCTTGTCATGTGACACGCAGCACTGTGACAAGCCACAGCTCAGCATAGTTCACCCCAGCACTGGCAGCTCCCATGTGATAATACATAGCAAAACAGTAGTGTGTGGGCTCCGATAGCACCAAGGGGAATATGAAGCCAGTGCTGATTTATATCTGCCTTATTAAAGAGCTGTCCTTGACCACAGGGGGGAAACTGAATTAGACTGATTTTAACACTAGAACTAGACTGCTGAAATGAAGAGCTTCTGCGACTCCCTGCTTCTCATAGCCTATCTTTCTCTGAGAGCAGTGCTTACCATAGCTAGTGTTCATTGTCCTGCTAAACAAAAGGAAAGGCTGATGCAACAGTCTGTGGCCAGGCAGCCGTCTCTCCCTGGAACAACATAAACACAGCAGACTCTGACTCGGCACTCGCTATTGGGTAACACCGCTTGAGCAAACAACACACAAGACAAGACAATACATCATGACCAGCGTCATCCCAGTCAAAATAAAACAGACTCTGGGGGTGATTGAAAGGATAAGTGCAATGTGTAAACTGCTGGTTTGTGGCAGGTATAAATCCATTTTTAAGAAAGAAACACCTAAACATGTCATTTTAGATGTTAGAAACTCTTGTGGCAGACAGTTTTTTGAAGAAGACTGTAATCATTTCAGATGGGCCCACATCTTCGTACAGGGATAAACTCCAGTAAAAGAAAGGGCCTTTTATCTCTGTGATTTGTGACACCAGATAAAGAGAGACAACCCCTTCCTTACTAGCTGTAACCTTGGAGATTCTGACTTGTTCAGCTAAAATCCATTTGAGCGCTAGTAATTGTTGAATGAGACCTGATAGTCTCAGAGGACCGAGGCCACAGCTTGAATAAATGAATGGAAACGTATTTATATCGTTGAATTGACTGGAGACATTGAATTGACCTGCTGTTATAGGGTCACCTCTCCCCTTTCTCTTTTCCCACGTGGAACATTACTTTTCTTTTTCTCCTCCCTTCACCACCCTCACTTTCTCCTCAGCCCTACACGGCTCAATTCCTTCCTTTACCGTTATCTCAAAGAGCAGATCACCATGGCAACAATTAGTCACATCGTCATCGCCCACGCTTGTATTTGATGGCTGTTTTTATTTTGGAAGGTTTTGTCGATGCACCCGTACCTCACTGGCGCTCGGCCACGTAACCTGTTCTGGTGAGGAAGGAGGAACAATGTTGCCATCTGTTGGGCCCGTGTGTTTGCACACAAAGCACGACACTGACAGACATCCAACACGCCTCTGATGACTCACGACAGCCAATCACATGCCAATTAAGACCTTCCGCTGCGACCACAGATCTACGGCTCAATCATATTCCACAGGTTTGAAACACATCGAAGTCGTAAATGTGGCTCTTTGAAAAGGTCAGCATGCACCGTAGCATTTCCTCCCCTTGAAAATAATGGAAAAGGGAAATAGAAGAGATGCTATGTGCTCCCTGGTGAGTGGCTAGAATGAGGTTTAGAAGATATGGACTGGAGACTGGATGGATCACTCAGAGGGTAGTTTTGACATTGTCATAGAAGCTCAAAGAATTGAACTATCAGTTCATTCATTGACCTGTCCAGTCCTGAATGCACTTTTCCCTTAAACACACTGCCAAAGAAAACAGAAACAACTATTGTTTTATTAAATGAGACAACTGATAGACAAAGGAAACCATAGAAACAACAAAAGTGAACAGTTGGGTCATTCAGTAACTTTATTCATTGTGGAGAACAGTGAGGATTAATTGTGTTATGACAGCTGTAAGTTAAACGTTTTAAATATGTTAAATTTTAATATCGCTGGCATAATCATTTACAAAAGAGCTCTATTTTTTGTGAATGTATCAAAAGGTTTTTTTTTTTTTTAATGCAGCCAAAATGCATAGGAAAAGGACATTTACAACTACATCCACCAAACATGTTTTTTTGTCAGTCTGGTCTGACTATAAGGGTTAGGTTATTATGTGGAAGTCAAAGTTTGCAGCGTTTATAGCTAACTCTGTACCTTTAGAACCAGAATTTTTATTTTATATCACAACAACTCTTACTTCATAAAACAGAATTGAGCTTCATAGAGCTTTAAAGACTTACAAGGTTATGCTACCTGCACTTATACGCTCTTTCAAGGTGCTTGTTTGATGTCCAAAGGTCAAAGTGGAGCCACAGGGATACAGAAAAACTTCAAGGAGAACTGCAGAAGGAGGTCTTCACTCCTCGCATACAGAGCAAGGACAGGTACATAAAGTATCTTTTACATACAGTATCTTATAAATAAATTAAAATGACTATAAATGCATTTATTGGCAGCCTTTGTATGGCAGATACTATTGTAATGGCAATTAAATGAAAGGTTACGAGTCAACCAGATTGTCTAACTAATGTTTAGAGAATATAGAGATTTTTTAAATACATGCCATAAATATGCCATATAATAAAAAAGAAAAATTGAACTTTGCTTGTAAAACTAACCACACTAGATGAGTTGAAAAACATTGGCTGAGAGCATATTGTCTTGAACAGAACTTGTGGCTGTGGAACTTTTCTCAAACTTAACCTTAAAATAAATATGTTTATATCCACTACTCAGCAGAAACTGCACAACACACTTGTTTCTGGAAGTAAAATGAAGCTCTTAATGGTAATTATACAAGCACAACTAGGGTAAAAGTAGACTGTGAGTAGCTGGATGGCAGTTTGGTTAATTAAACATGGAAAATATTTGGGCTTAGGACCAGAACTTGCATTTATTCATCAGTGCCTGCCATATTGTATATCTGTAAATGAAAAGAGTGTGCTGTTGCAGTGGGGAACCAGCTAATGTGAGAGATAATATATTGGCTGAGATTTTGGCTGAGTGTTACCCTTGAAATCTTGGATCTGTTTCTGCTCTCTGGAGGCGCTAATTAAGTTTTTTTTTCCCATAGTCTTACCGTTAAGTGATGTAATACTTCATAGTCACAAATAATTTTCCATGTGGGACACATCATTGCTCCTATTATTTATTCTGCTCACTCATACACTCGCCAAGAAAAGGATATTAAAATGTTTACCTACATTATCAGGATTTCTTCTTGAGATAACACAAAAAAAAGATATTCCTGAGCAGCAAAACCCTGCCACAAAGCACTTTGTCATATTGTTTGTTGAGTGCAGTAGTGGAGGCAAATTAACTCAGGTCTGCTGGGAAGAGGGGGGAGGGGGTGGGGGCAGTGGCACGACTGGTGAGGACCCCTACTGAGGCACAGGCCCAGGGCTGCACATTAATTACTATTGGACCATAGTGTTTACCCACAGATCTAGTCTTAATTGTGGCAGTACAATATGGTTTCTCTGTTGAAGATAGATGACCATGTTGTAAAGGCACTGCTGTGTAACAGTGTTTAGTATTGTTGCCTTGTAGCAGGCAAACACTTGCTCTTTGTAGTTTTCATGTGCTCCCTGCGTGGGCTGTCTTTGAGTGCTGTGGATTTCTCTCAAAAAATGACCAATGAATTCACTACTGCCCAAAAACATTCTACAAAGTGCACCACAGATAACATTACAATAGACTAAATGGGTTTTAATGATTGGTTTTATCATCCATGGTTTATGTTGTAGAAGTGACAATGAGACAGCCATGGTTTTCTGAAGTTTAAAATCAAATACATTGCTGTAATTATACCACAGTTACAGACACAAAATCCTCGTTAAGGACTAAATGTGGTTAGTGTTAAAATGGTTTATAGTAAAATTGGGCTCTTCTCTTCTGTTATGCTCTCATGCTGATAAACCAGTGAAGCACAAAAACATTTATTCAACATTCAGTGGCTGATGACAAACAAGAAATTATTTAATAATATAAAATTACTTTATATGAAATAATTATGTTTCAGGAAGAACAACACCCGTTCATCTAATAATACAAGTGTATTGCATTGCATCCACAGATTAATGTTTAAACATTAACCATTGGCTTAAATATAACCTAACTGCTTTATCATTAAAAAGTAATTAAGAAATTTACCAAACATAACCAATTCATCCCTGTAAACTAAACCAATTACCTCAGTAACTTGGTACAAAATCTGATTAAGTCCTGAGTCATCTGGTTTTGACCATATTGGACATGATGCTGCTGGGTTAGATGTGTAATGAAATAAAAGCATTTGTTTGAGAATGCAACAATGTTAGTTAAAATGCCTTTCTTTAAAGCTGCAATATTGTCATGGTTATTTTTTTATTTATCCTTTATTTTACCAGGTTATCTCGTCCTCTAATAGATAAATAGATGGACCTTGCAGAACTGACAGTCACTTACACTGCAGCTCGGCTTGTTTTCAGCTCTTCAGAGAAAAGACAGCAGCTTCCCACTTCGCAGACAGTAAAGCTCTGGTATTGCCTCCCTGACACTGAGAAATATAAAAGACAATTGGACTGCAGTTTTTTTGGATAAAGTAGTTGTCTTCAGCAGCTCTGCAGCAATGTCACTAACCCGACAACACAGAAAAAGCACTGTCACAGTAATGGGCTTTTTGGCTTTTATATTTGAAACCTATCCTCCAAATTAGGCTGCGTCAATGGAGTCTGTAAAGTTGATAAACAGCTGTGAGTTTAGGTCATAGGTTAAAACATACTTGACTTGTCTTTTTAGTAAACACTCCATTTAAAAATAAAAACCTTGTACAATATTTTCCGTTTCATTTACTTTACTGCATTTTAAAGTTTCCTCACCAAAGTGCTGCTGTATTTAGCTACATATCCCAACTCTCTGCTGTGAGGTAAATGATCCCTCTCAACAAACCTTGGCAGAAAACTCCCTGAATTCTTCCATCTTTTAAGGTTTGCAAATGAATGCAGGCACCTTGTTTCCGTGTCATTATTTATTCATTGTGAACAAATGTTTTTCTCTGTTTCCATGCAGCCTTACCCCCTTCGGAGGACAAGGATACAGTAGCCAATGCACAAAATAAAAACACACCTAAAGAAATGCGCTTCATGTTTGAACTCTATATGCCCCAGACTCACAACAGTGACAACATTATGCAGAAACAAATTCTTTTGGACTTGTTTTTCAATTATTGCTGAGTTTTCACATTTGCATAAAGTCTCAAGGAGATTAAAGCACAGAAATGCTTTAACGGCTGATCCGGTGTCAGTCAGTGTTTTTATGATTTCTTTAGATATCCTGAATATTGCCACAGCGTTATGTAACCATCTGCTTTGAGTTTGGGACTCCATAGGTTGCAAGCACTCATTATAGCTCCTGTTTTTTACACAACACTGAACTAACGCTGATCTCCAGCAGTGACAAAAAATATGTTGAAGATATTGTTTATGTGCCTCTAATGAGCTCTTGGTGAAATTTGCATTCTTTAAAAGGGTTGCTTTGGCCAATTATCGACAGTAACCCACCACACCAGTCACCAGACCTTACACAGCCCCATTTAATTAAGCGAGATCCCAACATAGACAGGCTGCACTCATTATTACTGCCTTTTCCCGAACCTTTAAATGTCTGTCGTGCCAGACGTCCTCAAGACTGCATTGATCCTCTTGGGTACATTAACCTATCAATGCAGTAGGCACTGTGCATTATGATTAAGCACATGGAAAACATCCACGCTGCTCACTCAGAGGTCAGAGAGAGGCACCTACAGTAAACCACAAAGCCCAGCGTGGAGCCAAAGCTCAGCATTAATATTGATGAGTCGGTCTTCCTGCGATGCCGTATCTATCACAGAGCAGAGATACCTGATTAAGAGTGTCCAGAGGTATCATGGGAGCTATTAGGCCTGTGGTACATCTGGACTTTTAAAGTTGGTCGCAGGTATTGGTAGGGACACATGATTATATAAATAAGGCAGTGAGGGGATGGGGAAATAGGCCGCACTGTAATTAAAGTGCAGGGGGCGCTTGTGATGCTGGTGGGCTTCGTGCCACGTTTCCCATTGACTTTCAACTGTGTAAAGAAGGTCAACAGCAAGGTGTTTAGAGCAATCTCCACAAATTGTTGGGCTCAGGCTTGATAATCTCCAAGGCTTTAATGGATCTCAGATCTGTTTACCAAGTGAGTGCACCTTACAAAGTCATTTGGCAATTGTTTTACCCTCTAACACAATAATAGAACTGGAATTGGCTTTTTGATCAATGACATCAGTGGTTAAGTTGATATATTCAATAAGCCCGACAACCTTGAGCCTGTGTGTATGTGATTGTGTATGTGCAGGAGACGTGGGCGGAGGCTTTGCACTGCCCCCAACATCAGCTGAAAAAATTCTTACTTTTACTTGGGAGACATTTGCTTGCACTTGTATTGTCATATTGCTTTAACTGTGCTTCTCTCCAGGAGCTCGACCTATAGAATATTCATGTGCAAACAGCTGTTTCCACCAGTGCGGGCTGACTTTCAGTACCAAATGTTTGTCTTAAACTCCCCAGACGGCTGATTATTACACCAGAGGTACCTTTAATTAAAACTAAAGTGCTGACTTTACAGTACTTTTAAAAAAGTGTGGAGGAGGAGGACGACAGTGGCAAGCGTTGCACTGTCCTGTCATGTGTAAGAATGATTGAATTTCCACCAAGGCTGGGCAAAGGAAGCACTAAGTTGGAGGAGGCAAGGGGCCCTGGTGTGTGAGTCTCACAGTTGGTCTGAGGGCTGTAATGTTTCCTCTGGTCTACTCTGGGGCATTAATGGTTGAATGGATAGGATTGGACATGCCTGAAGACTCAACCAGCCACTAGATCCGCTGCTAGCAAATCTGAACAGCCTGCATCTTAAGCTCAAGTAAGCGCTGTGGTCACTGCCCTAATAATTTGAGCAACTCCAAGAGTAAAGCCCTATCTCATTTGTGGCTCATTTATTAGATAGTTATGCGGTTGGCAAAGACAGAGACAAACTAAATAGAGAGCAGAAAAGAGATGACTACTAAAGGGGAATAATTTCACTTTTACAAGCACAACTGTGACTGGAAAAATTAGACTGTAATATACACATTATTTAGGGGACCTATAGCTAATAGTTACAGATGGTTATTGCCTATAAGATTGCAGCCGTGCGGTCCCTGAGGCTGACACTAAGAGAGGGGAGATGGAGAAATAAGCAAGATGGCTTCATAAGTCTAACAAGCGCTACTTATGACTTGTTACGCCGCATTGCAGCTCGGATCCTGTTGTGAAATATCCACCCTTTGGAGTCTTTTAGGACTGGAGTCTTTTTCTCCTGCCATTTCTTTGTCATCTTAATTTCACTGCAGCAATATCCATAATTCAGAGTGATTTTCCCATCTTCCTCGTCTTCCCTATGTGAGAAAGTTGGGAGATGGATTCCCTAAGTTTCATGAAAAATTGTCAGAATCTCAGGCGAACAATGAGAACACTATTACAAGACTTGGCACAGAAAAGCCTCAAAGGCCTTGGCACAAAAGCCTGTACAAATTGAGAAGATAGAAGTGCAAACTCATTAGCTTACCAGGTTTCCAATCACAGCATTTTTATATGCTGGATGTCTCAGAACTCCCATCAGATGAGAGCCATTTTGCTCAACTTCAAAGGCTACACTGTTGGAACGTTGGAACTTGTGAACGGTGTTCCAGCTCTGATATGTTTTGTCAGAACATGTCAGCCAAGACGTATTTCACCTGAAAAGTGCATTAGCAGCTGTTACCAATGCAGCATCATACTCTGCTTACGACTCTTAGCATAGAAACGAATGCATTTTTATGTATGACCACTGGTCCCCAGAGACTACTTTGTGCTTATGCAACAACATGATAAACTTCCTTCAGCCACACTTTCTTTTTGAGCACTTTTGAGAGTGCCCATCCAATATAGAGTTACAAGACAGCCAAGATATTTCCCAAATGGCATGCAATACAGCGCAGAAACAATACTTGACTCTGTGTTCCCGGGCAGAGAGGGTTAGAAACTCTGATGAATCAGACCGTTTGATCTTGCACTTACTGCACAGCAAATTTAAAAAGGCCGAATCTGAAATAGCACTGTCTTGGCTTTGTAACAGGTAGAGTGCTTTATGCTTGACATCCGAATCCAAATAACACACGCCAACACCTTGCACAACAAAGCGCTGTTTGATGACACAAAAATCACAAATCTCTCTGTGTGAAATGTGCTCTTTGTGATGCAAATGAGGCCCTTGTAAACACCTTTGACTTCAACATTTAAGCACATTTTGATGCTGGCTCCCCTCCTTGTTTGCTTTTCTTCAAACCAGCTGAATGTCTTTGCTGCTGCGGCATCCAAGTCTTTAATCTGCAGTTTGAGTATTATGATTGCACTCAATCCTAGATTCATTTACGTAAGTGACTGGATTCAGAACTGCAGCCGTATGGGCATACAATCATTTCACCCGAGCTTCCAGTGTGCTCTACTTTTAATCGCCCCTGTGGGTATACCATATGGGAGATGTTGAAAGATATACTGCTGTCATTCGTGATTCTGTCATTTTTTAAAATGTGCTGTCCTGCACAATGATAGTGTAGGTAAGATATTACCCTATTATCCCATTAAGGTTGGTACCTCAGAATCTGCAGCGTTCATTTTTAGACAGCTCGTCTCCTGCACCATTTTCATCCCGTTCTAGGATTGTTCCTCCGCGATGCCGCACTACCATCTGCTGGGGAAGCCACAGGCAGAGTCCGACGCAGTAAACGCTCACTCTCCTTGGTCCTCTCTGCCACTCGCTCTCTCTATAACAGAGATTGATTTCTCTGTCTGTCACTGATGACATTGTACGACTGCTGTGTTTAAATTAGAACTGCTCTGATAAAAGAATATAAATGAATTGAATCTCCCTGGACTTAAAATCTTACTATTCATTGACAGAGATATTGAAGTACTGTAGCTGTTACAAAAGCCCCATTGATATAGCTTAAAACTGACAATGATCTGTGACAGCTCCCATTAATGATTAGCCCATCCTCTGCTGTGTGTACTAAAATGAGAAGTGCTTGACTCACAGCAGCCAATCGCCACAGCTGTTTGAGTCCTCTAAGAGACAGCATAACACATTATGTAATGCAATTATGCATCAGCATTAATAGCAGCCCATTGTGCCGGCAACCAGCCAGCTGCAAAGGGTTTATATAACTGCCAAAAATTGACAAATAAAAGACTAATGAGCAACCTTTCCTGTAAGAAGCGCATTGGTCGACAAACACACACACACAGAGTTGCACAGCCATAAGTCCTTATTGGGCTCATGTGGTCATCAGCACTAAGACAGTTTAACAAATTGCCAGAACATAACTGTAATATTGCTTCCAGTATGTCACATTGTTAATCTGTATAGCTTGGCATACATTCAGCTTCAATCATTGGTGAAAGTGCTCTCACAAAGATTCATTGAATTAACTTTGCATGCATAAAGAAGATGGAGAATAGCTTAGAGCACTCTGTGTGTACAATTTACATAATGCCTTTAATTTTAGTACATCCTTTATTATACTCAAAGGATGCTTCAATCAGAAGACTACAGACAAGCCCTACACTATGTATAATGTATAGAGTAGATAAAGGATCTCTAAAACAAATATGTGAACAATCGTTACATAGATTAACAAACATTATCAGTGCTGGCGGATTCTCGGGAGATGCAAAAGGTCACAGAGACAGTTCTTATGGCAAATACAGAGGTGTAAAAAAAAAAAAAAAAAGAGGGATGTGCACATGATATATATACAGATCAGGCTGCAGTAACTACAGTAACTACAATGTCTACATGGCTCCCACTTCGCAGATGTACAGATGCAAGAGAATAGCTGCTAATATTCTGCTATTAGCATCTGTATTATAACATGAGAGCTGTTTTTATTCATTTCTGATGTTGATGCTAAATTCTGTGCTTGTTAATATATATAAAAAAACACACACAGAGCAAACAATCGTCGAGGTGGATGACAGGTTACTGTGTCTAAAAACTTTCCATACTGTAAGTGTCATTCACATGTAAATATTTAACTCTGTGCGACCGCTAAAGTAGATCGATTCATGTATGTGCTGGGCTGATGGTCAGTGCTGTGAATAGTAATCACACGTCTGAAAGAGAAGAGTGGTCTATGCTGCCACCTACAGGTGCCAGCGACTCTTACACCCACTCATTGGTAAAAAAACATCAGAAAGCTCTCTCAGTGAGCGCCCTGCGGCAGCACACCCCTCCTCCCCTGTTTTCTCACAACCAGGGAAGACTAAATAATATTAATGCAAACTAATGCAGTAAATGTACCCAATCCTTCATAATTTTTTCAAAGACAAAGTGAAACTCAGATTTGAAGTCTCTCATGGGCTTTTATTTACACTCACTTCCAGGAGCCCGATGCAGTGTGTTTGCACATACCACAAGAAAATGACTTGCAATCTAAACAGCTGTAAATTTCAGCTGTAGCGCAGCCTTAGCCTATGTCAAGATTTTATAACTCAGATTGATTGGAATTATATAATGCTTGCTGTGACTGACTGACTCCACTCAATGGACCTGTAAAAGAAAAAGCATCATGCAGGAGCCCGGGTCGTAAAGGAGCAGTGATAGATAAAGGTGGGTTCACTGGGGGCTGGACAGGACCACTGCCAAACCATGTCAGAAATCTCACTGTGCTAGCGCTTTTTTGGATTGCACACAGGGAACACTATTTCACTATTTATTCCCCAGAACATAATGCATGGTGAATCACCTTTATTTTTGGCACACTAAGACTCTGGGGCCAGCTCTGTCTACTCATTCCTGCTTTAACAACTGAGCACCAGCCTGAGCAGCTATAACCTGCTGCTGGTGCCCACTGAGCATATTTTATGAAAGTGGAGCAGAAGGAATTTGTTAATTTCTCTGATTTTGTTTTCAAATATGCTACAGCCAAGTGTGGCAATTGTCTTTCTCTGAGTGTGGTGCAGTAAATGTAGTGTACTGAAATGTACTGTTTAATGGATTGGAAAACCAAGTCCTCCGAGGCTGAACCCTGGACCTTTATTAGCAGCAAACAGCGAGCGCCTCTAATTCAAATGAGGCAAACCTGCTGAGAGACGCTTTTACAAAGTGCTGTTCATTAAAACACTGTTAAGTGGAATTAGCCTCATAGATTTTAACTTTGAAAAGCTGCATAAACTTTAACAATTAAAAGTGAAGCATCTGCATTTTTAATTTGATTATGAACCAGATCTGAAATATCAAATCATTATCTTTCATGACAGCACCCAGTGGCACTTGTCATACTCTGTTACCATCATAAAACTTTTTTGAATTTAGGACAAGATATTATAAAAAACTAATGAATTCAAATTTCAGTACATAAAATTACAAATAAATTGTACTATAGTCAATAAAAACAATTGAGACAATCCAGTCATCTTTAGTTAAACTGTAAGTCCAAGTCAAGAAAGGTCCAAGTCGAGTCCAAGTCACCAAAGTGAGTTATAAAACTGAAAACTGTTGGAGCCAAACAACAAATTGGGATTTTAGTTTTGTTTAATCCTGTTTCATTAAAAACATTTATTGAAGTGGCATATCATTTAAGGCTGTAGACTATTTAGGCCTATATTTAAAATTTTATTTATTTAGGCTCAACTTCTGGGTCACATTGTTGTTGCTAAGAGTGACTTGTGAGTCCATTGTGCTCAACTCCGAGTCTAAGTCCGAGTCATCAGTTCTCAAGTCCGAGTCGAGTCACGAGTCCTTGTGTCTGAGAACGAGTCCAGGTTTGAGTCCAAGCCATAAAAAGATAAGTGTAAGTCCAAGTCGAGTCATTGAGGCTTCCCCTCGAGTCGAGTCACAAAAATAAGCCTGATGACTCGACTCGCTCGAGTCCGAGTCCAGGACACACATAACAATAATTAATACCCTTAAAGACCATTTATATAATCTCATATAAAGAATATTGCCATTTATTTTTAGCAGCATGAGTTTTTTCGCAGCATTTAGAAAATTCCAGAGCAAGGTGTATTTCTTTGACAGCAGCTTGCTCAAGCACCAAATGATGCAAAAATTATGATACAAACAGCATCTGGGCTTTTTAATGTGCTGTTAAAGCTGTAGTTAAAATGCAATAGTAATTTTTCACCATCTTGGCAACATACACAAATGTTTATAAAGCTGATTTGGTCCAAGTGAGTGCTTCAGACTGTTTTACATGCTTAATGCAGTTTAAGATATAGAACTGTGCTTTTTGGTTTATTAAAGTGAAATTAAATGTTTAGTTGCTTTTAAAACTGTTAAATCTGAATTTGTTATCTTACTCTCTAAAATTACAATCACCTTGGCAACAGATTAGACATCCATGTTGCTAAAGCTAATGTATGCTCTTCAGACTCAATGTGGGTGGAAATATGTCCATTCAACAACAGCATGGGGATGTCACATCCCTTCATCCTTCTATCTCACTTTTAATTGCTTGAATATGTGTCCCTTACCTTCTCTTGTCAGTCGTTAATTAAGTCCTGCTTGGAATGTCTAAGCTAATTAGCACTGTACAGCCTGTACAGTGACAGCCTGGATGTGTCCATTGAGTCTTTGATTTTATAGTTTCATGCTTCCTGTGTGGACGTAGAGAATTAACAGGGCTGAAGACAGATCCATCTCCAGAGCATTTTTTACTGACACCGCACAGTGATCGCACTAACGAGCAGCTATCTAGTTAGAGGTAGTTAAGCTCACACCGCTGCTGCTGTCTGATTTAACAGTAGGGGAATATCCTTGCATACAGCACTCACACTGGGCCCTGCACATTACTGCTCTGTTGGCTGTGTCTTTTCACTGGGTTCTGCTTTTTACCACAACTTGGCCACTTGTAAAGTGTTTTATATTTTCGTAGCCAAGCAACAACCTCCAAAATTCTGTCACTAAAACATTGACTTGGGCCTAGGGGTCTGTAAATGAGAAGGAGAAAATCCCATTGCATCTAATTGTGACTTAATAAGTGAAATAAAAATGCATTTGTAACAGCCTGTTACAACACAGTCCTGGTCTCTAGAGCCAAGTGCACCTTGTGTGACACCAGGTAGGATATGATTTATTTTAATAACGTATTCTATGTGATGTTCTCCTGAGTACCAGCAGTCAGTTTATGCTGTCTGCAGTGGTTATGATGTCATACTCTCCTTGTGACTTGAGTTTTGATGTATTAAAGGTGCTGTAACCCCTCCTTACCTCACACTCTGAACCCCCATTTCTCCTAAGTAGACCAACAGCTAATGGGAGTGCTCCTTATTCTAGTGCCTCTTGTATGCTTCTAGATGATTATGGTTTTAAAGATATGCCCGAGATATGCACAAATAAGATGTAAAGATATTTATCATAGCTTTTACATTCTTTATTGTTATATTTTAATCTTGTAAATTATTATCTTTGTAATATTTAATTTTTTATAATTTTTTGTTGTTATTATTATTATTTTATTATTATTTTAGATCTAAGCTAAATAACTATTTATTAGGATGATCTCTCTAGTGGACATCACAACAGTGTTTAATGGCTATTTTCATGTTTTAGTTTTATCTTGTGCAGAGAATGGGATCATTTAAAAAACACCTGACAATAATCAGAAATATACAAATTAAAAAAAAACTTTCTACTTCCCAGAAAGTAGGACAAAGTCCAACTACTTTCCATACTTGTCTCTCTGTAGCTTAACACTGTTTTTGTGTATTATTAAGCAAAATTGCTAAGTTACTGCTGCTTTCACTGACTTGAACATAAGTCCAGAATGCAACAACATGGTCCTTTTTAGTCAATAAATCACTTTACAGTGTTGCTTAATGACTGTAGATAAATGCAAAGCAATAAAACATGCTCTTACAGTTGAACATGGCCAATAATCTATTACTTGTGTTCGAGCAGCATTAGAGCCATATTTTCATTGCATAGATTGTGCACGTGGCAGAGTGGTTAGCACTCCTGCCTCACAGCAAGAAGGTCGTGAGTTCAAAACCCGGCCGACTTAAAACATTCTGGCCAACTCAGGTCTTTCTGTGAGGAATCTGCATGTCCTCCACGTGTTACCGTGGGTTCTCTCCGGGTACTCCGGCTTCCTCCCACCGTCCAAAGACATGCATGTATAGGTTAATTGGCAACTCTAAAGTGTCCCTAGTGAATGAATGTGAGAGTGAATGGTTGTATGTCACTATCTATGTCTAAATGTCAGCCCTGTGACTAACTGGCCACTGTCCAGGGTATACCCCGCCTCAGGCCCAAAGCTGCTGGGATAGGCTCCAGTCACCCGTGACCCCTAACGGGACTAAGCGGTAGAAAATGAATGAATGAATGAAGATTGTTCGATGTCAGAAAACTATGTTATAAGTCAATTTCCATACACCAATAATTTCTTTTTCCGAGAATCTGAAGCATGCCGATGCTTTGAAGGGACATGCTGTTGTCTTTGAAAAAAATATCAGCTAAAAAGTGCTGGGGATTTTACTTATAAAAATTATTTTCATAATTAACCTACATAGAGTGTGTGTTCCATTATGTTTAACAATATACAAGATTTTATACAGTTAATTTTTTTTTAATTCTTCAGCAATATTTCACTTAATATTTCAAATAATATTTTATTAATTAAAGCAAACTTTCAAAATCAACCCCTAGTTTATTAAATTATATATTTTTACACTACTAAATAGATACCACCATACATGACACAAATGCTAAATGTCTGCAATATCCACATTTGTCCACCAGAGAGCAGACGACGCTTACAAATAAAACCAGGATCTAAGCAGCGCTTGTTAAAATGTAAAAAGCATTTACATTTTAGCTCTGAGCAGCAGCAGGACACACAACTGGATATGGTTATGTAACATTTTCTTCTAGTGTTTCCATTCAAAACATGCATAGTCCTTTTATCCAGTAAAGTAAATGCAGACTTTGAGACAGGACCATGGACAGAGGCATTTCAGGACCCTGGACAGTTACTGGGCTAAAGTACAAAAGGGTGCAGCTTTGTTGTTGTCTTTGTTGCTGGAGATTACTTCCACTTTACACAATAGGCCTTGCACAGTACAAATTCATATTTTGCAACATTTGGTAAAGTAATGTGCATGCAATTTTCTACTGTGGACCTATATACTATTGCTGGTTGTTTTACCACAGGCTGTCTACTCACGCAGACTGAGTGCAGATGAGACACGACAAATCAAGAAGCCAGCTTTCTGGGATTTCCTCACATTGAGGGGGGAGTCTGGGGGAGACGAGGATTTCGCAATCACTCGCCCTCTTTTACAGGGATGACGTGAGTGCACGCACGTCAGACGGAGGAGAAAAGGGGATGTGGCGGAGGGCGGTGTTCCCCCTGGATATGTCTCTGTCTAACATTGGAAAACGTTCAGAATCCGACAGTAGCTACATTAACTCTGGCTCGATCGGAGTGTTCATTAGCTCAAGAAATGGTCGATACAGAAGCAGAGGGGAGTCGTGATCGACACGAGGTCGTTCTCTGCTCTGATTGGCTGAGCGCTAACGTCTATTGCGGCTGTAAAATGCAATATTTCGTGACTGAATGGCGTTTAACTTCACTTACAGACAAAGCAGAAATCACAGTGTTGGCGTTAGCATTTGATTAGCACACTGCCCAGAACAAAATGGCATTATAAAACGCGTCGAATAGTATTAATGAATGTAGCAGGGCAAATCGCGACACAGCAAAGCCTCCTTAGCTTAGCACCAAATTAGCCCACCCCGGAAGTGGCATTACTCTGGCGCTGCTCAGTGAATGGGTTTATGCCAGTGTTGGTTCAGTAAACAGGATGAGAGCACGTTACACTGACTGAAGTCCACTGAGGGAGCAAGTTAAAAGCATGTACCTAACTGGGGCATGTACAAATAGAGGCACAGGAACGTGTGAGATGATGTGTTTATTTTTATTTACTATTTGCATTTCTGAACATCTTGATTGACATTAATGTAACACTTTATATGAATGTGTTCGACTATGCATATAATCTCTTAAATGTGCAGTGAGACGATACAGAATAAAAAGATTAGGCTGGAGCAAGGCTACTGGGTCGAACCAAAGGATAATGATTTTACTATTACTTGTGTTTACATGACCTTACGTTGTGGAGTAGTTGGCCTAGACTGTATCACAGTGCACAGGACATATAAAGACATGGCTCTTCTTTTAGCACTTCTTTGTAAACCACAGTTGCTGTTATATAGGCTACCTTAATTTATATATTTCAGCTAAATAAAATAGCATTTGAAATAAAGTTGTCTTTTGTCAGTAATGGAATAACATGCAGAATTTTCAAACAAGTCAGTCCAGTTTTAGTTTGCTGTTTGATTGAACTGAATCCACATTTATGTAGATGGCTAAAGCTGTGAAATAAAATATATTTCCATTGTGTTGTAATTTTAAAATTCCTTTAAAACACCAAGACTGTTAACTTTAAACTATAATTGAGAAAATATTCTGGATTAAATAGACGGCCTGTAGCCTACACATATGTGTACTGTTGGCCTCCTACACAAATACATAAAGATAATATCTGTTTTATTACATGTCATTTGTTTTGATGCAGACTGTCACTAAACACAAAAGATTTCTCCAAATGTTAAAACACTTTCCCCAAAAAGTCCATCTGTGAATTTTGTGTCCAAACATTTAGGTACATAACAACTTAAATGCAAATATGTCACTGCCCACTATAGCTTTCATCCTTATCTCTGCTCAAAGCACAACCTAGATCGACAACATGACGGTCTTTGAAGCTCATTTCTGGGCACGCTTGTCCCAGTTGACACCTGGGCTGATCAATAGCAGAGGCAGCCGATGAGAGGAGGGAGGGAGGAGGAAGAGGAGGAAGGGAGGGTGGGGGGACGTGATAGTCTCAGCCGCACCGTGAAGGGGGCCGTCCCTGTTGGTGGAGATCAGCCCGAGGAAGGCCCATCCACTTATCATTAGAAGATATCTTCCATTTCGACCAGGGTTTGAACTTCCGCGTGCACCTCAGCCATAAGGGGACAAGTCGAAGGCTATTTGTAAATAGGTAAGCTTTGTGTTTTCTGTGTTACCTTTGTGCGCTTTTGTCAAATTTAACGCGAATAGAGGTCACCACCATCTAAATAACAGGCAATAAGCGTCGATGGAAAGCTATGCACCTTCTCTAAATATTGTATCCCTCTATTTATTTATTTATTTATTTATTTTTGCGATAGGAAAACGTTGTACGATTTAAATGTAGTTTTATGTATTTTTTTGTGAGTGAGACGCGAGAATGCTTGGCGCGTAAATCGGTGTCTGTATGTGGCGATTAAAGGCTTGACCTGCTGCTTTTACAACGGCTCTATGAAGGATTGGTGTCAAACGTGAAAAATACCGAGCTGTCACTCCGCTGCTGCTCGATTTCCCCACCGTGTCGCTTTACGTGTATCACATCTCCACAAAAGCCTCACTAAAACCGTGATGCGAGTGCATATCTGATTGGATCGTGCTTCCCTTCCCCCAGCAGCAGCGTAATGTAGGTTACTATATGTGCAGTACAGTCTACCGTACATGCAAGAAGGGCCGTGCGCTTTTCCCTGTCACTCTGTCCTGTCATCTCACCGCAGCACAGAGTAGCATTACATCCTCGCAATAATTAATGAGCACCTTTACAATTAAGCATTTCATTGAAATCTTTGCCCTGTTGAATTTTTAATGCATTGACGTGGATGTGAGAAGGGCATGAGTGAACACAGACTTTTACTACTACCTTATTGGACTGCAGCTGTCAGGGATTGCCACAGGAGGCGGTGCTGTCCTTTTTAAGCACCACAATGGCTTAAAACAGGCAATATACAGTAGTAGATGTATTATATACCACACTAGCTTATTTTACAATAATAAAATGTCAAAATGTGTACAGCTTAAAGTAAATTTCCTGTGACAATGACAGCAGTAATGTTGACTGACATTTCTGTGGGTCTATGTGCCTACAGTTACTTGGCCAAGATGGATGTGTTTATGAAGGGTTTGTCTAAAGCTAAAGAGGGGATGGCTGTGGCCGCTGAGAAGACCAAGGAAGGCGTCGCAGTTGCAGCTGAAAAGACTAAAGAAGGAGTCATGTTTGTAGGTAAGACAATCCCAAATGTTGCAGAGTCTTTGACCAGCACAGGTCCACTGACTCACTGAGAGTGTGTGATTTATGCAGCAGGCAGCAAATGAGAGCACTGAAGATTTAATGAACAGCAGGCCTCCATGTTCTGAGATGAATGGGCAAATGTTTTGAAATTATTAGTGGCTTGATCAAAACCAGAATCCATTCATTCAGACATTTGATTACAATAAAATTTCAAATGTGGTATTTTAGACATCTTACATTACAATGGCTGATATTTCTGAGAGAGCATTACATTACATGACCTCAGAGCTACACACTGATGTAAAAAACAGTGATCCGATTGATTTACCTGTCACCCATTGCAACTAAATCAATACCTGTACATATACAAATTACAGCAATAGAGTATTAAACCAGATTTACATTCATCTTTGTCAGTAGTTTTCAAGGCATATATGGTGATCAATAGGATGTGTTTTGAGCTCCTGAGTGTCCTTTCCCTTTTGCCGGACATGAATGGGCTACAGGCAGGAGACGAGAGTGCAGGGGGTGATGGGGGAAGGGGTGGTGGGGGCAGCAGGACAGTGGGAGCAGCTCTTGCCACATGTCTGTGTCTTGGCCAGCGGGCAGCAGATTGTAAAACAGTCTCAGCCTGCGGTCGCTCGCCTCCTGGAGACGAACAGGCAAAAGGTCTCAGCTTCTTGTCCTTTTCACTGCAGACTAATCTGTAACAGACACCTCTAGAGACCAGCACAGATTAACACAGTGAGGGCACTGGTGAAGAATGAGAAAGGTATAAAGTTTTTTTTAACACCAGTCTGTAATGTCCTATGAATATGATCAGGGTGTTATGATGCAACAGTGCATAGTGCTGCGTCAACCGGATCAAAGTGTTGTCAATATTGGGCTGTCATGTGCTTTTTTAACTCAGACCTGCCATTGGAGTGAAAGGGCAGGATTACTGATTTGTAACTCAAGAGATTTATATTTTATTG
Source organism: Perccottus glenii (assembly GCA_024416835.2). Lineage (NCBI taxonomy): Eukaryota > Metazoa > Chordata > Actinopteri > Gobiiformes > Odontobutidae > Perccottus > Perccottus glenii. Next base: position 23,870,715 of record CM044554.2, read on the forward strand.
GTTGTTAAGAATTACACAAGTCCAAAACAAAATTAGAATTACTTAATGTAAAATCTACCTATAAATGTGTAACAGCAAATGATTTGTAACTCTAAAATCTAAATTGTCCATAGTGAGCATAAATGTTCAGCAGCTGTGATTCTCCAAGGTATACCCGTCTATTCACCCAAAGCAGCTGGGATAGGCTCCAGCAGCCCCCCTTCACCCTCAAAGGACAAGAAGTAGAAACTGAATGGATGTTGTCATATCATAAAGTCATCATGCAAAATAAACATCAGTAATTATTTCTGGTGTTTTCATTATACATAAAAATCAATTGCTGAAAACAGTTATTGGGTTTTATTGGTTTGGTTTTAATATTTAATGAACCATGAGCATTAACGTTTCAGATCAATTCTGTAATTGTAGGAGACAATGTATGTCCTAAGTGCTTGGCTGCTTCTGCTTGTTATTCTGAATTTGTCCAGCTAAGGGTGGAGGGGGCTGTGGTGACTCAGAGCTGGACAGAGGTCCTGGAAACCATTGCATATTACACTTATGTTGTCGGGTTTTGAGAAGTTGTCCAAATTTCCTGTGACACCCTGCTGAAATCAGTGGAGTCACCCGTTGGTACAAGTGTGTGGCTGGACAGACTGAAGCGATGCTGAGGCTTTTCCAGGGGAAGTTGTCAGATGTGTCAGCAATGAGACAGGCTCCAATTAGTCGACATAATACTTAGCAGTGTCTCTGTCACTCTCTGTGACTGAACCAAACAAATCAGACTGTACACTAGGTTGATTTCCATATTCTCTGTGAAGCCCGTGGAGAGAGAAAAGGAGCGTACATGTGCCGTGTTTGTTGAGCATGGCGGTGCCCTAGAAAGTTGCCTGTGATTTGCTCAAAGGCCCTGCTTAGAGGAGGGGTTAGAGTGATCCAATACATCTGTGGCCCACCTTTTGACATCTGCTGTAGCTGCAGACCGCCCACCCAGCCGTGCAATGTGTGATTAGAAAAGGGAAAGGAAATAAGCAAGACAAGAGACTTTTGCTTTTTAATGTTAGAATTTGTGGTTTCATTCATAAAGTAGCCCCAAAAAAAGGCTTCAGTCACAACATTTTCAGTGTTTTGTGTGAATTGCATAATTATAGCAGCAGTTTAAAAAAGTACAACATGTACAATCTATTATTACGATGGCTCTTGCATGGGGCGGCAGTAGCTCAGTGGTAGAGCGGCCGTCCTTCAACCGGAAGGTAGTAGGATCGATTCCCGCTCGCCCCACAGTTCATACTGTCGTTGTGTCCTTGGGCAAGAATGTAATGTAATGTAATGTAATGTAAGTCGCTTTGGATAAAAGCGTCTGCTAAATGAATAAATGTAAAATGTAAATGCTCTGGTGATGTTAAGGCGGGAATAAGGAGACAGTACAAAAAGTAGCAGAATGAATGGTCTGTCATCAAGCCTCCCTTGTTCTGTGCTGTGTTTAAAGCAGATGGCTGCCAGAGATATAGGAACAACAGACCTGTGAAGTCTCAAGAACACTAGATAAAAAGTAGGGATAGTTTAAAGAGTTACACTTAATTAGGTCTGTAACACACTGCAGGTGCTCTAAGATAGATAAAAAAAAAACTGTTTATTTGACATTCACCAACAGTTCTTGTAGCTTCAAAGCAAAGGTCATTTTAAAATATTCATATTTTTCCCACTCAATCCTTTGTTTATCAGTAGTCACAGAGCAGCACTTGACTCCACAAAATGGATGCAACTCTTAGAATCAGCTTTTATACTTTATGCTTTTTTTTGTTTGTTTGTTGTTAAGGCCCAATAACCAATTGGGGACCAATAACCCATGAGACTGCAGCACAATAGAGAGGATGACAAGGTTTGTGCGATCAGGACCAGTGAGTTAACAGTGGATTAGCCAAATAGCTCAATGGAGAGCCCAGTCAATCGATGGCATCTGTCAGAGGTCACAGAATTGACTTCATTTGGCCTCAAAGTATAACAATTCCACAACAAAAGTAAAGAAAATTCAAGAACAAGTTGGGGAGCAGCAGAAATCACGAACAAGCAACCATGAAGCAATGGGTTGTGAAATAAGAACTGCTGCATTGATGTGTAAAACGTTTATGTTTATGTTCCTGGTGTCTTCTCCACATTTTTTGATACATTCTAATGTACGTTTTCTTTACAGGAAACAAGGCCAAAGACGGCGTGGGCTCAGGTGAGTTCTGGCTTTAATCATGAGACTGAAACACTGTAACTGTTGCTCTCGTACAAACAGTTCATTAGAGCTGTCACTGAGTGCAAGCAGTAAATGCATTACAACAATGGGGGGGTTGGGTAATTCTGTGCAATAATCAATTGAGTAATTGAAGAGGGCTAAACATAACGACATTGCCATAATGTCATACTTTTAATCTGTCTGCAGAGTCAGTGCAGATAGGGTTTCATGTGTGTGGCGTGCTTTAGTACATGCATGATGTTTGTGTGTATCTGCAGTGGCTGAGAAGACCACTGGGGCAATGGGAAACATCGTTGCTGCCACTGGTCTGGGGAAGAAGGACGAGTTCCACCCTGACATGAACGTATGTATCTGCATCCACAGTCTACTGCTTACATTAGGCGCAATGACTTCAGCAATATATCCTTCAGAAATGACTAAGATCTGTGTATTGGTTAATTCTCACTACTGTGTTTACTGTTTGATGCCAAAATATATAGGTACATACAGTATATATGGTACATTATAAAATCAATATTTATCATTACTTTTTCAGAGTGGAAATTAAACTACCCCCTTGTTTTGGTTTAATTTAACAATTAAAAACAAAAAGTCTATGATTAAAAATATTGTCTAGGTATACAGCCTTTATTCTTCCGGATTGTGCAATGAATAATAAATATGCACAATCCAAGGAGGCACAATAAAAGGCTTTATTAAACTGTTCAAATTAACTCTTCATGAGCTCACTGAATGGTTGTGACAATCTGTGCAAGTCCTTGCAGTGACATAAATATGGGACGCTCATATACAGTTACAATGGTGTAGAGATAAGATAAATAGTACCTCCTGATTAATGACAGTAGCTGCGTGCTAATTAGATCCCAGTCCTTGTTTTGAAGAGACCTACTTTTGTGGATGTACACAGGACACGTCCAAGAGAGAGAGAGAAAGAGGAAAACAAACCTCTGTTCCAAATCCGAGTCTCACTTACAGTTGGCAGCAGACTGTAGCAGTGATCATTAAAGTCTGGACAGGAGGGATAAACATGAGCTAATAAATCCGTGCGCTACTCCAAACCATGCTCTGTCCCTAGACACAGATTTTATTACTTCATCTCACCCTTTCTTGTGCTTTTAGACAAAAAGCATAGAATTACAATTCAAATTTAACTATTCAGTTTTCAAAAATGTTATTAGGATTACTTTCTGTCAGCTTTTGCTCATTTTTGTTGCAATTCTCTGCTAACCAAAGCAGTAATGGATAAGTAGTTTCATATTTATGCACAATAATGTATGAAATATATATTGCATCTATCATCTGACTAGAGTACAATAGAGCTTATCTGTTTTTAAAACCATTTCAAGACTCAGCTATTTCCTGAGTTCTTTATTCTGATTGGATAAATGAAGACAGGATACTAGACAATATATGCTGTATCAAAAGCAGAAGAACTATACAGCTGTTTAGCCTTACTTTATCAAAATAGATCACTTTCTTTTCCTTTAAGTGGAAATAAAAACCATAGGTCACATGAATAATCTCAGTAGATAAAGCTGGTGGATCGATTGAAGCTTCACACACAGTCTGCGTTCATAGATCTGTCCTCACTCTTTACAAAGGTCTTAGTTCACAGGCTGCTTTAATTGACCTCGCTGCGGGACTATCATCTTTCTTTGTCACATGACGTTTCCATTATTGTTCCATGCCTCTTCCCCTGTTGACCTCAAAGAATGTCACCACTTTGTGTCTGTGCCTCTCTTTAACGTTTAGACCTACTGAGAAAATGCAAAGAGGAAGGGATGTACATTAAAGCAAATGACATGAAAAACATCTTAAATAAATGCTTGTAGATCAGTATGACAGACGTTTTATTAGAATTTCCTCATGTTCATTGCTTCCCGTGACCTCTTAGCGTTGAGTTGTCAGCATGTTACATATTGTCTTGCTGTCAGACTGTCAGCATAACAGGGAGTTCTTGGTCCAGTCCTAAGCCCTCATCCTCGGAGTTGGACCCTCGCCACTGACTCACTAATCTAGTAAATCTGACAGCTTGTTGTAATAGGCTTCTCTAAGGCACCATCTGAGTGAGAAAACTACTCATTTCAACACCTGACAACACACTGTTAAACTGCTGACACTTTTAAACAGACCGTAAGTCTTTCTAGCAAACAAATATTTCTACATAGACTTATGCTAAAATCTCTTGATTAACATTTAAACTGTATTCAGACTGCATAATTTTGTTTTCTCCGAGGCGTGATCTGTCTGTTATGGTGCATCTCAGTGTTTGGGCTAACACCGCAGAGGCACATGGGATTATAGTCAGTGCGTCGCTGACCTAATTGACTTAATCAAAGTAGCATTTAAAAATAAATGGTGACCCACTAGTTTTGTTTCCAGGTCTCATAGCAGTAGGTGCACCCGCAACGTGTTTACTCTGCTTTGTAAACCTTAGCATCTGTGCATCTTGTATACAGGCGCTTCACCAGCTTATAATGTCATCCCTACTGTGACAAAATATTCAGTGATACATAATATTATTAACAAGAGCCTACTTACTTTACAGTATTAAATGCTCATAATTAACACATTGTTAAAAACTCTAAATAAAAAATAATTAATTATACTCATGGTAGACCGTAGGGACTGTAAACTGTACAGTTTCTTTTTTTTATTTTCATTGCAGATAACGTAAATCTGGTAAATCTTTTGGGTTGCCCAGATACCTATACAAGTACACACTCAAACTTGTTTACCTCTTTCTAATATTGCACTATCGCATACTTTATTCAGTTATTCAGTGAGTTTCTATTCCTCTTCTGTAACTTACCCCAATGGTACAGCTAACTCCAAATAATGCTCTGTTTGTGTGTGTCATCCAGCCTGAGGAGTACGGGCAGGAAGCCATGGAGGGCCAAGGCGAGGCCATGCTGGAGCCAGAAGGAGAGACATATGACGAGTCTCAGCAGGTACTCAGCTCACACAACATGCTCTAACATTGACCATTATTATTATTATTATTATTATTATTATTATTATTATTATTATTATTATTATTATTATTATTATTATTATTATTATTATTATTATTATTATTATTATTATTTATTTATTTGATTGGGACAGTGTTAATGAACATACATGAGACACAACCACATGAATGTAAACATGCCAGATTGTAGCCGTAGGCTACTTTCCATCGGTTGTCCCAACATTCTCACACATTTACACACCAGTGCTGTGTCACTGGAGGCAAGGAGGGTTAAGTGTCTTGCCCAAGGACACAACAACAGTATGAGCTGTGGGGAGAGCGGGAATCGAACCGCCAACCTTCCGGTTATAGGACGACAGCTCTACCACTGAGCCACTGCGACCATTCAAATGTTTTTTTGCACATTTCATTTATAATTCCTGTGGTTTGAGGGTTTTATATGTAGTTTTTAAAATAGCCCTTTATCAACACAAGGTATATTAAATATCCATAAATCAACACAATAATAATAATAATAATAATACAGTGAGTGCTGCAGTTGCTCATGACTCCCTCTAGTATTTTTTTCTATTAAACTAAGCTTTGATACAGCACTTTCCCGTCTTTAGGATACAATTGTTTTTAGAGCACAGCATATAGATACAAATATGACATACAGTCTCTTTAAATAGAGCTTATAGGTGCAGGTGGGGTTCACTTGCAGAGCCTTATTATTATTCCACAATGTTACACGCAGGGTGCACGTGGCAGAGTGGTTAACACTCCTGCCTCACAGCAAGAAGGTCGTGAAGGCCGACTCAAACATTCTCGACCGACTCTGGTCTTTCTGTAAGGAGTCTGCATGTCCTCCATGTGTTACCGTGGGTTCTCTCCGGGTACTCCGGCTTAATCCCACCGTCCAAAGACATATAGGTTAATTGGCAAATCTAAAGTGTCCCTAGTGAATGAATGTGAGAGTGAATGGTTGTCTGTCACTGTCTGTGTCTAAATGTCAGCCCTGCGACTAACTGGTCACTGTCCAGGGTGTACCCCGCCTCAGCATGGACAGAGTTTGGGGCTAAGGGGGCACTGCCCCCCCAGACCAGAGCCAATTAATGCCTGTCTTGTGCTTTGAAAAATAAAATACAGAATTCATATTTTCTCATTTTATTTGTCCTATCTTCTAATTTTTGTGGATATAATGAGTAAGTTTAGAATTAATTATTTTTAATTTAATTAGATGGTATGATATATGAAATATGGTAGCCCATGAAAAAATCTGAGCTCGTGGTCTGCTGGTAGGTGCCCCCCCATGCACAAAAGTGAAACTCCGCCTATGCGCCTCAGGCCCAAAGCTGCTGGGATAGGCTCCAGTCACCTACGACCCCTAACGGGACTAAGCGGTAGAAAATGATGATGATGATGTTACACGCTTTACCTGGATTGCATTTCAAAAGCACTAAACCTTTGCCCTCCACTTCCATCCTACACACATTCAGCACTTTACTCTCCCCTGGAAATGAGCCTTCACAAGCCAATTGTCACATAGTGTGTAGATGAATATAGCACCACCTACCTCAACTGTGGACTGGGTGTGTGTATCTGTGTGTGCATCGAGGAGGGAGTCTGACACAGATGGTTATTTTTGGATTCTGGCTGTGAAGGAAGAGACAGAAACTATACAAAAACTAGTGTGTTGGGAGACATCTTAAATAAGTAGTAGTGAATATAAATAACATTGTGGACGCTCTATTTAGAGTTGTATTAAAAACATAAATTATTCTTGTGGATTCTTGCAGAATAACAAGTAACTTGTAGGCCAAGAGCATAGCTTTGAACTTGATGCAGGGATCAGCTGCAGAGGTTTGGTTGTGCAGGCACGGAGTCCAGCCTGTAGAGCATTGCAATAATCCAGTTTGGACAAGTCTACATGTCTACATACTACAATGTAATTCAGGTTATTTTATATTTTGATCATTCTTTGGCCCAAACTGTATTCAGGTTAGGTTCAGATGAATCATTTAAGCAGTAAAATGGAGCTGTTCTGTGAGACAAATGAAGATGAATTTCTCACAAAGTCATGTCCTGAAGCTGTGCAGGCTCATGCTCCCCACCCTCCACTTTTGGCCAGGTTCACCAATTATCATCTGTTGGGCTACACTGGATTGTGGTGATGACGTGGTCAGCCTCGGTGCATTGTGGGTGAATGTAAGGGTCTCCCTGCATTGCTCTAAATATGGAGTATGAGTGCTGCAGTGGGAACAGAGAGGATGTAGTGAAAGCCTTGTGAATACAACAAGGCTGAAGGATGGGGGAATGTGCTCACAACATGTCCTTGAAGCTGTGCAGGCTCATGCTGCCCTCTGCTGGATGCACACTGATTTGGCACAAGAGAAGGTGACGTCATCATTATCATCTGTTGTCATTAACTAGAGCCTACACTGAATATTAATCATTGTCTCAATATCAAAAATTCTGCAAAAGACTGCTGAACCACAGTAGATCCATGTACCAGGGATTTACACTTGTATCAATATATGTGGGCATTCAGATGGAACAAAGCCAAAGAAGATATACATTCACACAATAATGTATCCCACCACATTTAGCTTAAAGATGCATGGTGTTATTATAATTATTAGGCCACATGGTTTTTATGTGTGGATAATCACATCAAAACACCACTCTTTGCATTTGTCCATCTTGGTGAAAAAAGACAGCTAACCTCCATAGAGCCCAGTGGAAAGACCTGGAAACATTTAGGGCATTTATGAACTCAGTTAACCTTTTCCCATTGAAATGAAAATAACCATCAGACTTATTTCCACTGTGTTTGTTCAGAGAAACTGTTAATTTACTCTAAAAAAAAGTGTGGAATTGAAATGTACACTTTTGCCACCAGATGTCACCAGAAAAGGCCCGAAACTACACACCCCACCTTGAAACATAGGCATTGCAAAGTCTTAAAATCCAATCCCTGACCCATCTTTCTCTTTGCCTGTGTTTTTCTTTTCTTTTTCCAGAACCAGGACTACGAGCCAGAGGCATAAAAGCATCATTCCAAGCCAACATCCAACCAGCAGCACAATAATATTTCTAATAATAACAAGGACAAATACTGAAACGATTACATTTACACCCCGTTGCAAAAAAGAAAACCTAAAAAGACAAGCATTCCCACAAAATGTTCTTCCTTCAAGACAAATCTTTTATTATTATATATTGTAAATGTCATGTTATTAATGTAATGTGTTGGCTGTAGGTATTTATTAAAATGTAGGATGTCCTCTCAGTCTCACTTCCTTGACTCCCTCCCAATGAAATGAGACTAGAGCCAGGGCTTGTGACTTTGTACTTGTGTGTATCTGTATTTAGAAATGTGCAATAGATGTTCACCAGCTTCCAATGAAACTTTGGGAGTGGAAAAAATAATTATGTCTGGTTGCAAGCAGATATGAATACAATAATATCCTCTTTAAATGTCGACAATGCCTGTTTGTGGATTTTATTTAATTTTGGCATTCCTTTGGAGACTGCATTCACGTTTTTGAAGTAAGAGATTTTTTTACTTTGTATATTTATAGTTGCTTGTGATCATTCCAGTGAACCTATCTGTTAGAAATGGACAGAGTATACATGTTTGTGTGCGTGTGTTTGTGTGTACTGAAGATTTTAAAGTTGATATATCATGTCTTGAGGTCATAATGGTTGTCATATCACTATGTGCTTTAAATTGCAGGACTTGTCCATATAAAGGTTTATGTGTAAAGCCAGACATATGAATCCTCTGTAAATAAAAAGTCAAAAGAAAAACATTTCTCGTTGTTGATTACATTTTGAACCTTTTTTGTGCTGTCATAGTGATTTCGTTTTATCCTTGCATGCTTCCCTTTTTGCTGCTCTGTCTGGGCTTTGCTTACGGGATGTGTAAATCTGCTGAGCACACACGGACCATCGGCTGGACACTGCCATAGTTGAGATGCCAGTCTGAGGGGGCTTCTTTGGGCAGGTTTTGTTCGGGTTAATCCAACTGGAACGTGCCAGCTCTGTGCTGTCGGGCCCAAACAGAGGGTATTAAACCACAGCCGCTGTCTCTGTGGGCTCAGATGGATGTGCGCACACTGTGGGGACAAAAACAGCAACCATGGCCTCATTTAAAAAGTCCTTTGAGAGCATGAAAGGCTCGAGCCCCTCGGCGGCAAAGGGAGTCACAGACACCACAGGTAAAGCATGAAGCTATTAAATAAATGAGTTGTTACTTGATCAATATAGGTTTCCCCTGAGGTCAGAAAGTGTGAGTGCTTCTGATGTATTTCAGGGCAAGCAGCTCAAGACGCTGCGCAGCAGGTGGCAGACTCCTCCAAAGAAACAGCCAACACAGGTACAGCACAACATCTTCTGCTCTGTCACTAGGTTTCTCTATCAAACAGAATATTTCTTCACACATTGTGTCCTAAATCACTCACGCATCAGTGTCTCTGACCTGATTTATGCCAGTCTGATAAAGCAGCTGTTTTCTCCTTTACCTACATGGTCTGTTAGACTTTTTGAATGGTCCAGATTTACATTTCTAGTGGCACAACTGATTTACTAAGTTCTGCTTTTTGAGACATACAATAATTTCTAATCCTAACTTAAATTTATAGCACAGCCAGCCATCTTGATTCTTTTTCTTTTTAAAGAATTACCCTGGTCTCTGTAGATTTGAGTTGGACCTCCAGGGGCAAGTAAATAGACCTATAACTAATAACTAAGCATTGCATAAAACTCACAATTTTCGATGAATGGTAGCTATGGGCTTGACGGGGTTTCTACTGAGTCAGAATTACTGTGTTGGAAAATAATCCCACACCCATTTCATTTCTCCTCACTGGATCACCTGACTAAACATTTTAATTAGCTTAAGTTGTATGAACCGTTATTTTTTCTCTGCAGCTGCCCAGGAAGCCAAACTCAAAACAACTATGAGCAAAGCCACGGACAAGCCCACAGATACAATCAAGGAGTTTGGACAGAAGCTGGACACTAAATGATCTGTAAAATATGAGCACTTGTCTCTGCACCTGGAGCCAATATATTTGATGATCATCTGTAGATAAGTAAACAAAACTAGAGCAGAAGCTGGTTTGGCATCTTAAGGAGACACAGTTACAGTCTCTATCTACACATCTAAATGGCACATTCCAGATCTTTATACTGTGTGTTTCTCTGTAATAGATTTAATTCTGTTTGACTATTTAGTGAAATTAAAAAAGTGAGTCCTCTTTTGGGGACAAACCCACATTTATTTGGTGTCATTTCTTAAGATTATATTCATTTATTTAAATTTTTCTACCACTTGTCTGTATGGGTTGATAGGGGTTGCAAGAAGGCCGGGTACACTATGGACTTTTGATATTTGGCTGATACAGACAACCATTCACACTCACATTCAGTCCTTTGGGACTTTCAGAATCAACCTTTTCACCTTGTCCCAGAAAACATGCAAACTCCAAACCATAAATGAACAATAATAATTAAAAACCTTAACCTTAGAGTACTTGTAGGAGTTAATTGTGTAGTTTTACCAAATCAGAAACAAATGAATGTGTAAAAATTTATCAATTCAGATTTAAAGGTTTTCAACTTTCCTCCACATTTCAATTTACAAGACTTTAGATCCAAAGAGTAATTTCAACACCATTAAAAAAAAAAGCTAGAAATGAAAATACACATTCACAACTGCTCTTGCTCTAACATAACATAACAAAAGTCACCAATGTGAGCAAAGTTACTCAGCAGAAGAGGTTTTCAAATCCTCTGGGCACCAAAGCTCAGCCTAAATGTAAGGTCTTTGAAATACATTCTTTGATTCGATTTGGCTATTTTCAGAAGACAAAGACTTTTCTTGTTTTAATTTGTAAACACTGACACTTTTCACTGTTTGTTCACTGTTAATTCACTGTGTAATTGAATTATAAGTGATTTTAAAATTTAAATATCAAGAAATGTACTGACACACTGCAGAGAGAGGCTGGCCTTTGGCGCTGATGGCTTTTACCTTGGCCCTGAGCTGCACACCTCCCTCCATCACACTCACACCACAGGTTGCTATGACAACAGAACTCTTGTGTGCGGATTGGTGGAGGCCTATAGAAAAAACGCTAAGAGTATTTAGGCATGAGCGAGTACAGCGTGTTCCTTTGATGTCCCCCGTCACAGGACAGTAAAACAAGAAAACGATTATTCAAATATCAGAAATGTAGAGTCTCTCACAATTACTGAAGGCGAAAATGACCGAGGCTCTAGAGAAGTAAGTGTAGCAGAGCGCAGAGTTGGAGGCAGCGTGAAAGACAAGTGTTTGCATGTGTGGGTGGCACAGATCGGCTTCCTCCAGGCTCCTCCAGCTTGGCTTTCATGTCAAAACGCTGCAACACTTAAATCTTGCTCAAATCCAGAACAAGCCTTTATGTTGTATTCCATTTATAGTTTGGAATTTTACCATACACAAGTTTTTAAATAGCTCATACCTTAGAACAATTTAACCACCAGAAAGACTACATGGCTACAAAAATGCTACAACAAATCATGGCAAACCAGAGGTTATGTCTTTGCTTGTAATTACTTAAATTAGTCTGAATTGTAATGTCTTATTTGCAGCAATGGTCATTCAAAATCTTGTAATTGAAAGGCTGCATGTCCACTGGCTGCTACAAATGAGTAACCTTTATTGATAGTTTACAGATGTATTTATAAAAGCATTTATTAAGCATTTTAAATTATCACTGAGTAAAGTGGCACCTATTTTTGTAGTAAGTCTCCAACAATCCTCTATAATGCTATTAGACATGTTCTCTTTACTACAGTTACTCCCCGACTTCTACATACTGATGGTGAACACACCTTTCTCAAACAAATGCATTGTTTTTACCAAGGCTTCTACGCACTTCTACGCATCGTCCTACCCTCAAAACAGATTTGTTTTGGGCTATAAGCAGTACAACAATTTACAGGTTTAGGTCAGTGTACACAGTCCCGGTGGTGTTGCTATGAGAACCAGAAGTTAATTACTATTATTTAGTGATGATTATAGCGCCGAAGAGAGATTTTGTTATTACGTTACCACTCACAGCCAGAGCCTGACTGTGGTTTCCAGGGAAACTGGAAATGTGAAGCTTTTCAATAGACACAGCCACAGCTTAAAGAGAGAGGATTGCCTAAGATAGATTCTTCTAGAGACAAACCTGTAGCCTCTGCAATCAGCATTGGTCAACACAGCCAAGCTGACGGACACTTGTGGACGTCCATCAGAGCTGGGTTTTCCGAGGTTTGACCTGGATTTACGAAGGAGCAATGAGGAGACTGCAGACTGACTTGGACTGCTGAGGTATGCCATAACACGTCAATTCCAACAAGCTTCCCGTATAGTGTCAAAGAGGTGTTTTCATAGTTAAAATTAGAGGATCATTAGTAAATTAAATGTGTGTTTTGAACAGATTATCTCAAATGTCGTCTATAAACAGTGCAGCTAATTTTAGAATTAGGAGATGAGAGAAGAGAGTTGTAGAGAAATGTATCTGAAAACTGAATGTAAAATGCAGTTAGTACAAACCTGAAAAAAAACAAGTGTTATCTATGTTTTGTAGGAGAAAAGTCGTGTGTCTGCATTTGGGAGCTTCATATTCTCACGGGAGGGTGTTTGCAATGTTGCACACTTGTCTGTTCAGCTCTGTATTGTGCCCTACAGGTACTTCTACCAGTCTACGGCGAGAATGGGCACTCTAAAGGACGAGATTAGAGGTGTGTGTGAGGACCGGCTGCTTTGTGAAAAGGCAGAAGATGGAGAGCATCCAGGAAGCTCAGATGGCAGCTCTGTGATCGAGGGACAGCAGATAAACACTGGTGAAAAGTCAACAACACGTGAACTCGAGCCAAAAAAGGACTACAACAAGGAAAGAGATGGTAAAGACAATGATATCTCTCTAAAAGCTGACAATTCAAACTCAATGGATCTTGAGAGACAGAGTATCTCGGTGGCTGTGCCGTCCACTCCTGACCCAACTGATCCACGATCTCCTGCTCCTTCTGGGCAACAACACATGCGCACTCAGGTCAGTCTGGAGGTAGTGCAGTGTCGCTCGGCAGCTACCAGCCCTATGACCCCTCCAGAGGGCGGCCATTCCTTCTTCTTCCCAACCTCCTTTGGGAAAGCTGGAGCAGTGGGCACCGATACTATAGACGCTGAGCTTCAAGTGGGCCAACAAGTTGAGTTTTGCTCTGTCGCCACATCACCCATGACCCCCAAGACGCCCTTTTTTAGTTCATTCCCACCAGTTACAAGCAGGGAATCAGTACAAAACAAGAATGACAAGAGTCAGAATTGCCAACTTTCTACAAAAACTCCAGCTGAGTCAAAGTCAGAGATAAGCGGGGTTATGAAATTAAGCTCATCAAAGGAGTTGAAGAATGAAGATTTGAGTAACAGCACTGCTTCAGACACCCCTGCCAACTGTCCCGCTGCTACCGTAATGAATTTGGACAGTAAGCAGCAGAGAATGGGGAGTATGGATCAAGACATCACAATCCTGGTAACCCAACATGGCAATAACGAAGAGGAGGAGGACAAGGACACAACTCAGTCAAATGTTTGCCCCATCGAGTCAGAGATGGTCAAACTAGAGGAGGAGGACGAGGAAAGTCAGGATGGAAAGGACACAGTAGTGGAATGTGAAACCTCAAAAAGCACAATCAAAACTGAAGAAGCCTCTGGTCCTGCTCAAGTAAACACTGAACTAAAGTCTATGAAGTCACTGGAAGCACAAGAAAGTAAAGATCTTGGGGAGGAGTCCATCTCATCACCAGCTCCTTTTGGCTGCCACAACATGCGAACTCAGGTAAGAACAGCAACCATTACCACTTAATGTGATCATAACCGTAAACATGTGGTACTAGGCTAATGGTTAAACCAATATGTGGGGCACAATAGAAAGTAGGAGACAGGGTTAGATGCATAAGTACCGGTGGAGGAATGGGAATGATCCAAAGACCACTTATCATGATTGTGGTATTCTCTCAGAATCACATGCATTTTGGCATCATCTCTCTTGGACATAGAAGGCTCAGGGTTTTAAGACTGGCTTCAAGTGCTAGAAACTGTCCCATGAGTTTGCCATTGGTGTTGTAATAGTAAATCTTAGACATATTCCATTGTATTACTTTCATTAATTGAATGCATTGGTCTTGATGAGCTCATGGTCTTGTTTTCCATTGGTCTTGGTTAATGTGGATAACTTGAGGAATTACATAGACTTCTGCCAAACTCTTGTGTAAATAGAGCTTATGTCCAGCGTCTGGGTCTAGGCCACATCTGCTGTGATTGGTCGTAGTCGCACTGTTGTGATGGGCTAATTGTAGTAGCTGGCCTTTATTCCATCCAACTGGCACATCATCAACTTAATTATGTCAGCCTTTGACAGAAAATCAGGCTTGAATCCATTTTAGGAAGCTTTGGAGGACAAGTGTACTTTGGCTGTGTAATTCTGAAAACTTTCTACAAGCTAGTAAACCCATAATGTCTTGGTTTTGATAACGTCTCATTTTAACATTTGTTTGACGGACCGTAGGTGAGCCTGGAGGTAGTCCAGTGTCACTCTGCTGCCACCAGCCCCATGACGCCTCCCGAGGGGGACCAGGCCTTCTGTTTTCCCAGTTCTCTGACCAAATGTGGAGCCGTGAGCACCGAGACTAAAGACGCCGAGCTGCAGGTGGGTCAAGTGGAGTTTCGATCAGTCGCCACAGCCCCTATGACTCCACGGACACCCACCACTACAACTTTCCCAGAGATCCAAAAGGGAGCCAGCATCAAGGAGAAGATAGTTGAAGAGGAGAATAAGAAGGAAGCTTATAAACAGGAAGAAGATAAGAAAAAGAGGAAGCGGCAGGTGAACAAAAGCAAACTGTGGAACACAACATGGAGGAAAACAATAGCAAAGATGACAAATGTGAGGAGCCAGTGCAAGAGGTGAGCTGGGATGAGAAAGGCATGACGTGGGAAGTGTACGGCGCTGTGGTGGAGGTGTCTGTCCTGGGCTCGGCCATACAGAAACACCTGGAGAAACAGGTTAAAAAGCAGAAGATGCCACCGACCATGCCTCCTCCTCCTCCGCTCAACCCCACAGCCATACCCCTCATCTCTGAACCCTCCCCAAGGAGCTCGGGCTCAGGCAAGAGCCGCGGGGGCAAGAGAGGTGAGGGCAAGGCCAATCGACCCAGGAGGAACCCCTTCAGGCTGATGATGGAGAACATGCAGCAGCCGCACTGTTGCTCCAGAGCCCACACCACAGAGTGACGGACAGGATACACTCCAAAGAGGTGTAAATGTACATAATGTCTGGTCTTTGTTTATGAGTAATACACAGAAACTTTCCTCAACATTAAGGATTTGCCCTGGTCCTGTAAACATGAACTGAAGATGGCTCAAGTTTAGAATCTGAAGGAAATGGACCATAAACAGCAACGAATCTTATCCAAATGTGAGGTCTGACTGTCATTGACTTCCACAAAAATGTTCTTATTGTGGAAATTTTGGTTTGCTTTTGAATGTCAATGGATGCAGTGCAGATTATTGCTCCTTTAAAAAGATTTTGAGGCAAATAGCCAGTCTACATCACCACTACTGCCGATGACTGGTGACACCTCACTCACCTGGAACAATGGCTAGTGGCAGGTGCTTTTCTTGAAAGCTGTTGCATTATATTGTATTAGACAGGCTGCTCTACCACAATGTGGTTGAGTCTTTCCCAAGCCAGACCCTTTACAGTAGGCTCCACTAATGCTTAATATGTTACCAACTGTTAGCATCACTGGCTAATCCAGGTGTAGCTGCAGCTAACTTTGTGACTCCTTTGCGATACTTTGTGATTACCAAACTTTTGCGGATATGATAATCACCTCAGCCTGCACTCAGCGGATTCAGCAGGGTAATGTGAGTGACGAAACAGAGGGTTCCTTGTCCAGCATGAGCTCTCATTATACAAATAGTTAAGAGGTTACACAAAAATATATCATTTGTGTTGCCAATAATTGTGGCACAATTGTTGGGAAAAAAAGTCTACCTTTGAACAATCTTTAATAAAAGATAATTTTTAGATCTTTTAAAGAGATGCTCATATTTAATGTAATAAGCAGCATGTGAATGTGCATTTCCAAGCACTTATATATTGTATGTGGCAGTGAAGGATGAAATGTGAGAAACAAGTCACTCCTAAAAGCACAAAATCAGCTTTGGTCATTAACACAGCCATAAAAAAGGGTTTTGAGTCTATTACTGGATTTTTAAACACTACAAGTGACAGATGAATGGATTTGTGGAAAATGAGCAGAAATTCATCAATGTCATTGTGAGCTCACAAAGACCATTCAGATTTTCACTTAGTCACTTCAGCTGCTGATTTTTTTTAATGCACCTCAGACAATGTGAAGCCATGGCAACCAGCTTCCCTTCTCCTTCTGTGTGTTCACTGCAACCTGACATTTGTGAGAAATGAAAAAGAGGTCCTTTTGTCTCAGATGTTTTAATATTAGTAAATGTTGCCTTGATGTGTTTCTTCCATCAGCAGCAACCGTGTGTCACCTCTTCCGCTTTTTTGGCTTGTTTGTGTCGTGAAAATTGTGAGAAATAAGCAAAATGAAGAAACATGTTTAGTGCCATTACTGCTTATAGTAAGTTAAACCAACTATTGATTGATTTAAATTTATGTGTTGATTAGTTTACACATGTTATAGCTCAGAGGTTGTTTAAATATCAGTGATGTGGCATTAAAGACAAATCAAAGTCCAGCTACTTACAGAAATTTAATTTGTTTGTAAATTGCACTTGTGGTACATTAATTTATACAATCGAGTATCTTTTAAAATCTGTTGCTTCTCACAAAATCATACTTGCATGAGCTTTTATTTCATTTTTACACACACTTTAAAGCACAACAATAAACTTATATGCATACAGGTCTGGCCAAAAGGCAGACGTTAACGTAGACATTTATACATAGATGCTCTGTTTTGCTTTTTTGCATTGAATTTTTTAACAGTAGCATTTACTGCAACAGATTTCTAACACCATCATGTACTGTAAATAAAATGGTTTACATGTGCAACAATATTGTGTGTTTGCTATTGAGTTTTAATTTATATAAGTAATAATTGTTGTTTTTAGGGAAGTGCATCTTTCCATAATGGTTGTTACAGGTTAAATAAAACCTCATGTTCTCAGGTCTTGTGCAAAACTATAGAAATTTAAAAGGTCACTTACTATGCTGTTGTCTGTGCTTTCTTTATAAAATTGCAAATCTTAAAAAATATTTCAGAGATAGATTTTCATGCTAGACCATGTTGAATCTTTGGGATATGGGAACTTTGGAGACCTTCTGTGTTTCCAAATGTATTTAAAGATATCAGAGATAAAAATGTCCCAAAGAAGTAAAATGATTTAATAAACATATACTTTTAATCAAAATCCTGCATTTTATACCTTAAGGTAATACAAGGTCCTAACAAAAAGCTGTTCTTTTGTTATGTTAAATGGCAGTTTGGTTACAGAAAGGCCATCTGAGTGTCCCGACCTCGTCTCTACTTTCATTTGATTTGTCCAATCAGAGGTCTGTGGTGCTGAATATTGGGTTAGTGTCGCCCATAAGGGGATTGTTGGAGCTAATCTTCTGGCCACGCTGGGCTAAAGCTGCACCCAAAGGCTCGATATACTCTGGTGGGCTGTTATCCTCGTTCTCGTCCTCCTCCAGGATCTTCTTCTAAAGAAAAACAGAAGGCTTTATAATTAGTCTGTGTTTGTAATATTACTAAGGACAGACTCAAATGGATTTTCACATGTTAACTTACCATGATGGGCTTTGTATCCTTCTCAAACATGGTCATGTCATCACTGTTGTCCAGGGAATTCAGACTAAAGAAAGAAATGTTAGGATTTAAGTCAATTGTATAGATTTTGGGCTTGGATAGGAGTTAAATAGCTCTATGTTTGAACAGACTTCATGGTTAAAAGGGTTTCAGTCAGTAAAATGGGTGTCCCAGATTGTCATTTACAGGGCTTTCATAGGGTTTTTAAACAATCGGACCAAAAACTGGAGTGCCAATACAATATTAACTAGAAAACAACAATTAGAAACTAAACCAAACGATTTGGACACTTTTAAAAAAAATCGTATACACTAAAATATTTATTATGTAATGTTTTAGTTTGTGTGCCAGCATGTTGTAGTGGAAAAGATCCCAGCCTCAGCCAGTGAGAGTTAAATGTGCCTGCCTCTGTGAAACCATGGCGACAGACCACATGACATAAATATAGTATATCATGGGACTGTCTTTTACCTGACTTTGTCCGAATCAGAGGTTTCCCCATCCAAGTCCAGCGCGATGTTCAGGTTGAGCACAGGGTTAGCGCTGTAGAAAGACACAGTCAGCTCCGTTTACACTATTCATTCATGTGTGTACTGCATGCTGCTGATGCTAATGCTAAAGGGGCCTCACCCCTCCATGGTGTACTGGTTGGTTCCTGGCACCACGGCGCCCCCTCTCTGGTTTTCAGACATCACCGTGGATGCAGACTTCATTGCATTGGCTGCTTTTAGCTTCCTCTTATAGCTGTAGATAAGACATTTATTAAATCATTTGTAACTTACACTGGAATTATATACAAAACCATACAAATAGGGACAATAGGGACAAACAATAACACAACATATATTATCGGCCTTGGCAAAAGACAAATTACAATTAATGCTTGACTGTGCAATGAGATTTTAAACAACCAATCCCAGCAGAGATCTCCAGCTGTTTCTAACAAGCATCGGCCTGCGTTTTCTGCCATGTGTTGTTGCATTGTTACTTGTGGGTTTTGTGTAGAAACTTTAATTTAACATGAGAAAGTGAAACAGTGGAGCTAGTAATCATGTCTAATTTTTCTTACTTTCTTCGAGTGCACAACAGAGATGTAGTGAGGACAGCCGTCACAATGATGAGGCCCCCAACCATCCCGAGAAGGATGTACAGCACAGGGTCTGTCTCTTCTTCCTTTGGGTCAACTGTCCCCTTAAAAGTACAGTCATGTAACATTACGTCAGGTTTCTGCTGTAGACAGTATATGTTTTAACCAGTCTGCATAAATAGAGTAATAGATGAACAATGTAACTACACAAAGCTAAGAGGATTTCTTACAGGATTTTGCACCTTTGCCAATGTACTTTTCTTGCAATTGAAAGGTTAATTTCAGCACTATAGCAGTGTTATTATATATTTAACTTAAACATAGTCAAAATAATTATTAGGGTCCAATAACTTTATAAAGGTAGAAGAAGGAATGACATAAACACAAGATTGTTACAACAATATGCTAAATGTCCCTCTTGATAATGTATTATGGGAAGTGACATTACAAAATATTTGCAGATGATCACAAAGTTCACAAATAAGATTGTAAAACTCATGTGATAAGTGTATCTTGAATAACACAAACTGTACTCACGACGTAGATGAGGCCATACTTTGACAGCGTCAGGTAATTCTCTGGTAAAGACAGCAATTTCTCTACAGCGCCTGATGAAAGTGCCGACCCGTTATGATAGACAAAATAGGCCAGCATGATTGTGATTCCTGATTCCCTGAAGGAGAAAAATATAGACGTTTGGCAGAGTCATAGTTGTAATATATCATTTGTAACATAATTCAGCTATAGCATAGAGGAACTTAAATGTTGAAGAACCCTGGCACCACCTAGTGGTGGCTAAAAATAAAGGATCAAGCCAAAATTAGTTGATTAAAGATTTTCTCAAGTTAGGACTGAACCTGGTGTTGTGATTTTTACCAAACAGCAAAGATATAGAAAATAATGTTAGAAATAAAAGTATTATAGTCTGTTTTAATTTTTTAGTTATTGCCACAGATATTTCATAGAAATATTAACTGATGGATACTGAACATTATCGGATCAGACTCCAGTAACTTTTGGAAGAAAAATTAGTTTATGTTTGAAAAAATCAAAATCCCAAATACCATGTAGCGACATTAACTTTAGGCAATAACTAAATCAAATTCATCTAATACATACAGTATAATTCAAGTGTGTAACTGTCACACCACACTACACTCCATCCTGAACACTACGATCCTCCTCAGCCCTGTCTCCTAGAGCCTTCAGCCGCTCTTCCCCCGATCTCTGGAACTCCCTCCCACCAGACCTCTGCACCACAGACTCAATCACCAGATTTAAAACCAAATTAAAAAACACACCTCTTCAGACTAGCCTATTCTACGTAACCACTGAAGTTCTACTGTTTGTTTTTTTAATTTATCTTGTTGTATATTGTGGCTTCTATTATAATATGTGCTTTTTATACTAATGTTGTTTTACTTTGTATTTCTTACATCTGTTTTTATTCTGTATGTAAGGTGAATAAAATGTATTATTATCAAAACCTTAAACACAATTCATTGCTTAAACACTGTTTACAAAACTCTTTCACAAAACACTATCTCACTCAACAAAACCTATTTGACATCCTTAGACTTCTGTGAGGCAAAATGATAACGACAGGAGGAAGAAGTTAGACAGTTTCTAATTAAATTAAGCCAATATAAAGCCAGTTCTGAGGCACAAGTGATCTGGATCAAGATCCTCATCTAAGAAAGACAAAAGATATACTACTGACAATTGTGATTAGTATTTTGCTCTGTAGTGTTCATTTTGACAATACAATGTACAATACGTTACAGTAATTCAATGTTCATCTTATAAATTGTGTTAGCGGTAAAGTGTTTTAGTGTGTTAGCAGTTATAAAAAAACTGTAAAACCTCTGCTCATTAACAGCAACTCTGCACCCCCTAGTGGATTAAATGAAACATAAAGACAAATCTCAAACAGGGTAGAAATATAAAACTTACCTGGATGATGCGGGGCTCTCGGGTTTAACTGAAACAACCTGAACAGCAGCTTGAGTGGCAGCAGAGAGGTCTCTGCAAATCCAGAAGTCCAGAGTAATTAACCTCTAAACTAAAACTTTGACAGCCACCATTGTGTTAAAAAGGTAAAAGTACCTTATGATGTTATCTTTTTGAGCCTCAACTTCTGCAGGGGATTTTGTAAACCGAAGTTGAACTCTATTCGACTCATCAACAATAAAGATCTGCAAATAATTTTTTTAAATGAGGTTTTACAATCAGATCTGACTGATATTCATTCATCCAAATCCGATCACTCACTTCTAGGACTGTGCTGGTGGAGAGTCCACCAGTGTCAAGGGCCTCTACCATCACCAAATACTTCCCTTTCAGCTTTGTATCGAGCTCTTCAGTAGATCTGTGGATGCATGTGAGTGCAGTAGACCTCTACCTCTCTATCAGTAAAAGTGAATTTGTAATTTTATCAATACTTACTGAATAATTCCAACATAAATGTCCTTTTGCAGCGTCGTGATGGCCTCAAACAGAATCTTTATGTCAACTATTGCATTGTTTGTGTCCTCAAATTTAACTTTTGTCACCTTAAACTCAATCTCGCTGTTGACCCCAGTGTCTTTGTCTGTAGCCTGAAATCATAAATATATAATGATTGATTTGATTTAATTGTTTACAAAGCATTATTCCTACTTTAATAATCAACATTTAGTTATAATTCTGTACCTACACTGACTCTTGCAACCGACGTCCCCTTACTCGCAGTTTCAGACACCACAACTAAAGTTTGAACAGCAAAAGTCAGTCGATAAAAAAGAAGATATGACATGATTATTATAAGTTTTAAATGTATACTCACTAAATGCAGAATTAGAGTAGATAAATTCTGGGGCGTTGTCATTCACATCTACAATATTTATCACCATTTGTCCTAAAAAAACAAACAACAGGTAGCTTGTTAGAAGCTATCTTGGAGATTGTATTTTTGTAAACAGTTATTACATGCTCACCTGTTGAAGCACTGTTATTCTCTCCTTTCTCAGTATATTTATCCTCTACTTGGGCTTCAACTATGGCCTGGTTGCAGGATTCATAATCCAGGGTAGCTTTCTGATTAATTTTGACATCACCATTTGGCTCCAAAACAAACCAGTTGCATGGTTCAAAAGTCCCATTGCACCTACATTTGACCGATACTTGTTTGTAAACAAGAGAGTGGTTTCCATCTTTGTCCACTGCCATAAATCTCCCAATGGGCTCTGTATTGTTGCTGTTCTCCTTCACACTGACAGGTCCGATCGGTTCGAACACTGGCCTCTCATCATTCACGTCCAACACAGACACTTCCACTCTGACTTGAGCTTTTTTCTGCTCGAGATCTGAAGCCTCAACTTGAAGGGTGAAGTTCTTACGGGAGCTCTCGTAGTCCAGCTCGATGTCTGGGTCCACTGTGATGTTGCCGCTATAACCTGGTGCATCTGCAAAGCTGCGGATAATGAAACTACCAAAGCCCCCATTGATGATACTGAACGATATGCGGTTGAATTCTGTTGTTTGGTCGAGGTCTACGGCATGAACTGAGCCGACAAATGCACCTGTTGCGAATAAAAGGACAAACTGAACAGTAATCATTGTAATCTCAAAACAATGACACAGTGGTTTAAAAGGCTGGTTACCGACCTTTTTCACCTTCTTTGACGTTGAAAGTATAGGAGGCCTTCTCAAATTTTGGATCATTATCATTGACATCCTGACACCAAGAAAAAAAAAAAACACTTAAGTAGGCTATACATTACAAATTTATTCTGATATAGTCAATAAAGATCATAACAGTCATTTTCCTCTTCCTACCTGTGTATCAGAGGTGTACTCAAAGTCTGCACTCATGTAAAAGTACTGTTACATTAATGTAATATTACAAGAAAGTGTGCAGCAAAATGATTACTTCAGTAAGAATAATTGAGTATTGATGACTACGAACACTACTTGGTTTTATTTGGAACATGACACATAGGTTCTAACCACTCTAATATTAATAATAATAATAATAATAATGGATTCAATTTATATAGTGTATATGTATATAGCGCCCAAAGTGTTTTACAGAGGCCATTATTCATTCACTCCACAGTCACACACTGGTGGTGGTAAACTACTTATGTAGCCACAGCTGCTCTGGGTCAGCCTGATAAAAATCTGGCAGCCGGCCTCTTTGACCACCACCAAACACACCACCACACAATCCCACTAACACATTCATACACTAGAGCCAGGGACACTGGACCAAGGTGGGAAAAGCGTTAGATTTTTTTGGCCACATATATTTAAAATCTACTCTTTTTTTTTTTTTTTTTGTTACTTGAGAAACAAAAGTGTGCTTGAGCAAATGTAATCATTAAGTCTTTTTTTTACATCCAGTAAGTTTCTCAAGTAAAAGGACTAGGTACAAAAGACTGGCACTGCACTTTGGGACAATCTCTAGGACAGATTCAATAAAAACAATCAAAGTTATTATTTTGACCATATCATCATTTTATCCATAATTTCCAAAAAAAGAGATTTAACTGACTCTAAAAAGTCAAAAATTGTAAAAAGTCTTTCTCAGGGATGCAGCACTCTTGAAATATCTAAGACATTGGGGTATGATCACAGAACCATCAAACCTTTTGTAGCAAATTTACAGTGATGATAAACAGTACACCTCTCTGAACAGTGTCTGGGAGGCTGTGGTTGCGGCTGCACAAAAAGTTGATTCTGACCAGATCAAGAAACTGACTGACTCCGTGAATTCGAAGGCTTGTGACTGTTATCAAAAGGAAGGGTGGTTATATTGGTCACTGAGTTTTTTTTTTTTTTTTTTTCAGAAATGTTCATTTGTAAATTTTAAATTTGTTGAGTGAGATGGGAAAATCTGTTTTTCATTTAGTTGCATAATAATTCTGCACACTAACAGTTGCCTAATAATGGTGTACATGTAGATATTCTCTTAAGAAACCCAAAACTTTTACTACTTAAATGTTTGGACAAGAGCACTGTAGTTGTACAATAAAAAAAGAAATTAATCCACACAGTGTAGTTTTCAAGGTGAAGAAGTTTCAAGTCCAGATGCCCTTCCCTCAACCTTTTCTTCAAGATGACCAGGATGACTGAGAACCCTCACAAACCTACCTCTACAATGATGATGACTTTGACCACGGTGGACAGCGGAGGGGTGCCTTTGTCAGAGATGGTTACGTTGAGCTCAATTCTCCCATTCAGTTTCGGATCTATTGCTTCCCGGTCGAGTGGCCCTTTGTTTGTCAACACACCTGTGTTTGGGTCAATAGTGAAGTTCTCACTGTATGGGCCTGGCATTATCCCAAAAACCAGCTGACTGTTCGGTGATCCAGGTTCATCTCTGTCTGTGGCCTTTCCAGAGAAACACAGTGCATAATGTTATAAGGTTAATTTAGCTGTGTGCAACGTTTTCTTCTTTTAATTGAGAAAAACTGCTCATTCACCTGATAACATAATGAAATAATGAATAATTGAGGTTTAGAAAAAAACTAAACTTTGAAATGTCTTTTAGGCTCAGTTATGAAGTATTATATTGGATGAGAGTGTTTATTTTGTCATGGCAAGCTTTGGCCAATCACAAGCTTGCTTACAAGAGTGTTTTCTCCCGTTCGAAAGGGACGCTCCCATTGGCTGCTTAGTCTACACAGTTTATGATTCATGAGCTGGAGATGATTGTGGATTTTATTGGACTACTACACTCAGAGCTAATCTGTAAATGTTTTGCTTTTGGTGAACTGGTTCAGTTTAACTTGAGTTTACCTCAATTGTAAAATTTAGGTTTCCGCCCTCAGGCACAAACTTCTGTTCATCTCTTCTGTTGGGGACAGGTGCATTGTCATTAATGTCAGTCAGAGTGATCTCTAGTACTGTGCTTCCTGGTTTTCCGCCTGTGTCTCTGGCTTGTAGAGTCATTGAATACAATGATCTAACTTCCCGGTCCAGAAGAGATCCGTTTTTTACATAGACGACACCAGTAGTTGGCTCCACGTCAAAGTACGGCAGTCTGGAACACAGGTGCATTGTTTCAGCAAACAGATGTTAATAATATCCATCTAAACAAAAGCTATAATATTACATTTGCCTATAAATTAGCATAGCAGTGGCTGGTGTAGTGCAGACATACGTGCTGTTAGGTAGAAGTGTGTATCGAGTTTGTCTTTGTCCATTGAGTCAGGGTCTTTGCCTGTGGACAAAAACACAATGTCAGTGTCTTCCCTTTTTGCCAAAGACTGTAAATAAACAAGAAGAAAACAGTAAAGAACTTACTGTAATTTGAATCACTGTGGTCCCATCAGGACAGTGTTCAGACACATTCCCAAAATATGTCTCTTGTTTGAACTCAGGGCTGTTGTTATTAATGTCGATTATGTTGATAGTAACATCTGCTGTGGATTGGAAAGTGGGATTTCCTTGGTCCACAGCAACCACCTGCACCACAAGACATTGATAAATATTAATCTATTTTGGTAATTCTGTACACAAAAAACTTTCATACCTTTAAAAACATTTGCTGCTTTTTTCAAAATCCAGATCGTCAGGCTGAATGACAGTCAGCTGAACAATGCTGTCGGAAAAAGCAACACGAGGCGCTACTGAGAACACACCTTTGTCGGTTCCCTCCAGGGAAAGTTCAGTTTGGGAATTCTGCAAAATGCAGATGAAAGGTCATTGAGAGCTGGTCACTGGTTTATTAAACCATGATTAAGATCCTCTTACCTTATCTTTATCTTTGACCGTCATGTTGATAAAAACGGCTCCTAGGTAACGCCTCGACCTCGCCAGTGAAGCTGCTCGCCTTCTCACAGTCTCCAGAGGCTCCACACTTGAAAAACTCTGGCATGTTGTCATCGAGGTCAATGATGGTTATCTGGACTTGTGCAGTGGCGGAGGCTTTGGCCCCATGTATGTTTAGGTTTTCCTCAGTGGCCTACAGCAGAGAAGACTTTATTAGAAATGATTAGAGCTTTAAAAGAGCATTTCGGAAGATCCAGCGTTTTTGCACTAGTGTGCCACCTCTGGCGTTAGCGCTACTGCAGCCAGTGTTGTGTGTGTTCACTGTGTGCACACTTGTACGAGCACAAACAAACAACAACCAAAGCAGAATCTGACGGTTTCGAGTGCGCTGGAGGCCTATCTCTTCCCTCTGTTCATAGGATTCATTTTCAACTTTGCTGCTAGTTTTGCTTAGTTTATTTATGGCGGCAAATGTGGAAGTAAGTCACGTCCGCTGAAACAGTGCAGAGTTTCGATCCCAAAACATTCTTATTTAATTGACTGTACAGGCTTACAGAGGCAACCACCCACGGCAAATTCAAATTTATTTATTCAGCACATCAGGCTGTTGCTGCATGTATGGATTAGAAAAAATATTTGAACTATTGAAACTTCTGTAATGCACCTTTAAAGCTGCATAAAAGATTTTCCGCAACTAGAGCAACTACATAAACTCTACTATTCTAAAGCTTTTGTTTAGCTTTTAACTCTTCAACTGCTTTGGTTTGTTCAAATTTTACAACATAATAACTTTCCCTTTTGATATAATATTTTTGTAAATGTTAAATACCATTTTTATAGAAAATTACTGCAATGTCTTCTGCTTTTCTGCATTTTATTTATCATTTCTTGGACATGTTTAACTTTACAATGTGCTGTGACGGGTGAACCCCATTTGATGTGATCTTTGGCAGCTCTGTACAGAATTTGTTTGAGCTAAAAGACATAAGCCCTTGCAAGGTTCCTAGTATAAATCTTTAGTATGGGTCACACCAGGAGATGATACCTTACCTTCACAGTCAGTACAACAGTATCACCAACAGCCTCTCGATCGATGTTACGCTCACAGAAATAACACCAGCTTGGTCAATCGCAAACACGCCGTCTACTGTGGAGTCTGCCAGATTAGGAAAACATATCTATATTACTGTCTTTTACTGCTAAACAAAGTGTTCACTGAAGGTTAAACGGCTCACCTTGAATGCTATAAATTATTTTGTCATTGATCCCTGTGTCCTGGTCGACAGCTGTGACTCTAAAAACAGACGTTCCCTAATAGAGAAAAGAACATTACAAGTCAATTGGCGAATTCACTAAAATGGTAAAGGCATAATTAGATGAAAGAAGTGTTACCTGAGAAGTGTTTTCTTCAACTCTGGCTAAGTAGGGAATGCCAATAAACTGCGGGTCAAGGTCTGGGATATCTTCAACCGTAATGAAAGCAAAGACTGAACTGGATTTGTATACCATCTCATCAAAATGACATTTCCCTCCCTGGTCCTGTTAAATGACACAGACCATGTAAGTAGGTACAAACATTAAAAACCTTTTGTGTACAACTGTGCAAGAACATCTGTCATCGTCATTACTTAATGCGGTTTAGTTCAGATTTATTCACATAGTTACTCTTTGTCGTTGGTACATGGTCTAAATCTTGGATAACACTGCTTAAAAAATACTGCACAATAAAGTAGAAAAACCAAGGATCAAGACAAAAATATAAAATAACAAAATAAACAGCACTGAAGTCGAATGGGTAAAAAAATAAAAAATAAAATACTAACTGTGGTAAAAGTTTTAAAGGTTTTTAAACTAACTCTCTCAATACAAAACTGAGTGTAGTACTTACGCTGGCGTTGATTTTGAGCCGATAGAAAGTGCTTAATGAGGTGTAATTTAGTTTATCTTTCAGAATGACATTCCCTGTGCGGCTCAAAATGCTGAACGGACTTGGATGAGCATTTGGAATGACCTTAAGATTCAGTTAAAATAAAGTATGTTAATAATACATTTATAAATAATTCATTAATAATTAATTAATTTAATATGGAGTAACTTATAAAAATGTACGCTACCTCATCAATGTTATAGATAATTGTTCCAGCATCTGAATTGTCGGCGTCTGTGGCTTCAACAGTGAACAGTGTAGTTCCCACAGGAGTGTTCTGGTAATTTACAGAAGACATTAAGTGTGTTATTCACCAAACCTTATAAAACATTTTTCGGGGATTACAACTACACTTTCCCAACAAACCTCTGGGACTTGTTTTTCATAGGAAGCAACCTGGAAGATGGGACTGTTGTCATTGGCATCATCTATTAGAACATAAATACTAGCTGTGGCCTGAAAACAAATCCAAGAATGCAAATTACAAACAATATCTTTTCTGTGTGAACAAGTTGAAAGAGAAGTAAATTTTTACTTACTTCATTGTTTAAAGTGTCTGTAACTGTTGCTGTGAATATGAACAGTCCCTTTGACTGAAAGAAAAAAACAAGTGACGCACAGATCCTTAAGTTACTTGATCATTTTAAAGGGGTGGTCAGTGATCTAATGGTTCATTCATTCATTCATTTTCTACCGCTTAGTCCCGTTAGGGGTCGCGAGTGACTGGAGCCCATCCCAGCAGCTTTGGGCCTGAGGCGGGGTACACCCTGGGCAGTGGCCTGGTAGTCGCAGGGCTAACACTTAGAGACAGACAGTGACAGACAACCATTCACTCTCACATTCATTCACTAGGGACACTTTAGAGTTGCCAATTAACCTATACATGCATATCTCTGGACTGTGGGAGGAAGCCGGAGTACCCGGAGAGAATCCACAGTAACACGTGGAGGACATGCAGACTCTTCACAGAAAGACCGGAGTCGGCCGAGAAACATCTCAAACATAATCTAATGGTGTTAAAAATAAAGAGTGTCACTGTCCTATCCATCTAAAGTAGACAATATCACCTAAACCATTGTAGAAATTATATTAGCCTTCCTGTCTTGGTTTGTTTGCCATGTCTCTTTGAGAGCGACCAAGGTCAAGTGTAAGGGGAAGTCAAACTAAATATCTGACAATCTTTTCATTTCATTCATGCCACTCTGGCCAAAAAACATAATAAACAACCACAAAATTTAAGTAAACAAGCATAGCTGCCAGAATCCATAAACAAAAAAGGAACAAAAAGAATATTATAGGCATTATAGTTCTTATAGGACCTGCTCCTTATTTTACAAATCATCTAAAACAATCGGAAAATAATCATGATATTCAAAAATTCAAAATAATCAAAAATAAACCAATAAAAAAAAAAACTTTCATTATTTAACAGCATATCTCCACTTATCATCTGAATTTTCTTTCATATACGTATCACATTTCAAATTTAATACATTCTTAAACTCCTGACTTCCTCTCCACAGACCCCTTCATAAATCAATCCCTCTCACTGTTGTCCTTAATCTTGCTTTTGTGAAGATTTCCGTTCCTTCAAGGTTGTATCTTTCGCTTTTTTCAAACCTCTTTTGAATATTTGATGGTAATGGTTTTTTTTGCTTATAAAGGCATATATACGTTTATAGTATTTTTCTGAATGCATCAAAAAAGACAGTAGTATATTATGAATGTGGTATTATAATGTAGTACTTAAATAAAATACCTAAACTACAATCCTTTAAAAACATATTTCTGTGATGTACATTTCATCCAACCTCTCTGTCCAGTATCTTCTCCACATAAACTGTCCCATTGGATGGAACCACCTTGAAGTAAGTGGCCTCAGGGCCACTGATTGAATATGTCAGTGGGTTATGTTCCGGATCTGTTGCAAGAATATTAAACGCAGGTTCGCCTACAAATAAAAAAAAAAAGTGAATTTAAATGTGTGAAAAAGTTTTTGAAACAAATGCAATGAATGTCTCAGCACCTTTAGGAAAGTCCTCACAAACATTGTATGTTTGGTCTTTAATTGTTGGAGAGCGGTTTGCTGTAGAAAATTATTTTTGATTAAACATAGTTGTGATGAAGATACAAGAAGATAGATTATGAAGACCGTTTGTTTCTCACCATTTGTTAGATTAAGAACAAAGAACAACAACAGAAAGCTTCCTGTGATCAAACCCATTTCTGCAAAAACAAAGAAAGTTAATGTTATAGGCCTACACAGTGTGAATTTGGACCATGTAATAGCCACACCCTGAGAATCGCATGATAGCATGAAATGTGAATTGCTGCTTTGTCATTGCCAATGGAAAGTGCATTATAAAATGGCAGCTTTCCTATTTCACCCACACAAATCTCAACAACATGTCTGATCTCAAACCGCAAAGTTGCTTCAGATCCAAAAGATGAAATAAATTGCCAACACTAACTTCAACATGTTTTTCCCCAATTTGACAAATGTTGGCAAAGATGGCTCTTTTTTATGTAGATACTATTTTGTCTTTAAACATAAAATCACATGGTCACAATCAGTTCTTCTCACCCTTTATCGATCTAATTTTCTGACATAAATCTACTGAATGCTGCATATTAACAAGTTAGCAAGTTATGTTAAATCTATTTACTCACAAATAGAAAACATACAATTACATGTTTGTTATTGTACTCTGTTCATATGTAACATATTCTAAGTGTTAAAAACAAATCAAAAAGCAGAAGTTAGACTCACCAGACGAAAGTCACATAAGCGCTCTCTTTACTGATGCCTGTATAAGACCTTTGCCTCCTGTTTCTCCGAGTGATTATCATCCCGCTGTTGTAAACATAAATGATTAACACATACACGCAATGCACAGTCAATAACTTGGCACTAAACCTTTCCAATGACGATCTTCTAACATGCCTAGTCTACAATGTGGCATAATGAGAGACTTGCTCATAACATTCCTCTCTTCTTCTTTTGCTGGAATCCCCCATGGCACCGAGCCACCGTGGCTGACCAGGGTCCGTACATCTGAGGTCGTCCAAACTGCTCAGTCTTTTGAAAGTGAGCTCCCGTTGCCATGGCATCAACACTCATGTATTTGAATCTATTGAAAGAAACACTATTTGGTCAGAGGCCTTTCAAAACTCTGGTCATAACCAATCAGTGGACAAAGGCCTATTTTAGAAACAATGGATCTATGTGTCTCACTAATAAGCTTGGCTTCCCATGATCCCCGCAAAAAACAAAGGATCGCCTCTTGTGCTTTGGTACTGCCATGATTCAAAATTGAACAATTGCTTCAGTAGTATTTAGTTTTACAGAACAATTTCAAATAGTGTTTGTCATGTTGTTTGTCCACCAGCAACATACTGTTGCCTCCAGTGCCATCGGTGTATGAATGTGTGAGTATGTTTGATGATGGTCAGAGAGGCCGTAGGTGTGATATGGCTGTCTCTGTCACCTGGGACATAAAACAAAAAGGGCTCACATAATGAACAAACGACTACAATTTTGAGACACATACAACAAATCCGCCTTAATTTTGGTTTTTTTAATGGCAGAGGGTTGATGGGGATGATATAGAGATACTTATTACTAATGGTGGCACAGTATAGAATTTGGCAATACAAACAAAGAAGCCACTCACAAAATGAAATATATTTATAAATCTATACTTTAATTTTTCTTTTAAACACAACATATTGACTGAAAGGGTGTAGGCTGAAGTGGCAACTTATCTTGCCTACCCTTTTAACCATTGAGAGAAACAAATAAAAAAATGCATCTATCATAGCAACAAAGCAAAACCAAAGAAACACAAAAACAACCAACAAATTCACAAATAATAGAAAAAAATAATTAGTTAATTTGTAGGGTAGGGTGCACGTGGCAGAGTGGTTAGCACTCCTCCCTCACAGCAAGAAGGTCTTGAGTTCAAAACCCGGCCGACTCAAAACATTCTGGTCTTTCTGTGAGGAGTCTTTATGTCCCCCACGTGTTACTGTGGGTTCTCTCCGGGTACTCCGGCTTCCTCCCACCGTCCAAAGACATGCATGTACAGGTTAATTGGCAATATCTAAAGTGTCCCTAGTGAATGAATGTGAGAGTGAATGGTTGTTTGTCACTGTCTATGTCTAAATGACTTATATAATATATAATATAATATATATAATATATATAATAACTGGCTACTGTCCAGGGTGTACCCCGCCTCAGGCCCAAAGCTGCTGGAATAGGCTCCAGTCACCCGCGACTCTAACGGGACAAAGCGGTAGAAAATGAATGAATGAGTTAATTTGTAAATTGAAATCATATTAGATTATATTGCCTTAATTCTTCTTTAAAAAGCAGGCTGCACCTCCACAATACTGAAAAAAGTATAATATTATGTTAGTATTGCTTTTGGGATATGTCAAAACTGCACTATTTGTTATTGTAGTTTGATATAGTACTGGCCTCATGAACATGAAGTTTATTCAGCATGTGGAAAAACTTCAGTAACAGTCATTTTCATAAACAGCAATACATGTTTAATGTTGATTTGGTTGGTGACAGAAAGAGAGACACGATTTTGTTATGTGGCCTCTATAAGGAAACAATTAGAGCCTCTGGTGAATTGCTCATCTGTTCCTGTAATCTTTATGGACTTTGGTTTATAACCAAGCAGCATGACCCAGCAACAGAAACAAATACAAGGGTGGAGCTACAAACTCTGCCAAATCGATTCCAGTAAAATAATACAAGAACATAATTAATCGACTTGATGAACTGGGGTTAAAACAAGGTGTTGTCTTTAAACCAGAGAAGAAATTATATTTTTTTGCATTATACATTATTTGGATAATGTTTGTACTTGAAAAATATCACACTGTTTGCGCCACGTTAAGCACTCAATAATCCAACAAAAAGGTTCAGACTTTACTGATAAACAATAGGGGTCTTTTTAATACACAGTTATGTTAATTGTATTGTTTGTTTGGTACATTTATTTGGTGTGATTTAGGTAGGCTATAGGACTAAAACAAGGTCCATTTCCTGAACACTTAAAGTTAAACTGAGGCAGCAGCGCCTCTTCGGACCATTACGGTAAAAATGGCAGCCCGGAGTGCGCTCTCTGCTTTGGAAATACGCAAAAAGGGGGGTGTAATAAGATCCTGCGAGGCGTCAAAACAACATCGAGGCTGGTCTAATTAGAAAAGAACCAAAAAAGTACGGTTTAGAGATGTAATTTCGGGGCTTTGGGAGCCGTAGAGCCACGCAGGACGCGGGTCGGATGTACGAAGAGCGAGAGGACACCAGATTTAGCACCTTTTCGCAGCAGTGGTGAAGCCCACGGAATGTACCACTCGCGAACAGCTGACCACAGGATGCCGCACTTAACCCAACGACATGTGAACATTAGAGGAAAACACTAGGATCCAATATTTGCCTATTAACAATCAGGTAACTGCGCTGCTCCTCTCCTTCTCACTTTGTCTTGGGAGTTTTTAGGTGGTGGCTAGTGCTTTGGCTTAGCTAGAGGCTTGTTGTGAGAGCTGCCATCATCTCAGCCTCCAGCCCCTCCTTGTTTTGCTTTGCTGCTACCGAATGCGATGTTGTAATGTTTACACTGGCTCGATCTAACATATAGCTCCACTGTCCTCAAGCGGCGATTGCGTTTGCGGATTATTGCTCCATTGAATTATGCTGGAGCCTTTTTACGACACGGGAGCACAATATCTAGTATGTCTTATTGGACTAATTGGGTTTGATAGGTCTAGACCATAACACTGTTAACCCAATTAGTGCTGCATCATATGAGTGTTTGTACAGGAAAACATTTGTATGTCTGAAGAAACAGAGCAGAAGTGTAGTAGTTTAAAAGCTGGAGAGGAATGACTTCATGCGAGGCCAACATTACATAACTGGCTGGTGTCTACAGCAGGACAATGTGGCCTCCAATGAGAGTCAGAGCACATGGCGGACCAATAGTAAAGCCACAGATACAGCAGCGGGATCTGCAAATGGACAGGCTACTGCCCTGAATACATTTTATTCAATTTAATGATTCTTGTTTCTCAAAATCGATATATTATTTTTGAATACGTTATGTCAATATACTGTAAGATGACTGCAGTGTTCTATTGAGACTAGACATGAACCGTCTGTCTCAGCTAAGTTTTCTCTCTGTTCTTCTCCCCTCAGCCAATCAAAGAAAGCATCAGTCATAGTTTATGTTTGATGACAATAACAAACACATCAAATTTACTTAAAACAAAAAGCTTCCTATTATATGAAATGGCAGGTCATGATTTAACAGTACCAACGCTACAAAGACCTTTATCAGAAGCCAGTTGATATGTTATATTAAGATCTGTTATATTATTTAGCTGTTATTCATTGTAATACACTATTACATATATAGAATTAAATACATTGATTTTACTGTGGTACAACACAATCATTTCAGGTATGTGAGTCAGATATAAATACGAATAGAATAAACTATATATGTGGTACAGGCTTGTGCGCAATAAATGAGAAGACAAATTGGGCTATTTGTGTAAATAGCTCAATGTGGTCTGTTAATAATAGGCTATGTGTCACTGCAAGTAGGCTATCATTGTAAATTGTAGTATTATTTATAGGCTGCATGTTTGCTTGTTATCAGCGGGCGAGTAATGTTGATCATTTTATTACAAAAATCTAACAGTACAGTAGGCCTATGTCAACTCTAATTGTTGGTGACCTATTACAGAAAAGCAGATTGTTGTTTATTAAACGTATATTTCCTTTCTGACTTTCTTCTGTTGACGTTCTTCCTTCTCTTTTCAGTGTTTGATGCATTAACTCAATGGGAACTGCTTGTTATGATACATTGTAGCTGCGCTTGTCTGGTGGTTGTCTGTGTTTGCTGCGCGCTGATTAGTCAAAATTAACCAGGGGGCGTGGTCTCACCATAACAATGCGATTCAAGGAACATGCACGCGCCAAGGAATGTTGTTGTCGCTGCTTAGTTACTGTCACATTCGAACGCGTTTAACGGTACATTTAGCTCAGGTAATGCTGAAATAAACGGGCCCGTTATTTCTACGTGTTTTGGATTAAACAGATCTATGCTGCAGCTGGAGGCTTTTGTTAGCTGGTTAGCATTAGCAGACTAATAGCAGCACCATCGGGGACAAATATCTATCACAAGAAGCAGCAGTCGGCTGTTGTCAGGTAAGGTTAGTTTTATTGAAGACATTTAACTTTTGAAAAATACTAATCTGGGTGGATCTATTTCTAAAGATGAAAACGCCCTTGCAATCTAGATAAAAGTAGTGCTGTTGCTACTCTTGAGCTAGCCTTGACTGTATCACAGTCGAGGGTATTCAAAACAGTGTATGGCCGTACCTCAATAATGTGTAGTTACTAGTTTGTAGAGAATCACGTAAATTGCGTAAAACAGACTTCAGGTGTTTAAACGTCGGTAGTTAGTAGTCTGTAGACAATGCAACAGCACAAATGGGTTATGCCCACACTAAAAGAACCAAACCTACACTGCTACACAGTGTCGTCTTGGTCAGCTATGAAATCATAACTATAACTTTTATTTAGTTAGCTAGTAGTTAAGACATTTTTATTAACTCCTTTCTGCAGCTGCTGAGCTGAACAAAGCGCCTGCTAACGGAGCCAGGCTAAGGTTAGCAACTCTCCTTCAACCGAGAGGTCGAATTAGCGCTGTCACAGAGGAGCTAAACCCCACAACCACGCTATTATTATTTTGTAAAGAACACAGAGCTTTTCCTGGGTATCTTTGAGACTTATACTGGCTTGAGTAGCAGGCAGCTTCCGCCTTGTGTTAGCTAGCTCCGAGTCCCGTTTCTCTCCTGTGTCTTTGTTGTTGCTTTGTCTCTGAGCACATGGCTTTCCATGTTTTTGTTCAGGCGCGCCACAGCGACCCCGCTATATGTTGTACCCGTCTTTAATCATATTTTCACCCTTTTTATATATTCTTTTATTATGTATGTTTTTCATGTTTGTCAATGACACTCCTTGTTTTGAAATCAGTTTGAAATTATATCCTATCTATTTGAAAGATTGACAGTTACTTAAAATAATAGTTAAACCCAAGTTTGTTAGTAAAGTGTAACATGTAATATGCATGTTAAGTTGCGCACTTATTAACTTCATGCATTTATTAAATTGCTATGTTTTCATTTTTATTTCACTAGGTATCTTTGATTTTGTATCAGCCTAACTTGTCTTTTTTATTAAAACCCATTTATTACATATGGTAAATATTTAAAACTTTACGGTCTGAAGCTGAATCTATTGTAAAAACTTGTCTAATCACAGGCTTTAGTGTGTGGCATAATATGGAGGGATTGGTATGTAAACAAACCTGCCCTGTGCATTCTTCTCTCTTTTGGGCTCATTAGTGAGTAAAAGTTAAATCCAAGTTTAAACTGGATTTTGAATAAACTCTAGATACCTGTCATAGTTTTGCTGTATTTATATTTTCTTTGTGTGCTTCAGAAAACAACCTTCTTATTTAAACAAAGGAGGAAATGGCGAAATACAGTCAGAAGGCAGACAATTTACAATTTGTTCCAGAAAACAATAGACATAGAATAAAAGGGGTTTTAATTTTTAAGGATTTCTCATTCTGTGCAGTTTACCCATAATGATTATTGCATTGTTGTATTTTTATGTGTATTTTACAGGGTTTTGACAATCAGAGGCCACATACAAGTGCCTCCACAGTACAATTTCCATTCCCAGAGTGTGACTCGTCTGCACGACGTCACCAATGCGACCATGGGAAATAGCAGTAAATAGGCTGCCACCAACAGCCCCCTTAAACCCCCGGAGGTTCTTTGGAGAGCCCTGCAACACCCCTGTGCATCTCAGGATAAGGCAACACTGCGTGCACCATACATCCCATATTAAATTACATTATTTCACTAAACTGTAATGTGGAACCAGTGTGTTGCCAGGCATTTTAATATATATCCACAGAGCTAGGCTTTTACTTTGGCATTTGGTGAATATACAAAACAGAGAATATAACACAGCCACAAACAATAGAAAACCAGATATACCAGACTATAACATGAAAATCTTAAACTAAAAATTCAAAAATGTATGTATAAGGCAGATAAATAGTATACATTTTGATAATATAAAGATTGCTTTGTGTAAATTTCTGAATTTATTACTTGCAGTTACATAATTGCAGATACACAAGGAACTCTAAAAATTAACATTGATATATGGTGTTTCTTGTGGGATTTATCTTTTATTTATGTGTTAATTTTTCTTTGCAGCCCACCAGTGAGACGCCAGTGGGGCAGACGAGACAGACCTGCACTGCACACTTCCCTGGTCCAGGATGAGAACTGGCACCATTTGCTTTTCTCTCAACATCACCAACAGGTTCCTTTAGATGAGTCCAGACAATACAGCCATACCAGCACAGCACCACGCATGCTTCACCCTGCTGCTCACCTGCCTCAGCAGAGCCCCATTATGGTGGATCTACATGAGCAGGTAAAAAGAGAGCAGGCCAATGTCCTTTTACCAATTGGGGAAACCTTATAAC
The DNA here is from genome assembly GCA_024416835.2 of Perccottus glenii. Taxonomy (NCBI): domain Eukaryota; kingdom Metazoa; phylum Chordata; class Actinopteri; order Gobiiformes; family Odontobutidae; genus Perccottus; species Perccottus glenii. The sequence continues at coordinate 23,908,143 of CM044554.2, forward strand.
ATATACTTACAATAACTGTAGGTTAGGACTAGATAATAAGGCCTAAAATATAAAAAAACACGTGTGATTGAAGTTTTGTAACGCAAGATTTATTTAAGAATTAAATTCTGGGTTATATAAAATAAGTGTTTAAATGATTACAATTATAGCCAACAGTAGGGTTATCCTCATTCTATTGTGTATATCAATTTAACTTGTTTGCCCAGTCCTAACTCAGAGGAGGCTGTACAAGTGCAGTACCTCAAACATCCAATAATGTATCTGTACAAGAGATTTTCTTCGAGCTAGTCTTTAACATGTAAGTCTGTGCTTTCATTTACAAATATCTGCCTCACCTTTTTTCACACAGATGCACCAAGGATCGGTTCCAATATCATACACTGTTACCACGGTGACGACCCACGGGTTTCCCATCCACACCGGGCAGCCCCTTCCAGGGTGCAACACTCAGCAGCTCCCAGCATGCTCGGTAATGTTCAGCGGACAGCTCTCTCTGCTCTGCTGCCTTCCTCCTCCTGTGAGTTTGAAAAGGAAGAGCCCAAATGTCAGTGGCATCCATGTAGCGCACCATACCAGCCATGCAATCAGTCACTGTTCAAACTAATAACCTGCTGTTATTGTGCAAGACAAGTAGTTACTTTAGTGTTGCACAATTTAATTCAATTCAGGCAGTCATTGTCTATTGACTTATACATTATACAGTATTTGTGTGAAATTGTTACTGTTCACTATAATATTTGTTGCTGCTGGAAGAGATTAGTAAAAGGCTTGTTTTGTTGCAGTGTTGTCCGTGCTGTGGTTTATGTAATACATTGCTTTTATCCACCAGTGATTACAACATAATGTCATAAGTGCCACCCTATAAATAAATAAAAATGTTTTTAGTTAGGCCTCAATTCCACCAAGCGGTCTGGCACGGGACGATATTTCACTTTTATTTGTGTTTCTTCTGTCAGAAGGGATGCAAAGTGTCCCAAAATAAGTTTTTCTCCTTGTGGAAAAGCGCTAATAAAAAGTAGAGCGTATACCAAGACAAAAATATAGACATGGTTCTATTCTTTTGAATAGCTCATTTGTTTGCAAAAGTCCCTCGTTACCCTTTACAGTATATACAGTAACCTCTGCCTCTCATGGCACCACACAGAATAGTGGCAGGTTACTTTATATTTTTTCTTGATTTATTGTTTAATAGCAATATTACCACTTAGCTACATCCACCACACGTAATAAAATCATGGGTTTCTGTCCCAAACCGAACCATACCACTTGGTGTAAAAGAGGCTTTAGAAAATTCCTCTGTGTGATTATCTTATATATAAATGGAAATAGAGTTCATACCCTTTCCTTGTGCTCTCTCTGTCGTTTTAGCTCATTCAGGCGTGCACCATGCAGCATATGCCAGTGTCTTATCAAGCCTTTCCACCCCTGATCTCCAGCGAACATTTTGTATTGCACCCGACCCCCTCTGTCCCACCCCACCAGCCACCGCACCTTACTCCTTTGAGCCAGTTTGTCCCTTTACAGCCTCAGCACCCACGCATGGTGAGTACGCTTAAGTTTATTTGAAGGTGATTAAAATGAGCTATTATTCACTTTAATGTTGCCTTTTTAGCCTCTGCAGAGGGTAGACAATGAAGTTGACCTAAGAGGGGACCAGCACCCATTAGGGACCTTCTCTTACCCTCCATCACATCACCCACCAGCGCTGCCTCCGTCTCTGCCCCTACAGTATCTTCCTCAAGAGCCTCTGCATCAGGAGCTTCCTTTTGGAGTGGTAAGACTCGGGCCACTCATCTCCAGGAGAAATTAACATAGCAGCAGGACTATTTTAGTGCGACCTAGATTATATCTGTCCACACTGACACACTTATTGACACCATACGCAGAGCAGCCCAGAAGTCACAAAAGCTTTTTAAGGCCTTTGAATGCATTCTAAATACATAATAATATTCAGTTTAAGTGTTGCTTAATGTATTTGATGTTTTGTATTGTTAGTTTAGCATAATGTTCCAATAATTAAAAGATGTCTATCAAATACTCAGAGCTTCTGGTTACATACACTTGATTGTCACCTGTAGTATTTGAGTATTTAATTGTGTTCAGGGTTTAATTTAATACAGAAAATGAGTTTTTACAATATTTTAGTCTTCCCATCCAAACTTGTCTTGTCTTGCTTTATTGTTAATCTGTGCTTTTTGTTACAGCCATATCCCCACATGCTGCCACGGCGAGTGAACGGTCAGCGATACCGGCTACAGCAGCCGTTACCCCCTCCACCTCCTCCCCCATCCTACTACCCAGGCTTCCTCCCGTACTTCCTGTGAGTATGCACTGTTTAAACAACGTGTTGAGTAGTCATTATATTAACATTTGCCTAATATGTCTCTGTCCCTCTTTTTAGGTCAATGCTTCCTGTGCCTCCAACCGCAGTGGGCCCAGCCATCAGCCTAGACCTTGATGTGGACGATGTGGAAATGGAGAACTATGAGGTAGCTTTACTCAGAAAAGAATACTTTTTACTTCCACCTGAGAAAAGACTGCTCAAACATGGGGTTCATGATATACAGCAGATTGTGAAGTGTATATAACAATTAAATTGTTTTGCAAAAAAAAAAAACATACACTGTTATATGTGTTATTTTGCAAAAGCTGAAAAACCATGCGTTTTTCTTCAAAAAAGATGGATTTGTTGGACAACTTTAATCTGGCCCACAAATACCTTTTGTGTTTTAAAATGTTGCAAGATTCTTGCAAGATTTATGAATTGACAAACATAGAAATCCATCTTGTCTCTCTCAAAACCATATAAATTTGCCCGAAACACAGCTGGTTCAAAAAAGCATCTTTATAATTCTGACTGGCTTTTGTTTTTCTAGGCATTGCTGAATTTGGCGGAGAGGCTGGGAGAAGCCAAACCTCGCGGACTCACTAAAGCAGATATAGAGCAGCTTCCGTCCTACAGGTTCAACTCAGAGAATCACCTATCTGAACAAACGCTGTGAGTCCCTTGACTAAATTATATTACATTTATTTTGTTACATGCTTTGTTAACTCCTGCCTTTTTCCCTTTAGGTGTGTTGTGTGCTTTAGTGACTTTGAGTGTAGGCAGCTACTTCGGGTATTACCTTGTAACCACGAGTTCCACGCCAAGTGTGTGGATAAATGGTTGAAGGTAGGTTTTAACCAGTCTTAAATATCTCCTTATCTGGTCTGAGGGTCTGGGCTGGAATAAATTGATATAGGATCCACCAGGCTGCAGTGTTGGGCTTTGGGTGGGACAAAAAAGGATCTAACTTACTAAAGTAAGGGGCCATAATAGACTTTAAAGTGCTCTAACACTCATATAGACAATTTGGTAGTGTGTAATGTCTAATGTCTTGTGTTCTGTCCACTTCCAGACCAATCGCACTTGTCCTATTTGCCGAGCTGATGCCTCAGGATGTGCACCGGGAGGTGGAGTGAGAGCGGTCTCTGAGTGCTGAACTGGAACGCTGCACAAATGGAGTCTGTCCTGAAGCTGGGGACCTCTGCCACCTAAACCTGCGTCCTCCAGTATTTCTAGCTTACCGACCCCACCACTCCTGTCCCTTCCTAAATGAAAAGCAATCCAGGATAGTCTCTGGAGCCTGTTGTACCTCTGCTGTGCTTCATTGTCAGAGTCTCATGAAACCCACTGCCTATCGCAGCCTATAGCCACAGTTGTGGGATGGCCAGCCACTTCTGTCTCTGCCCCTTTTGTCGCAGATTCCAAAGATTTTCCCGACGATGCATTATTTGCTGCTTTTGTTTACAGGGTTTCATTTCTATTCGGTGGATCTGATTATGGTTCATGAACAGTGTTGGACTGGTCGGGAGCCTGGAGGATGAGAAGGCTGGACACCTTGTGCAATTAGCAGAAATAGAATAGGGATACTTTACAGCATGAGTATCTGTGTTTTGGAGGCACCACCTGACCATCATAGATGCATGTTTGCATAGGTGTTGGGCTAAGTGACTAAAGTTGTTAATAATGTATGTTCTGCAATAATGTATTGATCATTTTAACAGTTATATCCCTTACGTTAGATTTGCCAATGCTATTGTGAAAGTGTGACTTGCTGTGGTTTAATGCAGATTCTGTTAGACCCCAGGTTGGACTGCAAAGTGACGGGACATGCAACTGTGGGGTGGCTCCCCTTGATAATTTACTCTGGAAACAGATCTGTACAAAAATGGTAAAAGGATTAAGAGACTGCGTCTTTTCGAGGTCATCAGGCAGAACTGCAAAAGTGCTACATCCATCCTCCACGTCAGCGTGTTCCTCTGGCAAGTTGTACTTGGCGTGTGCATATTATGTGTGTTTGTCCTGTTCACAGAGCCAATGCATTGTGTAACCACTGGATACAGGGCAGCATGCTAGGATTTGCATGAACTGTTGATTGAGACTAGCAATATTTTAATCAAGCATTGCCACCAAAATCTATAAAATTTAAGAAAAAGAAGCAACAAAGAAGCATACTAAAAGAACTGCTTGCTTATAAAGAAAGCGCCATGAGGGAAAACTAGCATGTGGTTCCACTGTGACTGCGTTTTGAGGATGGAACTCATCGTCCGAAGGCTGTGCTCATAGTAACAAAGGCCTGTGTGGAAAGCAATATGTGCAGTGAGTGGTGAGTTTTAAATGAACACTTTCTTCCTGTTTTAGGAAGACTGGGCTTTTTATTTCTTTGTTTGTGAGCCAAATCCAATATACAGATATAGCCTACTGTTCAAGATTACAGATCTGCCTTCAAATGACCTTGACAAGCACAAACCTATTACTAATCCTGAAAAAAAAAAAACTGTCCATTTCACTTGTTTTAAAAGTATGCAGTTTTTTTTATTAAAGTTTATTTATTGGTTTTATCTTCTTGAGAAAATCCATTGAAGGAAACAGTTGGAGCACTATGTTTGTGAATGGTATGTGTTATATTCTGGTAACTTGGTCAGGTCTTTGTCTTAGGCCATGGTAATGGTATTGTAAATGAGCAATTGTATGTATAGTGTCAGTGTGAATGCTTTTAGATAAACGTTTGAAGACAGAAGAATGTTGAAAACCCTTGTAGAAGTCACTGGTGACACTCCACGTTATGCCAGCCGTGCTTCTCCCGCTGTTATCGAATGGGGGTGTAAAATGACACAGCTGGAGTGTTCAGTAGTGTAGAAACACTGTTAGACTTCTAGATTACACACACACACACACACACACACAAAAACGGGACATTTTTGGTGGGAAGGGAAGAGCCACAAATGAACTTTTGCTTTGTATACACTCTTGTCTCTTAACTGCCCCCGTAAGCACTAACAGGCAGTTTGAACCCTTGCTCTTATCTGTGATGGGATCTTGCCTTTTCCTTGACTTTTGTTAAAGTGAATGTGAGTCTTTGATGTGTGTGCCACCTTCAAGAGAAAAAAAGAAGCCATTTAATAAGTTTAACCCACAGCTTTGAGAATAACCTATGTGTACATATCTATTCGCTGGCATATATTGTAAGTTAAAAAAAAACACTCAGGGCCTCTCGGTATATAAAAACAAAGGATAACAGTCCATTTCAAATGGAAAGGACGCCATGTAAAGGGTATATCTGAGTTTAAGTTTTGGTCTTTTTCCTCAGACCATAAATCATTTAATGTAATCAATTATAATATTCTGTTTTGTCTGAAATAGTAGAGAAGACATTGTTTAAAGATAGGCATGCAAGAAAAAAAATCTGAAAATATATTATTAATATTCACTGAAAGAGGCACTGCTACTTGTTACAAGTGTTATTCAATACTTTTGACTTCTGTTTCTGTACTCAAACCATATGTTCAGACATAGCGGTTGTGATCCCATTTCTAAATGTGCCACAGTGCATACTGTCCTACCTATTTTACTCCCAGATCTACTTCAGAGGTTTTTGCATGATTTAAAAAAAGATAAACAAGTGTGTTTTGGTGGAGGATATCTCAGAACCTGGTGGGGACCTATTTAATGGTGCACAATATGCATGCTTGTCAACCAGATCCCAACTGAATTTAGCTCTAGTTGGCTTTGGGTTCTGGGGTTTGGATCTTAACGCTCAGCTGATAACTGCCATGCATTGTACTGCACACATTTGTAATAGAACTGAATGACTACAAGATTTTATTGCGCTAACTTCATTTTATAAGAAAAGAAAAAAAAATGCTGGTCTTGAGTCCAGATATTCTTACATACATTGTGTTACTGTTAATGCCCTAATGACTGAGAATTACATGCTCTGAAACTACTGTAGTTTATCAAAAGCCATAGTGACAAGGTGCTAGGTGTACTGCTTTTAGTTATGAAAACTTACTGCGTGAATGCTATAGTTTGTCATGGATCCCATGTATTCTTAAAGCATGTTATACTAATACCCCAAAACAATGTCAGTGAAGATCAGTATAGTTTAAGGAATAAAAAAAATAAAGTGTTGTCATACTTATTTCAATGTAGTACTGTATCTGCCTCTATCAGGCTCTTGCTCTCAGTGTATCAATATTTAAAATATATTGTTCACATATAGATAACCTTAATTCATAGTATTGTTAACAGTTATATTTGGAGTAACTATTTAATTGACAATATCCAGCAGCCTGCTAAATAAAAATAAAACATCCCATTTAAAGACTAGGTAATGAATTAACTTTTGGTGACAACTGAGAATAGAGTCTTGTAGTCTTTCTGTTAAGAGTTACTGAATAATCTCACAGCTTGTGTGGTGCAAAAATGTGTTCCAATAAGCAGCTAAAATTTATTTAGGATTTGTGATTGATTGCTGCGTAGATGCCATTTATTGTTTACCAATGACTTTTGCTGTGGTGGGATAGTGGTTTACTGTTCTTACTCTCCCTGGCCTCTCTCGGGGGCCTCGCCTGACCACCAGACAACCAACCGCCAACAGAGCCAGGGGCATGTGTTCTGTGTTAGGCAGATATTTTGCTTTGGTACTTGCACATTTACAGTTACCTCATTTTTTTTCCATGTTTGTATTGGGAGGGGAGAAAACAACTAATATATATTATATATAGGAAATGGTTCTTATAATTTTTCATTCCTTTGGAAGCATATTGTTTGTAGCATTTAACATAACTAGTTAGTGTATTATATATACATCTGTATACTGTTTGAAATTTTTAAGATTTGTACTTTTTTTAAATGAAAGTTGCTAGTTATGCTTACCAAGTAGTGCAATCATTTTATTTTACTTTTTTTTTTAATTGTGGCTGATTTGAGAGGGTTGTTCACTAATAAATGTATGATGTATACCTATTACACTGGCCTTTTTGATTTAAGCAATGGGTTATTTTCTATTAGAAAACAAGAAGTCTTTGTCATTTTAAAATTTCTGTAACTCCACCTCCTTCACCCTCGCTGAGATTGTGGTGTTCCCCAAGTTGTCTTCCTGCTACAAAGACAGGTGTTGACTTGGTCTCAATTCCTTAATGTTTTCCCAGCTTCTTCCCAGCAAACCATGTCACACAATCTTTAGATCCCTAAAACCAAACAGTGTACAATTTTGACAAACCGCATTTTAAATGTTTTAATTTATAGTTGGAAAATTACATTTATACATGAGCCCATTTAGATGTTACAGGCAAACAGGCATCTATGAGCAACCACAGGCACACTATGGGCAGACTTGTACTATGCTAGATAAAACCGCAAGTAAAAACTGTGGCCTCTGTTAAATATTGAATTGTACTTCATGACCTTTGAGCAGTCTGCTTTACATAGTGACCAACCTGCATTTGGTCATTTTATGTCAGATAAGTAGAAAAAAAAAAACATTTAAGAGTAAGGTAAATCTGGGGTCCTTAAATATCTAACTTATGTACATGTCATGGCTCATTTAAAACAGGGTTCCCATAACGTCCTTATGTCCAAATCCACCAACCTCCTCCTTGAAGTGCTACAGTTGCTCTCTACAAATCATAAATAACAAAGTAGTTCAAAACCAACTCTGCATGTTAGTCTCTGTGAAAGAGGCCTGTGTAAACTTGAGGCAAAAGGCAATGAATTAGGACAAAGGGGTAAAATTTTCCAGTAACAAGCAAGGCAATCGCCATCATAGCTTTTTATCAGTAGGCATTAATACAACTTGCCATCCAGCTGCCCAAACCCATGTGGGTGCTCTTGCATAAAGCTATGCTATGGTTTCAGTACGTTGGTAAAGTAATTAGTAAATGGAAGCTAATACAGACACCTTAAAAACAACTTTTCTCTCCTGGCAAATACAAACATGACTTCAAGGAAGGACTTAAAGAAATATTTATTTGATAAAATTCAAGACTTTCCAGGCTACTGGGAACCCTGTAAACATAACCAAACAACGACTGGATGCAGGGTGGTTGAAAAATTCCAGGTTTATATTTATCTCAATGATCCCTTGTGCATAATGGCCATTTAACAAAAGGGGAAAAAAAGGAGGTGGTGTTGGAGGAAAATGTGTTTCCACTTAGGAGGTATGTCATCAATTAATCGTCCGTAAGGTCCTGAACAAAAAGGACCTCGCAGCGGCTGAGTCCTGCCTCTTTCAACGTGGGTGGGATGGGCTGCTCCTCAGTCGGGAGGCAGGGCAAGACTCGGCGAGGGAAGTTTGTAACTATCTGAATCTTTTCCGGAGTTTCTTTCAATGAGAAAACGAAGTCATGTATTACCTGTAAATGAAAAAACAGAAGTGTCAATTTCTACAAATGTAAAAATCTGTTCAACTCATGAGACAATGAACTGAACAGAACAGACACTCACAGCCAGCGAATGTCCGAACAGGAATCGCCTCTCTACTCGTGTGTCATTGGGCAGCTTAAACACTATTTTTACACTTTCTGGATCATCTGCCAGTGGCTCAGGAGGAAGACATTCAGACTTCCTTTCCTTCTCCTCTTCAAGTTTCTAAAGAAATTTAAAAAATGTTCATGTTATCTAACAACAGTCTTGTCGATGCGCAAGTGCAAATCAAATAGAAAATGGCACTCACTCGTCGCTTCCGCTCCTCAACAAGTACACTCTGTCGAACTTTCTCCTCCTCCTGCCTCAGCTGTTCCTGCTCCTCCCTCTTCTTTCGCTCTTTCTCCTGATCAGCGCGAAGAGACGCTAAGTAGGCCTCATCCTGCTGCTGCCGTAGCACTTGGGTCTGATTCCTCTCCTCCCTGGTTTAAGTAATCAAGAAACAGCAAATGGCACAAGTCAGCTTAGTACCTGAAAGGTGCAAGTGACATTGCCCCAACTTCACCGGAGAACCAAAACAATGGGAAAGTTTGACTTTGTGTAAGGAATTTAGACCTAAATGATAAAATATTCATACACACAGATTACAAATCTCTCTGCAGGCTGGCCCCTCTCAATTTGAGTTTTATTTCCAGGGGCTGGAACAAATGGAAGTAGATCAAAGTACCTCATCTGACTGCAACTGCAAAGCATCTGTTATGATTGAGCTCGGTGAAAGTCGGGTTCACTTTGCAAAAAAAAAATATATATATATATACACAAGTCTGCCTGGGCTGGATTGGGCTCCAATTGTTTGTGCCATTTCCAATAGAAACAAGAAAGCACATACAGTATATGCCCTGACTGATTCCTATGTTTGGATTCCCCTTTGGTTTTGGCTTAATAACTCTAATTGATTAACAATATTATTGTGATTATTGTACAAATAAAAGCTCATCAAGAGCCTTCATTTGATAAATATTACCCAAAATGTCCCTTCCTCCTTTTTGGCTCTCGACCCATGTAAAAGCTACTAATTTTATTTTAAGACAGATATTGATTTTTGTGAAAGTTATCAAGTCACACAATTTCAGTGCAGCATCTTCCTGTTTTTAAAAAGGTAAGCGGTTTATGTGTTGCTTATATTTTTATCAACCCCAACACTGAGCACAGTTGGCAGCGGCTTGAGACCCATCTTGATGAGAAGTATTGGGGCATGTTTGGTTTTTACATGGGAGCACTCGCTTTTTCAAAGTGAACTAACAGAGCAGATAACCATTTTCAAAAATAGTAACTCTACATTAGTGTCTAGAAAATAGCCTACCAGGGGACCTTCAAGTCTTGATCCATTCAAAACAGTGTACCTTTCGAGGCGCTCTGACATGAGATATGTTTGGTTGGCATCCATGATGAAAGTAAGCTGATTGATGAGGTCCTCAGATTGAATGAGGCCCTCTAGGCGGCCCACAACAGTCATCTTCCGGTCCTTCAGCATTATCATGGCCAAGAACGGGTAGGTGTTCTCCCGCAAAGCCTGAGACACTAAGGCACATCGGAAATGTCAATTACCCATGTATTATTCATGTAGTGTTATAAACAGAGCAATCAAGGACAAAACATTTTCAGATAAATTAGCATTTTTAGTTAAATTATAATGTACAATACTAAATCTTGGAGAAATTATTAGAAAATCCACTCAGCCACGTTCACTTTGGAATTCTCCAAGACCCATAAACATGATCAAAGCAGCCCATGTGAAAGTAAACAGAGGACAAAGATTAATGTGTACCTCTATAGCCCTCAGGTTTGCTGGTCGAGCATGCCCAGAAGAGCATTCGTGCGTTAAGGAAGGTTATAACCTCTTCCGTACACAGTGTTGAGCTACATAGTAAGACACAAAAACATTTTATTAACATTACATTTAGATGCATTTTTAAAAATAAATGCTAGGGTTTTATATATGACCATACTGACATTTCCCAAAACCTACCTCAAGACATGTATAATAAAAAGCAGCCACATAACTTCACAGAACAGGCATTATTAAACCTTATTAATACATATTTGAACTCTAAAAAAGGTCCATTCAAACAACAACGTACCGGCAAAACTCATCAGTGTCTTGGTGATCGTCCCCGTGGAGGTACACTAATAGGTAGCGAAGTTCCCGTTTGGCATCGTTTAGTGCCTGGATGTAACACAAGGATAAAACAGGTGAAACCTGGATGGATTCACAAGACACCAACATTGCAAAAAGAATAAAAACAGTTTACAACCCCTAAACATTACTTGACTGCTGTCTCAGTGATTGACCCATTTCTAAAGAAAACAGAGTGAAATGCCATCCTTCTGCAAGATTAAATTAACTTTTGAAATTGCAACATCAACAACAACATACATCACAGGTTTCTGCTGGACAGATAACTTTTATTTTTTGGGAAAATATTAGATTTTTCAGGAGTTTGGGAAAGATAGAAACTTGTATTCTGACACTATAAAGCTACAGGCAGTTTGGTAATGATATGAATGATAGTGGGAGAATGTTCTGATGAATTCAAACAGTTACTGAGTTCTGCCTTTGTACCAACCTCTGTTCTAGTCTCTTTGTCACCAACTGCAAAATGTTTTGTCTTATTTCTCAAAATCAGAAAAAGATTAAGCCATGAAACTTTGTTAATTTCTCTGTTTATATGAGCTTCACCTGCATATTAAGAATCAAAGGTCAAATCTTTTTTTCTCAGTTTTACTGATTCCGCCTTTGTAGTAGTATACCAGTATACTTCCGCTGATTTAAAGTAAGTACAGTACAGTGTTCACACGGTGTTTCATAAGAAAAATTTAGTGGGCATCAGAAATGGTCAAACAAATACTACAGGAGGCTGGACAGTGTGATCTTTGAGGAATTGTCCTGAAATAAAAAAATTTACAAATTTTTATATGATATTTGATATTATAGGAGCCTTTTTATTTTGTTCCTTGCACCATATCAGGATTGAGTGAACCCCTGTTTCAATCACATAACCATCTCTGGACTCACCTGGCTGTACGTTCCCTGGTAAAATACAGGGTGTGACCGACCGTACTTCTCCTCAAAACTATGAAGAAAAGACACAACGTCTCCAACGGGGTCTGTCACACGACCGCGAGGATCTGGCCTGATGAACCTCAATGCAACCCTTGGGGCAGAATAATAATTGTTTAAAATTATGACTAACCATTTAAGCAATTGTAAATAAAAAAAAATTTGAAATTACCTGAATATGTCCAGAAGTGTGTAATATGTAAATCTGAAAGGTAGCATTATCAAATAGTAACTCCATCCTAGTAATCCCTGAAAAATCAAGCAGATATGAATATAAGGTTTATAAACATGACAAAACCCAAATTAAAGGTTACACCAGTGATGTAAAATGTAGAAGTGCATCGTTGAAGCCTACCCTTGGTTGTGGCCTTGAAACGATGTAACTATATACTCTATGGTCTGCTGTATTGACCTGCAATGGTCTGGGTGGGGGAGGGTTAAACACACTGGGCACACCTTCCTGCTCATTAAGTCTGTCTTGTACTGCAGCCTGCAAATTTCATTCAGTCATATTTAAAATTTTAACATCCAACAGGAATAATATTTTAAAACAGACGCTTGTTTTAGCATGTGATTTTACCTCGATGTTCCAATTATGCTGCTCTAATGTTTGACGGCATTGGTCCATAGACTCCAAACCAGTTAGGTCCTGTAGGATATAAAGATAACAAGATAAGATTATATGCCTCCGTTAACATCAAGTCAAACTATGTTATATTTTTCACATATACCACGTTCATTGATTAACAAAAGTGCCACAGATCAGCTCATCCACATTTATTCAACAAAGAACTCGCAGCAAAAAACTACACTAATTATAACATTGGTCGTTAGCTCAGCAGGTTAAATTGGTTACTGCATATAACTGACATAACATTAACCAAAACCAGTGACTTTTTTGGTAGTTCTTTTATTTTAGTTTACTTCACCTAAAAGAAAGAACATACAACATTTAAACAAACCAATAAATGAACAACTGTAGACTTGTGCAGACCAGCACGGCTTTAGTGGTATACTTGATTGCATATTATTACATTAGATTATAGATAGGTTAATACAATAACGTCTATTGTACTAGTAGCTAACTCCTAACCACTAAAAGGATGACGTTGATGGTTAGCTAGCTCGCTACCAAAATATGGTAAATTTAGCTCTTTATAGCATTCACAAATTGTTAACTTTGGCCACTAACGTTGAAAAGTATGCAAAAAGTGGTTATTATAAGAGTCTTTAATTTCATTCACTTGTTCGCCACTTCTACAGTCTGTGTCATCAGAAGCCGAAGTGACAGCTCAACCATGACTGCTTTGCTAATGTTAACTCAGCAGCGTCAGACGCTAACCAAGTTCAAGAAAACTCCCTTTTGTTAACTCAGCAGCGTCAGACGCTAACCAAGTTCAAGAAAACTCCCTTTACTCATCTAAAATAATGCTTTAGTGCTATTAATTGACATAGTTAATTTGAAGTTAGGTCTAAATGTAAATCTAAACTGGTAGTAAGGTATTTATTTCCACTCATGGCCCTTAAAATCTTTAGTTGTTAGCTGTCGGAGCTAGCTGTGCTAATGTTAGCAAAGCTTTGACTCAAGTTGACTGGTATCATTTGGGGGCTGGGGAATCGTTACCGAAGTTGACAGTGCAAAAAGCGTTCGAACACTCGCATTGTTCATCTTTCCGTAAAGACTTTATGTGGACAATTTTATTTTCACAAAGGATGATAAATCTATACTCGTGTTAATGGTGATTTGGAGCTGTTTACCTGAAACTGGAGGAGTTTTTCGGTCTGCGCCTGAGATAATTCTGGCTCCTCTGGCGCCGCCATCTTACCTTCGCCAATCATCATCGGGGCGTAACGTTCACGTAACAACGTCAACTGACATCGATGCGCAGTGCTGTCTCTGCCTCGTCCCGCTACTGCCCCCTAGCGCCATGGGTGTGCGGGGTTTGACTGCTCACAATTATTTCCAAAATGTGTGTTTTTGACACAATTATTCTATCTAAGGCTTTTCACACTTTCTACATATTGTTAAAGTCTTTAACACCAGATAAATCTATTGTACAAGGTTCACAAGCTGTTTTGGCAGCTGACCTATACAGTAAATAAGAACTGATGACTGAGAGAACAGACTCATTAAAATAACAATTGGGACAAACTCTTTTTTGTTTTATATTTAAAAAATGGGAAAATCCTTTAAAAAAGTTGTTTTTATTTTCATTTAAAACATTTTCATTGATGATTTGATGGCAATTGAGCTACTCAAGGATTGTTTTTAGCCATAGTAGAAACTAAAATTCAAAACCTTTCTCAACCAGAAAATAACCTTTCTCAATCCGAATAATAATAATTAAGAACTCAAGGCTTCCCTAACTGTATTAAAGTAATAATGAACATTAATTTTATGTCCCACTTAACAGTTTAATTTCATAACATGTTTGGCCACAAGTAAGTCACTTTATTCTTGTACAAAATTCTTACAGAATGAATTAAATTTATTTATTAAATGTAATGTAACAAAAATAATAATAAAGAGTATTTAACTCAAACTTCAGTGTACATCTGTACTGTGTCACTTTTTTCCTTCCACCATAATAATGTGGTAGCCAAATTTGGTCTTGACGGGGGGATCTGTGTAGACGGGTTTGTCCATGGAGCTGACCGGCAAATCAAACGCTGCGTCCTGGAAAGGTCCTACCATCGACCCTCTGGTCATCCAGCCCAGATCACCCTGTGGATAAAAGAGCACTTATTAGAAAAATGTATCCAACACAAGAATATACATGTAACCTTCTTATTAAACTTTAATATAATTAAGATCTGTATTTATCTGTAACAGTACAGCACTTTAAACAAGCACTTTTTTGCACTTGAAGAAAAATGCAAGAATGTTTAAAAAAAAAAAAATACATTTTACATAAAAAATAATTGATCATTTTTTATTTAGTGACATGTCACAGTGACAATTAGATTTTACCTTTGTTCAATGGCAACACAGCAACCTTAACTTTACAACTGTCAATATGCCACAGTGAGAAACAGTATTTCACATATCTGAAGCAAAAATCAGTGAAAACATTTTCCACAAGGCCAATCATTTCATCATACTTTTTTCTGTTTACCATCTTTCTGCTATTAAGGTGGAAGTCAGGAGTGACCATAGATAAACAATTCACCATATCATTAAAGAGAAGTGACATGGACATGTTCTGTTCAGGCCATATTCTGTCAAGGAAAGAAGACAGTCGGATTTTGTTGGGCTGTCAACACACCTAGATACAACACTATGTTTCTTAACTTTGTAATGTTTTAGTAATTTATCTCCATATCCTTAAGTAATGTTGTTAATGTACCCTCTTTTGAAGGCAAAGGCGCACACTGTGATTTAAATGTATCTGTTTTCTCAATTTCGCAATTTTGAAAAAAATCAACAATTAGATTTTAAATTTCATCAAACCTGCCTAAAACCTATAATGTAATGTTCAGTAGGTGTCCTAAACTTCTTTATTTGCATAAGGGTGTCATTGTTGCCTTAATTATTTATTCCCTGCGTCCCATTGTTGTTTAGTAATTGCAAGATGAATAATTTGAACTGAATAGTAATACTATTGGGGAACAATACTAGAAAAATACAGTGTAAAAATGTAGTGAACCAATACATTCACATAGTCACTCTCAAATATAGTGTGGTGGGTCTCCTTACTCCTTGTCTGGCTTTGTCCTCGCTGTATTGTACTGCTACTTCACTGAAACGAACTCCTGCTTTCAGTTTCTCCATAGCCTCCATACATTTTCCATGTTTTTCACAGAGGATATGTCGAACCTGGTGAAAAACATAAATTATAAACATTACTGTCAGATTTTTGAGTCATACTTTGTAATAAGTCCTGAGTGACGTCTTTACTGATAAATGACAACACCACAATCCTTTAAATAATTTGTTTCCCTTTAAAATGACTTATTCTGTACATATGGCTTTCTTGTTATAAGTCATGTTTTGTTTTAACCTTAACAGCCGTGCCCCCTTTGGGTGTTTTTTCTTTCTTGTCAGCCTCTGCAGCTCCGGAAGCAGCTCCTACACGATACAAATCCACATATACAACAGCATAAGCACACCTTCACTATATTGTAATAACCCGAATGAGACTAGCAGGTTACACACATGTATTATTGACAGATCTAGGATAGTTAGCTCGTTGCTCGAATAGCTAACCATAAACTCTAAAGGCAACTCCCCACAGCAAAGGCCACTAACCTTTACCCCCTTTACCCCCTTTGCCTTTCGGTGGCATCCTGGATGTAGATTGAATATAAATTAAGTAAAGTTAACGGTAAAACTTAGCATTTAAGGCAAACTGAGTGCTACATGCGCAGAAAGATGCGCAGATGAGACACTGCTTCTTCTTTACATTTTAACAAAATTAACTGTCTTTTTACAGCGCCACGTAGTGGACAGTGCAGATGTGTGTCGGCTAAGTTCATAATCAAAAATAATATTAGACTCATGCTCATAGCTAGCGTCCATTGTTTAATTACCAAAAAAACTGTCAAAACAAAATAAATGTTTGATAAAGTCTTTGTGGGATTAGAGACAAAACGTCTTCCCCTTAAAAACAAAGTCCAGATGCTTTTGCTTTAACTGTTTCTTCAAGATGACCTGGATGGCTGAGAACAGTCACAGACCTAAAACAATGTTATCACAAAAAGGTTTTGGTATGTGTGGCCAGGAGCTTTTGTAAAATCATAAATCAATGAGCTAACATACACAGCAAAGCTTCTCTGCCGGGGACAAAGACACTGTTATCTCTAAAGTATAAAATCCAATTATACAGAAGAGAATATATGCCAAATATATATACTATATCCAAAAGTCAGACTTGAGTTGTGTTGAGTGGTCTTAAGTTGTTTGTTTACTGATATATTCACCTTCACTTTGTTTTAAAGGGACATGGTGTAATCAAAACGACTTCCCTTTTGTCATTTTCATTATATTATTGTACAACATGTATTGATGACTTAATTCAAAGTTTTTTCCAGCTTAAGCTCAACTTATGTCCACATCATAATAATCAACAGATTTATTTCCCAAGAATTCTATATATTCCCCCCAAAAAAGAAAATGCAATATTTCCATAAAAATTTACATTGCTCAACACATACTGTATTAACATACAGTTGTGCACAGCTTACTACTTTCTTAGAGATAAATTATATTTTTGACAAATATCAGTCAGGGTTTCGTAAAAAACATTCTACGGAAACTGCACTGGCGAAAGTTTCAAGTGATATTTTGATGTCAGCTGATTCTGAGAAACATACAGTGTTTACAGGACACATACAGGACCTTACATCTGCCTTTGACACTATTGATCACAATATTATGCTTAATAAACTTCAGGATCTATTAGGGATATCTGGATCAGTTTTAAAATGGTTTTCATCTTACCTTACTGGTAGAAGTTTTAGTGTTTTAATAAATCAGATCATGTCAGATACTGTAGGTTTGTCGAGTGGTGTTCCTCAGGGTTCTGTCTAGGACTGATAATAAGCCAGTTTGAGGATGTCTCTTATCATTTACATTTACATTTATTCATTTAGCTGACGCTTTTATCCAAAGCGACTTACATTGTTGTTACATGTAATTACATGTAATTACCAGTGTTACAGTCACTGGAGGCAAGGTGGGTTAAGTGTCTTGCCCAAGGACACAAACGACAGTATGACATTCAGTTATACTGTTCTTTTAAGCCTACTGAGTTATATAAATTGTCATCTTTAATCAACTGTTTGAGTAAGATCAAGAATTGGCTAAATGATAACTTTTTAATACTAAATTCAGCCAAGACTGGAACTTTAATCATTGCCCCTGAGCAGAGCATCCCCCAGTTAAAACAACATATCGGTGTCTTAGGTTCGTCTGTTCAGCCGAGTCTCAGGAGCTTAGGTGTTGTTTTTGATGCGCCATGTCTCTGGAGAAACACTGAATCAACTTATTAAAAACTGTTTCTTTCAAGTAAGGAACATTTCTAAGATAAGAGCCTTGGTGTCAAAGGCCGAGTTGGAGATGATTATTCATGCTTTTATTTCATCTCGTTTAGACTATTGTAACAGTCTCTTTATTTGCCTAAATAAGAAGGATCTTTGTCGTCTACCAGTGAAATTTAGAATGCACTTTAAAATTTTGGTTCTAACTTTTAGAGCCTTACAAGGACAGGCGCCCCCATACATCTCTGACCTGATACAGCTGCATACGTCCTCACGTAGTCTGAGATCAACAGTTTTAGTTGCCCCCCTTACACATTTTAAAACTAGAGGGGACCGTTTGTTTCAAGCTGTGGCACCTCGGTTGTATGGAAAATTTTAAAACCCAGTTGAAAACTCTTCTTTTTAAAGAGGCTTTTAACTAGACTGTAGGGTGGCCTTATGTGTACTTCTGTTTATCTTGATTATGTGCTGTAATGTATTTATAAGTGTTGTGTATTCTAACTATTGTTGTGAAGTATTTTGTGATTTTTATTTGTGAAATGTGCTATACAAATAAATTTTACTTACTTACTTTTACTTGTGCTCATACGTTTACATACCATTATGATTGTTTGGCCTTTTTTCAGAGAATATGAATGATAACACAAAAACTCATAGTTAGTTAATTAAACTCATAGTTTCACTCATAGTTAGTAGTTGGGTGAAGCCATTTATTTTCAAACAGCTGTGTTTACTCTTTTTAAATCATAATAACAGAAACTACCAACTGACGCTGATCAAAAGTTTACATACCCTGGTGATTTTGGCCTGATAACATGCGCACAAAAATGAAAGGTACACCATTCCTACTGTAAAACATGGAGGTGGATCGCTGATGTTTTGGGAATGTTTGAGCTACAAAGGCACAGGAAAAGATGAATGCAACATGTTATAAGAAAAAACTGGAGGAAAATTTGCACTCATCAGCCCGGAAGCTCCACATGGAACGTAATTGGACGTTCCAACATCACAATGACCAAGACGACCTGTCATTGGCAGCATAAAGTGAAGTGTTCTTTTTTCCAGAAAGAAAATGGCCTCCAGAGTCATGGGAATAATTACACGCAATAAACTATTACTTTGAATTGTAGATTGTAAAATAAGCACTATGCACAAACTGGGTAACATGGGAACTGAAGATACATTCAGTTGCAAATCTCACCCACACGAGAAACGAGAAACTTTTCTTTTTTAAAGGTAGGCAAAGGTTACTAAGCACAAACAGATACCATGCGCTGTCCTTCAGACTTCCTGTACACTTTTTTGTATGTATGATTTAAACATTACACTATGAGATCAGATTTAAGTTGAAGAGTTAAAGTACTGGATTATTGGAAACACAAGATTTTTATCATGACACAATCTTTGAAAGGTTTTCCAGACTTCAGCCGTTATATCACTTATGTTCTTCCGTGGGGTACTGTGGCCACCGCATCATTGCTCAGGTAAAATTTTTTCTTTCTTTTTTTTTGTGTGTAGATTCCCCTGCGTGGCTCGAAAGAGCTGACGTGTTCCTCCTCACTGTCACACCTCGCTTTTCAGCTTCTTTGTCCAAGATGCTGTGAGATAAAAGCAAAGCTTAGCTTCCATTATGAGAGTGTCCCGTGTAACTCTCTTGCAACTTCAATGACTCATAAAAGTAAGAAACATTTCATGTAACATGCATAAAGCAGCCAAAGTGTGCAGATTTTATTTGGGTAGCGAAAATAAAATCAATCATGTCAAAATTCAGAAGTGTTTTGTTGATATTGTAGTACTTTAAATAAAAAATAGCTGCTTAGAAACATAGCTAAATAAAGCTAGGGTGCAATTTCATTTAGGATAAATGTATAGGACAAACTGAGGAAAGTAACCAAATCAATTACATATATTTAAAACCAAAAAAGGGAAACAACTACATAAATTAAAAATAAATATACTATAATAAACTTCCAACATTTTCTTATCTTTAGAAGCCTTCCTTTAGACCAGGGTTTTTCAAACTTTTTGTGTGTGTGGACCACTATTTGTAATCAAAAAGTTTTGCGGACCACCTCATAACACACATAATAAAATGTCTACACACAGTCTTACCTGAATTAATCCGCACCTCTAAATAGGCTTACTAGCACTACTATAACTAGTCATCACATCAGTGTGCAACAGGCTTGTTAAAAGAAAGTTTACTGCACACAACGGCTGCCTCTTTTCTCTTCAGAGAACCTGTTGCTATCCACCGATCCATAACGACACTGAACTTGAACGTCACAGCCGAACACCACTGGCCTGTTTTAGTAATCGCACAATAACTTGACAATTTAATGCAAATGTTATATCAATATAGGCCTACATATTCTTTTAATTTTTTTTTATGGGAATTTCCTGGTAAAATGAAGGTAAAATATTATTTTATTTTGCCTTTCCACGGACCACCTGCAGTACCCTTACGGACCACTAGTGGTCCGCGGTCCACAGTTTGGGAATGACTGCTTTAGACAAACAATACAGACACAACACAGATATCAGATATTCAGATAATGTTTGTACACTGCACAATGTCGAGCACAGAGGTAGCCGTTATGCCATGTATCCAATAAATAAGAATAATGTTGACCTACACTGTGTACAGTTGGCCTTTTTGGCTGTTTTGCAACTAATTAAACTGTGATATTTCTTAACATGAGGGACAGGAGAGACCCAAGCTGGAATATGTGTAGTTAAATAGATTACATGTACTTTTATAGTTTGAAAAGTGATTGCATTTATTAACACCAGATGACAATATTTAGTAAAAAACATATACGTTTGTCAATTGGTTGAGGTGATAAGATATTCTAAAAAAAACTCTGAATGCTGCAGTTCCTCAATACTTCATCAGGTACGGTATAAGGTAGGGCTGCATGATATTAGAAAAAAGTGCAATATACAATAACTATTTTAAACACTGATAATGATATTAACTGTGATATTTAAAATGCTCTTTTACACAGAAAAACAAATTATAACGCTCTGGACAAACTTTCACGTCAGGAGCTACATGAGAATCAAAGATTATACTAGGACTAAACAGGTCAAAACCATAGATTGTATTTTCATTTGGACGCACCACAGTTTGATTTAAAGCTTTGTTTGGACAATTTTGGATGATTTTGACATAAAGTCTATTTTTATAAAATCCACATAAAGTATATTGTGAAAGTTTCAGCTCTGACACATTTAAATGGTCAATGAAGTAGATCAGTGTATTAAATATGAATGGCTTATTCTGGCTCCATTTACAGCATGTATTGTTTAGTCTCTGTAATGTTGTTCCCGTCTGCTTCTCCAAACTAGGAGAGTGACAGTTATGTAGTGTAGGGAATTATCCATCCCTCAAAATTAGTGACTTTCATATAGTGACTTTTTTTAATTCTAAGTTTCACGTAAAATCTCAAGTGAAATGATGCTGACCTGTGTGTGTGGGGACAGTCCCTCACCTCCCCAGCATCATTCCTTTTTGTCAATGATGAATCATGAGATTAATAAAACGACTGAAACTGTAGTATCACTCCGAGGCTAAATTTAGCATTGGGCTTTCTAGACTGACCATTGAAAAGTGAAAAGCAGAAGTTTCAAACAGCTGACTCCCTTTTTTTTTTATTCTGTTATTGAGCAGAGGTCATCCTGACTGCACTGTTAAGACAAATATATGCAAACAAAATACCTACAATTTTTTTTATTTTATTTTAAAAGACAAGGTTGTGTTTCAAACTAATACAATAAAACACTCGGTGGAACAGGGCACTTATTTAGTCATTTCCAGAAGGCAGTAGTGGTCGTCCACAAAATGTTTCAGATCAAGAGGTGATGAGATTAAGCAAGATATGGCCCTAATGATATTCCTTGTGTAGGTGTTATGACATCAAAAAGCTTTTACCCGCTGGGTATATAAACCGTACAGGCAGATTACACTTTAACCATAGTGGTAAGATTTCAAGGAAGAGATATAGAGACACATCACAGCAGAATGAAGTTTGTTTTTGCTCTGGTTGCACTGGTGCACTTTTGCTACAGCATCAATACAAACTTAAATAATGAGATCATCAGAAGACTTGAAGATCTCAATGAAATTTACAAACAATCCAACAACGTTACCGTTAAAGACAAACTCACACTCAACATCCCATCGGTGAGTAGGATATTTAGATTTACTTTAGATATTGTGTTTTGAACTTGTCAATGGATTTATCTGCATTTTCTTGATTTCCAGTCTGATCTCCTTGTGCCGGGGCCTACAATGCAAAGAAAAGCAGTAAGTTCTTCTTTCTTCTTTGCAGAGTTAAGATTTTGTGCGATAGCATGTGAAAACATACCACCTATTATTTTCCTCTGCAGGTCGACTGTGTTTTGAACTTTACAAGTGGGCTAGAAACGTTTCTTGACAATGTGACTGTGAATAAGGAGAAGGAGCATCTTGTTAGAGAAGTTCAAGATAACCTCAAGCTTCTCAGGAGCAATTACTCAGAGATTAACAAAAAGGTTTGTCAAATAAATTATTTATTTATTTGACAGCAACAATGCAGTCAAATATAGTTGTAATACAAATCCTGTGACTGATGTGCAGCATATAGAGTTTATAGCTGATGCTAATTTTCAACTCCTGTCCCTGGTTGGGCTTTTCTAAGTACATTATAAAACACATACATAAAAGTATAAAACATTCACATTTCTTGTCGAGAAAACTAATCATTTCTGTTGTCTTGCAGGTTATTTGCAAATCTACACCGATGGGTTCTTCACCATTCAAGGCGCACATTGAGTTCCTCAAGCGTCTAAACAACAAGAAAAAAACAGGGAAAAAATGAAAAGAGCCATTCACTTTAAGTTAGCTAAAGCAATGGCTAATTTATTATTTATTTTTTTATTCATTTAGCTGACGCTTTTATCCAAAGCGTCTTACATTGTTCTAATGTAATTACCAGTGTTACAGCCAGTGGAGGCAAGGTGGGTTAAGTGTCTTGCCCGAGGACACAACGACAGTATGAACTGTGGGGAGAGCGGGAATCGAACCACCTACCTTCCCGTTGAAGGACAACCGCTCTACCCACTGAGCTACTGCCGGCAACCATGTTACAAATACAGAGAGAGACATGCTAAACTAACTACTTAATCCACATTTTGAGCCATTTGAACTTGTACTACTATTTATTTAATAATAATAATATTTATTTGACAAAGTATTTATTAATTGTTTATTTATTGTTGAGTAGGATTATCTAAAATACCTATGTCAAATGTTTTGTTACTGTCATTCAATAAATTAAGTATGTTTTTAAGTTTTTCTCAGTGTCATTTGTTGCACATTGAATTAGAAACCATTTCCATCTACTTCAACATCAAAAACATGCTGTGTGCCCCTGGTGTGGCTGCCAAAATCTCCCCACGGGGTTAATAAGAAACTAATTAAATAATTAAACTGCAGAAATCGAGTGGAAATTGTGAAGTACCTATCTGTGTTACTGTCCTTGCATGACTCCACGAGAAAGAGCCATTAGGTTTCCTATGTGTTTTCGTTTTTAACATACCATGAGACCACATGTCAAGATGCTGAGCAGTGGAAGGTGCATTTGTTTTGAATATAGTGTTAGGCCTCTGTTATCACACAGCAGACTGAATTGACTCAGGACATGATGTATGATGTAATGACCTCACATGATGTGGTATGACGTAGAGGTCGTGGCAAAGACTCTGATGCACAGTTTCCGCAGCGAGGTAAGCAACTCTGTGAAACCTCAAAGTTTATATCGCCTCCTAAAATAAACTCTTACAATGTGTTGTGTGTGTGGTGACGCACTGCTTGACACCCACATTTATAACACTTCCTGCTAGATCTGTGTGACCAAGATGTACACGTCCTTGCCCCCTGGCTCACTTTTCTTGATTATATAATTTTTATTTATTAAGTTTAAAAGGGACAGTGTGCATTAATCCACATTAAACAATGTAACTGTACCAAAGTTAGCCGAACTAGGCTAATTTCTGTAGGTAGTCCCTTTGACAGTTATAAAAAGGCAGCCTAAAAATAATCACAAACCACATAAAATCACATAATAAAATTACACAATGTACAGTAAATTTACAGTTAACAAAAGTTCATATACAATAATAATTAATCAAGTGAGTAGAGCATCAGTGCTCACAAATCTGGGTCTCAGCAGGCCATTTTTTGGCATTCTTCTTATATGAATGAATCTGAATAGAATCATGGAGACTATTGTATTGGTTCTAGCACTGGGTTCCATTTTACATTTACATTTAGCATGTATATATGAAGAGTTCATTTGCAAAAGCAGATAACACAAACATTTTTTCGATTATTTGCCAAAGGTGATATCATTCAAACCAAACTTGAGTGGCTGTGTCCATATATATTATATATATATATATATATATATATATATATATATATATATATATATATATATATATATATATATATATATAATAATAGTTACTACCTGACATTGCAGTATTACAGACTATTTGAGGTCTTTAGATTGAACACAGAATGCTTGTAAAGGACATTGTTTATTTTCCTTGCCATTTCAAATCCCAGCAACTGGTTTTTTGTCTTCTTAAAAAGCTTCTACAAAAATGTATTAATTACAATAATTGGACCAAAAGCACTTGACATAAGCCTAATTTTCACTGTGACCTATTGTATGGGTTGGCGCAGTACTTTAAGCAACATCAGAAGTTTCTCTATGAGAAATCAATCGTTGTAGCACACTTTCAAAACGTAGATGCAAAAGTGAGTAATGAATGATCAGCGCCAGTGTAGATCTCAAACAGACTTCATTAAGCACAGTCATTGAGCTAAACGTCACTAAATAAATTGAGCCCTGAACCTTATCCTGCACCAGGCAAGAGTCTATGTTATACATGGATTTAATCATATAATCTTTGACAATAAACATGGATATAATTAAATTAATTAAACAAGAAGCCTTTGTGAAAGACATAAAGACCTGGATGATGGTAAATTACCAAGAAAAAACAGAGGTGATCCTACTAGGCCCCAGAAATCTAAGAGCCACACTGTCAGACAAAAATAATAAATTTAGATGGTGTTAGTGTAGCTTTGAGTTCAACTGTCAGGAACCTACAAGTAGTATTTGACCAAGATTTATCAATTAAAGCACACATAAACCAAGCTTGTAAAACTGCATTTTTTTAATCTGTGCAACATAGTCAAAATAAGGAATATCCTATCTAAAAGTGATACTGAAAAACTAATTCTGCATTTGTTACATCAATGTTAGACTATTGTAATTCCCTTCTGGCAGGATAGCTCAAAAACTCAGCTTGTCCAAAACAAGGCAGCTAAAATACTAACAGGAACAAACAGACAAGAGCATATTACCCCCGTGTTAGCCTCCCTTCACTGGCTCCAATTGAATTCAGAATAAAGTTCAAAATCGTTCTACTTTCTTATAAGGCCCTCAGCGGTGAGGCCAAATCCTATCTCAGAGACCTCATAGTGCCTACCGTCCTAACAGAGCGCTTTGTTCTCAAAATGCAGGGTTACTGGTTGTTCTTAGAGTCTCCAAAAGTACAATGGCAAGTAGAGCCTTCACTTATCAAGTTCCAGTTTTATGGAATCCGCTTCCAGTGGCAGATACAGTCTCTACATTTAAGGTTAGACTTCAGACTTTCCTTTTTGACAAGGCTTATGGTCAGGACTTGAGACGCTGGGGTATAAGTATGACACACTGAGCTTCTATTCTCTGGCTCTGTCCTCACTGTTATTACAATATTCTTTACATTTCTGGTTAGTTCTTTGTTCTTCACAAGTCGTCCCTCTGCCCCACTCTCCACTGGGGGAGTAGATACTGTTGCAGATGTTCAGCCAGCTGTTTGACATCCCAGTAATGACTGGACCTTATCTATGCCTCATCTTTGATCCTGTCCCAATCCATGGACACCCCTGACCTCAGTTGCTCCCAATCAGATGAATGAACTGGTCTTGATGAAATTATCATAGACTATAGTTATATTCATTCTCATTCATTTGTATGTGTCAGTGACTGTCCTGGACACATCTATTGCAGAACCTGTCTACGGCTGTCCCCCCTTCACCCTGATGGAGGGTCTAAGGACAAGGGATGTTGTCCTGTTCAACCTGTTGCATATTTGCTGTATTTTGTCTTTGTGAAGCCCTTTGAGGCGATTGTTGTTGTAATACTGAGCTATACAAATAAAATTAAAATGATTTAAATAGGTCTATAAATATCCGAACAAAGGGAGAGGATGAGACACGTTACGACAACTTTACTGAAAACAAAATGGGTTCAGTGGTTTTCTACATACAAGAAATTCTTTATTGTCCATTTGCACAGAAAATTGTTTCACATAACCCCAATCACAGCCACAAGATCCATTTTATTACCATAGTTTAATGTACTGATGGGGCCCTTTCCTACCAGCGACTTAAGGGTTGGTGACACTTTCTTTGTCGAATGGTTGTCGTAGGTGAGTGCTCAGACGAAGCAAGTTTCCCGTGTGGAGTAATAGGTTGAAGGTTGCTGGAAAAATTTCAGTAGAAAATCCAGTTTTCAAAAGCTTATAGATATTTTATTCTTGCACATCAGCATATTCAGTGTATGCTTGTATATAGATATCAAATGTGCTATATAACTAGACTTTATCATTAATATCATTCAATATATTTTTTTTGATATAGCCCAGTATCACAAAAACAATTGCCTCAAAGGGCTGAACAAGAAAAGAAAAGACTGGAAATAGATTAACAGGTTGAACTAGACAACCTTAGACCCTCCATCGTAGGTAAGGTCTGCTGTCATTAAGCCTTTCCTAAAGAAGAGCAGTCTTGATGCTACAGTGCTCAACAACTATCGGCCCATATCAAACCTGCCATTTTTAGAGAAAGTCATCGAAAGAGTTGTATATCAACAACTTAATGACTTTCTATTACTTAACAACTGCTTCGATCCTTTTCAGTCAGGATTTAGGCCCCATCACAGCACTGAGACTGCACTTATCAAAGTCACAAATGACATCCGTATGAACACTGACGCAGGCAAAATCTGTCTTAGTTCTGTTGGACTTGAGTGCTGCGTTTGATACAGTGGACCATGAAATCCTGACACAAAGATTAGAGGAATGGATAGGTTTCACTGGAACTGCCCTTTAATGGTTTCAGTTCTATCTTGAAAACAGGAAGTACTTTGTTTCGGTTGGTAACTGTGTGTCAGACCAAATGGCCTTGAGACGTGGGGTTCCACAGGGGTCTATCTTGGGACCTCTATTATTCAATCTCTACATGCTTCCTTTAGGCCAGTTAATACGCAGCTGTGGAGTATCCTACCATAATTATGCAGATGACACTCAGATTTACATTTCACTCACAGCAGGTGAAAATGGACCAATCCATTCACTGTGTCACAGCATTGAACAGATTGATGTGTGGATGCAAAATAATTTTCTCCAACTGAACAGAAACAAGACTGAACTAATCATCTTTGGGCCACAGAAACAAAGAGAAAGTGTCAGCAGTCACCTCGAGTCTCTTTCTCTAAAATGTAAAAATCAGGTTAGAAATCTAGGGGTCATCATGGACTCAGACTTGAATTTCCACAGTCACATAAAGTCAATTACATGTATTTATGCATGTATTTATGTTATACATGCATTTAATCATATAATCTTTGACAATATAATCAGAAAACATGGAAATAATTAAATTATTAAACTAGAAGCCTTTGTGAAAGACATAAAGACCTGGATGATGGTAAATTACCAAGAAAAAACAGAGGTGATCCTACTAGGCCCCAGAAATCTAAGAGCCACACTGTCAGACAAAAATAATAAATTTAGATGGTGTTAGTGTAGCTTTGAGTTCAACTGTCAGGAACCTACAAGTAGTATTTGACCAAGATTTATCAATTAAAGCAAACATAAACCAAGCTTGTAAAACTGCATTTTTTTAAATCTGTGCAACATAGTCAAAATTAGGAATATCCTATCTAAAAGTGATACTGAAAAACAAATTCTGCATTTGTTACATCAATGTTAGACTATTGTAATTCCCTTCTGGCAGGATAACTCAAAAACTCAGCTTGTCCAAAACAAGGCAGCTAAAATACTAACAGGAACAAACAGACAAGAGCATATTACCCCCGTGTTAGCCTCCCTTCACTGGCTCCAATTGAATTCAGAATAAAGTTCAAAATCCTTCTACTTTCTTATAAGGCCCTCAGTGGTGAGGCCAAATCCTATCTCAGAGACCTCATAGTGCCTACCATCCTAACAGAGTGCTTTGTTCTCAAAATGCAGGGTTACTGGTTGTTCTTAGAGTCTCCAAAAGTACAATGGCAAGTAGAGCCTTCACTTATCAAGTTCCAGTTTTATGGAATCCGCTTCCAGTGGCAGACACAGTCTCTACATTTAAGGTTAGACTTCAGACTTTCCTTTTTGACAAGGCTTATGGTCAGGACTTATACAGTAGATGAGATGCTGGGGTATAAGTATGACACACTGAGCTTCTATTCTCTGGCTCTGTCCTCACTGTTATTACAATATTCTTTACATTTCTGGTTAGTTCTTTGTTCTTCACAAGTCGTCCCTCTGCCCCACTCTCCACTGGGGGAGTAGATACTGTTGCAGATGTTCAGCCAGCTGTTTGACATCCCAGTAATGACTGGACCTTATCTATGCCTCATCTTTGATCCTGTCCCAATCCATGGACCCCCCCCTGACCTCAGTTGCTCCCAATCAGATGAATGAACTGGTCTTGATGAAATTATCATAGACTATAGTTATATTCATTCTCATTCATTTGTATGTGTCAGTGACTGTCCTGGACACATCTATTGCAGAACCTGTCTACGGCTGTCCCCCCTTCACCCTGATGGAGGGTCTAAGGACAAGGGATGTTGTCCTGTTCAACCTGTTGCATATTTGCTGTATTTTGTCTTTGTGAAGCCCTTTGAGGCGATTGTTGTTTTAATACTAAGCTATACAAATAAAATTAAAATGATTTAAATAGGTCTATAAATATCCGAACAAAGGGAGAGGATGAGACACGTTACGACAACTTTACTGAAAACAAAATGGGTTCAGTGGTTTTCTACATACAAGAAATTCTTTATTGTCCATTTGCACAGAAAATTGTTTCACATAACCCCAATCACAGCCACAAGATCCATTTTATTACCATAGTTTAATGTACAGATGGGGCCCTTTCCTACCAGCGACTTAAGGGTTGGTGACACTTTCTTTGTCGAATGGTTGTCGTAGGTGAGTGCTCAGACGAAGCAAGTTTCCCGTGTGGAGTAATAGGTTGAAGGTTGCTGGAAAAATTTCCAGTAGAAAATCCAGTTTTCAAAAGCTTATAGATATTTTATTCTTGCACATCAGCATATTCAGTGTATGCTTGTATATAGATATCAAATGTGCTATATAACTAGACTTTATCATTAATATCATTCAATATTTTTTTTTTGATATAGCCCAGTATCACAAAAACAATTGCCTCAAAGGGCTGAACAAGAAAAGAAAAGACTGGAAATAGATTAACAGGTTGAACTAGACAACCTTAGACCCTCCATCGTGGGTAAGGTCTGCTGTCATTAAGCCTTTCCTAAAGAAGAGCAGTCTTGATGCTACAGTGCTCAACAACTATCGGCCCATATCAAACCTGCCATTTTTAGAGAAAGTCATCGAAAGAGTTGTATATCAACAACTTAATGACTTTCTATTACTTAACAACTGCTTCGATCCTTTTCAGTCAGGATTTAGGCCCCATCACAGCACTGAGACTGCACTTATCAAAGTCACAAATGACATCCGTCTGAACACTGACGCAGGCAAAATCTGTCTTAGTTCTGTTGGACTTGAGTGCTGCGTTTGATACAGTGGACCATAAAATCCTGACACAAAGATTAGAGGAATGGATAGGTTTCACTGGAAGTGCCCTTGAATGGTTTCAGTTCTATCTTGAAAACAGGAAGTACTTTGTTTCGGTAACTGGTAATTTTGGTAACTGTGTGTCAGACCAAATGGCCTTGAGACATGGGGTTCCACAGGGGTCTATCTTGGGACCTCTATTATTCAATCTCTACATGCTTCCTTTAGGCCAGTTAATACGCAGCTGTGGAGTATCCTACCATAATTATGCAGATGACACTCAGATTTACATTTCACTCACAGCAGGTGAAAATGGACCAATCCATTCACTGTGTCACTGCATCGAACAGATTGATGTGTGGATGCAAAATAATTTTCTCCAACTGAACAGAAACAAGACTGAACTAATCATCTTTGGGCCACAGAAACAAAGAGAAAGTGTCACCTCGAGTCTCTTTCTCTAAAATGTAAAAATCAGGTTAGAAATCTAGGGGTCATCATGGACTCAGACTTGAATTTCCACAGTCAAATTAAGTCAATTACATCATTTGCATTTTATCACCTTAAAAACATTTCCAGATTCAAAGGGATGATGTCTCAACCAGACTTAGAGAAACTTATCCATGCTTTTATCTCCAGCAGGTTAGATTACTGTAACGGCCTAATCACTGGTCTCTCAAAACGAGGGTTAAGACAGCTGCAGCTTATTCAGAACGCGGCTGCTCGGGTTCTAACCAAAACCAGGAAGTACAACCACATTATGCCAGTTTTAAAATCTCTGCACTGGCTTCCTGTTGCTCAGAGAATAGACTTTAAAACAGCACTGCTGGTTTACAAGTCTCTAAATGGTTTAGCACCAGAATATATCTCTGACATGCTAGTTGCTTATGAACCTCCTCGGACTCTGAGAACATCTGGGACAGGCCTTCTGCTCGTGCCCAGAGTTAGAACTAAACAGGGTGAAGCAGCGTTTAAGTTTCATGCAGCAAAAATCTGGAACAGCCTCCCAGATGAAGTAAAACAAGCCTCAACTTTAACAATGTTCAAGGGGAGGTTAAAAACCTTCCTCTTTAGCTCCGCCTACACCACAACCTAAAGTGTTTTTTCTTTTATTAAAGTGTTTTTTTCTTTAATCTGCACTCTTCTTTTTAAAATGTTTTTAATTTTTTCTTATTTTTCTTAATATAAATCTTGTAAATTGTCTTTTATTCCTGTAAAGCACTTTGAGTTACCCAGTGTATGAATTGTGCCATATAAATAAAATTGCCTTGCCTTGCCTTGAAGGAAAAACTCAAAAACCCCAGCCAGAAAAAAAGAGAAACCTCAGGGAGAACCACAGAAGGAGGGATCCACTCTCAGGACGAACAAGCCATGCATCATCATATATACAAATGAATGAAAATTCCAAATTGTAAATTTTAAGCCCTATCAAAAAGGAAAGTCTTCAATCTAACTTTAAATGTAGAGATTGTGTGAAGGTGGGTGCGAGACGCTGAAGACCATACAATGGCACTTCTTATGCAGGCAATGGGCAAAAGAGCAGTAATGTGACTGTAGCTAAGTGAGGTCTAATATATACACGCTTCAATAACAGAAGTATAAAATGTGTACAGAACATAGATTGTAAATAATTATGGATGTTATCCGCCCATTGCTCCCCTATTCACCAATATTATCATTATGACAGGGCAATAAAATGGCAGTTACATCCTGGCTTTTCGGCTTTTACTCCATAGTAAAACAATAGTTTTTAGATAGCATAAACGGACATATTAATCAAAAATTCAATCAAAAAAAACGATACACCCTATTCATGCTGCTGTAAATCCATTGCCTGGTTGCCTTCTAAGGTCTTTATCCTTTTTGCTCTCTTCTTTAACCCTAAAAAGAGACATTCAAATTAATCAAGACATTTAAAAACAGCTGTATTGAATATTAAAAACAATATGTAACTTGTTATTACGGTTAAGTTTTAGATGCTGTATTATGTCTTGGGAGGTCTTGTGGCTGGTACACTGCTATTCAGTGCTTACTGTATATTTGTGCCATGTATTGGCCGATGCTGTCTGGGAAATTCCCAATAACAATACAAAATGTCAAATGGTACATAAAATAAGACAAAAACATTTGATTTTCTTAAATAATCCCAAGATTTAATAAGAATTTTGGATATTTTGGAAAAGCTAAAATGAAACTACTCTAAAATCTCATTGGGCAGCCATGGACCAATCATAGAGACTTACTTTATAGTGTATTTTTGGTAATACTCTGATCCAGTTGTATATACAAGTTGTCCATATCTTGTATATTTTCCCACAGCATCAACCTACAATGAAGGCCTATGTTATAAGAAAGCCTATTTTTGGGTCCTTGTAGAAAGTATAATTAATTTACATATGTATAGGTTTACAAATTAAAATTATTTTTAGGGTATTTCATAGTATCATTCTCCAACTTTGTACAACGGATTTAGAAAAAAGAAGTTGGCCTGAAAACAGAGACCACCTCCTTTCAACATAAAAGCTGTGGGCTAAACGATTAGTGCCATGGAATAACAGAAGTTAAAAGGTGAATAATCACGTCTGAGTAGTCTACATATATTTTGACATGTTGGATTTTGGTTTATTTTGTGTACTTTTTAGACTTAAGCTTTGAGGCTTAAGTCACAAAGTATATTTCTAAAATAATAGGCATATATAATCCGCTGACCAAGAATCTGATTTCACATTATTTTTATTCTATGACAATACGCCAGTTGTGACAGGCTATATTTAATGATACAAATATGGTAGTTAATTTCCTGAAGCCATCTGATGCGTCACTTTAAGTTTTATGTTAGAACAACTATTTGCTACTGTAAACAGATTAACAAACCCACCAGGTCATTTCCTAATTCTGAAAAAAAATGGAGCTGGAGTCACACTGGAGTCAAGGAGTGTGGGATGAGTGGGACTCAAACCACCAACCTTTGGGTTATAGGACGACCGCTCTACCCCAGTTGGACTTAAGTGCTGCGTTTGATACAGTGCAGCATGGAATCCTGTCACAAAGATCAGAGGAATGGGAAAGGTAACTCTGGAACTGTCCTGAAATGGTTTTAGTCCTATCTTGAAGACAGAAAATACTTGTTTCAGTTGGTTACTGTGTATCTGACCAAATGTCTTGACATGTGGGGTTCCACAGGGGTCTATCTTGGCACCCCATAATGCAATCTTTACATGATTCCTTTAAGGCCAGTTAATATGCAGCTATGATGTAACCTACCTTAATTATGCAGACGATTGCAGGTGCAGAATGCAGATTTACATTTCTTTTATAGCAGGTGAAAATGGACCAATCCATTCACTGTGTCACTGCATCGAACAGATTGATGGATGCAAAATCATTTTCTCCAACTGAACAGAGACAAGACTGAACTAATCATATTTGGGAACAGAAACAAAGAGAAAGTCTCGGTCTCAAGTGACCTCGCGTCTCTTTCTCTAAAATCTAAAAACCAGGTTAGAAATCTAGGGAATTTCATCATGGACTCAGACTTGAATTTCCACAGTCACATTAAGTCAATAACATCATCAGCATTTTATCACCTTAAAAACATTTCCAAAATCAAAGGGAAAATGACTC
Source organism: Perccottus glenii (assembly GCA_024416835.2). NCBI lineage: Eukaryota > Metazoa > Chordata > Actinopteri > Gobiiformes > Odontobutidae > Perccottus > Perccottus glenii. The sequence continues at coordinate 23,941,481 of CM044554.2, forward strand.
AACCAGACTTAGAAAATGCTTATCCATGCTTTTATCTCCATCAGGTTAGATTACTGTAACGGCCTAATCTCTGGTCTCTCAAAACGAGGGTTAAGACAGCTGCTGTTTATTCATAATGCTGCTGCTCTGGTTCTAACCAAAACCAGGAAGCTCAGTTTTAAAATATCTGCACTGGCTTCCTGTTGCTCAGAGAATAGACTTAAAACCAGAAGCACCAGAATATATTTCTGCCATGCTAGTTACTTATGAACCTTCATCGCACACTGAGAACATCTGGGACAGGCCTTCTGCTTGTGCCCAGAGTTAGAACTAAACATGGTGAAGCAGTGTTTAGGTTTCATGCAGCAAAAACCTGGAACAGCCTCAACTTTAACAATGTTCAAGGGGAGATTAAAAACTTTCCTTTTTAGCTCTGCCTACATTCAGTAAAGTGTTTTATATCTGCATCTATCACAACTTTATATCACAACCAGTGCAAACAGAAGAGGGTTGTGGTGTACCTCCCGTTCCTGCTCACACAGTCCTGTTACAGTCACTTCTTATTGATCCATCATAGTTTCAGGTGACAGCTAATGACAGACACTTGTCTTAAGCATTTGGATTTAAAAAAGGAAAATCTAAACTAGAGGTGAGCTCATTGTCTCGCTGCTATGACTAATGGGCACGACGTTCCTTCTGTAGCTTGTACTATACTCATCTGTGATATGTAGCACTTGAAACTGAAAGCTCACCTCATGCTCCTCTGAACTACTGCACCAACCCTCAGCCTGACACAGAACATAGTTACACGGGGTGATTCTAGACTTTCAGTTTTAGTTTCACCAAGCAGGCAGGCAAAAGTTTGAAAAAAAAAATTATTTGAATCAATGTAAAGGCATTTTTCCTTTATTATTAATGAAACAACACATTTACAACTGGTAAAGGAAAACCATCCATTTGAAACAATAATAATAATTAAAACAAAACTAACTACTAAAGCAATCTGTAACGCCTCACCCCATGGCTCTCAAATCTATCAATTACTTTCTGGTGTTCACATTTACATTTACATTTAGTAATTTAGCTGACGCTTTTATCCAAAGCGAAGAAAATTATTTTAGCTTTGAGGGGTCTAGCCTCTCAAAGGCTAATTTTATTGTTAGTTGTGAATCTACACATTAGAGTCTTACAACGTGGTGTAAATAGCTCAGAGATTTTTACAATATCATTCAAACAAAGCCTGTGTCTTGGTAGCGTGTCCCGCTAGTTTACAAGACCAAAAATAGCACAGGCTAATCACGCGCGAGCATCATCCAGCCAATCAGAGAAAAGTATAGTGTTGATAGAGACACATGACAGGCTGAGGTGGGAGCTGACAGCTGTCTGTCAGAGCTGTGCTTTGTGACTGTGCTCTGTGTGAGGAGAAAGAGGAGGGGCTCAGTGAGCAGCAAACATCATCAACTAACAACAACTAACATCATCAAATGTACTTAGTAACAAATGAGATTTTGAAAATAGCAAAACATATTACACGGCCTTAAATTATACTTAATTACAAGTAAAAGTACAGTCTTAAAAATGGACTTAAAAATTACCCCATAACTCGATTATTAGCAGGTGTGTAATTCATCAGTAACAAGGTAAATCTGGTAAACTATTTAACTATGATGGAGAAATACAATACTATATTATTGATAGGGACAGTTTATCACTGTTTGGGACATGTCCTGATTCCATTGGCAGACACTGGGTCGCAACTTGCGCGTATAGCTTTGGTTTTAATAGAAATGCAACTTCTGTTTTGTCCATTAGATGGCCCTAGTGACACATTTTTTTGCGTTTGACTGACCCTGATTCCGTTTGTGACCTGCTTCTCCGCTTAATTAAACAACAGATTGAACTCAAAGCGCACAGTAGTTTGGATGGAGTTCAGTTTCCATGTTGTTCTATGCCTTTTATATCTTCACAGTCACTTATGTTTAACGTTCCTCCTTTTGGCACACATCATATTAGCTGTTGGCTATTGGCTAATTGGTCGCCAAAGGAGCCACGGTTACATGCTTTGAATGCTGCCAAACTTTTTCGTGAATGGCTCAACGTCAGCGCCCCGGCGTGAAACTGAGCCTGGAAGCGCACAGTAGCCTATCCTGGATTTGTTCAGATGCGCTCTGACTCTGCGCGGAGCAGGGCGACCAGCGCTGCTATAGCCTATGTGAGTGACATTTGAACCACAGAGCGTTTATTATTCATTTCAAATGCGAAGTCCATCGTTTACATTGTCCCAATGTTGGATGGATTGTGTGTTTTTGACGGGACACTGGATACCCTTTTCCTGGACTTTACGCAGTGGATTTCTTTCCCCGATGATTATTCGATTTGTTTTCAGATGAAAGCTACAGCTATGGTGAGTAAAAGAGGTGATTTAAGTAACACTCTGTTTATTGTGTTTCAACATGCTACGTGCTTACGCAGAACTGCATGGTCAAAAGTCATTAGAAAAATAAATAAAGACAAATGGAGTCAGCATTATGTAATTAATTTCTTTGCTCCCTAGGGCTGCCTATGACTTTAAAGAGGATCGCTGAAATCACACAAACTCCACAAGCTCATGTCCAGCCTCAACAATAAGGAATGTCTACATCCTGGGAATAAAGTGAAGAGTAATTCCCAAAGTAAGAAGCCAAATGTATGGCCTCATAGCTCGTTTAATCAGGTTCTGAATGAACAAAGATGGAGAGTGAACAGGCAGAGAAAAGAGGAATAAATAGATGCTGCCTCTCTGATGTAGCACAGTACTGTACTCCATAATGACATAGACCGTCATTAAAAGCCACTTATGATGGATGTTATGAACTTCACCACAGTCATCGACAGTGGATTTCTGGAGGAGGCGCCTCCAAGCCGGGTCTTAACTGGATGTTTCCTGTCTCTGCTTATTCTTACCACTCTACTGGGGAACACTCTAGTATGTGCTGCTGTCACCAAGTTTCGTCACCTGCGCACCAAAGTTACTAACTTTTTTGTGATCTCGCTGGCTGTGTCGGACCTGTTGGTGGCCATTCTGGTGATGCCTTGGAAAGCTGTGTCAGAAATTGCAGGGTTTTGGCCGTTTGGCTCCTTCTGTGACACTTGGGTAGCATTTGACATTATGTGCTCTACAGCGTCCATTTTGAATCTTTGCGTGATTAGTCTTGATCGTTACTGGGCCATTTCCAGTCCCTTTCGCTATGAAAGGAAGATGACACCCAAAGTGGCCTATGTAATGATCAGCGTTGCCTGGACTCTGTCCGTTCTCATTTCCTTCATCCCGGTACAACTGAACTGGCACAAAGCCCAGACTAAATCTTACACCTCACTTCCTGGATCAAATGGTACATCTTACCGAAGTCCAGAAAACTGTGATTCAAGCCTGAACAGGACCTATGCTATCTCTACATCTCTTATAAGCTTTTACATTCCTGTCATAATCATGATAGCCACCTACACCCAGATTTACCGCATAGCCCACAGACAAATCAGAAGGATCTCTGCCCTGGAACGAGCCGCAGAAAGCGCCAAGAACCGCCATGACAGTATGGGCTCCAGTATCACAGAGTCTGAGAGCTCCTTCAAAGTGACTTTCAAGAAAGAGACCAAAGTGCTAAAAACCCTATCTGTCATTATGGGAGTATTTGTGTGCTGCTGGCTACCATTCTTCATCCTCAACTGCATGGTGCCCTTCTGCGAGAAGTCCAGCGGTGGTGAGGCATTCCCCTGTATCAGCCCAACCACCTTCGATGTTTTTGTCTGGTTTGGCTGGGCCAACTCCTCTCTCAACCCCATCATCTATGCCTTTAATGCAGAATTCCGCAAGGCCTTTGCCATCCTACTGGGATGCCACAGACTGTATCCAGGAGGCCACAACATGGAGACGGTCAGCCTGAATAAGAAATGACTCAGATCCCTCGCAGTACTGACTCATCACAGATAAGAGTCCATGCCTTCCCTGTTGAGGTTGCGCTGACTGACTCTAAATAGGGGCAGTACTTTTCTGTACCCCAGTTTGCATCAAGGAATTAGCAGCCTATGCGCACTGTGAGAAAGCTATCCCTGCTTTATCTTGGGGATGCCCTTCTAAGTCAAAGAGAAGGGGATTTATGGGATGCAGATGAGGTTGTTTTCTTGGGATCTGGAAGCACACGCCCTGGGATAAATAATTCCCTGAATGGGCAGCCAGCACCCTAATGCTGCCAGACGCTGCTTTCTTCAATAGCATCACATACACGCACACACAAACAAACACTGTCAAAACATGCTCCTCCAGTTGCAGCGGCTGCAGTGTAGAGCAAACGACAAGGCTGCAAATAGAAACATTACTCATTGTCTTATCATTCCTGTGCTCTGCAAAGGTGAGCTTAGGCATCAACCCAAATCTACAGCAGTAACATGTTGGCTTCTATCAGTGCTACAGTGGCATTTGCTTTACTTACTTCTGTCTTGTCCTATTACCAAAGTCAAAGAAATTATGTCAAACAATCATAACTTCACATCGAGTTAACAGACACCTGATGAATTATTTCTGTGCGCTGCTCAGAGTGGTTTTACGGATGTGTCTCTCATTACTCTGTGTCTCTTGTATTTTTCATAAACAGCAGCTGATGACCTCTTTTAAGAGACTAAGACTCAAAGGTTTGCTTGACTTGTGGTGTCTTGCTTGAACTGTCGTGCTTTAAAAACAAAGCTTTAATTTATTAAGTTATGTTGAAGTCCATCAGTTTACTAATTAAAGTGAATTATTCAAATATTCATCTTTCTGGGTTTTTATTGGCTTGCTTTTTTACTGCTCTGACCAATATTAAATAGTGGTTACCATTTGGGCTTTTATGTGGGTTGAAACAAATGGAGCTTAAAAAGTGCTCACTGAAACATTCAGAGTGACTCTAATGTCCTTAACTTGAGCACTGAGTGGAAATGTTACTGTAAAGAGAGTTGCATTTCACAAAGTCAGCAAGAAGCCTTACACTTACTTGTGTTTTTTCAGGTCAAATCACAAAAGCGGACTCATATTACTTCTCCGGATAGGGTTTGGTGTCACCAGAATCTTTTCAACATAGCACATTATGTTTCTTACATTCCAATTTAGCAAAGTATAGGGAGAAAAGGGCTAGTTCACAGATGGGTCACTCTGAGGTCACTGACAGTCGGGGCATTTTAGGGGCTACAAGGCAGGCACCCACTGTGAAATGGAGATGCAGAAAAGAGATAAAGCCCAACAAATAAGGGATAGAGCTGGGTAGGTCAAAGTTGACTGTCTGAACTGTGAAGAATGTTTACAACTATGTTAGTTGTAAATATTTATGTCGCCTTTATTTTCCATTGTGGTCTAAGTTTACCTTGGCTTTCTGAAAATTTACCCGGGGAACTTTATTGTCCTTATGTGTAAACAGCTTTTCACAGTTCCTCCTGTGATGTTTTTACAAATACAGAAGACAAAAAGTAGTCACTCACCTTTGTGAATGAATGTTAGAAGAATTATGGGAGAAATTTCTTGCTGTAGATTTTTAAAATGCATTTCATGAATGATTCTTTTCCAGCACAATAACGTTGTTAATCACATGTTGAGATGAATAAGTCTTTGAACTTCAGTTTAAACTCTAAAGTGGACTCAGAGTAATCACAGTAAGATCTATTGCGTTGACATTTTACTTTATTCGATCAGAGTTAGGCTCCAGGGGCCAATTACAGCTTGTCATAAGATTTCATAAGGCCCTCGGTGTGTTTGCAACCTTTATTGTTTAATGTGTATGGCCCAGAGACCTTTGACTCTGGGGAGTTTTCATATTATCCAATTTGACCTCTCAAGGTTAAAAGTCACAAATAACACAAATATTGTTTAAATGTCCTAAACATAATGTAAATTGTACTGTTTTTTAAACCTTAATTTTTTCATTAATGTTGCAAATCTGTAAAATTTAGTTTAAATTAAGGATAAATTTCGTTTGGGTTTTGACCCTCTGAGGCTGCCGTAGTGGAGTTTAAATCATGGCATTAGCACTAGTATAATTATTATACAATCTATGCATTAGCAGTGAACTTTGTGTTTGAAAATGTAGTAATTAAAACTCTCATAAATCCCTTGCCCTAAAGGCACATCACCTACAGTTTTATTAAAAGGAGTAGTTGTGCTGTTTCCAGTCGGTGAACCTATCTCACTGCATCGCTAAATTAAAGTGTACATTTCATCTCTCCACAGTTGTAATTGTCTGGTTTTAGATCATATATATATTTATATTGACCTCTGTACATCAAATCTCCCAAAATGCCTTTCAAACTGCACTTCTCAGCATAACTTCAACAGGTCTCATAGACAGAATTTTACTCTTAACGCTTACATTCATGTGTCTGACTTGGTGATGTATTGCTGTAATTAAGAAAGTAAAAGATCCAATCTGGAAAAGTGAATAGTCCTGAATATTAAAGACGTGAACTCACAGTGTACTGACTTGATCTCTACTATTGCTTCTTGCCATTCAAATCCAATCCTTTTTGACTTGATTACTTGCTTCTGGGGTTGAAACTTCAATGTTGCATAATCTAATCAGATGTTTGAGAGGGGCTCTGGGTAATGACACAGATACAATAGCTTTTTGAAACTCAATTGAACACACAAAACCTATTGAGTGATAAAATGACAATGAGAATTAATTTTGGTGGCTATGGTGCTAAATAAGATAAATACCATTGTGAGTTATTGCAACATCATTTAAAAGTGATTAAAGAGTCACAAATGGTTGTAATTAAAAAGAGAAGATCTAGCTGACAGATGCTTTTACACATTTACTTCTCGTTAGAAGAAGTTGCTTGAAATATAATAAATACATATGAGGATATGTGTGTGTCTTTTCATAAACACAGAAAGCCGTCCTTTAAAGAGGGCTGTCTGTGGGTCCTGGGCTGTCCTTGTCTATGTAAAACCTCCTCAAGCGTGCCAAGGAAAGGGAACAGCAATTAATTTGACTGACATCATTCAGAGTGATGGCTGAGGTGGCGTCAAGACAGCGTTTGTGCAAGTGTGTATGTGGCTGGTGCTATCACCTGCTCCAGTGCCCAATTCACGGTCCCTGCAATGTCATCCACACTCCATAAACACAGCGGATTTGTCGCCTTTATCTGTCCCCCTCTTTTCCCCCTCAATGGCGCTTGGGAGATCCTCAAAGTGATACTGTCTTCTCACATTGGCACATGGGAGTGATGTTAGACATGGCAACTTCAGTGGATGCAAATGACAGGCCCCAAGGGAGTGATTTACTGAGACAGAGAGAGAAGCGAGAGACAGTGTCTTATGTAAGGATCCAGCAATGGCAACTTAAAAAAAGAGGAAGCTCTGTAAATATCACAGGACCTTCGCCAAAGTCAGATTAATGTTAAACCTAGAGGAGACTATCTCCTGTGGAATATTTATTTTAAATGACAAAAACAATAGATGGAAAAAACAAATAAACAATGACAGGTACAAACTGTTCCCAAACTAATTAGGTTTGTCTTTCAATGGAAAATAAAATGTCCATGCATTTAGTGGTTTAAGATAGAATAAGCCCCAGTGTATTATGAAGGGCCCTACAGCTATCAATCACATGTTAATGACTTATTAATGTGCCTTGGTTATCCCTTTGTACAAGCTTATTATTATGCTCTTGTTGCTTGTACTAAAATAGTATCGACATAATGGTAAGCTACTTAACACTTCTAAATTATATTTTCCAACCAAAACTAAAAGTAATTTTTCTGTAAAAAATAAAAATAAATGTATTTTTAATCAGGAGAGGCATCAGAGCACAAGCAAATTTGTTCACAGCTGTAAAAATGCTAAAATTTCCTTTTTAGTTATTTACAGTTCACTTGCAGTTACTTACCTGTATCTCCGTAAACATATTAAAATAATTAAAATGCAATTAAACAGTTTGTAATAATCTGAACTACTTGCTATTAAATATGTATTATTCACAAATGGCATTTCTATCATAATTGTGGCACAGTCTAATGCATTTTTAATACCCACGATAAGGATAATTGAGGGGTGAACTCATTGGTGCTGACTTTTGTGCTGACAGACATAAATGTCCTTTGTATGTGTATGACAAATGCTGTTCCCGTCTGATCCACATGGAGAAGAAAACAGAAGCTTATATTCATCCAATATGGGGTCTGTATTTGTATGCCATACACACATTGTACAGCACATGCAGCACAAAGTCAGCAATTTAAACAGATCAGATTTATTTTTGTCGCTGCATTTTGACTTCACAGTTTGTCATTCTACCATTACATTATATTGTTTAGTCTTGGTGTCTATGTCTTATTACTGTCCTCCTTCATACTTGCTGTGTTTACTGTTGGCGCTGCAGGCCGCTGGCACTGCTGTGCTGCCATTTGTCACTGCAAGCAGCTGTGGAAAGGACAAGCCCGTGATTTCAGCGCTGGAAGAAGAGTGAGGAGCAGGACAACATGAAGGGCCGCAGAGGGCTGTGTAAAGAGACAAAGAGACTGTTAGTAAGGACACACAAGTGGGACAACCATAGACTGCCGAAGTTCAAAGGCTTTAAGTATAACACTATTTGAAGAAAAAAACAGTCATGTTCACTGTGAGAACAGAACTGCTATAAATCCTATGTTTAAAAAGCTTGTGATATCTTTAAGATAAGATCCTTCACAGATGTTTGAAGATGGCAGCTTGTGAAATCTAGATTACTGTGTCAATCCATCTTTCTCTTTTAGCACTTTTTGTAGCCTAATCTTACCTAATGAGTCGTATAGAAGTACTGTATCTTGACCTGATCCTGGAAGTTGTGAGGTTGACCCGTATTAATTAGATTTGTCTACCTTGACCTCTGTCAACTGGGAACAATCCCACAAGAGTTGCTGTTTTGGAGCTGCTTGAACCCAGACCTTACTGAAAATACTGTTGATGTCTTAATTAATTTCTGGCCTCTCTTTTGTAGGAGGTGAGACAATGAGATACACTGATGAGGAGTGTTATTTATGTGTTATTTTTTGTTACTAAATATTTGAATCTCTGTAGGGAAATCTTTTTTGCTTCTCTGTCCGAGGCCAGAGCCAGTTTAGTTTTATCTGGGTCAGATGGGCTGTATATCAGAGAATATAATCCTTGGTAAACTGCTATGCTGCAGCCCAGCTATGGCATGACCTCCACCGGATAGAGGCCAAAAATGGAGATTGGTTTATCTTTCCCAAAATGGTCCTGATCAATTTACATTCTAGTCTCGAGTATCAAAAGAAATGTAAAATGAGCACCAAGCTAAGTCTGAAAATGCAGATCAAATTATTCAAAGAATATTAAGATTCATTGCAAATGAGGCCGTCTGATGAATGGTGTGAGCGAGCAGAGGTGAAGTCTATGGACAAGCTGCACAGAGGCGCTGTCAGGCACAGACAAGAGGAGATCATGCTATTAATGAGGCCAAAGTTAATGTTTGCGCTGGTAAGATGGCCCCTGGGTGAACTGTGACAATGCTAATGCTAATCAGCTAGTGCACACCAGGCAGCAGATGTGTCTTATCTCCTTAAGAGTGAAACATCAACTGACAGAGATAAAGTTAAAGTGTTCAGTTTTGGAATAAGGTGCGGTAAAGCTACAGGTATGTTCTGATATAAAAGTTAGAAAATTGAAAGTCTCCTGCCTTTTGCACAAGGACTAACCACATTTATAACCTTTCATAATATGTCAACTATTTTGCACTTTACTGTAGCCATTTCAATTACATTCAAATAACTTTATTTTTCCGTTAGAGGAACTTCATTTGTGGTCAGGCAAAACGCACACATTAAGTACAACAATGGACATAGTCCTCAATTAATAACATTCATTCAATTGGTATAAAAAAATAAAAGCAAGCATAGCTACAGCATAAAATAAGAAGAGAACATAAAAAACAAAACACATTGGGTTAATAGTGTTACATAGCGGCTTAAGTGCTTGTGGTTATATAATAATGCTTATTCAAGAGTCTAATTGACGCTGGCACAAATGAGGACATGGCTTGTTTGGTTTTTAGAGACAAAGAACTAAACCTTCTTCCAGAGGGTAACAGCTTGTACTGATCCTGAAGGATGTGGGTGGAGTCAGATGAGATAAGTTGGCCTTTTTTTACTGTGTGTTTTTCAAATATTGTTCCAAGAGGGGTCTCTGGCCCTCCCCCAATCTTCTCGCTCTGATGATCTTATTAAGGTGACATTTAGTTATCTCACTCAGGGAGCCAAACCATGCAAGAAAATTAAAGGTGAGTGTGAATTTAATGAAACTACTGTAAAACAACTGAAGGATGGACTTATTCACCTGCAGCCGTCTGAGTCTGCAAAGAAAGAGCAAATGTTGCTGGTATTTCATAAAGATCCTGTCAGTGTTGCTGTTAAAAGTCAAGTCTTTTTGAAGGGCAGAAGAGCCAGTGGAAGTGCGACCAAAGTAGATGATCATCTCTTTAATTTAGTTCAGTTCATCTTTATTGTCCCTAGCGGAAAATTTGGTTTGCAATAGGCAGCAAAGACAGTTGACAGAATTAAAACACAATAAAACACAGAGCAAAACAACAATCAAAACCTGATTAAAAAGACCATTAAGACAACCAGTATAAATAAATAAAAGTTCCATAATTAAATAGTTAATCCATCAATAAATCCACACAATCAACACAGATCAGTTACAGTCAGTTAAAGTGCATCAAAAACACAGTACAGCAAAGTCAAGAGTTGGGAGAGATATTAAGTGTGTTTAAGTGTGTGGTTTTTGGTTTGGGAAGCCTACATCTTTCTGGAAGGAAGAGGAACAAATTCTTGCAGCAGAGGATGGTCAGAGTTCAAGAGAATTAAATGAACATTATTTAAAACTTGTCTTTCATAAATGTTTGTCAGACAAGCTGCTGTTTGCCAATTATTTTACTGGCCTCGGTCACAATTTTAATCAGACATCTCTTGTTGTGCACTGTGAAAAGACACTATACAAAATGATAAAATGGATTCAATAAAATTCTATAAAATAACACCATGAGTGTCACATTGAATTTCTTTAACTGGCGTAAAAGGGATAGTCTCTGAGTGCCCTTTTTTGCAGATTTGGGATGTGTTGTAGTCATGGTTGAGATGGTTATGCATAAAGGTCCCCAAGTATTTATAGGACTCAACCATCTCCATGGCTATGGCCTTGATTGTTGATGGGAGAGGTGACATGGGATTCTTTCTAAAATCTATGGCCATGTCCTTCATTTTCTTTATGTTCAGCTTGAGGAAATGGCTGTCACACCACTCCACAAGGTCTGCAAGAACTGGTCCATCTACGTCTTCATCCTGCAACAAACTGACCAAGACTGTATCATCAGCAAATTATGTAATTTGTCATTTCTTTATCAGACAAAACACAGTTTGCCCTTACTGTCTGGGGTCTGCATAATAGAAAATCCATGATCCATGCCACCAAACCAATATTAAGACTAAAATCAGAAGGACATTTGTAATTGTGTAAAATGTGTGGCTGGATAGTAAGTGGAGGAGAAATCACCAAATAAGAGTATATATATAATAGAGTTTTTGTGCCCTCCAAATGTGCCCTTTCAAATACATCAGGTCCGGCTTGTGAGTTCTGCAGTCATTAGTATATATAGTAGTATATAATGTGAACAGAACCTACAAAGAGAAACTACACAGCCTTGAAGGCTTACTGATGAAATGGTTTTGACTGAACTAAATTGTCAGGTGTAGGTTGACACCTAACCTTCTGTAAATTGTGACCCATGAGGTGTGGTTGTACAGGATTAAATGTACTAGAAAAGTCAACAAAAATCAGCCTGACTACTTCACACTTTGCAGCAAGGTTAGGACATCATCAACCCCTCGATTCTTCCTAAACATAAACTGAAAAGGGTCAGAAACTGTTTTGGGGGCAGGACAGGACAGTTGATGGTGGATTTTCAGAGGGGAGGGATAGTAAGCTGTATTAAAGAGCAGTTAAACAGATTGAGGAAAACCCCTGATAGTTGTGGATAGCAGTATTGCACTACTTTTACCCTGATACAATACTGCTCTGTTTATGCACCTTTACACCACTGCAGCTGTTAAATAATGCTGCTGTCTTTTGTCATTATTTTTATTTTATTTTGTAAATGTATATCTTTTAAAGCAGTGTCTGTTTTTAATTTGATAGATTTTTACTTTTATGCAGAAATTTACACATGTTAATGACAGATGTAGGGACGGTAAAACCTATGATGGCTTGTTTAATGTATGCTCTTTGCTGTGTTCTGCATGATACAAACCGAAAAGGCATGTGAACAATAACAAAAACATCCGTCAAATGGATAAAGTCTTTACAGTGAATGTATTAATTTCAGAGTAGTTACTTAAATGACAGCATTGCATTACTGCTCATAGTTAAAAGCCTGGCAGTGGTTTTGGTTGTGCCCCGTGCATCTGAAAAGGGGATTAACAGTGCAAAAGGACAGTATGCGCAGACATCCCAAAAGAGTGATGTCACTGTGACAAGCTAAACAAACATCCCCAACAGTGAAACAGAGGAGCAGGAAATGGAAGAGAGAGAGAGAGAGAGAGAGAGAGAGAGAGAGAGAGAGAGAGAGAGAGAGAGAGAGAGAGACAGAGACAGAGACAGAGAGAGAGAGAGGCTGCTGTGGGATGGGAATATTTTAGGAGGAAACTGCAGAGGTAGAATGACAAAGAGTAGGAAAAGCTTTAAAAGATGTAATCCATCCATCCAGCATCTTAAAAAGCTTCTGAAGGTCAGTTTCTGAGGCAAAACTATGAAATGATTATTTTGTAATAAATCTCCCCATCTCTCTAAACTAGGCCATAAACCAATCAGCCACAACATTATGATTATTCAGAGCCAGGAAAAAAGCAGCTGTGGCTCCTAATGCATAGAAGGTTACTGTGTTATTTGTGATAAAAAGATAAAAAAAAAAAAAGATGTGGGGCAGTCTGGTGGCAAGACAAAAGTCCTGGCAGGAGGAAGTGTTGTACTTAAGACCAGCCTTAGTCTTGAAACATGTCTTAATACCACTTTAATAGCACTCCTTTTACTCAGTCTTGTCTTGTTCACTTATAACTACTCCAAACTCTAGAAAACCTCTCATGAGTTTGTCTTTGGCGCGAGATTCAACATGGACTGTTGAATTCTACAACTGCTCTGATCTTGTCTTCTTTATCAGGCACTAATCTTGGCATGGTCCTGTAGCTGTGACCAGAGAGGCAGGTCGGAAAAACACACAAGAGACTGTTTCAGTCCTGGAATAGAAACAGCTCAAACATTAATACAGCAGCAGCAGCAGCAGCAGGAGGAGGAGGATGGGACTGTGGAGGCTGCATTTGTGCTGGCTCTCGATTATATAGGAGCAGACACTAGACGCAATCCTATTTTAGGAGGAGACTTATCAAACACAAACTCAGTGGGAACCTTTAGTAGACGATGGGATGGTCACATGGGACCAGCGAGCATGAGCAGAGGTGACACACACAAACATAAGTTTTCACTTGGTTGCAGTCAGGGAACGATTGTTAAACTTTTACAGTGACACAATTAACTCATCCAATCTGCTGTGAAAGGTTTTTCAATAGTTATGAGTTATATGATGTTTATGGCTGCATATTTATGGGGCTAATTTTATATAATAATGTTACTATAAAACAATCATTTAGGGGCATATAAACAAATGTAATCTCTAAATTAAAATGAAATAGTGCAAATACACATAGGACTATTTCTTTCACTCACAACTCTACAAGTTGTATTTACAGTAAATGTTATATGTCAGGGAAATCATCAAACTTATTTTAAGGCTAAACTTATTTTAAGGCTAATTTCATGATTTAAAAAAATATATTTTACGGTTATAAAGTGTTGTTTTGACAAGACAAGACAGAACTTGTAGTTTTAGCTCTCTTCTACAGGCTACCTTTTTATTGTAGCTATAAACAGATCAATGTAGTCAACTGCTTATATCATCACAGACATGCAATAAAACTGAAAAACATACAGACCACTAAGAATTGACCATCTAACCTGATGTAAGTAGATCTTACAAGCCATATAACCTAAGATCTACTTACAAGACTACTACTACTTACACTACTCTGCAATGTGATGCAACATGACTCCCATAGAAACTGTCTGATGCTCTTCCACAAAGGTCAAAAGTTGGGGTCTGTAACTGACCAGCCTCCCTGGGGCATGGAAGAGTCCAGTGCCATACTCACATTTATGATAAGCAGCAATGGACACATTTCTCAATATCAGCATTAGGACAGGGTGAAAAAAATAATAATATTAAATTTCTTAAATATTAATATATTTTTGTGATATGGGATGAGCCTATATTGTTATATATATATATATATACCATTGTGAGTTTTTCTTTCATTGACCAAAGGGTACCAACAATTTTGTCCATGTGTGTATATATATATATATATATATTTATATATATGTAATAGGCAAGGCAAGGCAATTTTATTTATATAGCACAATTCATACACTGGGTAACTCAAAGTGCTTTGCAGGAATAAAAGACAATTTACAAGATTTATATTAAGAAACATAAGAAAAAATTAAAAACATTTTAAAAAAGAAGAGTGCAAATAAAAGAAAAAACAAACACTTTAGTTTGTAGTGTAGGCGGAGCTAAAGAGGAAGGTTTTTAACCTCCCCTTGAACATTGTTAAAGTTGAGGCTTGTTTTACTTCATCTGGGAGGCTGTTCCAGGTTTTTGCTGCAAACTTAAACGCTGCTTCACCCTGTTTAGTTCTAACTCTGGCACGAGCAGAAGGCCTGTCCCAGATGTTCTCAGAGTCCGAGGAGGTTCATAAGTAACTAGCATGTCAGAGACATATTCCGGTGCTTAACCATTTAGAGACTTGTAAACCAGAAGTGCTGTTTTAAAGTCTATTCTCTGAGCAACAGGAAGCCAGTGCAGAGATTTTAAAACTGGCATAATGTGGTTGTACTTCCTGGTTTTGGTGAGAACCCGAGCAGCCGCGTTCTGAATAAGCTGCAGCTGTCTTAACCCTCGTTTTGAAAGACCAATAATAGGCCATCTATAAAACCGCCGGGCTGATTTGTGTCTCTCTCTTTGTCATTCACTGTCCCAGCAGCAGTAGCAGCTCAGTTCTTCATCTTTAAACTACTCAAGCATCTGAAATAGTTATTTTTGTTTATTTCAACACTTCTGATGTAAGAAGTGCACAGCTCTCTTTGGGTGAGTGAAAAATAGACCTACTGGACCTATTATTGATAAAAGTTGCCAACTTTCAACTTAGATACCTATTGTCTTTAGACTCTTACCAATAGCTTCTTTCTGAGACATGAGTCTGGGGCAAGGCTGCCCTGTTCATCTGGGGGCCTGCCTCACCCTGGAAACCCTATAGAAACAGTACAACTCTACAGAGAGGTGAAGTTCATTTAAAACCTGAACTCAATTGTGACATTAATTTTGCTAACCCTAAAATAACCCAAATATGTTATGTAAAACTGTGCCAAAGTGCAAATTGTTATTTAAAAAAAAAAAAATCCCATTCTTGTTTAAGACTGAGCCACCTGTAAAAACCTGAATATTTGGAGCTGAAGCTCCAACTTTACTAACATTTCAAAATCTATACTTATCAAAGTTTGTCTTAAAAGCAAAACAATAACTACAATACCAAGCTGGTTATGCTTTGAAACAAATTAAGTGCATGACTAGAAGTGCTAAACTTATTATATTGCACTCTTAATGAGGCTACATTCTCTGCCTCTGAAAATATAATTTATGTGACACTTTACTCAATGACAACATGATCTTTTAGTTTTTAAATATACATGTTTAAGTATTATTTCTCAGTAATCCTAATTCAGGACTTTAGAAACTACATCAAAAATCAGACTTGAGGCTGCTACTTTAGATGCTCATAAACAGGCTACTACTGTAGATTCATATCGCGCTTAAAACCCCCACTAGTCAAACGGATGGACAGAAACGCTTCCTTTATGAACTGGCAGTGGTGATCTCTTTGCTGTTACTAAGCTGTTTCTGTGGCTGCTCATTCTTAAATATTAACACATGTTGCATTGTTTCTATATAATCTAAAACTGCCTTAACAGACTTATAACCAATTGTTAAATAGGTGTACCGACAAAATGGCTGGGAAACAATCTGAAGTAGTTAGTCGGCTGATAAGAGTGTGTCTTGTGGATTCTTTTTCATGATGCCGTACTGTATATGTATGTATATATGAAGGTATAAAATATGCATTCATATATATATATATATATATATATATATCATATATGCAACTTCAGACATGGGAACAGGTAATTCCATACAAGAGTTAACACAGTTGCTTTTTCTCATATTTACTGCTCTCAATCTCATAATACAGTATTTGTGGAATTGTATCGCCATTGCATGTGTTCGTGTGAATTGCTCTTTGTATTTGAGTCTATATCGGCGCATATCTCATGTCAGTGTGTATGTTATTAAGTTACCAGAAAGTGTTGGAGGGCTAGGTCTCCTTCAGTACAAAGGAGGCCATGGGAGAGATTGATGACTCATAGAATTTCAGGAGACAGAGCGGCGCACAGATCTGTGAGGAGACACACGCACAAAGGCCACGGGTACAGATGGCATTGTTCTGAAGAGTCTCCGATGTAAAAGAAATCTCCCAAGGTGGCAATGTATAGATGTCAGTGTTACAGTTTAATTCAGACGACATTTGTGAGTCACTTTAGAACAACAAAGGGGATCTAATCTAATATTGAAATAATGATATATTACTTGATAAAAATATATACTGTATTATGTTTAAAAATGCAATATTACTCTAAAGTAGCCATATGTTGTTGACAATATTAGTTAGGTGGGCGGCAGTGGCTCAGTGGTAGAGCGGTCGTCCTTCACCCGGAAGGTAGGCGGTTCAATTCCCGCTCTCCCCACAGTTCATAATGTTGTTGTGTCCTTGGGCCAAGACACTTAACCCACCTTGCCTCCAGTGGTGTTCCAGCTGTAACACTGGTGAATGGAACCTTAATGTAAGTCGCTTTGGATAAAAGCATCAGCTAAATTACTAAATGTAAATGTAGGTGTACAGAATAATGAAGGTAGAGGGAAGTACTTATGGAAAGGAAGGAAAGACCTTTGACCTTTAACTACACCTTTCTTGTTTCAATCATCATTTACAAAGTAAAGAGGTCACAAAACCACAAATCACTGGAGTTTACATAGGCAAGATTAAAGGAGTGATGAGAGGAATAGAGCAGTAGTTTGTGAGATCATAACTATCTGGTCTAAAAATAGCTTTGAGGGGAAAAAAGACATCTAAACAAAGTGAACAAGGAATGAGTGCGTTCATGTTTTTAAAACCCACAATGGAGCAGATTTATGTTGTAGTTACCCAACGTTGCCCACACTGACCCAGATCCTCAGGTAAAAAAACATAAGATTAAAACCGTAAAAAAACAAAACCCGGGAGCTTTTCTGTCTTTTAACCTCAGAGCCAAAGCTTTTAGGTGTGTCTTTATGTTGAAATGGGTCACGCTGTTCGGCCAGACCTAACTGAGAGCAATGTCTGTAGAAAACCAGCCGAAATAACTAAACAAAAGGCAGAAACTGCTGGAGGTGGGATTTTGAGAGGTTGATGGCCACCTTCTGCATGTGTTGTGTGTGGGAGCGTGCATGTTAGGTTTCTTTTGTGTGTAGTGTGTCAACATGTTACTATATCTATGTTACTATAACTACTTAAACATTAAAAATGTAAACAGCATTGACTTGAACGATTTCAATACCCCACATAAATAGTTAACTGCTATATTTCCAATTGATATATCTATTTATTTATAGCGTAATAATGTCAATAAACCTATAGTTGTTTCAATAGTCTAGCAGGGCTCACACTCTTTAAGAAATCATTTTTATATAATTTACAACTGACCCAGCTTTGTCCCTTGTTAGTTTTTTTTATTATATATGATTTTGGAAAAACTCCACTGGACAAACTACAGCAGCCTCAGAGGGTCAAAAACCAAACTTCAAATTCCCATTGTCTTTAAAACAGGCATATACATGACTGCTCTGTTAACCTACCAACCCATATAAATTTCCAGGTCTTTTCCAGGACACTTGAGAATCCTGTAACACCAGACTCGTGAGATGCCATGAGTCATGCCATTCATTCTAATTGGCCATAAAAATGGAAGAAAGCGAAATAACTTCAAAACTGACACCTACTGCCAACAACAGTACTTGGATTAATGTGTTCCTACCATGCTAAAATGTGTAAGAAAGAACGTAACAGTGTACTCTAAAAGCTGCAGGACAGACATAGGATTGTTGTGCACCTGTAGCCAGCTTTGAAGAGAAAGATGAAAGCATGTCCTTTAATGATAGCACTTCCAACAACACAAATGTCAATACTTTGCACTTTTGGCCTGTGGGGTGTGTGACTAAGACAAAATACAATACACTCACTCTTACCACTCGTACCCGTTACATCTCACATTACGACCAGCCTTGAGATAAGAGATTCTGAAACGTGTTGGTTCTTTTAGGCTGAGCGCTGAAGCAAATGTCTTGATTCATTACAAAGCTTGCATGCAGTTCAAGAGAGAAATGTTAATGTTGAACCTTGGTGTTGTGTAGCTAGAACAGGAAAAGCTAATGCAAGAAAACACAACCCACAATGTCTTCCTCATTCTTTCCACATAAAAAACCCTGTCCCTCTCACGCATGCAGCATGTATAAGGTGCCACATGCTTCTGGCCTGCAACACTCAAATCCCTAATTCCCCAACTAGTGCTATTTACTATGAGCACAATGGGCCAAGATATAAGTCTCATCTTTTATTCACTAGGGCACTCATGAGGAATTAAACAGACATTATCTAACAGGCTGTAAATTGTGAGTTTGGTCACATGCAGTTCTTTCTCTAGGAGGATATGTGGTTACATGCTATCTTCTAAAATGTATTTAAATGGCAACTTCATTAATATGAGAGTATGAAAACTGTACAGTCAGCAACAGATGGGAAGCTGCTACACCTAGTGGATTTGAATGAGAAGTGCAGAAAATATTATCAAGGATGTTCTGACATGGTTCAAAATTGTGTTTTAAAGTCCACCAGACTAACCACTGAAAGTCCCAGAACCCTTAATCTCATCTTTCACTTTTCCTTTTTTTTTTACCTGCCATACTACCAAAAATACCATTTATTTCCTTTCGTGGATATGGTATGGTTTTGAAAAATAGTTTAGCCTTTTAGCTTTAATTTATTGTGATAGTGAAAAAAAGACAAGAAACATGGCAGACACAGGGGAATGACAAATAGACCAGAGCTGGATTCAAACCACATAATGTTTTATGCATGTTATCAAAAGAGTCCCAGAGAGGCACCCATTAAAAATAGTATTTTTTTCTTCATACAAGACTTTGCACAAGCTAGTGTTTTTGTCTACATTACCTAAACCTTATCGCTTTCCTGTCTCTTCTCTGCGTTTTCTTTTTAAGCGCCTTCATATAACTTTATAATAAATTATCATTGTATAAGTGTGGTTAAAATGAATTAATCTACACTAAACAGACGGTTCAAAGAAAGCACAATGCTTGCAAACAAACTTTTATGAGTAAAGCTAAGCTGACTGCAAATGGGCTAACTTTCACATCAGAAACAAGATAAGGGCATTATGAGGCAATCAACCACATTAAAGACTTAACTATCAGCCTAATGTTGGGTTTAATTTCAAAATGGAGCAAAGCAAATGGACTGTGAAATATGTGCTAATGGTAACAGGCTTTTTCAAGTTTACAAAGAACTAGAGGGAAAGCATATGTTGTTGTTGTGTCATTTCACAGACTTTTGGAGGCAGGTCTTAAGGTCACGGACAATTAAATGAGGCAGGGTAAAGGGACAGCCTCTACAAACTTCACAGAGACTTTAAAAATACTGCTCACTTCAAACAAATAAAACTCTATGTCTGTAATATCCAAGAGCAATATAGAAACACATGACAGCAATTGAGACACTGCATTTGCTGAAATATTGTTTTTTTTAGCAAGGATAATATTACAACTTCAAGGGAGATTTGGCTGAATAAATAACTATTAAACATAAGAGCAACAACACTTTGCTCAGGCCACTCAGTTCCACACCCACCTATATTTAAGTCATTTCGCTCAAGTCTATACAATACTTAAGCAGATTAGACGCTGAATACCACATTGACTAATTTGATTTGGTCTCTCACACATGACAACCTATAGCCTACTTCAAAGCTTTCAGAGTTAATGAATTTTCCAAACTGAAACTAAGGGTTGAAAAAAAAAAGCTGGTACAACATTCCAAAAAACTGTTGTTGATGATAGCATGATTCCAATGTTTAAAAAAGAAAGGTCTAGAGAAAAAGCATGTCTGGTGGGACCCATAGTACTTTTATTCATTTCTGTTTATCATAATAGTTGAGTGAAGAGACTTGGCAGTTTAAGTATTTCACTATAGCAACTGCCACAATTACTTTAAGATGGATTAAAATGTGAGAATAAACTCAACACTCTTTAATCAGAAAAGGTTTAAAAGTGTTGGCTAAAATGTTACACTATATCAAATTGAAAAGTTATATCACTGTAAAGCATGTCCCACAGGAAATTTATTTGTCAGTTTAGGGGGCTACAGATTTTCCCACCTACAGATTCATATCATTTATAGACTCATTACAACCAAATGAGGTTAATTCATAGAAATAAAATCCCACCACATTTAATGGTTTTTATGTAGGTGATGGCCAGGGTAACCACCTTACCAATTCTAGAATTATAGAAAAAAATTAAAGCAAATAATTTCAACCAAACCAAATTAACAAATGCGAACACTAATAACATTTTATCCTTACTTAAAAATATCCCTCTTACTCTACCTCCTTCTCTAAACGCTAACCCCTTCATGAGTTTGAACTTAGTTTAAGACTGAATTTGGACTGTGGAAACTGTTCCCTTAACATACACTGGTATTCATCTTGCCCTGTCATGTCTCGGTCATGGCTTGGTCTTGGTTAGTGTGGGCTTGTCTACAACAGTATTTAGTAGTGACCTGCTAAATTATGGTGACAGATTGCTGGGATGCTGTACCCTTGTCCTTCAACAGAAACAACAAAAAAATCACTCAGACCATTAATGGTTCATTTTCAAATTACACAAGCTCCTTCATCAGGTTCAAAAGGGGTGGGTTGTTTTATGACAGTCTTGTCCAAAACACCTGCCTGTGTCAAGTTTTGTTCAGTGTAGAAGGCTGTGTCCGATTGCTGAGCTGTAAAGGGCCAGATGTGCTACTGGAAGAAGGGAGCTGTGGCCAAAAGAGCAGCCGAGTCCAACCCAGTCCTTCTGAAGGACTAAGCCTAAAGAAGAAACGCCGCCCTGAAAGAAAGCTTTGTGACTCAAACCAGCTGCTATTTTGAGTTTTTCCACCTCTGCCTCCTGAAGCCTCTTAGCTTTGGCTCGTCGGTTCTGAAACCAGATCTTAACCTGCGTCTCAGACAGCGACAGAGACGAGGAGAACTCAGCCCGCTCTGCGATGGACAGGTACTGCTTCTGGTGAAACTTTCTCTCTAGGGCCAGGAGCTGTGCAGTAGTGAAGGGGGTACGAGGCTTGCGGTTGGTCTTGTGCTTCCTCAAGGAGCAGACAGACGGACTTAGCAGCTCTGAAAAACAATGGTCAAAGTTAGTCTGCAGCTTTTCACCCAGTTTTACTTTGGATAAGGATTAAAAGGTGGACTTATGTTATAACTATGTTACACCAGCCTTTCCCCCAAAACCAAATACAATAACTAGAAAACAGAAAAAAAATACATACTTTAGCCAAAGTATAATTAATTTCTCAAACCGTCTAAAACTCATACCACTAAAAGGCTTGAGCATTAAATGAAACCATTATTAACATTTATTAAGAGAAAATAAGCACTTTCTTGCTACAGTACAAGCCTTACTAATTTGTGGTCAAAAAGGAAAAAAGAATTGTTCATTTATCGTATACTAATTGAGATTGTTACTATAAGTAATAAGTCAGTGCAAGTCTTTTTAGTGACTATGTAGTTAGTGCATTGCTTTGTCGGTAGATCTACATTAAAAAGCAGCAAGGGCATTGCAGTAGATTACTTACGTCCGGGTGAGGACATCATGGTGGGAATAGGTGTCAAAGATGATACATCCTCTCTCTCCATCAACTCTGATTTGACAGGTAGCAGCTGGTGAGGAGTCTTGGCCCCGCTTTGCAGTTCATCTTCATTCAGAGACTCGTGAGTTTTCCTGGGCTCCCGAGGTTTGCTGTCCAACATGAGTGCCTCCACACTGAAGGGCAGCCTTGATACTTGCACGGTGTGCTTCTTCAGCTGCTTTTTTAGGTGTACATGCATATCTGGTGAAAAAATGTGTCTACCATCTCCAAAAGAAGACATACTTTTTTTTGGTGAACCTGGATCGATATCTAATTCCAAGTCAGAAAACGCATTACTTCTGTATCACGGAGCACAAACATACAGCCTCTGTAACAAACAAAGCCACAGTAACAAGTCGTCACAAAGTTCAGCAAACTTTGTGCTGCTCAAACTTTTTTTAAGAGGGGAGGTTCTTGGGAAATGGTCTGTGGGAAGACTGTTGATTTGCTGCTGTGTGTTTGGGAGGCTTTAGACGGGGTTCCTGTAGGAACCACACCCCCGACCAGACACTAGGTCAGCAGCATTAGCCTCATTTGACAAATCAGACACACTGTAAGCATCTGCTATTCATTTACAGACAATTTGAAATGTAATCTACTCTATTAATAAGATGGGTTTGTACAGTAAGGCTGTGGCTTCAAGAAATTTAAACAAGCTTATTGTAAAATTCATAAAAGTCCCCTGATGACATTGCAATAAAATTTAAAGATGCTTAAGTTTTAGGGTACGAAAAAGTCCAAATATGAATCCCTTCTGCAATTACCCCTAATTTCAAGGTAGGCTAAATTGTCTTCAGCTTAAACCATAATGTAAAAGCACAATAACATTTAGCACTATGACATTAACGGTGCTGTAGCGGAGCTCCTGACTCATGCCCTAACTTGCTGGACATGACACAATAATCGTCAATGTTAGCATCATGTTAATTCATATGACTTTGCAGTGTACAGTAACCACACACAAATCTGTATAAAGATGGATTATGGTGCTAAATGACTGTTATTGCATTGTTACTATTAACGCCTTGTAATTAGGCCAGAAGAATCCGGTTCTTTTAAGCAGGATTTAAGTGTAATGATGGAAAATTGCTACCCTCCTAAAGGTGTGTGGCGCCCGTTGCGATTAGTTGAAGTCTGCTCTCTGTCGCTGGAGACAGTGGTGTCTGATGGCTGTTTGTTACCTGTAGGGTCCTCTGAGTGTAAAGCAAACATTATGAGACGTACAATAGAAACCTTACCACCATTGAAACCAATCAATGAAGATATAAAACAGTGAGATGAACAACAAACCATTGTTCTTACTGCATGCTGTGTCCTATAATCTTCCTGCCCATACCCTATACTCTCATATTGGTCTTATCCATAAACTAAGGGCCACACATAAAGGCCACCTGTGAAGTGAGTGTACACCATGTACTAGCCACAGCTCTGTGATCTGCTCACTCATCTCTCATCAGTCGAATTACAAGCATCAATCCCAATATCACAGTCTCAGCAGACACACACACATTTACACATTTAAAGAGATATGCCTCTCTGTCATATATTTAATTCTAGAAGGTGTTTTTATGATGACTATCAATGTTTTATAGTGTCTCACAAGAAATTGTAATTTGTTTCAAATGTGTGGAAAATGCACATTTACATATCATTTTCATTCTGTATTACCCAAAGACAGCAAATAGACAGGAAAGATCAGAGAGCAAGACAAGACAGACTCAAGCAAGGACCCAGAGTTATTACGCTCTACGTATGTTGCATTAACTACAAGGACAAAAACCCCAATGATGCCCAATGAAAATGCTTTTATTTCGTTTACTTGTACTGTTTTAATTGTATAATACAATGAGGCATTTAATTTTAAAATGTCAGGGAAAATACATTATATTTAAGATTCACTATTAACATTTAAATTACAGTATGTTCATGTGATCTCTGATTGTTCAAAGACATTTGCAACTTGCTCAGCCTTTGTGTCTCCTTCAATGTTTGAACATCAACCCACAGACTAGTTTTTGAAGCCATTAGCAATAATCAAATCTAGTATGTCAAAAAAGAAAGGCACTACCAAAAACAATAACAGGTAGGCTGACGCCTTTATAAGTACAAGCTACAAAGAGTTATAACTAATAGAAGCTGATAGCAATAACATTTATTTAAGGTTCACTTTGAACTGACTACTGTAAAGCTGGTATAAACTCATCCCAGTAGTAAACAACAGAAATAGGTTAATGGAAGCTTGATCACATCACTAGATGTTAACTTATCATAAAACCTAAGACGTAGGACATCATTTGACCCTTAATGCTTGAAATATATAAAGTGCAAGTCATACAAAATCAAATTAATATTCCAGTTTCAATCAAAAAAAAAAAAGAATACAACATTAACCATTGGTTGTCTTTTGTCTGAACAAAATATAATCTATTCATAAGGCAGTTAGTCTGTTTGCTGTTAATTGAACTGGCGAGGGCTAAATGAAAAAAAACAAACATTAATCTAAGAAGGTAATTACCCGTTGGGATGCTGCTAGTGGTCAGATACGCTTTCTCATTACTGCATTTTCAGGCCTCTCACTCAACGCAATTATTTTGGTTATTATTATCATGGTTTCGTGACAGATCATCAGAGGCCTCATTGCCCACACTGTTTATGTTTATGTGTAAAATCAAAAAGGCCAGAACAAATGGTACTAGTCTCACAGTGATGAAAGCTACAGTTAATCCCTGTGCAACACAGCAAATTACTCAAAAATAAATTAATTAAAATACAATTTTGGAAAAGCTCCGAACTGTTCAACTCTGTCCAACATCTAACACTATAACTGGGTTGATCCTGTACATGTGTGTGTGTACGGTAAGCACATCCAAGAAAAAAAGAAAAAAGTGGTCTGTGCCATGCATTTATCATCAATGCAGAGGTATAAAGCACAGCTTTAACTGCAATTATGGTAATTACGGCAGTAATCCATGTGGTTAACGTTCATATTTCACATATCAATAAATTAGACTGATCATATCTAGGCTTACTGCTTATCTAGCCTTAAAGGACCCCCCCCATCTCCTTTATGCTACAAAGCCTGTCCTGCTTTCTGTGATATAAGTTAGGCAGAGGACATTGATTATTACATTTCTTATTTTTGTATGTGCCATTCATTCATTCATTCGAATGCCTCTGTTATGTAAACCCTTGTTAAACACTATGTTGTCTCTTAATCTACACTAAAATCCGGCGAATTATATAGTTTTCTGTGTTTATTATATTAATGAATAATTAAGAGTAATCCAATAAACCAATTATTAGTGATCATTTCTCTCTCAATTTGTGTCAGATACAAGAGACATTAGTACCACGGGTTTTCAGAGCTGCTTACTTCCTGTGTTAAGACTTAAATAGACACTCTTAGCTTGAATGTTTACTCTTAGCACTGTAGAGTATCACATTACATTTTAGCGTCTTTCAGCTTAGCTTTTTTGGTGATTAGATTAGGCGTTTAACTAAGCTTTCAGCTGATAGGTGAAAACTTCTGCACAGTACATCTTTGGTCAGTGTCCTATTTTTCACACTTTTTAGTAACTGTGTTATAGGGTACATAACATATATGTTCAACTCTGTTCCAAGTCATTTTTTAGGATGCTTAGAGATGCTTTCCTCATAACATCAATAATCTGACTCCGATCAAACAAAAATGTTGTCCACAGAAGTTGCCTAAAGTGTTCCTCAGTAAATTATTTTTAGTGTAAACAGAGCATTGTATCTTCACATCTTTCTACAGACTCAGGATTTAGGAGTGTTACCTAGTGTTGCTGTGGTGTACCTTGTGAGCTGTACATATTAGATGGTTCTGGAGTGCAGCAAGGTCATGTGACTATGAGTTAAATAAAAATTGCAGTGTTGTGCTTGTGGCTGACACACACATCTATTTTTTATACTTTTGGAAATTGCTCACTCAAGGTAAACTTTGTGAAAATGCTATTTGTATGTACAGTATGCAATGTTTTACTGTCCTTGAGGAAAAAAATAGTCATTTAGCAGACACTTTTACTTTTCACACACCTAACAGCCTTTTGTAATAAGAAGAAGAATCTGCTTTTGACCAATCAAATAGGCTCTTGAATAAGGGACGTTCTCATTGGCTGGTTGGTCTATGAAGCTGGTCAACATTGAAACAATGGTGGCTAGTGGCATATGACCACGAGACATAGTTTAAAACAACTTCTACTTACCATCCAGACAGCCAAACATTTCAATCCTCGAAATACACTCTCCAAAAGAGCCGGACAGCCTGTCTGAAGAGCAATGAGGAGCCACCAGCCAATAACCTAAAAACTTAGTATTCAAACTGTTGTGTCTAAACATGTTTTAAGGAAGGGATGAACAAGATATATTTTCAAGAATTAGACTGTCATGTCATAGTTAGCTTGGATGCTAACAGAAAACAAAAATTTACACATCTACAATAACCTGTCTGCACTAAATTAATGAGTTGCTATAATAGTTGTTTGTTTAAAATCTGCTGTGACAGGCTAAACTACAAGCAACACTGCTTAATGTGTAATGGGAGAATACCATACCAAACTTTTAAAAACCCCTTTAGGGAAAAGTCTTATGATAAGGTAGCAGTGTTAAGCAAAATAACTGGCCTCTCAGCGCAGAGGCAATGAGCCTCATCGGTGATTATGTCGAGAAAGTGCAGAACAATTAAAGTAAATTGTCCATGGATTAACTGTAATTATTTTACAGTACAATAATTATAGCCATAAGTTGATCTCATCTCAATATTTAATGCTAAGTCTGTTGTTTTTAACAACTTTCAACAGTTGGTTTAACTTCAAAAGTGGCACATGCTTACGGTCACGGCCGAGCAGACAGCACTGAAAACCAAGTAAACCAAACTCTTTAAACATTGAAAACAGGCCGAAGGACTTCTTGGATTTTGTGGCAACGGAACACGAGGTATCAGCCTTCAAAGATTTTAATAATAGATTTAACGCACCAATAAGTCTTACCTTAAAACACAGCATTGTACAAGTGCATTATGATAAGGACCATGTGTATTATACATATAATTTTGATGTAGCCTTTTATGTATTGGGGTTATGTTGGTTAGTATTTTAATGTTATGTTTCAAAATAACAAATTGGTGGTTACAACTAAGACTCTAGTCATAATTCTGTGTGCAATCCATATAATTCATAATTTCCTCAGCACACGAGCGCAATAATACATTGGTTGTGCACACCTGCGAAGATAATGAATGTGATGGCACCCTCTGGTGGGGAACATGTGACTGAAATTAATTAGGACTAGTAATTGCTTTTTTACATGCTATGGTGGCTTCACTTTAATGCATAATATATGATCTGCCACAGAGTCCTCACAGTTTTGATCAAGTCCTTCAACAGCTTTGGTGATATAAAACAGTGTTAGTATAATAAAGGAGGCTCTTTTTAAATGAATATTGTGTTAAAGAACATAAGACTCATGTTTGTCACACTGTGTATATTATTTTACATTGTTTATGAGGCTGCTGAACAATGTATTCATACACATTTTAACAGAAGAACCACTACCAAACATAGCACTTTGTTAAATAACACAAAAATAAATAAATATTTACGCCTGGGATCCGGATAATATAATGTGAACTGCTCTTCAAAAACTGAAATACTAAACCCATTTGATAATAAATTAGAAGTGACAAGTCTTACCCAAGCTATAATAGGTTTTGTATACTGTGTAAATCTACTCAATAAAGTCAGTGTCGCTGTGGTTGACCTGAGTGAGGGACACTAGTCTCTGTCTGATGTAGTTGTTCTCTGCCAGCATCCTTGAGATGTTCCTCAGAACTGCAATCTTAACCTAAACACAGATAAGACAAAAGGTTAGGTTTCTATTTCTATGTTTTGTAGACAGGGAGAAAAAAAATTAAAAAATAAGTGAATTAATAACTGGTTGACCACCCCTGGGCAGCATTATCCTCAATCACGGATTGAGCCACAGCAACAGGACCAATGTGCAGGTGCACATTGTTAGAGGGACTGTAGCCCATTTTTCCTAGCAGAATGGCTTTAGCGCTGTCATATTCTTTGGACGTCTCATGTATAGCCCTCTTCAAGTCAATTCATAGCATCTCTATCTGGTCTCTGACTTGGCCCAATCCAAAAGGTGGGTTTTGTTTTTCTGAAGCCATTCTGTTGTGGACTTGCTCCGGTATGTTGGGTTGTTGTCCCAAAACCCACCTTCTACACAGTTTCAGATGATGTACAAACATCCTCACATTATCCAGAAGAATTGTCTGATATACTTGGGAATTCATCTTTCCCTCAATGATTGCATGCTGGTCAGGCCCTGATGGAAACTAAGATTTTATCTTCATCAAACTAAGAAACTGCCGGTGACCTCCTACGTGGTACTGACCGAGTGGTTGTTCAGTGTTTTACGTATTGTAGACTCATGAACAGAGATGTTAAGTTCCAATGATGCCTTTAAATCTTTGACTCTCATTCAGATTGTTTCTTTACCTCATTGATGAGTCTTTGTTGTGCTCTTGGTGTCATTTTGACTGGGCGCCAACTTCTTGGTAGAGTAGCAACAGTCCCAAAGCGTCTCCATTTGTAGATTGTTAGTCTAACTGTGGACTGGTGAATTTCTAAAGTCCATTAAATAACTTTGCAACCCTTTCCAGCTTCATGTAAAGCAACAATTCTTGATTGGAGCTCCTCTGAAAGCTCTTTTTGGCCAGGCATGGCTCACATAAGCGTTTTTTCTTCTTGTGCAGAGCAAACTCCAAAAGTTTGAGGGGGTTTTAATCAGTTGAAGTAGCTGTAGTCCACATCTCTAAACGTATAGACTCCAGGTGTGCTAAAACCTGACTCTAATGTTTTGTTTTTTTTAGGTCATTAACTCAAGGGTTCACACCAGCACTATAAGGTTTTTTGGTTGTTCTCAATAAAAGACATGAAAGATCTGAATTTTTTTGTGTAATTATTTTTAGACACATTGTTTGTCAATAGCCTTGACTTAGATGAAGATCAGATTACATTTTAAGACAAATATAGAAAACCATACAATTCCAAAAGGTTCACATACTTTTTCTTGCCACTGTATGTTAAAAGGACCTACCTTTTCTTTCTCACTTTTCGGTTGTTCTTCATGGGAGAAGTAGTAGATATCTTTCTCCCTGACAGAGTCTGAACCATTACCACTACCTATCCATTTAAAAACAATAAAAAATAAAGATATAATATGTGAAATGTGATAATGTACTTTTTATCCTACAATATATTGCACTTGCTAAGTTACATTAGACTTAATGTAAGGCAGTAACTGAACATGTGCAATTATGCTAGTGTTAGCTCGAAAAGATTTGTAAAAGTAGCTTTACTTTGTGATTGCTCTCTCTGTGTTTCATTTTTCTTGGTTGGATGGACAGTGGGCTCTAAAACCCATCGTGGTGTGCTGGCTTTGCTCTTTTCCCTCGTTGATTTGTGACCAAACTTAGGCAATTTGACTTTAAAAATTAGCCCAGTCTTCTCACTCGTAGCCCGCTTCTTCCCGCGCCTCACGTTAGAAACCACAGTCTCATCCTGATGAGGTACATCCAAAGACAACAAAGTATCTCCATCTCTTTGACTGGAGCTGAGCGACGAGTCTAAATGTGGCACAAATACGGTCCTCTTCAACGGCATACTTTCCTTTTAGACCGACTTTGTGTGGGTTTTATGTAAAGGACGGCCTACCCTTTTAGCTTGACCCTGACGTGCTCAGAGACAGCAATCCTGCTAACTGTTCTGGTCAATTTTAAACTGTAAAAATATTAACGGATTTTTTTTTATTTACCCTTTTTATCACAAAGTTGTTAAAAAGGAAAAACAAACGTAGATGTAAAATCTATCTAAAACACTGCACTCTACCTTTTACTCCTTTCTTTACACTGGAGTTTTTTTTACTGTGTAACTCTCACCCAATCGCAGCTCACAGAAGAAAAGGTAGCTACATGGCTAAATAACAAGTCCAGTTGCATGTAAATGTTCTCATAAAATTGTAATAATTAATTATCTATGGTTCAAAGTACAAAAAAAAAAAATAAATAGCCACATTGGGCTAGTTTTTTTTCTGACAAAGCTTCGTGCTAGAATATACCACTTCTGATCTAAATTTGTGCTGATACAAGATGGCTTGATTTAGTTTCAGTAGGGAGTAGGCCAAGAGCTCAGCTCAGTGAGTCTTGAAGTATGGTCCTATAAATAATCTACCTCTGACCTGATTCAGCTGAACCCACCAGATGTGCATAAAATGTGATGTGAACGCTTGTAAGAATGTTACCAACACGACATGCTTCCTGATACTTAACACAAAAAAAATAAAATAATTTTATAGTCCCAAAACTATTTACTAACGGGTATTGAACATGTGACATGTGTGCATGTGAATTCTTTTTTGTGTAAGATGGTGCCATCTTGTGGACGCATCAACGTAGCCTACATTTGTCCAAATAATTAAACATTTATTTCAGGATTTCCATCTGGAGGATCAGGACTCAGCAACTGCACTGCTAATGGACAAGCCTGTAGTGTTTTGGCATTTGTATAATAATTTAGAAACCATTTTACACATTTGCTAACAAATATTTGTAAATAGTACCCTGTCCTCTATATCTTTATGCATTGACAATAATTCTTCCTCACAGCTGTTTTATTCGTTCAACATCTCACATTACAAATACTTCAAATGTATGCATACAGTTACAAACAGTTGGCAGCAAATGAAAAAATTACATTAGATCTTTGTTTTACTTCAATACTACAAACCAACTATAAAAACTGATGTCTGTATTTTTTGCAGAAATTAATCAGGAAGAAAATATAAAAATTCAAGCTTGCGTATAAATGTTAAATGACCAAATGAAAAAAAAAAAAAAATATATATCTAAATTATGTCAGGTAAAAAAAAGTTAATAAATATAACCTTTCCAGCATACAATTA
This sequence comes from Perccottus glenii, assembly GCA_024416835.2. NCBI lineage: Eukaryota > Metazoa > Chordata > Actinopteri > Gobiiformes > Odontobutidae > Perccottus > Perccottus glenii. The sequence goes on from CM044554.2 coordinate 23,972,672, forward strand.
AAAACTATTTAAATTTTTCAATCAAGTAATACTAACAGACATATTCTTTTCATCTGAAATGTGGAGCACAATACAGCAATTAGAAAAACTAGACACATCAACAAGTTAAACACATCACCCCAAAAAATATAACAAAATCTGATCAAATGGTAGTTATACATTTCAATTGAAAATATAGCATAGCAAACGCTAAATACATTATCGACCTAGTATATACAATGTTTTCAATCACAGTAGCATGGTAGTAGCAAAATAAGTAAATAAGCACAAAACTAATATTTAAAAATAAATTCAGGTATAAATTATTTTTTTCTTGCAGACATCAGTATGGACAATAGGAAACAAATGTTGTGTAAATGACTGCATGGTTTATAGGGATTGAATGACGTACACTGCAGAGACTTGCTTCTGGAAAGAATAAGTATTGCACATAATGGCTCAAAAGTTAACTTGCAACATTAAATCACATTCAGATTATGTCCCAAAGCATGCCACATCACAAAGGGGTCGAGTGATCAAGTCTCCTCGCCTAAATCCTACTGAGTGTCCTCTATATTACATTACAAAACGCATCCAAAGTGTGTTACTGTGTAGATTGCATAAACATTATGTCTGTGTGAGGAAGGCAGACTCCATCATGTAAAGAGAGGCTACAAGAGAGGTGATCTCAAAGAGAGATAAGGAAAACAAAGTTGATAAGGAAAAGGAGATCTAGTGCATTACATTAGGTCCTGCATTAACACTAGCCTTGTTATTTCTGTATTACATTATGCATGCCAAGAATAAGTAGAACTTACAGGCAGTCCCAGAAAGAGGATCTAAATATTCAAACAGCTGATATTCACTCCGGTGAGAGAAGGGATTTACATTGACCAAAGCCAAAACATTTACCCTACAGATTACCTTATCGACTACACCTAGGAGCAAAATATCACAATATATTTTCCAAGACTATCAAAACCAGTTTAGAAAGGTCTTGTCATGCCGTAGGATCCTGTTTATTAGAACAGAGGTGAATCCATGTATGACTAACAGCCTTTTTTTTTTTTATTCTACAGAATCACACCAATGCACCAGACATGTTTCAGATTTACCAGCACTTAAATATATAAAAGCTAATTGAAAATTATATTAATATCATTCATTTTTCTTTTTTTTTTTTTAAATTAAGTTTACCATAAATGCAGATCTCTTAGTAACAAAGGTACAAAATTATTTTTCACCAAGTGAAAAAAATGAGGTATTGCAAAAGGAGTTCTCCCATCTGTGAAAAATGTGCCTAAAATGACTATTGAAAAAAATATTTAGAAAAGTAGTGCATAATAAATGTATATATGTTCATGACAAAATAATCAGCTATAAAACACTGTACAAAAATCAGCAGGCCATGTATAAAATAATATCTTTATCTCTGTGACAGCAAATTCTAGCTACTACCATATCCAACCACAACACTTGTGATAGAAGCTCCAGTCATGGTAGAGCGTGCAGTGGTACACCACGAGGACAGCTCAGGGAAACTGGACTGTGCATTCCCATTAGTTTGTACTACATTAGCGTGTTAGCTTCCAGTGCTAATATCCCTGACAATATAAAGTGAACAAATACTACTGCCAATACCTGAACCCTGAGGGCTGTGTCATTTTTTTTAGCTGAAATTCACAAAACCAAAACCCCCAAAATCTTCAGCATTCCTCCACAATATGACAAGAGGCCACATTATTATCCTGACAACCCTCAGATCTGCTTTTGTTAATATGTTTAGGCCTATCTTTGGTTTGCCCTTTCTGGTCACAAGTGTCTACATGAACCAAGACCTAAAACCACGAGCCAGCATCTTCAGTGTGCACGCCAGACTGAGGGGAGATTTTATTTAGTGACATGGCCGGATGTTATACATTGAGCTGCTTACAAACTCAACTATTCGGCCATTTTAAAATGATGCTCCAACTCTTTTCAAAACAAACCTTTTACTATTCAACCTTTGGTAAATGGTACAGTTGTTCTCTAATCCTGTAAGCAAAAACAGAAAAAGGCCCTTTCTTAAACTCAACTAGTTAGTAGACTGATTTAGGTATGATGAACCTTAATTAAATTTTATGTTTCTCTTGACAACAAATGTAAGCAGCTTTGCCAGCTAACATGAAAAGAAAAGTCAAGTTAGAAAACATTTAAATCCAAATCCAATGCAATAATATGCTCATGCACAGTTAACGTCAAAACACAAATGGGATTTTCTCTCTTATTTAAACATTTCTTCTTTTAGAAGGCCCAATTAAAAAAGGAAAATAAAAAATAAATTAAGTATTTTTAACTTAAAAGAAAAGTGCATTTTTTCATATCATAGCCCGTACCCTATTCCCAACCACCCTTCTCGCAATCCCGCCCCCATCCTGCATCATGTCCCACCCCTGATCCTCTCGCCTCAGTTCCAGCGGAAAGAGATGTGTCGGGGCCGGTCCCCTCCCTCCTTCACCAGCGGCTTATGAAACTCACGGCCAGCGCGGGAGTGGATGGCTGCCCAGCAGTACTCACAGTAGTACTGGAGACAGGTCACATTGGCGCAGAAGAAGGGAGCGAACTTCCCCCCACAGCGGGTGCCCTGGCACTCATCACACAGCTGGTCGTCCAGGACGTATGGCTTCACTTCCACCTGGACCAAAAAGGGAAAATGGAGTAAAGCGAAGGTGTATTATAAGGAAGTTCAGAGTAATCAGCCCAGAAGCTTTTGAGGCTTTGCACATGTCTCTGCACACTAACACAACCAATCTGAAATGAATTAATGAATGTACTTAGCAAAACTAGCATAACCGTACATGTCAGTACATCTTGTTATCAAACAAACTACCCTACACTTATCCCAACTTGTGTATTTATTTATATGCTGGGTACCAGAGGAAAATCTGTTTGATATAAACATGCACTGTACATAACTCAAAGACACAATGTTACAAACTTCTGCCATTTACATTAATTGTCTACAGAATATATAAAATAAGAAAACTCACCCGTTTATCAATCTCCCCGTGCTGCAGTTGTACAAATCGGGCACTAATGGCTGCTATGTAGCTCTGCTGATTGGAGAAGGCCACTCGCCCTGCCCCTTTCGGATACTTAAGTTCAGGGTCTGTATCAATCCCAGCATAGCACACTCCTCCGTACAGACGGTCCATGATCATGGCAAGCTCCACTACAAAAATATATTATCATTAATATAAGAAAGATGACAACAGTCCCATCTCTAGCCAAGAGCATTCTAGCATGTCTGCCACAAACCTGCACGTAATGGGCGAGGGACACCCCCAACAAAAATGGTCTTCCTTGGATCTAAAGGCTGAGAGCCGTCCATCACAAAGTCACTGTCGTTAAGGTTCCAGGGCCTAATCTGCACCTGCGCATTTGGAAATAAAAATGTGTTTTGTTCACTGTGGTTCAGACAGAGCACCATTTATAAATGCATCAATTAACTCACAGGCTTGTCTTTGATGGTGGGGCTGGAAACACAAAGGTAGAGCTTGCCATCCTCTTGAATACAGGCATCAATCAGAGCCTGAACAGAGCTCTCGTCTTGGAACAGCAGGAATGCATATCCTTTAAGTGGGACATACGATACAGTGAGCACAAATAATAGGAATATATGCATTATCATAATGAGGTGATATGCAACATTGAGCTCGCCTTTTGGTGGAAAATAGGATTTGCTTTCTGCCTTGTGAGGCCAGTCTACAAATAAGTGACCAAATCGACGGAAACTGGCAGTAATTTCATCTGAAAAAAAGAACGGGAGCAAAGTTACTCAATTAGTCAATGAAATGTCACCATATTTAATCTCACCATAAGTCTGCATTTGTCTAAATCTACAGTGAACCCAACAAAAACAAAAAATAAAGTCAGTTAAACTCAAATGACCTTGTGATGGCTTTACCTTCATCTATGTCTGGTGGCAGCCCTCCAACAAACACCTTACGGGAATAGCGCTCCACACGTTCTCCATTCAGGTGTGGAAAACAGTGGGCTGATCCCAGTCCACCTAGTCCCTGGTCACCAGACTCATCTTCTCCGAAAGAGCGCTCATCCTCCATTGGGAATAGTGAAGAATGACCTGGCCAAGAGATCAGAATTCCCAAAGTGCCAATGCCAAAGTTTTGGATTAGGAGTCATCAATAATATGTGATTACATTGAGGAAAAACAACTAACATTTTGAGCCTTGATGACAACATTAACTAAAAGCACAAGCTTTATTACACATTAATGCAGCTCTAAGCTCTAAGACAAAATAATTACTGACAACATACAATCACACAAATCACATAAAGAAAGGGGGGGGGGTTTGCTTTAATAGCCATTGCCTTTGTAAAAAAAACAAAAAACAAAGACAAATATTACCTCGTCTTCTGCCATAATTTCTCGCTGCATGTAAAACATAAAAAAACTCTTGAAATAGCATACATATTAAGTCAACATCTAGATACTGCTGTAGCTGAAATTGTTCCCATTAGAAATGAATTAGCCACAATTATCACTAGCATAAATCCATTAATTTTAGACCCTTAAATCTGCTACATTGCAAAATATCTGTGTTACATACCATTCATAGGTAGAGGTCCATCCCCACCCTGGTGAGAGAAGCTATAGCGACCTACGTGACAAAAACAGAAAGGGCCTTAGGACACAATGCCATGACATAACAATTCTGTGAACAAAACAAATAGTATCTTGAACAATGCATCCATTAAGTGCAAGTTAATGTAAACTGAATTCAGATTATCCAATTGTTTGAGAATTTATGCTGTATTTTAACATTTAGAACAACCCAAAAACCCCAAAAGACAAAGACTGTTTACATCATAAGCATGCATGTCACTGCACTACATTAGCATATTGAAAGTGTTTCAAAGGAGGCCACTGTTATGAGAAAATGTTCATAAAAAGTGAAGTGAAATGTGTTTGATTAAGAGATTGAGATACATGTCAGTTTCCACAAAATATATACAGCTCTGGAAAAAATTAAGAGACCACTTCAGAATTATCAGTTTCTCTGGTTTTACCATTTATAGGTATGTTTTGGGTAAAATTAACATTTTTGTTTTATTCTTTAAACTACCGACAACATTTTTTCCCAAATTCCAAATAAAAATATTGTAATTTAGAGCATTTATTTGCAAGAGGATAGTGATGACCACAGAAGTGTTTTTTCCTTATTAAATAAGATTTGGTTCAGGTGATCACCTAATCACCACCTCATTCAGTAGAATGATGTGCCTGTGTAGGGATTCAACAGACATTTGAATGGAATGGTTTCCATACTTGTAGAGATGCTGATTGCTAGCAGTGGTCTCTTCATTTTTTCCAGAGCTGTATATACACACACACTTAAATTTACAATTGTGTGAAGTATTTAAAATGGTGTGATATGCAATGTGGACACTTAAACATGTCATACTAGTCTTCAAACAGTCTCTGTAGAAAAAACATAATTTATGCTTGTTGTCAAACAAATGCCCCAAAATTCCTCTATTTATACACAAGCAGTGATGAATAAGCCCTGCTCACTATTGTTAGTGTGGGAACTAACCTTTCAAGGAATCCTGCTCAGCCCTCATAATGTCAATCAGAGAGTTCTCCAGAGACTGCATACTGAAACCATCAAAGGACCGTGTTCTCTCCTGCAAAATGAAAGACTCCTCGCTTATCATGTCAACATCGGAAGTCGCATGGCATTGTTTTCTATACTGCCAATAGCCATTTAAAAACTATAGCGCAAAGCCCCACAGAGACCATGAAAATATGGTAAACAAAATGGAGCACAGTGTTACAGCATATCACCTGCATATATGTGCTTTTCAAGCTGTTAAATATACAAAATCCTAATATAAAAGCAAATGGAAAAATGCACACATCCATTTGAAATCACTCAAAACACCTAAAGTAGTACATCCACACTTTAAATGAAAGTCAGAGAATGAGTTAAGATCTTACACAGCTGCACAAGCGACAAGATTAAATCAGGACAAGAGGAAAACCATGTGATCAGTGCTGATAAAGGCTTCTTCTCCAATCGAATAATCTAGATAAGACCTCAGACATGAGTACACTCAATACAATTCATTCATGAATTGTATTAGCTTAACCATTACATATTCTGTTTGCTCAGTAGCTCATTTGCTGGATTGGATACAGATAAGTGTGTTTAATAGGATTAGTTGAATTACTAGTTGAATTGAACATGACATTATTGTTCTTCAGACAGACAGTTTTACCTGAAAAGGATAGATATTGTCACTGCGGTTCATGCTGTCCTCCACCCAGTTCTTGTGACTGAAGCCGGAGTTATTTCTGGGGAACTTCTGAGAAGGAACCTAAAAACAGAATGCATTTAAAGTTATCAAGTTTTACATAAACCTGCCATTCAAATAAATAGGTTATTATAAAAACAGTGACAGCCCCTTATACCTGGTTGTTGGTGAAGGACTTCTTCAGTGGAGAAATGGAGTTAAGGCCTGTCATTCCTCCGGGAACACCTCGGCGGTACTCTCGGACTCCCTGTGTGCCACCCCACCCTCCGTACCCACCGGGGCTCCAAGAGGTGGATGTGGGGGTAGAGGGGCTCTGACAGCTTCCCCAAGGTGACAGAGGTTTGCTCTGAGTGGGAGCGAGATGTGGCACCTGTGTGAAAGCTCCGGTGCGATGGGGGTGTGGGGGAAAGGAAGGAGGATGAGGGCTGGCAGGCGAGCGCCGGTGCTGCTGCGGGATGCCCTGTCCATGGGGGTGGTAATGCTGGGGGTGTGGTGTCGCAGGAGCAGGGTGATGTTGGGAGACCGGCCCCAACTGTGAGAAACTGCCCCCAGCCCCAAAGCCAGGGCTAGCATGGTGAGAGAAGTTTTGATAGAGCAGTGGAGGACCATTAGCGTTAGAGCCAGCAGGGCCAAAAAACCCACTGATGTCCTCTCCAACCACGGGAGACTGGGTGGATGGGACGGCAGGGGACCAGTTATTGAAGCTGGTGAGTGAGGAGGATGAAGATGTGGACTGTGCACAGCTTGTAACCATCCCCAAACCCTCCTGGTAGTCGAATCCACTTAACACTGGCGAATCCATCCTCAGCTTCTCCTTTCCGCCGCTGCTTTCCAGTGAACCCTTTTCCAATGAGCCCTCTTCAGATAAGGCTCCCTCCAACTCCCCTAGGCCTCCAATGGTCTCATGTTGTCCTGCTGGGCTGCTAGGCTGAGCTTGGCCTTGAGTCTTCTCTTGCATGTCCTGGAGGTCCAAGGGTTTGGACTTGTCAGACTCCAGAATCTCATCTTGCATGTTACTGTGTTGGGCTACAGCAGGGAACAGCCAAGCACTGCCCCCATTAGTGGAGCAGGTGTTATTTACAAAGGAAGGGGGGCTTGGGGGGTTTGAAGGGTGGTGAGGGTTTTGGGGTTGGAGGTGAGGTGGGATCCTCACAGGAAAACCAGATTTGTTACCGCTGCCGTTCTTCACCAGGACTCCAAACCCGTAGTCCCCCATTTAGGATGCCCAGTGAATCTTTAATTGTCTTTTGGCTTTCACCTTCTTCTTTATCCTAAAAAAAGAAAAAAGAAAAAAAAGAAGTGATTTCAACAGAGAGAACTGACGGTGACTATAAGCTTCCAACAACTCAAGTTCATGTGGTCATTTAAAAAACACCAAGCCTGCAGTAAATGCGCCTGGGCTGCACCCTCCCTGGTCTTGTGATGCAATCAGGGAGATTAAATCATTGACTCGCCAAGCCATGGGAGGCCTGGATGAAATACAACACGGAGAGCAGGCAGAGGCAGACAACCAAAAAAAAAAAACACCCAACCTAACCAAGGCAGAGAGCAATAAGCTTGAGCTGGTAAAGCTGACGTCTCCTAAGGTCGTTAAAGGTAGCTAGCAGCAGCAAGCTAACAGCTGCTTCGCCACCTTCCATGTGCCCTATTTGTCATGCACCGAGCAACAGTCAATCATTATTTGCGCATAATATTTACGCATAAAAGCCAACATGTCGTGCTCACATACTGCATCTACCGATGTATCTTCTCTTTTCAGCAATGTCCTCTTCATACGCAACCATTTAAATACAAGAAAATGCTGATGACGCCTCCTGTCTCTTCTGAATCTAGGGTAGTTCCCTTTCCCAAGCTGCTAGCCGCTAACATAATAGCCGACAACCGCAGAGACGTAGCATATGTTGCGCACAACTAGGTGCAATAAACGCCCTCGGTGTCTATACGATAGCTTGAATTTCTATCTGCAAACACGACTCTGCCGAAAGCGAAGGACGGAGGAATTCTCCAGGACATGACAAGTTGGTGTATGGCTCTTTAAACGACCTCTTCTGTTTCGCGTCCTGTATGTTCAATGTCACACAGCCTACCGACCCTTGTCATCATTATTACGCATCTCGCAACGACACAACGCAGCCACATCGGTAGTAAAACACCCATAAACATTATGAGTTCACTCGGGCATAGCTACCTTCAGTTTGGCGTCATGACCTTATCGTTTTGATGTTGCCATATTTCAACGTTTTTTCCTTTTCTGCATTTCCTAGGCAGCCGGTGTTAATGGTCTCCCCTCTCTTCTAGATGACAGCCGGGCCAGTCGGGAGACACTTCCGTCTACAAGCCCCGCCCCCGCAATAATCCACCAGCCAATGAGTGGCAGGATTTCCCTTTTAAACTCCGCCCATGCACACTGAGGTCTGTGATCTGATTAGCTCGTTGATATGTGCATTACGCCCACCACAATCCTTCTCAATGGATGCCCTTGCTCTCTAGACGCACTCTTCCTAAATAAGGACGCTTTTAATACTATGGGAGGAGTTGTGAGGAAGGTAAATTATTGAGCAAAAGAAATATCTGCAAAATGTTTTTAACATAGTTGTAATCATAATATACGCTGACAGAGGCACATCCCCCCCACATATATTCAACTGGGATTAAAATGTTTTCCTCAATGCAAACATCAGAAACGTTACATACTGACAAAAACAAAAAAAAGTTTGAATCATTGAGGCCCTGCTGAAAACATGAAATGCATAACATGTTGCTTTAATTGTTTTATAATCCTGCACAATTCAAAGGGTTAAACCAAGCCCTCTTCCTAATTCAGATGAGATGATTTGACAAACAAATGGATTTCTCTTAGCAGTAGCTCAAGGTTTTAGCGTGTGATGACAACTCTTACCCAGCGTACATGATTTTATTGATAGATAATACTGCAACAACAGCACCACACAACAATCCCATTAAAATAATCTTCTGCTATTTTCAGCAAACAATTCTGATGAAAGCGTGATTAATGTTACTTTGGTTATAATTGTGCTTTGCTTTGTTTTCATATCATGTCATACATTTAAATGGTAGACAAAGCAAGTCCCAAATATATTTTTTACAGGGATATTGTTCTGCAGGACTCTACCTTCAAAAAGTATGTAGTTGTGCGTACATTTTATTTTGATTCTTTTTATGATAAAATACTATTTTCACCTAATTTATCATGCACAGCAGCAGAGTGGTTATGACTTCTGCCTCCCAGCGAGAAACTAATGGGGTCTATTCCCAGACCAGAAAACTGTGTGGAGTATGCGTGTCCTCCCAGTGCTATGAGTTCTCTCCGGCTTCCTGTCCCCGTCCAAAGACATACATTTAAAAGAGAAATATTGAATCACAATTGCCCATATGGAAAGGAATGGGAGAGTGAATAGCTGTCTAAGTGTTAGCCTTTGATTTCATTAATTGGTAATTGTCCAGGGTGCACCTTGTTTCACACCAAAAGTAGCTGAAACAGGCCCCAGACCTTTATTTTTTTTTTATCTCAACTTGTGTTAGTTATTTATTGAGAAGTTATAGTCCCAATAGTGACTTTGTAGCAGCATTCATCTCCATTAGCCCTTTAGTGGGTGGCTCAGGTGGTCGAGCGGTTGTCCTATAACTGGTTGGTGGTTCAATTCCCGCTCTCACCAGCAAGACACTTCATCCAGTGTCCGTGGCACTGGTGTAGGTTTGGAGTTGGCTGTGGAGTGAATGAAAAATGGCCTGTGAGTGCTTTGAGAGCCTTGAAAAAAGCTATATAAATCCAATCCACGTTGTGTTGCTTTAAGTAAAATTCAGCCACGCTTTCGCAGACTCCATGAAAAACCATCTAAAAGTCAACACTGACAACTATAATAACTATAATAACTAATAACTAATACTATAATGACAACTACAATAAAAAGTAACGCACTTGCTTTTTCTGCTTTCATTCTGCCTTATACTGTTTTTGTCCCCCAAGTCAGACCCACCCTGCAGCACACAGAAACACTCCACTCCCATGTGCTGCAGAGCCTGTTGGAGTAGTTTAACAAGACAAAAATGTGTCCTCCTGAGCTACTGGTTTCTCATTATAAAGTAAAATGTAGCTATCCTGCCTAGTTGTTACTAGTCTGGAATTTGCAGAGCATAATATTGGAGTTAAGGTTTTGGAAAGCGAATTGGTCCCAAAACTGACCAAATCATAAGTGCACATATCCGCTATAATCTTTTGAGATTCACAATAGCATCTAAACATAGCCATACTTATACTTAAATACTGACTGATTAAGATTATAGTGTTCATTAAGGTAGACATTCTCACAATTTAGAGGCAGCTATAACTAAACATGAATACTGTCTAAAAGATCCAAATGTGAAATGCCCATGTGCTGCTCAACTCACCTTGGACAGGTCTTAAATGATTCATCTGCAACTTCAGCGGCCAGTCATTAATTCATTAGTTCAGTGGAACACAGACCATCCGCAGCAGGCCAGCTCGGGTTTCTCTGCTCTGTTTGTGCCACTCAGCTCCACTCTGAAGTGATGCCTGCTGCCTTCATATTGATGAAGCTTAGTTGCCATACCAACCATGTGTAAGCTGGGAGATTTCACATCCAGCCAGCTGTTCATTGTTTGGCCAAGAGGTCATCCTTTTCTGATTCATTGTATTGTTGTGTCAAACTGAGTGTGACACAACATAATTTCTCAGACAATCTGTAGTTCAGTGACTTCCATGGCTTTAATAGAGCGATGTGACTATGCACACATGTCAACTGGGGTGTAGCTCCTGCATAACTATTTAATAAAGCACTCCCTGTCTACATTGTAAGTAAATGGTAAATAGTTGTATTGTAGTTTAACTCATTCTCTTGTAGTGTTGTGTCATGCAGTACTCTGACAAAAATATATCTATATTTTAGCGGCTTTCGTACAAACAGACCATCAGTCATTATTTCAGATTAATCATTTTAATCACTGACATAATTCTTAACTAGAGTATTGGGAGCATAAAATTAATCAGTACAATGACCAGATAACTGTAAGGCTGAATGGACAGTCTGCTCCACACACACACACACAAAATAAATATATAAATAAATAAATAATACTTAAACCTAAAATACTTGTATTCACCTTCACAACGTTTGGGATTATTAGACAAATGTCACCACCCAGTGGCCATTTTATGTTACTACAAACTCCGAAAAAGACAAAAGCTAAGATACTCACGAGTTACAAGACTTGCCCTATTTATTTCTTCATAAACATTAGAAGACCACATTATGTCCTGACTGCCAATGCAACAGGGTATTAAACATGAAATAATTCACCGCAACAGAGGGGAGTCTATAAATTTTCAATTCAGGGCACTGTCTAAATGTTTAGTGAAGCAATTTACAGTGTTAGGACAAGTCATAAAAGCTGACACCCGTGTCCCACCCCAAGCATTACAGCCCCTGACGTAAGCCCTCAAATGCGGGCGATATTTCCAATCCTTGATACTTTAAACACAGCCCTATAATTCACTGTCAGAAGGGAGGCTGCTAGTCAAACGAGAACAGGGTGTCTTTTAATCTGTTCACCTGAGACAGCCCCACTGTCTCTACTTATCGGCTGCGAAGTGGAGAAGCTTTGCCTCTATCTATGAATCCATCTCATTCAGTAGTTGTTTGCTGTCACATAATATAGAAATACAGAGACAGACAAATGTACAAAATAGAGACAAAATGTTTTAATGATGACAAGATACATCTGACATCAGTATAGATACTTATAGGATGCCCAATGTCTTACAGGTGAGCTCTAAACTTAACAGAGCAAAAACATATGATGTGATGTTGAAACAGTAACAATAGAGGGAGCGTGATTAGTTTATTGTCCTCTGAACACATTAAGAAAAGCCATTCAAGCCACTACATTATTACAAAAAGCTATATCAAACTTAATGACAATAGTTGAATAGACTTTACACACATACAGTACATTCTCATTAGGATTAGCTTATGTCTTATGTTGGGATTTCACAAGAATCCCAACTTCCACAAAAAAAACAAAAAAAACAACAACAAAACAAACCCTCACTTATAATTGCACCCCTCTGAGCTTATTATACTCTCTACAATGAAGCAAAATGTCAGGAAACATTTTACCAGTCAGTAAACGGAAATAAACAATTCAAAATACAAGTTGCAAAGTGTCAAGAGTTTGAATTCATTTTGCTTTTAAACTGAGCATTTCTAAATGATGTGTTCACACACTTCACAGCTAAAGCATGTGACTGGCCTGAAATGGTAAAAAGCGGGCCTATGACCTCAATGGAGAAGACAAAGGGGTCCAAAAGAAGCAGAGACGGTATAAATTGTCACTAGAAACATCTCACTGCACTCCCCTGAGTCCCATGCTGCTGGCTCTTGGCTGTGACCCAGAGGAATTCTCTGGTGGCCTCTGTAAATATAACATTTAGAATAACAGCAACCAGAGTGCCATGTGTGGACTTAACCCAGTTTTCAGGTCCTTGCTGCGTTTGCCTGTGGCTCTTATGAATAAAAAACAGCCCTTCATGTCTCTCCTGACCTAGGTGAGCGACCAAAAAAAAAAAAGAAGAGGCTAATTTAGAGGATCTAGAGATTTGGAGTGTGTGTGCCAGACCTCTTTTCTGGACAATGAAACACCAGAACATGGCATGTCTGAGGGCGGCACTACGTCTGGTCCTAAAGAGCATATGGGTACGCGCTGGACCAAATGAAACAGAAGAAAAGATTGTGCTTACAGTAGAGATGGTCTAAAATCTAAACCTGCAGCAGTCCAACACAGTTGACAATCATCAAAGTGCAACATCTAAGACTTTTGTGGCTCAACATTAATGAAAAATAGCTTTACAATGGTTAAACAGCTTTGAAACCTTCTCATGACAAAGTATTCATTCACAGAGAGGCGGTCACTGTGGACAATAACAGGTTTTAGGCACCTCGATTTAATGAGTCTATCAAGTCTTGTGCTATTATCATTACTGCTCTTAAGTGATAGCTGGAATGGAAAACCCATTAAAAGTGATTTTATATTTAAATGACCAATTATTTCGATGTCACTGAACCCTTTCTAAAGCTCTGTTAACAATGAATGAGAGTGATGCAATACCTGCCAAACACTGTCATAGCACTAATAGTAAGACAAAGCTGCATCTGCTACGTTAATCACCCATTCACTGCTGGCAAAGCTTTGTAGAGCACCAAACGACATCACAGAGACTCAATTGTGATCTGACTGTCCATGTTTATAGTATTACATTTGCACCCTTTGTTGAGTGGACTTTCACTTTCCCGAATGCACAAGTTTGTTGGCTTCAAAGGCCATCATGCACTACATTTCATATGTGCCAGAACTGGACTTGAAACCTGTACAATTTGTATTCAATAATCAAGTAACTAGAATTAAAATACACATTCCCATTTGGAAACAACATTGTGTATGTTACATATCTACAGACCAATGTTTTACGGGTGCAACACTGTGAGGAGACAACAGACAGCACGCCATATATTATGCCAAATATCAGAATTGCATATTGTTACTATATTTATACATGTTTATATAAATATAGATTTGTCTATGTACATTTTGATATTTCAACATTGCATAAAGAATAAAATAAATAATACAAATATAATCAAATCTTACAGTAAGTATGATTTGAAAAATGCTATATTAGAGCCAACATACTTTGAACTAATCATGATATTAACAATTATTATTCTTTTAATAAAAATCTTGGCCTATAGTCTGGCATAACAGCTACACCACATTTACCCTGCAAGTTTACCGAGTGGGGCCGCTGGAATGACTGGAGAGGGCGGAATAAGAACAGGAAAAGTCGGGCTTGTTTCCTTCTGCTCAGTCTCTGTGTGTTTATGTGTGTGAGTATGTTGTTGTGTATAAATGTGTAAAGATGTGTGGGAATTAATAATATTGTTCTGTTGCTTTTTCACCTCCGGATGTCAGTGGCCTCTGGGTCTTCCTGCTCAGCCACCAGTCCCGCTTCGGGACCGTGACGCCTGGACCCTTGACTGCGGCTGCGTGGGTGAGCACTGAAGCCCACCTTACTAGGTTTGTCCTTTTCACCTTGTCTTGGGGCCTTAGGGGGCTCTGGTTCAGGGTGGGATGGGGCAGGACGACGTTGTTCGACTGCAGAACCGGCTGGAGAAGGGGCCATAGAAGAACATAGGCTGAGACTGTCACACAGAGCCCCCCAGTTCTGCTCACACTGCAGTCGGACACTTCGAGTCAGCGCCTCTTTTACCTCTTCTCCGCAGCTCAGCAGAATATTCACCAGCTCCACATATGGGCTGAGCAGACAGAAGCCGACAAATCACATCAGATTTGTGTTTGGTGACACCATAAATTCAAAGCCAAACCCATGCAATGGCTATACATGGAAGAGGCACAAGGAAGGGTGAACAAAAGTGGACAAAGCAAAGGAAGAAACCTTTACACAATGTTCCCGCTAAAGATATCAACCACTCACCCTTTGGGAAACAAGTCTTGAAAATGGATCATCTCCACCATGACTGCCACGTTCTCCTTTGCAGCTGAGCAGAGATTGTGTTTAATATAGCACTCTCTCTGGAGTTGGAAGACCATCTCTTTAATGGACACACACTTCCTGCTGATGCAGCTGAACTTGTGCCGTAGCCCATGGGCCATACATTTGAGAGCATCCTTAATGAAGGATTTTCCCTGAGCAAAAACACAAACGCAGCTAATGCATTATCTGACAATACTTTGTTTGTATCAATACCTAAAGAGTGAAGCAAACTGCTTTATAAAATTTCCTTAAGCATGAATGCGGTATGTGATATGAATGTGTGATATGCTTTTAATGGTGTAAATAAAATCAGTGAGAATAGCAATCTACTGTGTCATTCTTGTGGTTGGAGTCAAAAATGTAAGTTCCTATATGTAACCCTATAGACATATTGAGACCCCAGTCAGGCCTGGTTTGGCACCACTGCAGCCTCCACTGTGTATGAAAAAGAAGCTGTCAGGGCTTAAAGCCAGCTGGCTCCTGACCCCCAGTCCCAACTGTACATGCATCGGGGGAAGTGGACTTCCCAAGAGAGGAAAACGGATTAGAAGTTTATGTAGGACTGCGAATCTGTAAAAACTTCCACCACTTCAGGCATGCTGAAAAAAAAATCCAATTAAACAAATGTGTTCTTGAGTGCAGAGGAGTGAACCAGCAATAAGGAGAAGGAATGTTGCCTGCAGTAAAAGCAATTTACAAAGAGGCAAACACACACAGACTAGTTTAATACCTGAGAGTCAAATTTGCCAGCATTGTGGAGGAACGTCATGCAGATTTCCTGTAGCCCCCGTATCTCGCAGGAGTTATTCTCAAAGCACTCAAACACACCACAGCCCACATCCCCTGCGTTCACGAGGCAATGCTGGATCTCAGCTGGAAAGAGAGAACAGGTTAGGGGAGGGACCTTATCAAGTGTGCACAGCAGCGACAGGAGCACATTGTCAGAGGCATGTTGGCAGCTACAGCCACTCACTGCTGCACCAAGCATGAAGCTCCTATGGCTCACATACAGGCGGCCATTTGTGACCTGAAGTAAGTCGGCCATGCCTCATCTCTGCCTGAGAGAACAAGACAGTGTGGGCTCTTTCTGCACAGGAACAGGAGAAGATATTACTGTGTCATTCTGCAGCACAATACATCTGCACTGGCTGGCATTAAGATGCTGCATTGCAGATACAGTACAAGGAAACATTGGTGCAGTTATGAACTCAGAAGACATCAACAAGTGTCTAATGTTGCATTTACAGGCTCACTTGATCGGAATGTCATTGTAATGGTTTACAGAACAGCAACAGCATTGCTGGATGATCATGATTTCTATGTCAACTAAATGCACAATATCAGGTTGTGCATGCACTGCCTTCAGGTTCCAGGCTGTTCATTTCTCTATGCTTCAGTCATGGCAGTCATAAAGAGAACAAATGAGCGGGACATAAATTACTAGAGGAAAGTAAAGTAACCCCAAATTGCTGTCTAAGACTATAATCTACATATAATTAGACGTTATGAGATTACCAGCAGGGGACTCCTTACAGTGGCAAATGTAGCAGAATCAATGTACTTCTTTGATGCCTTTTATTTTATTTAATATGGAAAAATGGACGTCATGCCAAGTGGTCATATGGAGTTACAGTTTGGCAACGAAAGGCCAAACTGTTGACCTAAGTAAAACTAATTACACGCGTGATTTGTCTCAGCGCTGATAAGTGATGGGCGTGAGAACCTTTTTTTCCACCAGTTGCGTCAAGACGTCTCGAGACCACAGCGAATAAAAACTAACATTTGAGTTATTAGAAATCTTGTCAACAAAGAAACCTCTGTTTAGGGGGTGATGGGGGCTGGTGGTGGTGGGTTCAGGGGGACGGGGAAGAGTTAGGATTTGTAGAAGTTGAACTTAAGTGCGGAGGAAAAGTGAGCCGCTGTCAGCAGTGCTTGTTTTGGCATCACGGGAATGTGCTTGGATCGTACGAGCTTCAGCCGCAACGTGCATTGAATTACACAGTGGTGTTACCAGGCTCTCTGCTGTGAAACCGGCCCCAGAAAATAATAATATGCGTATGTGTGGATAACAATCATGCGCTCATGTTTTGACGCGAGTTTTACCTGAGACGCACAAGACTTTCAGAGCAAAACAAGAGCACTATAACGCTTTCATTTAATAAGAAGATTCACACTTTGATTTATGACATAATAAAGACACATTTCCAACAGTGGGTGGAAAGCGTCCTACAGCCATTACTGCTCCACTAACCTGCTTAAATACACCACCATCAGTTGGACAGACAACCTTCATTTCTCCCAAACCGTTACCTATTACGCATAATATCACAGTCAGGCGCGCACACACACCTCGTATACATTACCTATTACCTTGTGCCATTCTATTAATAGTTTACTAACATATTGGATTTCTGTCTAAGAGTATTTACAAGATATCTCATTTCTAAGTGATCGAAAAGGACAGTGAGATTTGAGTTAAAAGAAGCATAAAGCGTCCTCAACAGCACGCTTGGTTTAACGTCTTCCACAGAAAACACGTGTCCGGACAAACCCCACGCCACGCAGATGTGTTGCACCAATCAAGCGCACAAATCTCTACAATCTCCACTGCTGACACTTACCTGTGTTTTGCAAAGACAGGCGCCCTTTCTGGCTTGCAGGCTTCTCTGGAGGGATATCGTGAGTATTAACGTCCGTATTATCCGATCGCACTACTTGCTCCAGCACTGACAGAACCAGCAGCACCGCCACGGCCACTTTAACCAACATTGCGTCTACTTCTCCTCCCCAGCAGAGATCCGTCTGTATGTGTAGTGTAGTGTAGCAGCTCGTTGTCTTATAGGGCAACTGTGGGACTGACTGAGTGCAAGAGCTGTGAAGGGATGCTGCCTATATTTCTTAGAGCCCCGGGTGTCAATTTGGATGAAGGAGTTAAGCAGGTGTTGTCGGCTGGGGCTTCACGACCAATCAGAGACGGAGACATCCACGTCCAAGGTTTTAGGGGAGTGTCCAGTGAAAGTCCCCTTTTCCACCACAAAAACCCGCGCCAGACAGCAATATTCATGAGTAAGTTGACTTTGACAGCTCTTCTAATGGCCATTAAACACGTTGTTCACAAGCTCACAGTAATTTCTATCAGACCTGTTTCATGTTCTTATTTGCAAAATGAGTTCTCTTTTCCTTTTCTTATTTTTTGCTGAGAAATCAATAAGTTTACCACAACAGTACACAGCATAGTACTTATAGGTGAAATCCAACCTCTCTTGCCAATATAAAATGTAACTATGAAGTAGTTCGTAGGCTTTAGCTTGTGGGTCTATAAAACCATTATTTGAACATTAACGAAGAGCAGATTTCAGGATGTCTGCTCTTTTTTTTAGGAAATATTTCCCAGAAAGATGTGAAAGGGGAAGCAAGCATTCACACATGTCTAGTTAGTATTAGTCAGTTCAGTGGGTCAATTCTAAAAGTTTATGTCAAGCTATAAATCTGGTTGTGGGTTAGTCACATTTAGCTGTGGCTTAGTCATAGTTTTTAACCTTGGCTCATGGTTTAGTCTTGAGTTGGTCTTCAGTTTACTCCTGTGTTTAGTATTGGATTAGGAATGGGTTTGATCCAAGAGTAACTTTTGGTTTAGTCTGGGTTTGGTTCAGGGTTAGGCTAAGTCTTGACTTGGTCTTCTGTTTTCTACTATCTATTTAGATCTGAATTAGTCATGGACTTTTTCTTAGATGGTTTGGCCTTAGGTTTAATCTGGGTAAGGTACACGGTTTTACAGGTTAATCTTAATTTAACCCAAAGGGTTGAGATTTGAATTACAATATTTATTATAATAAACATTGGTCTATTCCTGGTTTGATTTTGGGGTGAGCCCTGATTGATTCCAGAGATTCTGTTTATTGTTGGCATATTTAGGACATTTTCAACTGAAGGAATATGTCCATCCCAATGTGTATTATGACTATTGCTAGGCTACATATGTAGGCATTACATAAAAGCTCATTTAGAACAACACTCTTTTTGAGAAAGGTGCAGCTAAGTAGCATGATGAGGTCTACTGCATGTTGCCCTGTGTAGTCTGCGACAATGAGCTTCACAAGCCCCTACTACAGGGACTTATCTAAGAAGAGAAACAGCATTGGCTGGGCTTTGCTTTTGGAGACATTAGAGGAATCTTTTTCAAGAGCAACACTTGAGGATGCCATGTGGAATAACTGTGAGCAGACTGAGCCTGCAAAAGGAACATAAAGTCTCTGTCTCCAAAATGTTTCCAGTGACCTAATGTGTTCTTTCAGGTAAAGGCTGGTATAGAAAGCCAGCACTGCTGCATCCAGCTGCAGGTTACCATTGGTCAAGATGAGGTGCTGATGGCTGGAAATGCTAATTACATGTTTGTGACCGGACAGTAGCAGGGTGGGCAACAGCAGTTGGATTTCAAACCTCTAGGGGGCTCACTGATACTAATTGTACTTGCTCTAGCCTATACTTAATTACACATTACAGAAGAAGAAACCAAAATGAGAATGAACATGAATAGCTATTTTATCCAACTCACTTGCTGGTCTATTACTGTGTATTAATGTTAAACTGTATAATTAATTGTAAATAATAGAGTTATTAAAACCAATCAATGCAGGGAAATGTTACATATGGTTAAGTGGAAAATTTCCTTGCAAAAAAACAACAGATCTTAAATATGTAGAAATATTGTAAAAGTAGAAGAGGAGCATGCAGTCATACACATTTAATACAATACAAAGGGTCATGGAACATGAACATGTCTGTGAAATCTGAGAAAGGGTCAGTAAGTGTGAAACATGATGGGTGGCTTTAAACTTGGCGGGAAGTAATGCAAATGTCTAGTAAAGTACGAGTGAACGTTGAAGAGCACACTATAAACCACAACTGTGCAGACCATATATGCAGGGTAATGTGACCATTGTTTGGCTTTTGTTAAATCATCATAGGCTTATTTGAGCAGAAATCTACATATGATAGCTCAAAACAACATAAATAAAAAAAAACTGTTGTTACTGTTATTTTCTCTAACCGAAAGAATTGTCTGTTGCTTACTTGACGGAACATTTATTCAAGCCCCTGAGACTGAAAAAAAAGGTCACATGTACATGTGTTTTACAAATAAGTTGCATGTGGATTAAACTTTAAGTGAATACAGGATTCATTTGGAAAACCACACATAATCATTGGCAATCGAGGCTCCCACTTAACTCTATAGTCCTTATGTGTAGGCCTACCTCTTCTCAAGTCTAAGTGTTCACTGTTGACGTGTTGCAGGCTAGTGAAAAAATACAGATAAGAGAGAAAAGAGACAAATTATTTTAGCATGTGGCAAGTTCATAGAACTGTGACTTTGAAATCTGCTCAACATTTTTTTCACAAAATCCTTTTTCATGGGAAGCTCTGGGTCTTTTTGCTCCGGAAAAATAACCTTTCAGACCGAGGCTATATTTAGACCATCAATGAAATTAGCCCAGAGCAGGAATTGGCCTTGAGCTCTATTCTAACCAAAATGATGACCACTTATAGCTCTAAATATAGATAATTATTACCCCAAGACTGCAGTATCTATCATTTTAATTGAGGTTTGAGTCTGTGGAGTGGATTTGAAAGTAGTTGCCACAGCTGAGAAATGGTAGGTATGCTGGCCAGGAGATGGTACAGGATAAAACCTCACATTTCAAGATCTCCATTATATTCTTATGGTGGATGTGGTCCACTTATTTTACCATGAAGTAATGATAATCTTGTCTTGTATCGTTTACGTCTAATGCTGCTTTGTGTGTTGTTTGTATCACATTACTTCTGACTATTCCTCTGCTCTTCATTAAATGATGTTCCAGTCTCCGTGCCGCAGACGGGATGAAGTCTGACCAGCGCGTAAAAGAAATTGCAATGCAGCAGTATTTTTAAAGTCCAGTGGATTTGCAGCAGACTCTCGCGGGGAGGGTGTAGGGCGACATGGCACGCGTCTGGGCAGAGATGGAGGCTTGGTGGGTTGCCCGTTGTGCCTATACCACAGCCTGGAATCTCCTGCACAAATTCACGTCTGTTCAAAGCTAACCACGCTGGGAACACACCCCCGATTTGGGCCAATCAGAGAGCGGCAACAGACCACACCACAGACTTGTAAATTGGCGCGTCACCACTGCCTGCTGCTGGTGCTGCGTTCAAGACGCACAGAAAATATGCAGGTATGTGGTCATGCCAAGCAGCCACCCCACTGGAATAGGGTCATTATTCTGTCACGTATAGTCAGACATTAAAGTACAAATACAAAAGAGCACATTTACAACAAACAAATTGGTCTGGTATCAGCTAATAATGCTAAGGCTAAGAAACAAAAAGGGCTAGATGTGACTGGCCTATAGTTTACTTTTAATTAGGTTAGATAATTCAACTAAGCAGTTGTCTTACAAGTGTACGCCAAAGTAAAGTCCAAAAACTTGGCCCTGTTGTTCTGCATCTCCTTCTTTGGTGTAGTCTACTGTTCTCCAGAAGTTAGCAACACTGACCAACAGTGAATGGGGGTTGGGGGGCACACATGGAGCAATTTGGGACCCACCTGTGAATCAAACCTGAGCCACTGTGTGGTGGGACACTTTTACCAGGTGAAACTATGGACCTCTCGTTCACTGACTTCAATTTCCGAAGCCTGCACAACCACTTGAACTTTTCCCTATTGGGGCCAGCCACCAGAAAAATCGAGCTAGCTTAAAAAAACAAACACAACGCTATTTATTTTACCAACGTTTCCTTTTTCCAAGCTACTGCTCTGTCTACTTACTCACTCTGTAATATTATGAACGACATAATGACAGGGAGACTTACAAAAGTAATGACAAAACAAATGGGAAAGATCATATTTCCTTGTATTCCAAAGGATTGAAATCAGACACTTGTGATAAAAAAAAAAATGTATGTCTATATGCTATACATGCATCAAATTATTCATGAATTCATTCCACCCATAACATAACCTGCTATCTCTTTCTGTGATTATGTATTCATGAGCTTTACAGTGCTGCCTTGATTCTTTTACCAGAACATGCAGCCTAAATTGATCTTAAATAGTTTCAATTCACAGAAATCCCAAATTCCTTTTACTGTTGCATAAGGCCATTGTCTTTATTTGTGACATTGTCCAGAAAATGGCATGCTTTGACAGCACTGACGCTCATTCACTTTGACTGCTGTTTTGTAAACATACCAAAAGCAGACATGTGTTCTGAGTTGGGACCCCTGGCATGTGATCAACCAATGAAACCACAACAGAGAGGCCAGGCTCGGGTGTGTGTCCGGGGGGTCACTTCACAGAGAGGTGCGCTTCTGTGACAGCAATTAATGGCACCACTTTACAGACTTCTCCTTCATAGGAACATGTGGATGTAATTCAGGCAAATGTTTAGGGGCAGTAAATAAAAGCTGCAGAATAAGAGCAAGGCTGTACTTTCAGTCAATTCTTTACTGGACCTTCGATGATATGTCCTCATAGCACAGACAATCTACATAATGTATAAATGTCTGCATGATATACCTAAAATCATATTGATCTCATTAGGGCAACGATGACTCAAGAGATAGAGCAAGTTGTCTGGTGTCAGGAATGGACAGTCCCAGCATCTCCTGTACATGTAATTGTAAAAATATTGTAGGACTTTTATCTGTTTATGTTTATCTTTATGGTCAGTGCAGGCATGTTTATGGAAAAAACAAAGTACAATTGAAATTGAGGAGGCCAAGTGCATAATTTTTGGAATTAAGCCAAATGCCAAAAGAAAAACAAACAAACAAATGAACAGATAAAATGGCATAACCAGTTAGTGTCATAATGCATATATAACAAGCCTCAATTAAACGTCCATAAAGAAGGTGTTTTCACCAATAGCCAGATTTTATTGAATGTGTGAAAAGTCCGGTCCGCCATGCAACACTTACACATGGTCTCTATTTATTTGCATTTGGTGTTTCTACATTTCTACTTAGACATGCCACTGCTGCTATTCAGCCAGTGGCAGACTCAGATGTGTCCAGTCTGTACTGGAGTTGATGGAAACTATTGTTCCTCAAACATATTGTGAACATTGTTTATAAAAACTCTATATGGCATCAGCAGTGAGATTTAAGGCTTGGAAAGCAAACATAAGGGCTGGAGAGTGAACATGAGAAGGACGAACTGAGGAGCAGGGAAGAAGAAGCTGTGAAACATTGAATACCAAAGTCTTCGAGGAACTTGAAGATGATATCTTAGTTTCTATTTTTGGCTCTGTTTATGGCCCCTGTGCTGTGTATGTGTGTGTATGTGTGGGCAAATTGCTGTCAGGTGTTAAACTTGTATCTCATATCTTAGCGCGCAAGATGACATTGCATTTTGGCCTCAAGCAAAAGCTTTTAAGAAGGTTTATGAGTCATTAATGTGAGATTTTTCTTGTGCATAATGAAACAACAAACATAAAACGTTATAGCACAGAGCTGCAGGAGCCTTCTCTTTGCCTGCCATTTCTTCACTCTCTGCTCTGTTAACTCACCTGACTCGTGAAAAGAGAGTTTTTACTGCTCGCTCAGCAGGCCAGCTCTGGGCTGTGATTCCAGCCGGTGTGAATGCGCCACATCTCAGACCCTCACTTACCTCGCTTCAACAATGTGCTATTATAGAGTTGGTTCTGTAGGGGTTATATTGCTACATCGCTGGCAGATTACAAAGTGCTCCATCTCATTACTGTCCATATAAGCCTGAAGGCCTGGCCATGCAGCACAAAGGAGGGATTGAGTGATAGGGCAAAGAGATGGGCCCTAGCTGCCCATGAGAGCCCTCACTCACCTTGGCTGCTTGTATGAGGGTAGAGGTGATGTCATTCTGGCTAGAGACACCGGGTTTGACCCCTCTGATAGGTGGGCATGCTGGGACAAAAGCGAGCAGTTTGAACACAATGGCCTCATTTAATGAGAGTGAGACATGAGGCCAGAGCTGGCTCCGTGGGTGGCACATGGTGTCATAGCTGCTGAAAAGACCGGTGAGCAATTAATCATCTGATTCAAGCTCTGGGCAAAAGGCTTATTATGTAAGGTCATTTTAGGCAACATCATTTCAGTGAAACAAGTTTGTTTGGGGTTACACTTTTTTTTGATCCCGCTCATCTCCCCGTGTTTCCTTTTTCTCCCATCGTACTGGATCCAGGGATGCTATATTTATCATGATGCTGGGGTCCAACAATTGTGCAACTTAATATGACACACTTACTCCTCATTAGAGATGAAGGGTCCTTTGTGGCAGCCTGACAATCATTAAAACTTCTCCTCTGGTTTGGCATGTTTACTCTGTGGTAATTACCAGGTGATTGTGTAGCCTGTGACCCACATTCAGAGTCAGGTCAGCCAAGACATGGGGGATAATTGACAATATTCAGAAAAGTGCACGTAGAGAAAGAGTGTTAGAGTGGATAGTCATTTGTTCCTGCCTCATTAGACTGTGTTAGAGACAAGACAAGCTGGCTCACAGTTCTCTCGCAGTGAAACAAAACTACTTTCCACTGCAAGCTTATACTGTATGTGGGATCTGGTGTTTAAATGCATTTTAACCTCATTTATATTTTTATCCACTCAGTATGGAAAATGTTATAAATCTGGCAGCACAATGTAAATTACTTTGGGCTGTGGTTAAAATGTCTAAATATAGCTTCCAAAGTCTCACCTGAGTACAATGGTTCTTCAGACACCATCTTTAGAGCTTTACCATGTAACTTTTTACCAGAAAATACAAAGCCTCAAAATCATTATAATGACAGTTTATGACAAATAGATAAAGGATGCCCGGCCCACCTTCTCTTGAGAATACACAGCTCATCAGATGAGCACACTACTCTCCATAAATCTGATATGTGAGATACATAGTAAGACATAAAACTCTAGCAGTGTGTTTTATTTGCATTTTTTTTAGTGAATACATTTCCTACAAAGCTATATTGTTGCTTTAACACAAACATTAGTCAATGAAGAGAGTACATTTTTTAGTAAATACTAAAGACTGGTGGCATTTTAATATTGTCCATTGCTAACAAGTGGCTGCCATATTAGCCCTAATGTCTGCATGTATTCCTAGAATTTTGCATTATTGCCATAAATCTGCTTTAATTAGTTTATTACAAGATTAACACCGCAAAGCAACA
The DNA here is from genome assembly GCA_024416835.2 of Perccottus glenii. NCBI lineage: Eukaryota > Metazoa > Chordata > Actinopteri > Gobiiformes > Odontobutidae > Perccottus > Perccottus glenii. Next base: position 23,997,743 of record CM044554.2, read on the forward strand.
AACACAGGCAATAAAAAGTACATTCTTGGCCAACCTGTGAAAATTAATAGGTTGCATGCCTCCAACATCACAAGGCTGGCAAGACAAATTGAATTTGGCAGAAAAGTAAAATGTCTGTCACAAACTAAACTGCTCTTATGTGATGTTGACTTTTCTCTGTGACCCACATTTGTTTGTTTTAAGACACACACATAAGAAAACATAGCCCATAGCAGGCAGTGGGTGTCTTAGTTTTAAAAAGACTCCAAATAGTCTAGTATTAATAGTTGTCCAAAATACATTAATGAAACATGGATAAATACAAACAAGGTGTTTTGTTTGTAAAACACATCAAGTGATTGTCATTAACCACAGGCATTCAAATGTCAAGCCATGAGAAAATCTAATCTCAAGAGTATTCATTATGTTATTATAACTGCAGTATCTATATCACTCTCGTTAACAATTATTTTTATTTTATTTATTTATTTGATTGGGACAGTGCATTTTAATGAACATACATACAGCCGCATGAATGTAAACACGTAGACTAACACATTCAGCTAATTTCCACCCGTGCCACAGACACTGGAGACAAGGTGGGTTAAGCGTCTTGCCCAAGGACACAACGGCAGTATGAACTGTGGAGAGCGGGAATCAAACCGCCAACCTTCCGGTTATAGGACGACCTATAGAAACATTTACATTTCTTTTTTGTACCAATTTTCAGTGATTTGTATGTGCTCTACCAACTGAGCTACTCAGTAACGCGCTAGTCTAAGAGAAACTCTCTTTTTTAACAACATTGATCTACTTTTCATCAGGCAGCACAGCTCCAGCAGAAGCATGTGTGGCCATTTTTCTGGGAAAACTCTACTCTAAGGCATTTTGGGTAATGAGGGTACTACAGAGGGTTATTTTGACAGAAAAAGAGTAAAACAAAATAACCATGGCTGCCATCTGGTGTTTAGTTCTGGCTCTGTGTTGTGTTAGGTCCACTACTCTTACTAAAACAGTGTGATCCCAAGTAGAAAAAATAGGAATAGATGTTACCTTTATTTACAATTTGCAGTTCTATGTATTTTTTTTACACTTTCAAAATTCATTTCACAGGCTGGACTGTACACTCTGTCAGGCCATTTTTGGCCCATGAGTCATATGTTTGACACCCTTGCCTAAAAAGTGAAAATGACAGCATTTTATATGCCAGGAATTTATGCCCTGCAGTTCAAAAACTGTAGAGACATTGCTGAAATTTGATTTAAAGATTATAAATTGTAAGGGGGGTAGGATTATATAAGTTCACACTTCAACCCAATCCATTTTGGACATTTTTATTTATATTATTTCATATTCATATAAATGTCTATTTTAATTGTTTTAAATGTTCAAAATAAACTTAATAAATAAAAAATAAGAACCAGGTCCATCTAGTCAGTCTTAAATTGCATTGTGGTGCAGTCCGTTGGTATTTGTTACATGTTTTTATATGTTTTTTTTATATGTTTTTTTAACTTTATTCAAAAACATTAACAATGTCCAAAGCTAAACAAATTATGTCTTAATAGTCATTAAAAATATAGCGTCCCGCAGTGCAGTGGCTCAGAGGTAGAATGGTCGTCTTATAACTTGAAAGTGGGCGGTTTGATTCCCGCTCTCCCACAGTTCATACTGTTGTCGTGTCCTTGGGCAAGACACTTAACCCCCCTTGCCTCCAGTGGTGTTCCAGATGTAACAGAATACAAAACAAATACAGATACAATCTGTAATATGCAAAATGTAATTTTCAGATGAAACGCACCTAGATAATGATTATAATTCACTTCTGTATTACCAACATTGCACAGATTCAACCCAGTGACCTTGATTGAAAACATTTCTATTTTCCAAACAGCCATGAACATTCAGAATTGGTTTGTGTGTGTAATTAGCCAGTGAGCGTGCAGACATACCTTGGATCGTGCAGGACTATGTATTGGTACGCAGTAATAACCCTGTTAGGTAGCTCATTAGAAACGTGTTGTTGACATGGCTTGATTGGACGGCATTGTTTCTATACTGGCGCCTGTGTTTACAAAGCATTCATCTGTTAAGGTGAGAATATAACAGTCTTATGTAAAACAACATTTTGGGAAAGAAAAAATTTGGGGTGTAACATACCTGGTTCAACGTGTGTAAGTTGTTTCAGTGCTTCCTGTCTGTCTCTAATTGTTAATAAAATAAAGTAGTAAATGCCAAAAGATAATAAAAGAATACAAGATTTCATTGTACGCTGAGGTATTTAAGGTTGTTTGCCAAACTGTTTAAAGGAAAGGGACCGTTTTGTTATAAATAAAACACAAGGTATATTTAGAATAGTTGAGGTTAATTAGGCAGCCCATCAATTAGTGGTTGAGCCGAGATCAAACCAACATGTCACAGATGCTTGTGAACCTCAGTGCCATGAGGTTACAATTGTAGGATGTTTTGGGATATTTGTTGTTTACGATGTGCGTCCCAGTTAGAGGTAATTGATTGCTGTGATGGTGTGTGCTGGAACATGTTGAATTTTTCCGTAAGGCCAGCGGCTGAGAGGGGGCGGGGCTGCTGCAACAGATAAAAAGCCTTCCAGGACCGTCCAATCTTCCCAGGAATTCCCAGAATTCCAGTTGCTAATTATGACATTCGCGGAGAAGCAGAGGTCCAACAACCCCCACCCCACCCCACACACTCACTTACACACACCCATGATGAACACACCGAAAGACATGTATGCTCACATGTAAAAATGACATCTCACTTCACATCATTGCAAAAGTACAAAGTATGTAAGAAGATAATGGAAATGGAGAACAGGGGGACAGAGCGACAAAGTTGAAGGAAGACTGTTTTTTGATCTTCTTATGACACTGTAGCCATTGTACATTTAAGTGCACATACTTCAGTTGGTCAGATAATCCAAATGAGCCAGTAATGAAGCAGCCAGCTTCCCATTGAGGGATTCATTTGGCTTCTAGAGATACAAAAGACAGCTTAATAGTGGAGTTAACATTGGGCAAATAGGTATTTTTTGAATAATAATAAAAAATTAAAACAGAGTCACATTCTCCTTTTGAGAGAATGACAATGTGGCAAAAACCTTGTAAACACCTGTTAGTGACTAAAAGCTTCAGACCTGTTGTACTTCTCATGGAACAGGTGCCAACTCATAGAGGTCTGAACCAACAGGGGGTTTGAACCAAGAACCTAGACACCTCCATTCATATTGAAACCTCAACTACAGACCAATATTGGCTTAATCAATGTTTATCATGGCTATTGATGACGCTGTGTTCACTGTGCTTTAAAAATAATAGATAAGTGTTGTTATTGTGTAATAAAATGGTTAATAAGACATCCTTAGACTATCTATAAAGATAAACATGCTTATTTTTTAAAGGACTAGAGAAAAGAAATCCTTAAAATTATCCATGACACTTGGACATAAGACTGGTTACTTGTGTTGTCAGTGCATGTGGCCAATTTGTTTCTTGCGCCAGAAAAGCTTGGGACAGATTTTCTAGTGTTGGCTGGCCTTGGGAGCTATGTACGGAGCAATAGGCTGTTTCTGTTTGCTCTCTACATTATGTTCCTTGGGGAAATGTTACTGATTAAGTGCTACTATTTTGACAATATGTCAACTCAGGAGAGCGAAGATAAATTTACGCTTGGCAGTTGTGTAAGCAGCCTCACTAACCAACAAGTTCCTCATCCCAAGAAAATGTTCTGAAGGCTGTCTATTTTAGAGCTGCTGTCAAACTGTCAAACTGTAATGAATGGTTTTAATTAGGAAGAAGAATCTATTTTTTTCTTCATTGCATTTCTCTTCTGAATAAACCTTCAGTGACAGCCTAAAATCTGTACGACTCAAACACGCACCAATTCCTGAAATGCATATGTATGTCTCTGTATTTTTAGTTTGGAGCCCCTGGCCAGACCACTCAGTGAGTCGCTGTGTGGATAAAAGAGCTCTTTATTAGAGATGGCACACAGGCGTCCTTCATAAGACCCATATGACCACTTTATAACATCTGACATAAACATTTGTAAGTGTGCTTACCACTGCTTGTGGTTCTCATCACTGACGCTGTGCGGGTGATGGACGACAGTCTGTTGGGGGCTTCAAGACCCTCTCAGTTCATCTCTCCATTGCACCCAGGCAAAAGAAAAAGAGCAAAAAGATACAGAAAGAAAGAAAGGAACAAAGAAAGAAAGAAAGAAAGAAAGAAAGAAAGAAAGAAAGAAAGAAAGAAAGAAAGAAAGAAAGAAAGAAAGAAAGAAAGAAAGAAAGAAAGAAAGAAAGAAAGAAAGAAAGAAAGAAAGAAAGAAAGAAAGAAAGAAAGAAAGAAAGAAAGAAAGGGCTTAATTGAGCAATGCCTGACCAAAAACGAAAGTATGAGTTGGACAACAAATGTCTTATAAAAGCTCTGAGGAGGCTTTGGCCAAAACAGGATCTTTATCGCCAGGGCTATATTAGTGAGCATATGAGCTGTTGGCTGATTTCATTCATGTGTTACAAAGATATTTTAATGCATCCAAAGTGACTTCCAAAAATCATTGGATTTAAGAAAGAAGTATAACTGTTGCTCTTTTCCTCAATCAAATGTTGCTCAAACACAAACCACCAGTATCTGCTTCAGAGGGCAACATATTTACATAATTACATTCCAGCTATAAACTTATGTTTATAATAAAATGGTTAGAAAGAAGGAATCTGGACATGGATTTTGATCTGTTAGCATAGATGCCTTCTCAACCATTTTAAATATAACAACCAGGATGATTGAGAATCTCCACAGACGTACAGTCTTTAAAATGTGCATAGACTAAACATGTAAGACATTCCTATAACAATATTAAATTACTTTATGGTAATGTTACAGACTGGAAAGATACACAGAAAAAAGAAATAAATTTAAATGATATCTTATGGACATTGTCCTGTATGACACTACAACAGTTTTTTTTATAAATTAGTTGCTTGTTCTGAGCACATGACATTATGGTCCAATCAGCAGAGGTCTGTGGCTTTATGCCTAAATTTACACATTACACAATAAACTCATAAAGTCAGCATGTATTGTGCACAATCTCTTAAATGTTTGTATTGTCTATATTTGATAGCAGCCCAGACAGTTTCTATTGCTCAAACTTGTGTTGTCTAGATTTGACACAAAAGGAGGTGGTAGTGAATGGGGGCTGAGTGGAGTGGGGGGCAGTGTAGTGTCAACGCCTTATGTTTCTGATCAACAAAAAACTCTAATCAGAGCAAGTCAGGCACAAATCTAACCACCGTGCACTCCGATGGAAGTCGAACGTTCCAGGTTCTGGGTCAAGACAAACTTAAATATCAGCATCAATGTTTTGGTTCCATGACAGGTTTATTTCATGTCCAAATCAGGACGAGCCCCTCTCCTGACAGCACCATCTTGGACTTATCTTAAGAAAGGCCTAATCGTTCTTGTTGTCTGGTCCACAAAATGCCATTGTGACCCCAAATTTAAATAGACTCTAAGACTGATATATAGATACAACAGTAGACAGTGGTTTAGTTTTGCAGTTGTTTGGCACAAAGTTGACCATAAACCATATTTTCACCAAAAACTATGAATAAAAATGAGATTTATCCCTGAGAGACCTTCTGTGTTGACTGTGCTGTTGTTTTCTATTTTAGTATTGTTATGCTGTAACATTGCCATGCTGCTTCCACCTTGGCTCCTGACAAACAACAGTCATAATTCACAGCACCACTTCAGGGCCTTGTGATAAAAAGTGGCATTTAAACAAGTGACACTGACATTTCTCTAGTGAGGCCAGTCTTCTGTTTTAGCTTATGTCTCTTGGGTCAGGAATGCTGAATAATCTGCTACCAGTTTTCAAGCCATGCCCGTGTGTTTGTGTTTGTATGTGTGAACATTCCTCGCATGACCAAATATCTGAGCTGAGTAGACCAAGGGGGTCAATGGAGTGCTTGTAGACAAACTCATTGACCCCTGGAAGGCCTGTTCATTCTTATACATTACTTTGTGCTGAAAGGTCAGATCACTGAGAAAAAGTGAGCAGTCAATGGTACACCTTTACAACCTTCATCCAACCTTTTTTGGATAATAACTTTTTTCCTATCCCTGATATCCCCCACCTCCAAGTAATTAAGTCTATTGTTCTGTGGTTTGATGAATTCAAGGAAAAGGGCCTTTGCCCAAACAGGTTTCTGAATATTATTACTTCTGCACTTATTTAGCTATTTTGTGTGTCCCCTTTCTTATATACTCTTACTCTCAAAGCAACTGGGACAGGCTCTAGTCCCTCTGTCACCCATAAAGCAATAGCTATTGAATGAATGAATGAATGAATGAATAAAGTCAATTGAATGTGCATCTAAAACAGTGCATATAAATGCCTGGCTCTTGCTGTAACAATACATTTTTTTATTATGCTATCGATTGTGTATGTTGTGCATTGTGGTATTGCAATGACAATGCATTTTCAATACAATGTGTGACTCTAATAGATAGTTTACTATTTAAACCGTCCAGTCTAAATATTTAATCTAAGACTGGTGCATGCTTGATAATGCTTGTTTGGATATTAATCAACCACAAATAGCTTCTTGACATTGGGGATGAGATCTGAGCGTAAACATTTGAAGTGCTTGTGCAACCATTTAATATAAACACGACCTGTAAAAACATGTTGCAGTGTTGATGTCTTCTTCAACAGACAAATCTGGGTTTTCTTGGCAAAGGAAGATCATTTTAAAATGTATATTTGTGCAGAGAGAGGTGTAGCTTAGTTTTCATGACATGACGATGGTGGGCGCCACTCATCTTCATGGTTATGGATTCCAGCCCCGAATCTGATGATTACACTGTCTTGGTGGTTCCAGCGTGAGTAGTCATACCTGTGGGTTGGATGGTGGATTGAAGTCGAGAGTAAGAAGCAGGCTTGTGGTGGTCTCTGTGGAGTCTGTCACAGTGGGTTTGGTCAGAGGGGCAGACAATAGCTCCAATGGTGCCTCTGTGGTTTGGGGCTACTGTGGTTGGGCGGATCTGGGCTGTGGTGTTACATGATTTGAGTTAGCTTTGTCTCATACAGTATGTCTGTTGGCTAATGCTTTTGGTTAACAGCTCTATATGTGCCATCAACCATTCAAAAATAGTAGTTAGTCTATGCTTCCTCAAACCACTAATATGTAATGTCTTCATTCCCAAAACAGATACTTACTGTTGTCCATATCCTGGAGAATCTGTGTGCCAGTATGTATAAACATTGATAGATACATGGTTATGTGAGGCACCAAAGGCATTCTATTAAGTTTGGAAAAGAAACCACTTCCAAGATAAAAGTAGAACAGACATAAATTGTTAGAAGTGGTGCACAAGTGGTTAGCACTCCTTTCTCACAACAAGAAAGTCATTGGATCCATTCCTGGGCTAGCCGACCACAGCCTTTCCAAGACAGCATGTTCTTCTTGTGCTACTGTAGGTTATCTCCAGCTTCTTTCCTCCTTCCAAAGACATATATCAGTGAACTGGTGACTCTAAATTATTGTCTGTCTCTGGAGCTGGAATAGGCTCCAGTCCTAAAAAGGATAAATAGAGAAAGGAGATGAATGTTTCAATAGAAAAGGCTTTCTTAAAAACATTTTGGAGTACCTAACCCCAACATTATTTGAGAATGAGCAGAAGAATGAGCTGTGCCAACTTTAATTATCCCTTCATCTTTTTCAAAACCCATATCACCACAACTAACTCCAACAACAACTAAATGTGATTGCATTTAACCATTGATTTATAATATATTCATACATGCTGCAGTATGTAATTCCCATGTATCTGAGTTTGCCCAAAAGTAATCCAACTTCATTATTTGTGGCTTCTGTTCTTGGTTGGTGTCATTTTTGTCAGATCTAAATGAATGCTGGATAAAGTTGCTGCGTGTGCTGTTTTCTGGACGAATGTGCAGCGTTGGTTTGGGTTCGAGGGAGTTGGCCTGAGGAGATGAGGATGTTGCAGACATGCACAGTTGTGGGAAGTATGTGGTAATTATTGTGTTCAGGACTGCCATCTGTCAACTCTCCCCTTCTAGATATTTACTGGACCCACATTCTTCCTGTTGGCTTGGTGGATGAGATGCACTTTGTACTGTGTGTGTTTCTGTGGCAAATGCATGCAATACACAACACAGTGCATATGATGTGTATACTGCCCTGGGCCTTCTTCCATCATCATACCTCATTGTCCAATTTGTATCCCTCCTCCTTGTTACTTTTTGTATTTTCTCATGGTTTACAAGCCCTCTGTACAGTTTGTCCTTTAGAGTTATTTACATTTTTTGGAGACGCAGTTATTCGTTGAGTATACAAATATAACTCGTACTGTTTATGTGTTGTGTGTTAGATTCCAAATATTCTCCCTGTAATGATGTGCAAAGCATTAGGTGCATTTGTCTTGCCGGTCTGCAGACACTGGCTGCTTTGTATTAGAACGTTAAATACCATTGTAGTTTTTTTTTTTTTTATATAACATTTTTGTTTTTTTTAGGGACTAGCTTAAGCAACATTGATTGGTTTACACTAGACAAATGACAATCAAATACTGAGGTGGGATTTTTGCTGTTACTGTTGATTACCTCAAACATAGGGCATTAGTCACCAAAGTTTGTTGTTTCTCTAACTGAGAAAAAGGTAAATGGATTGTTCTGTGCAGCTTTAAATGAAACACAACACATATCAACAATAAAGTAGCATAATATTTACAGTGACATTCACAAAGAGTTTTAGTTTTTAGTGGTAAAGAAACCACTTCTGAGATCAAAGTAGAACAGAAAGAAATTGTTAGAGGTGGTGCACAAGTGGACACAATACATAAACCACTTTGTGCTCTCACTTTTTTCCACTAATGCTGTGACTTTTCACAAACCTAACACCATTTTATTTCACATTTCAGGATGCCACTTTCACAAAAAGCCTAATTTCACAAGAGGGGCACTGTTTATGTAACTGCTAGCTAACAAAATATTCTTACATGTAATGCCTTTAAAACAGTTACAATTCAAAATGCAGTGTCAAAATGTCAGCAATAACCGGCATGTAGCTGGGAGCAACCAGACTATACAGTACACAACAGGCAGGCTGCTTTGGTCTTGTACTATAATTTCAACATTGCTCTCTCCTTGCGAACAGTGATGTCATAGGCTTGACTTGTGTCTCTGAGCTGCTCTTGGCCACATGTCAGACAGGTTGGTCAGTAAACACAGCATGGGTCCCCTTAAGTGTATATACGTCTCTAGTTGAGGCCTGACCAGTGGTCTTGGCTGTCATGGTGGGACCCTCGAAAGAGTCTGTGTTGTTGTAGGAAGTGTCCCAAGCCACGGCATTAGCTCTTATTCCCCACAGCCTCTCATGACAAACCAGAACATTTCAGATGTGGCTTATCCGCACACACAAGAGCAGAGTGGTTCAGACTAATATTTTATAGACCTGTAAAAACAGCGCTATAAACAGAGGCTTCACTGAGCAGCACACGGGGGTCCTGTCCCATAAACCAATAACTCAAATCAGTGATTTTTGTGCATGTGTGTGTAACCATTAAAACTCTGTCTTTGTAATCGTCAGTTTTTAACCCCCACCTGTGAAATGAGCTGTGTGACTCTATAAATATGGCCCTAGCTGCTTATAAGGCCGAGGCAGGAAGTCCACTTCAGCACAGTGACAACTTCACTGACATCTAAGCTTTTCCTTGAAGGCCTGCGATTCTCACGGCCATAAAACTTAGTTGTTGGCTAGTTGTCTTGCATGCAAGCCTCACTCTCAAAATTACACTTTCCTAAATCACAAAATCACAGAAGCTGATGAAATACAGTTCCCTGAAATACTGTATGGTAGCTTGTTCCCAGAAAAAATTGTTCCTAGAAAAACTGGGTGCAAAATTATTGGAATGCCTTCAAAGCCAAAATGTGGGCCAAATAGTTTCCACGAAAGCCAGTGTTAAATAGACATTGGCAGCAAGAGCCGGTTGTAACTGCTAATACAGGCCAAAGTGTGATATGAGATGGAGATGACTATGAGAGCAATAAAGCTGTCTGTCACTTGAAACTAAATTACTGGACTAAGTTAGCTGATCACCCTTTGTGGTAATGCTTTTTGGAACATTTCTTAGGACAAAACATATTGAATATTGGCCCACAGGAATTTAGGTGAATGGGGACACAAAACCAAGAGCTTATGCCATTGTTTGCCACCAAAAAACATTGACTCCTGACATAAATGAGTAAAGCATGAAAATTTGAACAAAGTTCTGCCCAAATTTGTGTTCTTACAAAATGAGTGTGTGACCTGATCCCACTATGTCTATGAAAGATGGACTATTGTTCCTTCTCTGTCAGAGAACTGTCAACATGATTTTGAGGCGATATGTTTTAATGATTGGGAGGCATTTTAGTGAGGCTACATAGTGCTGCTTTAAGTTAAGAGGAAGGAAGTATAAGCAATAGTATATAAATAAAAACAATGTTTGACTTGTTCGAGAGCTGAAGGAAGGGTGTAGACTCTAATCTCTGTTCTTTCCAATAGAAGAGCAGTATTTCTCTTCATTTCCTTTTTCTTTTTACAATGCTCTTGGCTATCAAGATGCAAACTCCAATTTTCAGTCTCCAGTGCCATGTTTTACTGGCCAAAGACAATCTGCTTTTTGTCCAACCATAACTACTCCATGGCATTAAAAATGATAAAATATGCACATTTACTTTTTTTCATTTGGAATACTCTCTAAAAGCCATACAAAGATACATTTGATTTCAGGAGATTGGTTTATGTTGCTCAGCGTTAGTAAACAGGATGATGTGTTGAGTTTTCTGTCTCACTTATACACACATGCCGCACATGAATGGAGATGAGTGCTGCGAGTGCTTGAGGTTTCCATCGTGGCTGTGTTATATGAGTAAATGATTAATCCGCATACTTGGACGCTGTTTGCTGTCCGCAGCGGCATACTCAGAGGCCACACAGCTGGTACCAATTTTCATGCCCCCACCGTGTCTTGATCCAGCGGCATGTGTAGGAATGGTGGCTTATCGCTGCAGCAATTCACTCCTTCCTCCCATGCGGAGGTTATTCTTGGCTTTTTTGAACGCTTTATTTTTAGTCACGGCTGCTTCTCTGGGTCATTGAAGTGGTCTTCATGAAGCAAAGCTAAATGGTTCCTTAACTTTAATGAATCACTCTTTCAATAAAATGGCCCACAACTGTTCCTTTTCCTTTGTTCGCCTTAAGACACCCTTCACCTGGAGATGTTATACAGGGCTTTTGTTTTACTTGTAAGGGTGCGTGCCTGCTTCATTCAGGTTTAATGGGTGTCTTGACCCAGAATCTGGGGCCTATTAAACTGATAAACAAAAACACACACCAAAATAGCTTGTGCGGTCTCTAATAAAACCTGATTGAATCTTCTTAAAAGGCATCAGGTCACCTTATTTTAGGACAGACTATCTCAGGAGGTCTGACCCTGGGCACTTTAAGGACCTCCTTTAATTCAGGATCTTTACAGGAACTATGCTTTAGGATAGATCCCTTCAGTGTTTTCAATAATAATAATAATAATAATAATAATGGATTGGATTTATATTGCGCTTTTCTCCCGAGGGACCAAGGGACTCAAAGCGCTTACAGTCCATCCATTATTCATTCATACACAGTCACACTGGTGATGGTAAGCTACAACTGTAGCCACAGATGCCCTGGGGCAGACTGACAGAGATGTGGCAGCCATTTTGTGCCTACGGCCTCTCCGACCATCACCACATACATTCACTAAACATTCTTACACATTCATACGAGGCAAGGTGGGTTAAGTGTCTTGCCCAAGGACACAACGACAGTATGAATTGTGGGGAGAGCGGGAATAATAGTGTATACCTAAATCATTTGAACAATGTAATGAAAATTCATTAAGGCTCCAGTAAACCCATTGGAAGCTACAAAAACTACACTCCACCTTTAAAATCGTCTAGTGTTTCTTTCCCAGTGACCTCCCAATTGATTCTATTCAAACCAATGGCAGAATAGGCTTATGTTATACATTTCTAACTGTCAAACTCCATTGTAAGAACAGACTATTATAAAAGATGTAATTAACAATTTTTTTCTATATTATGTGTGAGATTTGCATTAAAGTATTATAAAGACATGGTGCAAGACATTAGCTGGAAGGCTGGAGTTGGTGTTTGAGGTGAGTCCAGATGTGTCATTATACATTTTATATGACCTGACCAAGCAGACGTGTCCTCTGGTGGACTTAGCCAGCTGTGAGTCTTTTCATTTCCTCCATGTAAACCTCATGCTGAGCTCCAAGAAGATAAAAGGCAGGTCTTGATAAAGAATAAGGGAAATAGATACAAATAACAAGCAATGTTAACAGCAAGGCTATGAAAGATTTAGTACAAATTGACATGTGAGACAGACATGCCCTCCTGCATCCTGGCTCCAAGAGCTCACTCTGTCATCATTATCATGATTCAGTCAGTCATATTGGCTAACGTTTTGCAGTTTGGTTTGCATTTTGAATTACCAAAATGGCAATGGAGACCAGTAACTAATTTGACCACATTTCATAAAAGTCAGACACTGACACCATACATGCTTAGCTAACAAGCATGCTTTATGGTTTGTAACCCTTTCTATGCTTTGTCCTTCATTGTTTGAAACCTGATAAAAAGTAGGATTAGAAAAATAGTTTGTTGTCAAGACGAGTAACTGGGACATGTTACTGCCTTATCGTAAAAACTATTTGATAACACTTCTTAACCTTCTTTTTTCAAAAATATACTCCTTTAAAATATCTCCACAGCACAAACCTTGTCCTTAGCTTCAGGTCAAATCTAGAAAAATAAAGCAAAGCATTGATATGAGTTGTGATTACGTTTAAGTGTGTCGGCACACACAGACAAGGGTGTACTTGTGTGAGCCTGGAATACAGAGGGAGAAAAAAACACTCAAGGTAGCTCCCTGCTGTGGCAGATAAGCTGCCACAGGCTATTCTGAGATTTTCCAAAGCACTGTTTGGATGTTCAGCCTTAATAACTTCTGAGAATTTAAATGTCAAAAACCCCAACAGACTGACAAGTTGATTCATAATGAAATTATGTTTCACAGCTATATTTAAGAGACCAAGCAGTGCAGGCGAGCCTTCAAGGCCCCTCAATAACAGCCTTTCAACAAAATTGATAGTGATGAAAAATACAGCACTGTTGAGTAAAGGGAACATTATGTATCAAAAAAGGATAATCTGTAAAAAGACATTATCTGTGAATTTAAAGTAGTTTAATTCCTGTCCTTTTGAGGTTGGTGTTTATGAAATAATGTTCCGCCTTTTGACAGACACCACATTAAAACCTAATTAGAGCCTTAAATCATTGCCCCTTAGTGTGACAGCCTCAGGCCTTCAGGACATTGTGAATATTTGCGAGTTTTGAAGGTTGCTTGTTTTACTGCCAGCACTTTACTTGTTCCTGTGTCTGGCCAAGCACAACACTGGCAGCAGCAGAAACATGGTCGCAGTCAGCCTCTGGCAGGGCGACCGACCATACAACGCCAAACTACAGCTGCAAGAATTATGCATATATGCAGAAAAAGGTCGCACTCTCACCTCTGCCCTACAATGCCACAGCTAATGAAAGATTGTGAGAAAAGGCTATGTTTACAACAGACACATGATGTAGCCCTTACTACAAACTGGCCTCAATGAATGACGGCTTTATGAGCAGGCCTATTTATATTATGTTTTTCCATATTTTTGAAGGTAGGTGAGGTCAACTTGAGGTACTGTTTTTGCTTGAGTTTGTTGAGTCTTTCTTTTAGACATAAACAGTCAGTCTCACTAATGTAAATCAGTGGCAAAGCATTTAAGTGGTGTTTCCCGGATGATTTATCTGAAAAAAATACATAGGTCATAATAATATAGAGTCCATGATGTGCATTATTTATTGAATTATGTACAATGGTCAAGTTTGTACGTTGTTATGACATTTGTGCATTTTTCTGGTTGCACTAAAACTATTTCACTATTTTCTAGGAAAAAAGAAGCCCTGATATATATTATTTGTCAGATCCAGTTTTTCCACCATTCATCAGGACAGCTCACCGGTTACACCATATGGAACATTACAAATTCCAATAGTCCAGGAAAAGGGGGGCTTCGGCATCTGTCCTGCGCTGGACAGGCCCTACAGACTGTCCTCCATTAAGGAATGTGTCTGATGAGTAATTTATCTTGTCTACATATATTGGGCAGAAACTCGAAACAGTAACATGAAAATGCAGTTGGCAGCAGCTTCACAAATCCCACATCAGGTCAAAGGAAAACCATAATCACCACTTTCATTTTTCTGCCTTGTTTATTTCAGAGGTTGGGGTTACAATTAAGACCATTTGGCTTGCAATTACAGTGTTAAAAATAATAAAACAATTTCAGCGTACCTAAAATACCTGTATTTTGTGTAATGATTTAGGGTGTGCAAATTGAAATTGCAATGTTTGGACATTGTCAGGGAGCTGTGTGAAGCTGCCAGAGTGATAGAGTTATGTTTGTCTGGTTGTTTGTCTGCTTTTGGATTGCTAACACTTTGTCAGATTGTTGCCAAACCCTGGTCAAAATGTGTGCCTGACCTTCACAGGATAATTTTAGCTGTGTGGATGTATAATATTATGATTTACTACAAGGATTAGTTTTTCAACAGTCATAACATAACGGAGGAACGTGTCCCTGTCCCGTGGGCCAGTAACTAAATTCCAGTGTCAGTAATCCACCCGCGCTCAGACCAGACACCCATGACCACATGCTCCACACACTACTTTCCCTAATTTCCCAATAAAGTTGCATAGCTCAGCCAACCCTAAGCCTGTGTCTGTCCAAAGATGTGCTTTGATGTACTTTCAGGGAAATGGAGCCCAACACAGATGCAACTACTGGCAGTGGTATCTTGGGATGGTTGGACTGCATTTTATTGGTCATAGATGTGTTTTTTTTTAGTGCTGTTCAAGGGCTCACCTAAAGGTGTAATATTGTTTGGTTACTGACCAATGTCTGTTTGTTCTGCGTAATACCCAAGCAACCACTGTGTCGTCTGTGAATGGTGCAGACGACACAGCTGTGGTGGCTTTAATATCCAAAAATAATGAGTCTGTGTACTGGCAGGAGGTGGAAAATCTTGTGGACTGGTGCAGTGCAAGCAACCTCTGCATCACTGTGGAGGAGACCAAAGAAATGGTAGTGGACTTTATTTGTAGTCTACCTTTAAATACCTAAGTGTTCACTTCTTAAATGACCTCATGTGGACAGCCAACACAGCCATCATTATTAAAAAAGACCAGCAATGCCTGTACTTTTTGAAGAGGATGAAGCGGGCTGGACTCAGCTCTCACCTAGCCTTTTATTGGTGAAGAGCAAACTGTCATCCTCCATCACTGTGGTGTGGGAACTGCTCTGCTAAATGTGCTTTTCTCTTCCCTGAAGGACATCAGTCGGTGCAGAATCAGAGCTTCTTCCATCGTGAAGGATCTATCCCATCCAGCACACATGAAGAAGGCTAGACAGGGCAAAAAACAGAACAACAGGACTAAAACTCAGCTACCTTCCTGCAGCTGTAGGACTGAAAACCCTTCCCCACTGTCCCAACTATACAGAAATGTTTGTTTACATACAATACTATTTCTTGTCTGTCATCTCCTATTGGTCCCAATCAAGCCCTTTACTGTCCAAGTATTAACCTATGAGTATAGTACTTATCAAATCAGGCAGGAGACAGATGACACTTCTTTCTGGGTTATGTGTTAACTTAAATATTAATCATTCAAATTAGTGGGCTATATTTTGTACACTTGAACACCCTTGAAGTATTATTGCTTGGCCAGGCCAGCAATACCTCTTCATGTTGCAAAGGGAAATGAGTCTGGCATCCCTTTTATTCACAACAACAACAAAGAAAATCCTCTGGGACGAGTTGTAACCATTTATCTAAAATAGTTGTTACAAGCCATTTCTACGTTTTTCACAAGCTGTTTTTTCACTGTGTAGTATTAAATCACTGAATTATAACTATGCAAGTATCTTACAACACCATTTGCAGAGGTTTATATTAACCCTATAACATTAAATTGGAAATCACATCAAGCTCCTCTGGGAGTTTTAGTTTAGTTTTGAATATTGAGACTATTTCAGCAGACCTCAGAATGTTTAAACCATTTAAAGTGGTTTGCACCTCTTGACTTTTGCCACCTTTTTAATAACTGTGATCCAGAATAAGTGCCCGCATGTGTTCCTTCACTCCTCTGTAGGCTTCTGTTATTTGTTAAATGTAGACGCTTGGCACGGAGAAGGGCCACGGCGAGAGATATCTGTCTTTTATGTATTTGATCAAATTGTTGTGGAATCTTATTTAGACTGTGACACATGTGCTGTTAAGATTCAAAATAGCAAGTCCATAAAAGTTGTGCGTCACATCCCACGCAATGCTGTCTTTATAAGCACAAAGTCTGGCTGTGCCGTGCAGCGGAGAGCTCGCAGTGCACGGAAAGCTCATGTCTCACACCAAGCTCTGTGCTGCAGGCCCACATACACTAATTAGACCTGATATACAGCCTGATGTGTGCTGATTGGAAGCAGGCTCATCTAACTCGGGACAGGGTCCTGTTGCACTGCTGAGGAATGCCGCAGGGTGTCATTTTGTTTCCAGGCACTGGTCTAAGGTCAGTTTCACAGTCTACAAAAACATTTCTATGATAGTGATTTACAGAGGGTAAACTGATGCAGATCTGTGGCATTATGCACCAATGTATTGATGGTACACAGGGATGTGGTGGTTTATGCAGCTCACAAGCAGCTGTCCATGTGGCGACAGCTTCGGCTTCACACAAAAATGAGTGGCATGCACCAGGCAGCGCAGGCCACGGCACTGTGCCAACCATGCCAGGCGCTCTCTCAGTGCATCTTGCAGCCCATGTTGGATGTGCTATGCTTTAGTGCCACAGTGTTAGAATGATAACACAAACACTGACACCTCATGGCTTTTCTCATCCTTTTATGGATGTTATGTGACTCAAGCAACACAAAATCCTTCTACCAGCTATCTGACTGCTTTTTGTTTCTTCAACAAATCCATCAGATTTGAAATCAATTTGAAAATGGCTGTCATTTCTGGGCTTAATGGTAACTTAGATACAACAAACCTGATTGGACATTGGTGGATTATTTTTACTTACAGAGCTATATGAACTTTGCGACCTTTTGCCACATTTCAGGCTTCAAACATAACATAACTTAATACTTTGTAGCGCCAGCTTTTACTGCGATTACAGCTATAAGTCGCTTGGGGTATGTCTCATCAGTTTTGCACATCGAGAGACTGAAATTTTGCCCATTCCTCCCATTCCGCAAAACAGCTCGAGCTCAGTGAGGTTGGATGGAGAGCATTTGTGAACAGCAGTTTTCAGTTCTTACCACAGATTCTCTATTGGATTCAGGTCTGGACTTTGACTCGGCCATTCTAACACCTGGATATGTTTATTTGTGAACCACTCCATTGTTGGAAGACAAATCTCTGTCCCAGTCTCAGGTTTTTTGCAGACTCCATCAGGTTTTCTTCCAGAATGGTCCTGTATTTGGCTCCATCCATCTTCCCATCAATATTAACCATCTTCCCTGTCCTTGTTGAAGAAAAGCAGGCCCAAACCATGATGCTGCCACCACCATGTTTGACAGTGGGGATGGTGTGTTCAGGGTGATGAGCTGTGTTGCTTTTACGCCAAACATAACGTTTTGCATTGTTGCCAAAAAATTCGATTTTGGTTTCATCTGACCAGAGCACCTTCTTCCACATGTTTGGTGTGTCTCCAGGTGGCTTGTGGCAAACTTTAAACGACACTTTTTATGGATATCTTTAAGAAATGGCTTTCTTCTTGCCACTCTTCCATAAAGGCCAGATATGTGCAGTATACGACTGATTGTTGTCCTATGGACAGAGTCTCCCACCTCAGCTGTAGATCTCTGCAGTTCATCCAGAGTGATCATGGGCCTCTTGGCTGCATCTCTGATCAGTCTTCTACTTGTATGAGCTGAAAGTTTAGAGGGACGGCCAGGTCTCTGTAGATTTGCAGTGGTCTGATACTCCTTCCATTTCAATATTATCACTTGCACAGTGCTCCTTGGGATGTTTAAAGCTTGGAAAATCTTTTTGTATCCAAATCCGGCTTTAAACTTCTCCAACAGTATCTCGGACCTGCCTGGTGTGTTCCTAGTTCTTCATGATGTTCTCTGCGCTTTAAATGGACCTCTGAGACTATCACAGTGCAGGTGCATTCATACGGAGACTTGATTACACACAGGTGGATTCCATTTATCATCATTAGTCATTTAGGTCAACATTGGATCATTCAGAGATCCTCACTGAACTTCTGGAGAGAGTTTGCTGCACTGAAAGTAAAGGGGCTGAATAATTTTGCACGCCCAATTTTTCAGTTTTTTATTTGTTAAAAAGTTTGAAATATCCAATAAATTTCATTCCACTTCATGATTGTGTCCCACTTGTTGTTGATTCTTCACAAAAAATTACAGTTTCATATCTTTATGTTTGAAGCCTGAAATGTGGCAAAAGGTCGCAAAGTTCAAAAGGGGCGAATACTTTCGCAAGGCACTGTATTTGTTGTTTATGATTGTTATTATATGTCTTGAACAACCATCTGATTCCCTGCTTATTGGCACACACTCTTACTTTCACATAAAGAAAATCTATGGGGACAATATTAAGATCATTTGATAATTTAGTTGATCAATTACCCCAAGAGTTGTTTTTATTGGCAGTGCAGTCAAGCATCTGGAAAGGCCAGAGATCTATATTGAGGAAATAAGCCAATGCTTTACTATTTTCTAAATTGTGTTCAGTTTGGTCAAGCAGCTTCAGTTTTGGTGTGCATTTCAAACTTACATAAGGTTGGTTTGTTGTTCAAGAGAGTCAAACAATTGACTCTGGAAGCGTAATGATCTCAGTGACCTACTGAAGTCTCACTACAATTATTCTCACAGCTCAGACCAATGCCATTTAAAGTGATTTTGCAGCTGGATAGCAATTGCAGAGCAATTATAGATTAAGAAAACATTTGTGTCAATGAATTAATGGCAGGCCATTGACCAAAGAGTCCAGCAGCTCAACACCAGGTGAAAGACTGATTGTTTGGTTTAACCGCGGGCCAGCACAAAAAGAACACATTGGGTACAGTGGGTTCACTTTTTTCCCAACATTTGTCTTTGTAATGAGATGA
Organism: Perccottus glenii; assembly: GCA_024416835.2. Classification (NCBI taxonomy): domain Eukaryota; kingdom Metazoa; phylum Chordata; class Actinopteri; order Gobiiformes; family Odontobutidae; genus Perccottus; species Perccottus glenii. The sequence continues at coordinate 24,017,049 of CM044554.2, forward strand.
AATTTTCGGATGGGGATCTGCCATTTGTGCAAAGCAGTTGTGTTCCAGTAACTTTTGCGTTGACCCAGAGGTGATTTGACTTCTCTTCAACTCACACATTTAAAGTAATGAGTTAGGACTAACACCATAGAAAGCAGAGAGAACTTCCATTTCACAATCAAATGAATTTTATCTTGCTATTATAAATGTAGCAAAGCAAAGTGCTGTCAAATAGGGACAGTGAGTGAGCCACATCTCCACTATACTTTCAACTCATCTCATCTCTGCATTTAATAAAGACATATGTTTTTCTTTTTTCCTAACTCAAGTCATACGACATGCCTCACAAGCCAAGTTTGGCGTTAAAATAAGCTTATTCAGCTACACTTCATTATAGTGTGCTTGAAAAAGAGCAGGCTCTTTTAGCTAAATCACACACCGACTTCCCCATAATGCATCTCTGCTCTGTTGGTTGGTTCTCTTATACAAGTTGTTTGAGTAGTGCCGGCTGAAGCCAGCAGTAATGATGAGGTGCAGTGTGCCAACCGCGTGCTGGGCGCTGTCTCACCACGGCCCCCGTGGGGCTGCAGGCTGTCTGTGCATAGACACCTTGCTGTTTAAATGGGACTGGAAACGGGCACGGGATTAGAAAGACTTGGAAAATATATGTTGTATTCACAAATCTTTCCTGAATTGGTGATATGTACAAACAAGTGCACAACAACAGCAGCAAAGAGTGAGCACTCCATGTGTGACTTTACCAGGGAACAATGTGACCTCAAATCAATAGTATAATCACTTTATTGGCAATAGTATAATAAATTTGAACATTTTAGAGTGACAATTACTGGAACATTATTTTGCTTTTGTTCTCAAATACCATTCTAATGATATATATTTTTGTGATTAAAATGATGAAATCCATTCATTATTTCTTTTGGCCTTAAAGAAATATTCTAATAGAAATCATGGGTAAGATTACAGTGGGGTCATTTTTGTATTAATTACCCTCACTTTACCCCAGAGGTCATAAAAGTTAATTGAAGTGTTTTTTATTGTTTCTTTGTTATCCTCCTTCGTCTCTGTCTGCCACTTAAAGCTCCTCTCTGTTGACAGCTTTGCTCTGCAGAAAAAAGCTCTGAATTACTGAGTAAAAGGGAAAAAGAGAGCAAATAACAGCTCTTCGAATGTTTGGATTGTGAAACCAGAACATTAGTACAAACCATAATGGCTGGCCCAAAGAGCCCAGTGCTTCTCCAGACCTTTACTCTCACAGGCAATGATGTAACGCCAGCCATTTCTTATGAACCATTCGCTTGTTGCACTCCTCAAAGTCTATTTATACCTTCTACAGCTACTCAAAATAAAGCTGCCTATGTTAGACTGATGCCATTTAAATAGCCTGTTTGTTTAAGACGGGGAAATTAGATGATAGTTTATGGTAATAGCAAGTCAACAAAAATTATAATTTAAAGATTTTTATTAATTCAGATATACAAAAAAGATAAATGATGTATGATAGTTTTAAAGGTGACTCAGAATAGATGGGGTGGTAGAATACTAAGGGATGTTGTGATCAAGACCAAGTCAAGACTAAGATGTTGAGGCTGAGGCACATGGGAAGAGGGATCTTCAAGTACAATACCTTGAACTTGTACTCATACTAGTTTGAGCTCCCCCCCTTGTCTCTGCAGCACTGAAATATTTTGGTATAAATTACACTGATAAAAAGGAACATTGTAATTAAAGATCTGTAAAATCAGCATGGCACTTAATTATGTGTATAGCTTATATAATATTAGGCACTTGGTATAAGCAAGTACTCAATTTTAAGCATCTATACTCGTTCTGAAGAAAGTGGTATTAGGACATCCCTAGAAAAGAAACAAGGGGACAGTTCTGAAGTAGCCTGGACACCCATCCTAATTGTTTTTCCTGTTCTATACTCTATACTCATGTGGAGGGTGCTCTGGAAGTATGGGGTATTCCATTGCTGGCAGTAAGTCAGACTTGTTCCCGGTGCATGTTAGACTCCGGCAGGGCTGGCTTTGGTCACCGGTCCTGTTCATTATCTTTATGGACAGAATTTTTAGGGCCAGGGGCTGGAGGGAGTTTGATTTGGGTACCACATGATTGTGTGTCTTGTTTTTGCAGGTGATGTTGTCATGTTGGCCTCATCAGACCAGGGTCAGCGGCCGAAATTAGTTTTCTCCACAGAGTCGCTGGGCGCTTCCTTAGAGATAGGATGAGGAGCTCGGTCACTCGGGAGGAGCTCAGAGTAGAGTTGGTGCTCCTCCACATCGCCAGAGGCGCCAACTGAAGTGGCTCGGGCATCTGTTCCGGATGCCTCCTGGACACCTTCCCGGGGAGGTGATCAGGGAGCGTCCCACCGGGAGGAGGCCTTGAGGAAGACCTAGGACATGCTGGAAGGACTATGTCTCTCGGCTGGCCTGGGAACTCCTTGGTATTTGCCCGGAAGAGCTGAAGAAATTGTCTGGGGAGGAGGAAGTCTGGGTGTCTCTGCTGCCCCCGGGACCCGGCCTCGAATAAACGTAAGAAGATGGATGGATGAATGGAGGGATGGATGATTTAAAGACAGAATTAGTCTGGTCTCTGTGACTCTGAGGGGGTGGATCCATCAGATGTAGATTAAACTGTTTCTGAACACAATTATAAAAAACAATCAGAAAACAGAGGCCAACACACACTTAATAAACTGCCTTTGGATTAACAAAATATGAAAAAAATATAACCAGTCTCAGAAACAAAGCATTGTTTATTGTCCACCTCATTTAGATAAGCAGTAATAATAGATACAATTTCTATGATTGTTGTCATTTGCAGAGATACATGACACATTTCACTTTGCAAAGTGAATAGACTGGTCATACTCCAGTCTCACACCGTTAAAAAACATTGTGTTAGCACAAAGGAGGGCAGAGTTAAAAATGAATAGGAATGAGGCATGTTTTTGGCTTCGTTTGAAAATACAATCAAAATATTAGAGCTGAACAATTAATCTGTTGTAGGGTTGCTTGTTCTTGGTTTAAAATCCCTCTTGTCCTCTATGTCAAAGACAGAGGCGGAAGAACTTTACAAAAGTTGTCTTAAATCGCTACTGAGCAGTGCATGTGTGTGCACAGCACTTGTGTTTGTGGTGCCAATCAGGCCTCAATGTAAACTGCCCAGCAGAATAAACAAGTCTGTCTGTGTTCATAGTCTGTAATTAAAGCCGTAAAAAAGTGCACACGCATGCAGTAACAGCACACGTCATGGCTCTCAGCGGCTGTGTTTCTCAGACCTCAGCATGAGCCTGACAACAGCTGACCCAAACCACCTATGGCTTCTTTGCACAGTTGTATATAAATATATAAACATAAAGCATAAAAAGGCAACATCCATAAAGCTGCGTAGGCATAGGGCTTGGCTTGTTTGAGTCGAGTTAAAAGTGTAGGATAAATGGTGTGTAATAACATACAGCTTTCCTTTGTAGTCACTTTGTCGAAGCTGCCTTCAGAGTGTTCCAAGTATCAGCTTTGATTATATTGGCTTATGGTGAAGTGTAATCAGACCTACTGAGGGCTACAAAGCCACCTCTGCCATAAAAATAACCTAGACATTTGAAAAGAGCTCATCATCCCAAACCTGCCAAGTTAAATGAAGACATACTCCAGTGGCCTATAATCTACTATGAAGTAAGTTTGTACTCTGAGTCAGCCACGAGACCTCACAGCTTAGACATGACTGCTATCTTTGTGGAAGTTTTCACCGACATCTACAGGCAGTAGAGCAGTAGATTATGTGGATTAGTTTCATACGAGAGCTAGTGTGGAAGTAAAGACTGGGCCCAAGAAGCCTGGCTCCCATTGACTTATATAAAAAAAAATATATATATAAATAAATCATTAAGCCAATATACAGTATATATTATATAACAAAGTTATGTCTTAAGTTGTGAGCAAGTGAACTTAACATGTCTTGAGTATATTGGAACTTCTCTCGGTGTGCTTAGATAAAACACATATTTAAGCACAAGTAAAGCACAAGTTACTGTATGGTCTTTGTTGAAAGGCATGCATCCAAAAACACCATTTTCATCTAAAAACACATGTGCACCCAGTTATTAATGTAGATATCAGTAACCTTATTGGCTGTTAGCATCATTAGCTAAGTACACTATTTCTATGGCAAAGGCTTTTTTTTCCAGGGTTTATAGGTGGCATCACAGTCTGTTGGTCCACTGTTCTTACAGTCTCTATGTACATCACTTTTTCACAGTAAGCATGCTACTTGTTGTTTTTTTTATGAGTGCCTTGTATGCAAGCAGACAGATTCTCAGAAACAGAATGTGTAACCTAAACTCTTCACGTTGTGCACTCTATATACTATATATATGTTACCACACGTAAAAGAAGGTAAATGCTGACACAGTAAAGTCTGTTTGTGTGTTCATTAATGGGAGTGTGGATCAATGCATACACTTGCACGTTTGTGTATTTCAATAAGGCTACATGTCTTCTGAGAGGCTCTCATTTAATATGTTGTTCCTGACCAGATTTTGCCCTCTGGTGGCACAGCCCAGACAGTGCTGTTATTTGCCACTCACTGCCAAAGAAAAACCATCATCGATAGGTATGTGACCATGTTATGGTCAAATTAAATCTTAATCGTGTTTTTACATTTTACATTTACACAGTAAAAGTCAACTTTAAAATACAAATGTAAAAGTAATTAATTACAGATTAGTGTCATGGCACAATGCCAAAATTTGCTCCAGTACCATAACTTTATCCCAGTGATGATGATGATGATGATGATGGATGAATTAAATGCAGAGAATTCAATCAACTAGGCATAACTTAAAAAAAAAAAAAAAAAAAAAAATAATATATATATATATATATATATATATATATATAGATCCTAAAAACATTAAAATAATATCCTAAAGTTAATGTTTATTTATTTATATTATTTTGCTTAGTCCCGTTAGGGACAATGGACAATGGCCAAGTCGCAGGGTTGACACTTTAGACAGATAACCATTCACTCTCACATTCTTTTACTGTGTCGGCCAGCCTGGGGACCTTATCCTCAAGTTGAGTTTTTTATTTGACATAAAATAAGGAGAATAGTGTGTGTGTCTGGATTAACAGATATTCCACTATGTCACAAACAAAAATGTTACAAACACAAATTTACATCACAACTTAAAGTATATTTTTGAGAAGTCCTATGTAAGTTTGCAGTAGCATGTGCTATGGGTATGTAGCATTTAGCTTTGTTTTTCTATAGCATGTTTTCATCTTATAGTATAGTATAATTTCAAGATGCCTAAATCTGAAGGGCATGCTCATTGTTTGGGCTCAGTGTCTATCTACTCTACCATGGGTACATCCAACACAAGCAGCTCTGAAGATCATCTCTTGCAGCCAACCATGAAGGTCTTATCCAAACTGAATGAGTGGCTCCACGCTCGGCCATGTGTGTTTGTGTACAAGTGCATTCATGCATGGTATATGTACGTCTGTGCTTGTGCGTCAGTCACCAAACAAAATCCTCTTGAAGCCAGGGATGGTCCTGGAGTCCCACGCATTTCCCATGCTCACTCACACCAAGCAGTGAGCCATATCACATGCAGTGTCCTGCTCCCAGCTTCCCTGTCATGTCCTCTTGTCCTCTCCTTTTCATTCCCTAACCCGTGTCGTCACCACGGCCATTATCATCCCACTTTGTTTTCAGATGATTTTCAGCCTGACCTCATCTTTGGAGGAGGATAATTACCAAATGTTTTAACTCTCGTTTCCTAGTGCTTTTTGTTTTGGGGCTTTAAATCTCTCGCTGTCCTTTCCCCTTTTCTGACCTCTATACATACATGAGTACATAGCGCCATTGTTTACAAGTAATCACTGTAATCTCTCACTTTTGGAGGAGTTGGCAGGCCACACTTTATGCAATGCCTCTTGGAACATTGTGTCCATGCAGTGCTAGATGTTTAAGAGTGGTGAACGTGATTGCAGAGAATGTGGCATGGTTTTGCAGAATGCCAGCCTATTAAGTTCAGTCATACCAAAGCTATATTTGTGCTCTGGACACTGTGCCAATTTACAAAAAAACAAAATAAACTAAAACGTTCTGAACATTTTTACACTAAAACATGGGTAATAGCACAACTCTGAGCAGAAACTATTCAGTTTATGTTTTGCTCTCGAAATGATACTTTGATGAGTGAGCACAGACACAGTGACTGCTAAGTGGCCACATGCTCGTTTCAGTAGTGACCTGGTTAGTGAACGACACACAAGCAGGTGGTCAGTGAAGGTAGGGCAGAGAGAGACTGGGGGGTCCCAAGCGGGTCAGGGCAAACGGGAGCACTGCTGGTATGCCACTCACCTTCAGTATGTAAAACACTATCCCTGTGGAAGTGACACTGGGAAAGGGGTCAAACACGACTGTCCTGCCCCAGTGTAGATCACATAACTGGGGCAGCACCACAACGAGCCTGCCTCAGCTGCAGACGTGAAGCTGAAACCTAAAAAACCTCTTCTCAAAAAAACTGACTGGTGTGGCACTTCACAGGTTGGAAAAAAAAGTTTAGAATTAAATATAGAAGTAGGCACCAAAATAAGAAAATTTTTAAAAGGTGTATAATTATGCATCACTTTATGTGTGAGCAGCAGGACAAGTCCCTACTGACCTTTAGTATCTCATTATGGTCAACAATAATCCTTGCATTGTTGAAATTTTTCACATTAAAAATAATAATAGATTTTCTTACATTTTACATTTTAACGCACTATAATATTAAGACCAGATTAAGATACAGATGCATTGTTATGTCTATTCCTTTCTTCAAATAAATAAATGTTGGTCAACTTGTGACACAGGTTCTGAGCAATACACCTTTGTTTTTTGTACTACTATATTTTGTTCACTTTTAATTTAATACAATGCATGCTTGGACCCACACCCATAACTGGGCTGCTCATTCCTCAGTAACACCCATCACTGCCCCTACGTGTCAGTTTAAAGGAGTGGCATTTGGGGAATGCAACTCATGTCGTACGTGCCTTGAGGTTGCCACAGAAATTGAGCACTTAGGTGTAAAGAAATGCCAGTCAGACTCTCCATGGTTCCCTCAGTCCAGCTCCTGGTAGTGTGCTTGCCAGGTCTGGGCTCAGGAATGCTGTGCCCATCTGTCAACATCGAGCTGCCTTCTCTGGCAGATGTCACAGAGAAGATTTTGTAACCTGGCCCTGGGTGGATTTCATAACCTTGTCTGGCAGCGTGCATGGCCCCTGGGCTGCAGGAAGATAGTATGCCCTTATTAAGGATGTGTGTAGTAGTGGGGCTACAAGGGTTATGCATCCAAAATGAGCTCTAATCACATTCTCCAAAAGCATCAGTTTCCTCAAAGCTTAAAAGAATGTAAAGATTTCAGTTCATTCAACTTCAAACACTCACTAACTGTTTGATGTAGGGATATTGCTGGTTAATGCCGTTAAATGATCCTAGTTTACATAGCACATTTTTTAATAAGGTGGACACTCCCAGGTGAGAAAATTTACCATGGAGGAGCTCAGAGTAGAGCTGGTCCACATCAGCTGAAATGCACTGAGCATTTCTTCAAAAGCCTCTTGGACACCTTCGTATTCATCTCCCACTAGGGGAAGGTCCTGGGGCAGATTCAGGGCATGCCGGAAGAGCATTGTCTCTAGACTTGGGATCAGTGTTTCCCAGAAAAGCTGGAAGAAATGTCCAAGGAGAGGTATGTGTAGGCCTTTGACTGCTGCCTTAGTGAGCCTCCTCAGAGAAAACATTTCAAAAACTTTATTGTGGTTTTGGGACTAAACAGAACCAACATTTTTTACAATGAGAAATCTTCTACTGCTGCCTTCAGTCTACTCTTCTCTGTAGTCCTCCAGCTGGCAATGATTTTAGAAACAACTTTAAATGATTTTAGATCATTGCTTAGATTAAATATTTTAGATTATATCGCCCCTTTAAACCTTTCCCTAGACAACACCTGTACTTTCTTCTTTCTGTCCATCCGTCCATAACACCCAGCCCTCCTGCTCAATATCTCGTCCCATTCTGCTGTTATGGCTGTGATGTTAATAATGAATGGTGTTCTCTATGTGGGACCTGGACATGTGCACAGCCGAGGGAGCACCACCTGAGTAATGATTCTGTCTGTGTGAGTCTCTCTCTTCCACACACACACACACACACGGCTGACCTGCTGGGAACAGGGTCTCGCTGTATCAGGCCTCTGTGGCAGGGGCAATTAGAAAGGTCCAAACGGAGCACAGGCTCTCTCTTATACTGTCCCCATTAGAGAAGAGGACAGGAGAGGACACACATAGATATGTCTTTAATAGTGGATGTCACTAACAAACATACTTAAATGATCAAATAAGCAGAAACTAGCCTGATAGATAAATAAATAATGAGATGCCAGTCAATGTCACGTCATGCACAACATCTAATTACTTTTCATTTGTCCCAAAAAAATAAACTTAACTCTGAAGCCTGGGCATATACAGTCTATCAGCTGTATAGTGTTTACCACCAGTCTAAAGACAAGTCTTCAGAGGTACCACAGGTACCTCAACAGTGAGGGTTGCTGGATTGAGAGCTAAATCACAAGTTCATGGCTCTATTTAGTCAGACAACTTAATAAAATAGTAGTGCTTCCACTGCTTTCAGAGGGCTACAGAAAGTTAGACATAGAGCCTCTGAAAATAGAGAGTAAGTAAGATCTCTCTCTCACTCTCTCTATGAAAGTTGGTAGTGCTGAGTGTCATCAAGCGGGGTAGCTAACAAAGCACTAATTTCTAACATGGCTCAAACACGATGCTTGTGGTTTGGACTGATGATGCAGCACAGGGGTCTGGGCAGAGAAGGGGCTAGGACAAGTCATCATTTAAATTGAATCAAAAAATGAAACTTTCAGAATTGTACTTTCTTTCACCAAGCTAACTTCAACAAGCTTTGGCCATAAATTGCATTTCATCTGTTAAATTACATTCCCGCACCAGTTTAACCTGCTCAACAAAGTGCTGAGTGGCTGCCAAAAGCAAATCCTGCAGGTGTCCCTGAAATACCCAGTCAAAAGCTGAAAATAATGGGCTCAAGTTGGATCTGTCCAAGCACGGTGTTGGTGCCAGGATGACAAAACAGTGAGCACACAATTAGAGGTGATGAAAAATGATGCAGTCATTGAATGGTGCTTTTTTTTTTTTTGCTTTTGTTTGTGCGTTTGTAGTATAATCAACCAGAACATTCATTATTTGTACCACAGAACATCTCCACAATGCCAGTGTCTTCCTCCTGCAGATCTGAGAGGTGATAGAGGACTCAACCTTGACCAGGGACGTGCACGGTGTCCAGTGCAAGATGTCCTCATCTCTACCATGAATTATCCACCAGGGCCAAGAGTGGTAATCAAGCTGCTGCTGCAAACCCCATTACAACGTTGGTCATTTAGCCTATTAGCAATGCTCTTACCTCATTTCTTGGTCAACTCGCATTGCATGGAAAACAGAGCTGTCAGCATGCTAAATGGGCTCGGAGTTGGCTGAAGGAATTAAGAGCCAGCTGATACAGCACGGACAGTGTGACCTGGGAGACATGGGCAAATATTGGAGTTTGTAATCTGGAATAAGCAGAAACAGACGAACAAAAGTTTAGTCTTGACCGACACACGTCAATGTTGTGACATTATGTACATTATTTACATTATGTATTTAAGTATTCAAAGACATGAGTGTGATACTATTGGGGCAGTCTTAGGTGCTATGATGCTGCCCTCTTGTGGCCATTTCCCTTATTAATTCTGTTTTCACACTACAGAGCCGCCCCTAAAGAAAATTTAGCATTTGCACTGCAATTTGTATTGACTCAAATATATTTTATTGTTTACCAAAGAGAGGGAACACTAGAAAAAAAAAATCAATACACAAAATAACAAATGAAATGCCATGGTACAGATGCAGTGTGCAAAACAGAAGAAACAGAGATAAATGCCACAGTAGTGTCACAGGACATATGCATGGCCTTAAACACTCTAACATAAATCTCTGTAACAACAACCCCTATGCTTGTCTTACAAAATGTACTATAAACCTAATTAATAAATATATCTTTACATGTGAAAGCAGACATTTCAGAACTGTTTACACAGAGGAAATAAAGTTTAAAAGCAGAACAGAGAAAAGAAACAAGGCCCTCCTGTATAAAAATAATTTGAACAATACAATCATTATACTCCTTTTAAATGTGATTGTTTGATCTTTGCAGTGAGATTCCCTGAACTTTTTCAATACTATTACCAAACCCATTGACTGAGATGTTTCAAAAATGCATTGGCCAACATTCCCTCTTCTTAGACCCTCCATTGGGGTAAGAAAAACTCCAAAAAAAGAGAAACCTCAGGGAAAACCACAAAAGGAAGAATCCTCTTCCAGGACGGACAGCCATGCAATAGATGTGTCCAGGACAGTTGAAAACAACATAAATGTACACATAATAAGTATATTTATAGAACCAATAATTATCTAAAGTCTTGTTGTAATCAACAAAATACGTTTGTGAAATCGACCCACTGAAGCTTTGTGTTTGACACCCTGTCAGCGTGCCACAATCTGCCCCTTTAAAACCCTTCATCACTTCCTGTTTGATACATGGGGATCTGACCCCAGACATCTGCAGGCACCAGGGGCCGTAGACAAAACTAGAGTCTGAGCCATCCTCGTGGGTCCCCAGAGTCTCTTAACATCACCTTGAACCCAGCAGACCACTGTGTGAAGCTGTGCCAACCTTGTAAACCTGACCTGGGACCAGGCAGAGGGAAAGTTGTTCCCTTCATCACGGACAAGACAAATGATGTACGAACAGATGCCACTTCACATGCCAGTTACTGTTAGTTTCCATTTGCTTTTATCAGCTGATGCTTATGATTATAATAATGACACATGATACACAAAGCAGTTAAGAATGCTACATGAATAATCACCACAAAAAAACATGTTCTGAAATAAATTATATTGAAAATTTTGAGGATAATAGATTGACGTGAAAGGTTGTGTTTACATTTAGATGCCACATGGGGGCATTATTGCTCAAAAGGGAGGTATGGGAATGACACAAGGCCAAATGGTCAAACATCCAGCTCAAGGACCAGCAAAACCACATCAGTCATGTCTAAATATCAGCCAGTTCAAGTTCATCAAATCTGCGCCAGTTACTAATATTATATGAAAGAATTCCAGGGGGCAGCGTGAGAGTGCAGCTGCCGAGGCCCGACCTTGCACTGTGAGGAAACTGGACTGGATCAGTCATTGATGGAGCAATACGTGAGGGAATTGAGAGGAACACTGTGAAATATAATAAACTCTTCAAAAGAAAGAGACAAAAACAGGTGCAGAGAAATTTCCAGTGGATCATGCGAGAGTTGGGCTGCATCGCACAATATGCTGTAAGAATGATATACTGTAAGAATATAGCCTGTAGTTGTAGGTAGTTTAAACGCTTATCTGGAGACTTTTAGTGCTCATTGATGAAAAAAAAGTCAAATCCACATTTACCACAGCATTTGAATGTGTTTAACCACCTGTCTTAATTTTTTATTTTCTTCAGAGAGCTACACACTCAGAAGCATCCCTCCCCACCATTGGAGTAAAATGATCAAATACATGCAGGTACTTTCACAAATACAGTCAAATCATCTCCTTATTGTTCCAGGGACAGCAGCTTAGAATAAAAGAGGTTTTCATTGAATGAGCATTAATTTCCATGTACAATCCAATACATACAAAAACCCAGTGTCTATATCAACAATAATAACGTGAAGTCTGTCAGTGTCAGTGAGTCTTTCTTAAATAACAATGTGTGGGCTGCTGCCTCTCATTACGTGAGCCCTTTGCTAAAATCAGTGTTTTTAGTCATAGCTTTTCTCTCTATGTTATTCCATGTAATGTTATAAATTGTCTGAGTGAGCAACACAAACATCTGTGTTTGCATATGTCCAAAGCAACTTACATTAATCTTCCATAATGTTTTTTGTTTGTTTTTGCTACAGAATAAAGAACAAAACTGTATTTTTATTAATTCTATTTTTTTATATCGAATGACTGTAATAGCTATAATTATAGTAACATTTTATTTTGATGCTATAGTGGTCTATATAATTTAGAGAAGGTACAGCCTTAGTGAAAACACTGTTTGAAGCTATGATCTCATATGATCCTAGTGCAAAACTAAAAAAAAATGTCTAAAAACGACATTTCTCTTTTGCACTTTGTGGAGCGCCTGGGGGTTTTTGATTAGAGCTGTGAATCCTGCCTGGATTATATCCCATTAGGCCCCATTAGTGTCAGTTAGTCTCACTGAACAGTTAATGGATCCAAATGCTGTAGAAAGAAAAAACAAGTGACTTCTTGAGCGGCGTCTTGTCACACACCTTTAGACAGGATGCAGACATTTTAATTTGCCCCACAACAAACCATGCAGACAGATGCGCGCGCACTGAGGTCCAGTGCCACGCGAACCTCAAAATACCCACGCGTTTCGTGCAGCGGAAGTTTTTAAGCAACCTTATCAGTGTCTTTATCTGCGCTGGAGATGTGCTGCAGAAAGACAGGCCAAAGGGGCGCGAGCTGCTGTGGGCCAGCGTCAGGACAGGAACCACATGCCAGGCCTGTCATCTTCAATTTACAGTCCGCGCTATAAATTAGTGTCCTACACAAGTCCTATACTTAAACGCGTTAATGAAACTTTGCCAACTCGTCTCCATTAAAACCGAGCAGATGATATCAGTCACTGTGAAGACATTTCTTTGTGTCTTGTGTACTTTATTTCCCCAATTATTAACAGGACTTAGTCCATTGTTGATTCTTGCTGTGCCTGAGAAAGACTCTACAGACATTCATCAGTTCTCGAGGCGCACAAATAGTCTTTTAAAATATAAACACCATCGGCGGCGCAGGGGCCAGAGCGAGCCATTTAGCCCGTGGCTGCGCTAAACGCTGAAGATAAAACAAACGATAATACTGTCTGTCTCCTCTGTGGCCGGCTCCATACGCATTAATGGTGGGGTTTAGTGCCAAGCAGAGCAAACTCAGACCGTGCGTCATGACGCATAGACATCTTGTCATATTCATATCACATCCTCAGAAGTGTGGACTACAGTGAGGCTTCAGATATTAATACTGCATTTAAGAGAAAAGCTTGGTTTCTAGACTTTTTTGCTTTTAAACCCGAAGTGTCACATTTGGCACTTTAAGTAGCCTGCAGCAGTGTGTGTTTGTGGTGTGTGTCCGTCTGTTATCACCGGCTGATAAGACAGACAGTGGCTCCAGAGTCCCTAACCAGACACCAGCAGAGTGTGTTGCTGCTGGTTTCAGGTTCCTTGTCCAACCTGTTGTCTCCATTTCCTCTCGGATGGGGGACAGACAGACCCCCAACCCATACACACTCACAAGATGTGCACACGTCCAGGCCCAGGGGTTATCTGTCATATTAACCCCTGTTAAATGGTCTTTAACCAAAATCATCATCTGCTAACTCATGGGATGTAGGGTTAAGCTTCTCACACCAGCCATTTCAACATTTTTATTTACGAGTGTTTGTGTTGGAATAGTGTAAACATCCGTCCACATGTTGTTTCAGGAATGGAAGAAACATGTTTGTGTAATGCATAATACTGCAATGGCATACATTTCCACCCTGTATAAAACAATATTTATGGCATACATTTGTACAAGTAAAAATTGAAAGAGATATTTTTGGCATGTTGTTGGATGTTTGGGTGAATATTGTTGGGGAAATAAAGAAGACTGCAGATTGTGAAGCAATAGCAGATACTGGAAAATGAATCCAGTAAAATTAAATGCGCAATATCCAATCAGTTTATTGTGGTTAATAGAAGATTAATTTATTTATCTGCTTTCTATATTAAATGTCAGTAAAATGCCGTTATAGACTATTTTCTTCAGGACATTGATATGCCATGCGTCAGTGATTTATGGAAAGGTTTACAACTCTCCTGATACAACTCTATGAAAGTTTGACTCCAGATGGCATGTGTAGAAGGAAGCTGTGGTAGTTTCTTTAGTTGAGGTTATATCTAAGCGACTGATGAGTCAAACTGCTTAAGCCTTGTCTCTTCATAGTATGCAATAATAACAATTCCTAACTTGAGTATAGAGCAATATTTTATTTGACTCAATTGCAATTAAAAATAACTTTTATTTTACTTCAACTTGAGTAATATTACTTAAGTAAGAGTACTTTTGATTGAGTATAGTAAGTTAGAAGCCGTTTGAAGCAACACCATATACTTTTCAAGATGTATAGCCACTAAAAGACTAAATGTGACATATACCACACAGTTGTTACCTTGAATATCTCATATATGCTAGCTGTTGTTCTTTTCTGGCTCCATACTTTGAAGTCAATTGTAAATTGCATAGTATTACTGGTGTGTGATTGTACCTAAGGCTGGATTTTGTCATTGTTAGACCATGAATTAAACGCATGTGCAGCATCAGGCCTAATACAGATAACTGAATGAGTGTACTGTGCACACTTGCCCCATATGAAGGGCCCATCTCCCCCTCCTCCCGTCTGCGTCACAGAGGGAGGCCAAGCCAAAAGTTTGGCGCAGGAGTTGACATTCAAAATGCACACTTCAGTCCCAGTAAACACGGGCAGGAGCCAGAGGAGGGTCGTTGACTTCGTGTTGCCTTCAATGACTCCATAAGCGATGTTCCCCAGCCCCAGCACGTCCACTCCCTTCTCCGTAAAGGACATACTAAACCTGGAGCAGGCCCAGGACGTCCTAGTGTCTCATCTGGACGTGTGCGCCTCCACTTTATCCACGTCTTCCACATCCTCGTGCATGATGCAGGCCCACATGAAGCACGAGCCTCTACGGGACATGGGTGCGCTTTTTGGGGAAGACCTGAACCAGACCAAAGCCAGCGGTTGCAGAGGAGCACACGCGCTGAACTTTACCACTGCCTTTTATGGGAAGTCTGTCCTGGACGTGGATTTGGAGAAGGACGTGAACACGGACGCGTTTGAGGAGAAACTCTCTAAAGGTCAGTAAGGGATAAAAAAAAAAAAAAAAGAATTAAAACATTAGCAGAGAGTAAAATTAGGCCTAAATGAGTTTCAGTTTCACTTTAAATCCAGATATTCACACACAATATCTGGATTTAAAATGAGCTATGACGGTTAATATCATTAAAATAAATAACATCGGTGTTAAATTAATATAAAAACGATTAAAGAAGTCGCAGAAAAACATTCGATGACATAAAGTAGCCTAATATAAATAGTAGCCTACTATCATACATTATGATTAATGGACTGGTATATTTAAATTAGTAGTAGCTCCTATTGGTTTTATTTGAGTTTATGTTGTGATCATTTTTGAAGCATTTTAGGAGAAGGTTTACTGAGGACAGAACATAGCTACCTTTTATTAATGCCATTGGGGGCCTCCATTATAAACGTACACAGACCCTATAATAAAGTTAGACTATATTTCTTTACTCTCAAATTAAAAGCTTATTGTTAATGTTTTTAATGAAACAACACAAGGTGATAAGATGTTGTTTTTAATCCTAAAAATATTGTTATATTGTGCAGAGAGGGTATTCTCTGGTAAGAATTGTTTACCTGGGAGTTACTTTTCACATTCTTTCCTGTTTGTTATTAAAGCAGTGGGCCTATCTAAAATTTGAAAACATTTGAAAAACACTTAAACACTTAAAATCATTCCAATTTGAAGGATTATTGTGAAGCAGTAAGATTCTGTTTATTGTGTATCCCTTGGACACATTTTCCTCAGACATATAAGGGTTTAGTATGAGGGCATGTCCCATTAGGATTCAATCACTAATCTGAATCAAAAGATGATCAGAGATGGATCTATGTGGACATCACTGTGCGTTTGGACAACAGGCCCATAACCATTTCAAGAGCCTGCTGCAGTAATGTTGCATCATAATCTCAGCCCTTGTGAATTAAACTTTGATTATTGTAGTTATAGACTGTAACTCTGATACATTTTGCTAAAATGACTTACAGTTGTCCCTTAGTCTTCATTTTGATAAAATAAAATACAATCTTTATTTTCTTCCTCCCATTAGAGGAGTTCAGTGCGGTAGACCCCACGGACGTCCTGAAGACCGAGGACCCGGAGCGTCCCCTAAAACCGCGGAGGCGCCGGAAACCCCGTGTGCTCTTCTCCCAGGCTCAGGTGCACGAACTGGAGCGGCGCTTCCGGCAGCAGCGCTACCTGTCCGCCCCGGAGCGGGACCACCTGGCGGGGCTCCTTAAGCTCACGCCCACTCAAGTCAAGATCTGGTTTCAGAACCGGCGCTACAAATGTAAGCGGCAACGGCAGGACCAGAGCCTGGAGATGGTCTCTCTGCCGCCGCCCCGGAGGGTTTCAGTCCCGGTCCTGGTGCGCGACGGGAAGCCGTGCCTCGCTGCGGACTCTGCCGCCTATAACCCGTCCTACGGCGTGAGCCACATCAACCACTTCACCTACAACAACTACCCCGCCTTCACCAACTACACGGGCCCCGGCTGCAACACGAACTACGCCTGTACTTACCCAGCAGCCACCGCGCAGTCTGTTCAGGGCTCGTCCAGCAGCAGCAGCTACATGAACTTTGGAGACCTGGGCCCGGTCCAGAGCTTCTCCTCGGGCGGCGTGTCCTCGCTGCACGGCATCAGGACGTGGTGAAGGACCGCAGTGGGACTAGATCCGATCATAGAGGACTGCATGCGTTTGAAAAGACTTGGTTATTTAAGTAACTAACTTTCGATAGATGCTCGTTTAGTTCAACACTCCTTTTATTGATTTTGTGGCACTAAATCACGTGTAGCGTTTAATAAAAAATAATTGTACTGTGAAAAACAACTTAAAGATTTTTTTTTAAATGTGAGTTAGGTTATCCAAAATAAAACGAGCGGTTATTTTCAGTGGGTGTAAAAAGTTAATTATTAAACTCAAGTAAAGCCAGAACGCAAAGTCTCTATTTCAGTGTCCGACCTCTCCAAGAAATATATGTTTGAAAATCCACCTGCTTTAAATAAAAAAAAAATAGCTGTTCAGTTTGAAAAGTTGCCCCAAGCAGTCCCGAAAGCAGCTAAAGGACGTTTGGAAAAGCCTCCTTATGGTCTGAGTATGTAGTGATTAAGGGAAATTATAAGTGCACAAAGTTTAATAATAATCTATAGAAGTGACAAGTATTAATTGAATTGTTTCTATTGATGACATGATTCTAAGATAATAAGTAGTTCTACTTTTGTCTCCCAGATTAAACATGTTAAAAACAAATAAAATGAAGAGATGTAGAATTCAAAAGAACATTTATAACAGTGTCAGGACAATTAGTTATTAGTAACGTTTTTATGAACCGTGCCATCTGTAAAAGCTCATGGTTTGTGTTTGGTGTAAATGTTGAAGTGGCCATTAGGACACATCCTTCAATCTGCTTAAACAGGGTTAAAGGTTATTAATAGTTTAGACTTTTTTACAACCCACTGTCAGGAACTTGTACACTAGTTTTAGTTTTTGTTTTAAGGCTAAGTCCGGGACAGAAACAGCAGCAAGCCATGACCTTGACCTGCTCCTGTCTTTAGTTAATGTCTTTTGGACGTGCTGTTACTAGTTTTATTATATTTATTACAGTTTTTATTACAGATTAATTAATTAGTTAGAGTGATGAAGCTGATTTTAATGATTTATGTGACTCAGGAAATGATAGCTGTTTAAACTTAAGTACATTTATTCTAAACATGACCATTTTCCAACAGTAAAAATAACATCCAAATGGCGGAGAAAGGAGAGTTTGTGTCCCGTGTGCGGTCTGTCCCTCAGGACTCCCCTCTCATTGTCTGGACACAAACTGAACACTTGATTGACACTATCGCAGTGCTAAATGCAAGAATAGTGCAATTTGCTTGACAGAGAGGCAAAGGCCTAGTTTAAGTGCATACAAACCGACTCTGCCCAACAGCCTCCACTTTAAACGAGTAAGAGATTCTTAGGCCTCTCTCAACACAGACACTTGTTGTCTTGTACTCTCACAACCAAATATCCCAAACAAAAACATACTTAGGACACGTTCAGACACTGAGTCAGAAGACTTTGTGTTTATTGATAACCAATGCAACAGAAACGTGAATATTTTTAAAATAATGGCAATGACAAGCAGTTGTCATGTGGAGAGCAAGGTCATGTAGCCCCTCTGGCCACCCTCTCCTCTGAGGTGTTGAAAAGGCAACGTCAGATAACAAAGCCACACAAACCTAAAAATATCCGCCCTCACCCTCACTCCGCGTTGGAACGGGAGGCGGGAAACGGGTCAGAATAATCTGCTTTTCCGGGTCTTATCTGAAGAAAGGCCTGGATGCATGTTGCTCTGTCACTGCCAGAGCGAGCGGTGCCACTGCTTTCCTGAGCTTTTCTGCTCAGCTGCAGGACAGAGCTAAACTAACACAAGCTGAGAGTGTCCACACAAAGGGTCATTTTTATTTACAGGGATCATCTTAAGGCCAAATACTGGTGAAGCAGCTGATAATTCAAACACTTAATATAGATTTCCTTTCAAAGCACTTCAATATTATTAGGGTCAAAAATGTAAATTAATTGCTTGAATAAATGCATTATACATTAATGATACAGTACATCATAAATAACAAAGATACAAGAAATTCAAAACTTATGAGTGAGTAAAGAAAAATACAGTGGGTTGTCTAAACCCTGATAAGGTTATGTCATGTTTATTCATGTTGTTAGTAGTACTTGTAAATATACTGTAAGTTGGTGATGTATAAAAACCATTGCATGATATATTATTATTTGGTTTATATTAGATATGATAAATAAAATGTTGTACATTTTGAAGGAAAGACAAATGTGGTCCAACTTATCTTAATTTAAATTGTCAAAGTAATGCACAGCATCACTATTGCACCTGCTAGAAGGATTAGTCAATATGCTCTTCCTAAAAATGTCACAAATGATTCAAATCAATTGATAAATTAGAACAGTAAAGTGAATGTCTTAATATGTTAACCTCAGTTCGCTGATACTGGGGAGTCTACATTACTCTGAACAAAAAATAAATCACACAGTATACAAAATTTTCTATAATTAAGAGAAATGAGTGCCTCCTACAGGTACCTGGCCTACAGGAAGGGAAAGAGTCGCTTCTTAAGGATGTAGAGCACTGTGGCCAGAAAGAGAGCCAAAGCTAGAAAGATGAGCAGTTTGTCTGTGAGCTCCCTGCGGTTGTACTTGGTTATGAGTTTTCGTCCCAGCTGTATTGTCCCAGTCATAGTCTTAAATTCTTCATTGGTCTCATGGATTGTCTTTGAAGACGTTGCTTCAAAACAAAAAGACACAAGTGTTAAATACAGGCTTATTATAAATACAATACATATTAGGTTAGAGTTTAAAAATAAATATTTATTGAAATAGTTGTTTACTTTATGTACAATGATACTAACCTAGTGATGTTGCAGTGTCCTCACTTTGTTGAACTTGCTGCGCCATCATTCGGCTGATGCTCATGAGATTCTCTGTGATACTGCCTGCTGTCTGGGCCAAATCTTCTTTAGTCATCTTCCTGATAATTATTGTAAAAATAATAGTATAAACAAACATACTTTTTATAGGAGGTACACACAAGGGTTTTGATAAGACAAGCTGTACACCCAAAGTTCATAGTGATACCACATAGTTACTCTGCTTAACCAAAGAGGACTGGCTGTCAGCTCACCTCTGTCTCACAGCACTATCTGTTCCATTAAGAAGTGCCTGCTTTTCCATATTGTCAATGGACAGTTTGCTAGCAAGGTTGGCTTTCCTCCAAGCGGTCTGGTTACTGCAATGACACATGCAGAGCACAAGAGAAAACTAAAAATTGTGCAGCTGACACAACAGCAATGGCACATGTTGAAAGAATAATCATGCTCTCACCTCAACATCTGTTTTCTGTGTCCTTCGACCTGACTAACTAGAGCTCGTTTGTCCGACTCTTTGTCTTGCTCCTTCGCTGTCTGCTCCATATCCTAACATAACATGCATGAGCATTTTATTAATACATTATATTGGAGATTTTAAGATGGTCGGTAGGTATTTCTTACTTGAATGCGTAATCTGAGGTTGTGGAAACTCTTTTTGACTTCTGCGTTCAGCTCTGTGAGCCTGCTGTGAGGTCCGGTGCACTCAGTAATATCCTGAAGATGACCAGGTTTAATTTACATTATTTATTTAGATATTGTAAAACAATAGATGGTACTCTATAGTCATCTCTATTGGTTATAACCTCAACTTTTTAGAAGATGATATCATTTTCAGTCATTTCCTTACAAGGTCACATGCTTAGCAAAGCAAATGAAAAATGTTAAAACACTCTTAATGAACACAATATTATTCTCATAAATTTACAATGCATCTTAACCTCGGTCATATTTAATAATCCGTGTTCAATGAAGCAAATGACGACTACAGTTTAGTATATCGTTTATTACAAGACCCGTAACATGAAGACGGTTGCGGCAGCTGTAGCCTACAGAATTTCTTTATGCGCATTCCTCGATGACAGCAAACACCAGCGCCTTCAACGAACGCGCACATTAATCTTACCAAATTATCATTCGCACCTGGATAAGAGCCTTGATTTCCAAATCATATTTGAGGATTTCTTGTTCACATATTCGTACGTGGACATCTGAGGACGCCATGTTGCCAACGTAACACCGGCTTCAGCTACGGAAAGCGAGAGGACTAAAAACGTGCAAAATTAACTTCGCTTTATTAGTCCAAATAGTTTTAGCCCGTCCCAGCGGTTATTTCATTGATGTATTGTATACATTATGTAAATTGGTGAAATTAATAAATAACACAATTTTTTAGTTTCTCTCTGGTTTCATTAACAAAACTGTGTATGTTATAAAAAACGTGCACATGCTATGGCCTACAGGGTTATGTCTACATAAAAATACCATTGTACCTGATATTGTTACTTTACTTACTTTATTAATTTACAAACAATATCTACTTCCATTACAACACCTTCAGATATGTACATTACACTGTAGCAACATAACTATAAATGTATCTTAATAAAGTTAAACACATTTCACAGACAGCTTATCACAAAACAAAATTTGCTTTCATTAAATGAAAAGCACTTTCGACGAGATCAGGCATCAGTCTTCTGGATATATCTTTATTATATAAAGGCACCAATGTGGGATCATATTTAAGGTGATTCAGTTGGTATGACGTCTGCATCAAGAACGCTCTCATTAAACACCACTCTGCTGATAGAAATGTAATAAAAAACAATAAAATGCATGACAATTATGCTCAATGAAAACAACATTTTTAATTTAAAATAAAGAAAGATTACATTTATTGTTGGAAGTATTAGGACCAATGATATCTGAGGTAACTGATGATCTTTGTGTCCAGTGAAGGTCCAAAAAGAGGGTTTAACTGGGCCAGAATAGCAATCAACCAGCTGTAGATAAGAAATAATAGGATTAGCTTACTTTTCACTAAACTTTAAATAAAACAAATACAAAAAACAAAAACAAAGTGCTGCATGGAAACAGGAGCTGTAAAGATTTTAAATGATATTCTAAATACAATGGAAATTGTAGGCCGGGTTCATTTATTCGTGTCTCTGCTGCCCTCTTTTGTCAAAGAAGAAACATGACACCCAAGGCGTTTTATAAATAATTAAATAAAAGAAGAGTTATAACATGGTTACTTTATAATAGAGACAAGTTTAAGGAATACTTACAACAAATAGCAGCAGACTGCAGTTAACACCAGCATTGTGACAATAACTCTGTAAAACAGAGAGATAACTGAATCAGGACACATCAGTACTTTAAATGTTTGGACATACTTGAAAATAAAGCACTGATGGATGATCTTGTGATGTGATGACAAATAGGTGCAGTTGTAAATATAGGAAGTCATACTAGGAACAAGTTGCAAGTCTATTAACTACAATAACTCAACATAATGTGACGGATTTAGGTCAAAGAGTAATTGAATTAAGTTGCTACAAAGCAAAACCAACATGATAGTAAAGGTAAAAGTAGTGCAAGTTTACTAACCCTTTTAAAAGTAGAAACTAGTATAAGTAGTAGTTTATACTTAGTAGTATAAACTAAGAAACAAACACGTCTAATTATTTATATACGTGTTTAAACGAGAATTACAAGAGAGTTAGATGTTAAAACATCGACTATATTAGCATAGACTACTAGCTAGCTAGTAAAAGCTAAAAAAAAAACTCACCCTCTGTTTGGTCCTTTGGGGATGAACCACGGCACTACTCCTCCGACAAACCCCCAAAACAGCGTCATTACGCACATAGAAATAATGAAAGTTAGCTCCGCCATGTTTTGCTGGGGTTGTAAATGAAATATCTGAAAAGATTAAACTTTAAAGACAACTTCAGCGCTCCTCTGCTACACGACGACAGGCAGCACGTATCACATGACCAGTCCCCAGCCGAGGAGAGAGGAAGTAAGAGTGTAGTTTAGTTACGGAGGAGTGCTTAAAAAACTAAAGCAAACCTAAATCTAATGTCCCTCCACTGCTTCTCTTTTACTGAACGACAATTAAATATGTTCAGTTGACATAAGCTGTAGACATTACTGCAAAAGTAGAAAATAAACACTATATTGGAGGTATTACAGCACTCTCTGGTCATTATGTGAAACTACACTTCTGTGAACCCTACAATGCTGTACCATTAAAACCAATTAAGTTAAATAAAACATGAAGTTGTCCAGATGCCATTAACAAAGTAGATAGCTAGAACGGTTACTGCAAATATTATTTTCTGTAAAATAGAGTAAATATTAAGGTACAGTTCATTATAAACGGAAAAATTTATTTCCATAACTTGTTTTGAATGACACAAAAAAGTTAGGATTGTTGAACTTGAGATTTGATGCATAGTATATAGAAACATTAAACACAATCTTAACAAGCTTTTACACTAAAGAAGCTTGAAGACAGCAGTTTATATTTAGTAATGTAAACTAGTCAAAAAATGCTTAAATATGTGATCTATTTTGACCTTAAATTATACAACTGACTTAGCATAGCGTTTGTTTTTTTACACAACTCCTGAAACCAATACAAATTTTAGTATCCCATGGGTTTTCAAGACATCTTTCTCTAGTTCAACACATTTGTCTATGGCTTGTGTACACAACACTGGTCTTTTTAACTTAAACTACCATATGCAGCTCAAAAACAAAAACTAAAAAAAAAAACAAAGTGTAGCAAGAATAAACCCATTCCCATAAAAGATGAGCCAAGATAAAGTCCATTTATACATTTTATTGATAACAAAGATCATTTTCACTCCTGCATCTTCTCAATGGTCTCCTCCTTGTATTTGCCCTTCTCCTTAATATCAGCGCGAGACTTGGCCTTGCGCTCCAGGATCTTCTTGCGGTCCTTGTCAAGTTTTAGCCTGGTGATCACCACCTGGAAAAAGAACAAATATGGTTAAATTATCATTGGCTGTCCTGTTAATCTTAAGCCTTAAACAAAACATACTATAGCCACATTTATTTTTGCTTCCCAATAAGTAAAATTTGGTAATAGTACAATTTGCATGACACTTGCAATGAGCTACTAAACAATACTGTTCAGTTTTGTCTTGGAAAAAAAACTTTATAAATAAATTAAATGATTTATTCTTTTCCTGGCACAAAGCTCAGCTGAATCCTGACCTTTCCAATGTTTACATTCCCGTCTTTCTCAAAACCTTTCAGAGTCATTGAAACTTTACAGCAATGTTTATGTTTTCTTGGAGCGTGTTTTATATAGCTTCCTGGCTGGTGCATAAATCACTGGACATAAAAACGAATTAAGATACACCTCCATTTTCTGTACGGATTCTAAAATTAGACAGAACTCCATACCTCAAAATGGGACATGTTAGATTTTCAGTCCAAACACCACCCTGAATGTTTTGAGATACTAAGACTAGATATTAAGACTCATTAGGAGTTCAGCATGAGATATAACAAAATCAAATCATCTTTAAGTTTTCAATGCATCACAACTAATAATTGCACTAATTATACAATTTCAAATGTATTCATTGGTTTTGTTAATTTCCGTATAATGATTCTTTCCAAACTGAACACAGAACAATGCCCGTGTAAATTTTTCAAGTGGCCTTTCAAAACTACATCAACTCTAAAGAAAATGGCACACAAACTGTAGGATTGTCATAGTGCAAGTAAAATAACTAACTATCAATATTTATAATAACAAGATAACTACAGGATTTATAACTAGTTTTGGCACTTTTGAGCCCAGTCTGCCAAAACAAAATCCTAGTGCTGTGAAAATATCTTCCACACCACCTGGCAATCCACCTGAGGATTCTGATTTAGCTCATTTTAGCTAGCTCAGTGGTAGAGCGGCCGTCCTTCAATCGGAAGGTAGTAGGATCGATTCCCGCTCGCCCCACAGTTCATACTGTCGTTGTGTCCTTGGGCAAGACACTTAACCCACCTTGCCTCCAGTGACTGTAACACTGGTAATGTAATGTAAGTCGCTTTGGATAAAAGCGTCTGCTAAATGAATAAATGTAAATGTAAATGTAAATTTAGGTTTCATTGCATAAAAGCACTGCAATACAGTCACTATGGTTCCACATAACATACTAAATCCAGCACAGATACTCAAACCATCATCTCACCTTGCTGGGGTGGATGCCGACATGTACTGTGGTTCCATTGGCCTTCTCTCTCTGGACACGCTCAATGTAGATGACATACTTTTTTCTGTAGACCTGTACCACTTTGCCAATCTGCTGGCCTTTGTAGTGTCCACGGACAACCTGTTAGAGCAGACGTTCAGAAAATGATGTTCAGTATATTCCTTGTGTAACTGATACACATTAGGCAACCCTCAAAAGCATTACCTGGACTTCGTCATCTTTGCGGATGGGCATGGACCTCACGTTGTACTTCTGGCGGAGCTCCTTTGACAGAGGGGAAGACATAATCTTCCTCCTGATGTGTGAGGGGGCATTGAAGTGCCTTTTGCGGTTCTTGCGGCGGGAGGAGGTTACAAATGGATTAAGCTTCATGATGCTACAAGAACAGGAAACAGTCAATTGTTACCTTTGAACCACGTGATTCCAATTAATAATAGTCTTAATGTGAAACTTGGTGTTGAGCAGATAACAATACATTATAGTAATAGTTTATGTAGGACACCAGAAACGTGTTCCGAGTTGGAAAGTAGTGTGAAGCTAACGCTAATAAGCTAGCATAACAGAAAACACACCTTTTAAACTTAAACTATCTGTCAAGGGAGGCGCATCAGGGGTAAAAGGGTCTAGGTTTACAATTTATTCATGTTTATGCAGTGCTCCACGTAATTGACATGCGGATACTTTAGTATCTACCGGAGGACTATAGTCTGATCCGTCTTTTACTGAAATCAATTGAACACATTTCAACAATATTGGTCTTTATTAAACGATGATAATGTTTGGAAAATGCTTACGCTTTTAAATATACATATATCTGTGTTATATAAAGGATGGATGGCGATAACTATGTTAAATTTTCATCCGGAGTCCTTACCCTGCCGTTTACTCCTCTATGGCCGGCGGAAAAGAGACTGTGCAACTACTTCCGCTGGCATTAGTTCACTCAGTTCTCGCGAGAACTGCAATATACTACAACATTTATTCTATTCTATATTATTATTGGGAATTAAACAGAAAGTAAAACCAAGGTACATTCATCTCTGATATTACAAGAATAAAATTCTATAAATGTTTATTTATTTTTGGACTACATTTAATATTGTAATTTTTTAAAGATCAATTTACATGATAGAAAGGCATAGGCTACTTTTGCATATTTTTTGCAGGCTGGTGTCCTCTCATAATTTCAATGACTGTAGAGTTATTTTATAAAAATCCTTGTATTCTTTTTCAATTCATAGTGTATTTATTGGAAGTGCCACTAGATGGAGCCAAAATGAATGATAATTATTATTATCATAATATTTGCCTCTTAAAAACAAGTTTTGACTTAATAATCTTATTAGTAGTTTTCAGTCTACCTTTTCAGCTAATAGCTTATGCCTATGCAAGAATAAGTACAATGTAAATTTGACCTTTGAGAAAATTGCGGCAAAATAGGTCTATTATAGTTTGGTAAGGTTGAAATTTGATGGGCGTTAAAGAGAGTCTTGTCTTTGAACATTGGCTATCCACCTGACCCTCATCACTTAAAGTCATCCCCTGTAGTCTGTAGCACAGGGGGAGGTGTTTACACAAACAGACCACATGCACACTG
Source organism: Perccottus glenii (assembly GCA_024416835.2). Lineage (NCBI taxonomy): Eukaryota > Metazoa > Chordata > Actinopteri > Gobiiformes > Odontobutidae > Perccottus > Perccottus glenii. The sequence continues at coordinate 24,043,428 of CM044554.2, forward strand.
ACCTCCCTTGTGAGAGGATAGAGGCGACCCCCTGTCCTGCTCTTATTCAAACTCCTGCCTCCGAGCATTGACTGAACTACAGCGAAACGGAGGCGCGCTGACAGCCCTCAGTGCCAGCACTGCCTGCGGAAAGTGATGCTGTCATAGCCCCCTGCGCCGCGGACACTGCACTCCCGTGCACCCCCCTTTGGTCGCTCTCTCCGTGGCTGTCTGTCACGGCGGCAGTGCGGATGTGGAGCCGTCAACGCTGCGCTCCTCAGCCGACGGCAAGCACCGGAGAAGATGAAATGTTTTTCTCGATATCTCCCGTATCTCTTCCGCCCTCCGAGCACCATCCTGTCCTCCACTTGCCACACCGAAGGTAGGGCGGGACGGCGAACAAGGGGACTGTCAAGGCAAGGGGCTGCGAGTTGCTTACTTTGAGTGTGAGACATGAATGTTTGGGCTGATGATCTCACATAGCCTACAAGCTGCATTGGTGTAGAAGTTGGTCTGTACAGCAGCTGTAGCGGATTCATGACAATGTGTGAAGTTATTTGAGCAATGCTAAGCGTAAATAGGGGTCACGTAAGGATTGTTTGGTATGACTTCAAGCTTTTCTGCGAGTGTGGCTATTTTGGGTTAATTAGCAGCACCCCTATTGCTCCTTTACAGCCGTCAACACACAGGCCTGAACCGTGCAAACACAAACATTATCGAGTTGCATATCGAGCCCCATACACTTTTTCTCACTTTTTGTTCTGTATGTGTTATAGCCAGTGCTTTGTAGTGTTTTTTATTTTAGGGTACCTTATATTCTGTTCAGAAAGTGGTCCATAAAGCCCAATCCTCAGTGCAGGGCTGTCCTTTTGTAAAAGTTTATAGGCTACTGAAGCCTGCTCTTGGTGACTATAGTGACAATTGAGTTCCAATCTAGTCTTGGTTGAGTTTAGTTTTGGCAATAAACTAGCCTAGGTGTTTTGCCATGGAATTTTAGTCCAGTTTATTTCCAGATAAGACATAATCTGTTCAAATCAAGTTTAGTCCTAGGTTTTGTAATTTATGTTCTGTGTTTAGTCCTGGTGTGGTGTTGATAGATCAATCCCTGTTTTAGATTTCTGTTTGTACTGGGTAAGTTTTTTTTTTTTTTTTTAGGTTTCCTCTGGTTAAATTAGCATTAACACTTTTCTAATACTGTGCAAACTCACATGGGAATGTTACATCTCAACACATTACTTGGGCTACATATTTTTAAGTTGTTAAGTAGTGTAAAGCTAGCCTATGTTTAAGTGACGGGTTCTGGGAAGACTGGTTATGTCCTTTCTAGATGGATGCGCACCTGTAACTCTCATTGTGTCTGTTGAACCAGACACATTTTGGCTTCAAAAGAGTTTCATCTCCAGAAACCATAAACAATGAATTTGTGAATTTTGTGAATTTGTGTGCCTCCCTCACTTTGTATAATAACAGTCTTGCCTCATTTATTACACCTGTCTACAGACTTACTGCCCTGGAGTTGTGTTAAAATATTGAATTGGGTAAAACAACCTGGCCTTTATAAGAACGATGGTCAATTCATCCTGCTGATTGCGCTGTCAGATGGGGTGGCCCAAGAGGGTATGACTGTTTGTGTAACTAGCCATTTACTAGGTCATAATGTGGAGTCTAGGCCTCTGCATTATTTAGCTTTACATGGTTGCCCTCCTTCCTGTGCAAGTTCTGCCCTCAGCCCTCTGGCACAGGCGGCAGTATGGCTTGGTACTGTACTCCTTTAGCCAGGACCCTTCAAGGTTTCTACAGCTGACCTATATATAGGATTGCACATATTACATGTATGTAATATGTGCAATCCAGCAAGGAGGACATAACTCAGTCACTGACCCACTCATGAGCTTATATAACCATATGGCACATGAAAACATCAAGTTAACTCGCCCCACTAAGAAAAGTCATCCTTAAAGTAGAAGATAAAAAAAAACTGTCAAGCTTTATTGTGATTAAAATGGAGACTGTATATTAGGAAATATTACTGTGATAAGGTAATCAAAGAAAGTAAATGTATGGAATCTAAAAAGAAAATTTTACTAACTTTTTTGGTTTACAATATTTCTATTTACAATTACTACATAAACAACCATAAATACCTGCTGTCTGCTTTTTGGTTATGCAACCTGCATGGCCATTATTTTTCACACTTTTCATAATAATTAATTCACTATAATTAAAGCATTAAATAATAATGGCAACAACAAAGTCTGAAAACCATCCAAATATGAGTTGATTGAAGTACTACTACTACTGTTTGGATAAGACTGCAAGGCATGACTTGACATTCAACACAGCGTTGATCCTCATAATAAAGCATATTATGCATTACAACAATGTGAGCCTGTGCCAATGATCCTCAGGCACTATCAGGAGTGTTAGAGATGCAGCATTAAAACCATTTAAACATTTAGAGCTCCTTTATTATTTGTAAACATTTGAGCCAAGGCATTAGCTGGCTTGTTGGAGTCGGTTGCCTCAGTCTGGGAAGAAGGGAGTGGTATAATAAAGGAAGTGATGGCCCAGTAAACATGAAGCTGCAATACCCTGCCACAGTAATATGAGACATAAACCACCGCAGCTCTCAGTGTTGGCCAATATAAAACAGTTGCATGGAGTATGGCAGGGAGAGATGTTGAGTTTCACGGTGCTTGGGGCCAGTGGAGTGTGATGACACAGCATACAACCTTGTAACTGTGATGTGTAAAAATGGCACAGAAGGTTTGTCTCTGCACACCAAACTGCGTAGAAGTGGTGTTTGTTGACTAATGAATGCATTGGTAGGCTTGTGGTCTGTGTACGCTCTTGTTTGCCCCTCCTGTAGTGACCTTGTTGAGGTGTTTGTCCCTTTCATTAGACTTCAGTCTCTGGGTGGTCACTGTGCTGTTCCCACTCACTAACGTCTTGAAGTGATCCGCTTCAGCTCAGACAACTCGACCTCAGGGGTGATGAGTGTGCAGATACCATGTTAGGGGAAAATATATTATATAAGCTCTGCACTAGTGAGTGAATATGTTGTCTCTTTTTATCTGGGACATTGTCTAAAGCAGTGGGCCAGAAAAACACCTGTGTCCAGTCTCCACGGGATGCACATATATTATATAGCCTACAGTGTTTATGTGTGTGTTCTGTGTTCATTATGCTATAAGGCCTGAAATAAGTTTTAATCACATATGTCTTACTGGTAAACAGCTATCACTACTTAATAATAATAATAATAATGGATTGGATTTATATTGCGCTTTTCTCCCGAGGGACCAAGGGACTCAAAGCGCTTACAGTCCGTCCATTATTCATTCATACACAGTCATACTGGTGATGGTAAGCTACAACTGTAACCACAGATGCCCTGGGGCAGACTGACAGAGACGTGGCAGCCAATTTGCGCCTACAGCCTCTCCGACCATCACCACATACATTCACTCAACATACTTACACATTCATACAAGGCAAGGTGGGTTAAGTGTCTTGCCCAAGGACACAACGACAGTATGAATTGTGGGGAGAACGGGAATCGATCCCACTACCTTCCGGTTGAAAGACGACTGCTCTACCACTGAGCCACTGCCGCCACTACTTAACCTGGATACATTTTGTCTTAAAGATGGGGTATGTGGTATTGGTTGATGTTTTGGTGACATCTGGTGGCAAAAGTGCAGATTGCATTTCTACACCTCAGACTCCTGTCCCTTTTCCAGGATTGGCAAATGCAAAGATGCAAAGAAGGTTTCTAATCACTACACATTGCAATAATGTGTGCTCAAAAAGAAACCTAAGTGTGCTTCTCCTCCAGCAGTCCTGAGTCCTCAGTTCTGATATTTACTTCATCATTTTACCTAAGAAACAATAAATACCCCTTGAGCATTTGGGGACCGTGGAGAGGAAGTGCATAAACCTGGGACAGACCAAAGCTTTAAAGTGATAAGAAAGACAGTGGCAGGTCAATAAATGTCCTCTAAACAAAGGAAAAAACAATGTGTGTGGATGAGCTACTATGTCCGTCTGAATGACTCTCAGTGCTTTTAGGTATTTTTCTCATATTTTCCTCATGTGGTTTCCCCTTTTTTCTCCCATTTCACATCAGTCTGTCAGTTCTGGTGTTCTGGATTAGGTCTTTAAGGTTTCTGATATGTGTGTGTAAATGTGTGTCTGCCTTGTGTTTATATCAGGCAAAAAAATAAAAATAAATCCCAAACTGACACCTCTGTCATCCGTCACCAGAGCCTGCAGACTCCTCATATTCAGTCGGTGTCTAATGTTCGTATGGACGAGTGGAACCTGGTAACTTCGCCTTTCTGTCACAACTCATGAGCAGTAGTTTGACTGTGTGTGTTACTTCTAATGCATTGCGCTGAACCACCTGAGGGTTCTTGCCTCTGTTTTTGACAAAGCATGACACTGACAGAGATTTTCTGGTTGAGGAATAGAGTACCGTTTGCTTGTACTTGTTGTTATCTTCCACCCTGCTGCACCATCATTATCCTGACAGACACCCACTTCACAGCTCACGACACACTCCTCTGGTGTCCCATCTTTGTGTGCCGCTGGGGACAAACACCGTTGCACACCAAACATACGACTTCCACACGTGACTGCTCTGTTTCAGTTTGCGCAGCTCTTCTGTAACGAGGGTGCAAAGACTGGGAGAAGGTCGGACAAAGGTGTTCTAAGAAAGCAGAAGGAGCCGATGACAAGTGGTAACGGCTCTAAGAGACAATGTTGTCTGTTGTTTAGCTTTTACACACTTTGTCCTTCAGTGGCTGAAAGGGGCACTCTCCTCTGTTTAGGACTCCTCACAGGGCACTAGAAGACCTTAGTCCAGATGTGTAATGCCATTTTTTCCAAAACAAGTACCTATAATTACATACTTGCAAATGCCTACAGATACAAGTACTACAAAAAGTGCCATGTTTTAAGTGTGTTGTTTTGAAGTTTTTATAACTTTCCTTGCAGTTTGTTCTGGTTTATTAAGAATAGAAAAAGGGTTAGAGAAACTCTTACCAAGTCATGGTATTGGTATCTAGACAACCCTTATTAAATGTGCTCTTAACTTTCCTTTATGAATAGCAGAGTACGTCTTTTTAGGAGTAGATTTGGTATTGGTATTGGTAAAAATTACATAAAAGTTGCTTCCATCCCAGTCACCAAACCATCACCCCTTCACAACAGCATAGCGACCTTTCCTGCTTTAATTTTGATAAACAAAAGGTAAAGCTGGACCAATTTGTTAAGCGCCTACGTTAAACTTCTAGTTTAGACCAATGGGAGTGTCTCCAACTAAAGACCTCAACGTGTGACTGGCCAAAGCTTGGTATTTGCTGAACATTTTTATTTATTAAAACCCTTGATATTAAAGCCTAGATGATAAAACAGTTTTTTTTCTTTTCTCAAATGCCTGTTTTATTGTACTCTCTTCAGTTTCAAATCCATACTAAGCAGGATTTCCCTCAACAATGCGCTTCATCAGCATTTAATATCAATCTATTTTTTGCCCAGACCTTGTTTTCTGACTCATTTCTGCTTAGGACATTTGTGGGCAGTGTGTGTACATCAGCCAGCACAGCATAAACGACTAAAGGGAACTGGCAGCATCACCAAAAAAATAGACCTACCTTCTGTTTTAGCAGCGACTCAGCACCTGCACCTCTTTCCCGCAGGTTTGTTCGAGGGCGTGAACGTGTTAATTGTGCTTTAGAACATAAAATGTGAAGCATTTTTATTTCTCTGATTAACTGCTGGTACTGATTCATCTTTACATCCACTTGTGCTTTTTTTTTTCTTATATATAAGGCCAACAGGATTAAAAATAGATTTTTTACAGCGGTTGACATTGCATTATGATACTAAGCACAAGTGATGCTGTTTGATGCTTAATGTCTATATTTTGAGTAACTGGCAGCTAAGAAAAAGAGTAATGTCTGACATATAAGTCACATTGAAGGTAAAGCTATCAATCAACAGATCATAAATGTTATGGCTTAGGATTTAGTTTTCTCTGTAGGTTCTCTGTCATCAGGGTAATGGTTTGAAAAGTTTGTCTTGCTATAGTTGTTAGGCTTTAAGATCATTCATTCCTTATTGAAGGTGTAATCAGTTGGTACTATAGCATGTCTCAGTGTGTTATATTGTACGTTTTATTTACAAATGAGCCTTGAATTTTTACTTACTCATTTGTATTCACCCAGAGAAAGATGCCAGTTTCACATAATGAAATGCAAACACATTGTTGGTTGTTAAACACTCACACACAGTCTGATCTGAAATGAAACAAATTGCTCAGTGAAAAAGACAACACAAACATAAAATTGTAAGTAAATGGAGTATGAAAGTTGAAGACATGCTAAATGGGGTTTGATAGGTTTAGGTGTAATATACTGTAGGAGCCTGTGGTGTATGAGAAGTGCTCTTAGGCCTCTCAGTAAAATTATAAATAGGTTGTTACCCATAAAACTTGATTCCAGAGCATTCCCATGTTTCACCTGTTCACGTTTGACACAGTAATGCTGTAAATAGGCAAGACTTATGGCCGGTGGGGAGCAACAAGTCAATTGTAAGTGTCTAATAATGTAGAGCAAATCCAGATATGTTTAACGTTCATGGTGGCTTTTATTCACACAGGCTTCCTAACAGAACATTCAAAAATATTTCCAGATCTTGTTGTAGGAAATTCAGAAATCAGTTCTGGCTCACATGACCCCTTTCAAGTAAAATGATTTGCTGGGAAAGGCTGCACATGTGAATGGTGCTTTAAACAGTGAAAACAGTGGATGAAAACAAAACATGCCATTCCCACACAGCACTCATGTGCAGGCTCACCTTACCACAAACACTTCCCGCTAACTCTCGGCATGATGTCGACATAAAAACACGAAAAGACACAAGTGATTACAGTATCCCTGTCCCCTCACTCTGCCACCCTCAGAGGCTGTGTATTATTACTGCAAACACTGTGACGCACAACTCATTCTCGTCTTACTTTACCCTCTTTTCACGAATGTTCCGCCTGTTACTTTTTACCTTTGACCTGTGAGTCTCACTGTGTGCTATAGAGACAGACAAAGAGGCTCCGGATCGAGTCGAACTGCTGGGCCTTTGCTGCAGCTGGAGGGGGCACAAAGACTTTGTAGCTACTATTGGGATTGTGGTGTATATATATAGAACAGCAGGATGGGTTTCCTCTTTCCTCACGCATCCGTTCCTCACAGCTGTCTCTTTGATTTAGTTAAAGGTCCTGACGGGTTAAGTCAGAGACAGCCAAGTGCTGACAGAAGTTACTTCATTTGTGTTGGAAAAGGGACTTTGTAAGTGTTTTGTATACCAAGGTGAGTAAAAGCATGGAGGCTCAAATGAAACTTTAATGAGGCCAGAGCAGTATATGTTAACTTACAATGTTCAAAGATCATGCAGCAGAAGTTTTGTATGAGTTCACATAATCTCAGTGAAATGAACACAATGCTTGTTTAGCATGTGCTTCCTGGCTTTGACCTTTTGCTTCAGGCCATTGTCCTTTCCCTCAAATGTTTTCTTTATGCTACTGTCTCTGACTATTTAAAGCAGACAAGTCCAAAGTCAGGCCTTGGGGCTTCTGTAAAAAATATTTTTTATGGCCCCAACAGCAGCAGGAGGAGCACCTTCAAGGAAACAAGATTATTTAGATATGAGGGGGGTCCCAGATGTTCTCTCAGTCACTAATCTCTTTTAGTGCAGCCCGTTCAACCCCATTCTCTCTTGGCATGACATTAGTATTCTCCAGGGGGGGGGGGGTCAATGTCACTCAAAGTTATCGTGATGCCCTGAGACAGATGAGCAAGGACTGTCCTTAGTCAGGTTCAAAGAGGGACAGGCATGCTAAATGTTATCTCTCTTTCCTTCTTTCTTTCCTTCTTTCTTTCTTACAAAAACAAAGATATATTTAACTGTAATAACTGTGAATATTACAACTGGAGACACTTCAGACCATGCCCCCTAATCAATGGTCTAAACACACTTAATGGAGGTGTATTTCACTTTTATTTTGAGCTAATCTCAGTCGTATAGTTGGGGAGGATCAAGATGAAAATGTCTCTCATTCCAGCCTGTAGTGTGTACGGTGTCAATAATGTACAGTCGAATGTGGCTGGAGGTCAAGAGGTGGGATTTGAGAGTGTGAGATAACAATATCAGCCGCTTTCAGGGAGGTGGACAAACACATTTACAGAACTGTCTTGGAGCTGGGGATTATCTCATTTGCCTGTAGAAACCTGACCGTACCCACAGGAACGATTACTGAGATCCAGTTAGATTTCACGTTAGATGCCCTTTTATAGCTTCCCAGCATAGTTTTCCAATGTACCTCTGGAAATAGCCCTCCATTGTTGTGCAGAGTCATCACAATCCACATAGAATTATCTGAGTGATGTCACCAATTGTGCAACAAAACATTGTCTGGAGCATGGTTGTTATTGTTGTTTTGTCTGTCAGCACCATGGATAGAGAGAACTGAGGGAGATAACAGAGATACTACTTTTTTCTTCCAGCCATATTGCACTAAAATCTTTCACTGTGCTCTCTGGATTCTGTTGTACACTGAAGACATGGCACTGGTTAAATAATGCAGTCTACTGCGAGTGTCTGAGGCGGCAGACAGCAGCAGTACATGAAGTACTGGTCTGCCACAAAGCCCCCACCCCTTCCCTGAGCACACTAGAGTATAAAACACACACAGCTCTGAAAGGTTGGATAGCACATGATGCCACGCGATGAGTCATAAATCAGCAAACCAATTCTCCCTCTGTCTCTGTCTGACACTACTTTGAGACGTTCACAGTTGGTGATAAACAGCGTCCATATGTATTACATTAGTTCGAAGTCAGACTCGGCTTATTTATAGCCGTTGTTAGAACGAAGGAAAGGGGCGTGTGGACATCCCCTATGTGCACCTTGTTAGTCACCGACTAGGCCCATTTTATCTTCTGTACTGATGTGTAAACTATGTGTTAGAGTCTGAAGGGACAGAGTAAATAATCAACAGGATGTTGGGGTTTTAATTGTTATGCATTTAACTACAAATTACTGTGCATATAGACGCAATATTATAATTGGTTTTGACAAAGTGTGTAATTATACACGTCACTGATCCATTTTTCAGAAAGACTGGAGAATAGTCAATGTTGCTCTCATGAGATGTAAAGAAGTGTTTAACGATCTAACAAATACCTTTAGTTAGGTCATTAGTATCTAGAAAAGCTAGATCCAGATAGATATGTCAGCTCAAGTTATCTTGGCCAGATAAATACAGTAACCTACAGCATTATTTAACTGGTTTTATGGGCTGCACCTTAAAGGTGTCTTCTCTTTCTCTGTGTGTGAAAAAGCCCAGTCTGACCATTTGAGTGTATAACAAAACATTGTTTAATTACACTAATCCTCAGAACTGATAATTTGGAGATTGCTGTAAATTGACCAAAACTGTCATTGCCGAAATTGTAAAAGTCAAACCACAGTAAAGTTTCTTTGTTTCACAAAGGTTAAATTAGTTTTTTATAATAAAATTAGCTTTTAATGTTTAATAATGAATTTAAATATATTTCTATTTCATTTTTCTACTGTATGTGACAGCTGTGTTTACTCCTGAGGAGGGACATGGTTAGTGTGGTAGTAAACTGAGTTCTTAGTTTCCTTGAGAAGCCTTTGTGTTAATGGTTTTTCTAAACTACAGCTTGTCCTGTTTGACAGATGAATTGTTTTTTGAGGACATACGTGTCGCCCAGCTGTCCATCTCTGGGACTTTAAACAGATTTTTAAATCCCACCAGCGACACCATAACCACCTTGTGGATATCCTCCTCGGTCTTTTCCAGTGGGATTATGCAGACGTGACTGAATGAGATTCAGTGGGATCAGCACTTGTTATCTCATTTGCTCGACATATTCAGGCAGGCTCTTCCCAGAATGAGCTCAGTCAGGGGACCAAGGACAAATCTGGAAACACCAGTCCAGTTTTTGCATATAATTTTAAAGTGTGTAAAATATTGAAAATGTACTGTCACCGTAATAACAACACAAGAGAATAGAGGTTAGATTTACCTGCGTCTACAGTCTACAATGTGTTAGAAAGTGGAAAAACGTATAGAAATGACCTTCTCACCTTGGCGATCAGTCATTAGTTAACATTGATTGGACAAAATTGCTCTGTGACCTACCTAAACATGTTTGTGTGTGTAGACCTGTTCTGTAACAGCACTGATTATAAATTGGTTGCCCCACTTGTAGCTAATTTTGACACAGACATGGCACTCTTAATGTTCCAGGGTCACAAGCTAATTCAACTGGACCAATGCATTTCAAATAGTGCCACCGACTTGGACATGGTGAATTTAAAATGAAGATCAAAACAAATTTAATTAATCTAAACTGTGACATTTATCTATCAGGGGTTGGTAAAGGAGTCAATATTTGCACTCAAGTAAAGACTGTTATGTATTTAAGAAAGGGTCAAAGCATTAAATTACTGGGCAAATAAATTGAGCACCATCTACTAGAAGTATTGATACTAGCCTGAACTCAAGACCATCTTGCTTTGAGGCGTCAATGTTTCGCCCAGTATCTACAAATAAATCTTAATCATTGCAATAAAGAAAAGATAAAATATGGTTAAATAAGATAAAACAAGATATGCTTTAATTGTTACATGCACAATGCAAAGACGAGAGAATTGTTGTTGTTTGAGGTTCTTCTTTGCCTTTAACTTAAATTACAATGACTCATTACAATAAAACCTTGTGACAATAAAATGAGGTAGTTACATATTCCTGTGTATTCTGCACTGGTCTTGACTTGACTTGGTCTTTCTCTTAGCCTCAGGTGTCTTGTCTCTGTACAGTCAATTGTGAACTGGTCTCGAATAGTGTAGTCTTGACTACTCGATTTCCACTCTCCCCACAGTTCATACTGTCGTTGTGTCCTTGGGCAAGACACTTAACCCACCTTGCCTCGTATGAATGTGTAAGAATGTTGAAGGTGTTGGTCGGAGAGTCCGTAGGCGCGGAATGGCTGCCACGTCTCTGTCAGTCTGCCCCAGGGCAGCTGTGGCTACAGATGTAGCTTACTACCACCAGTGTGTGACTGTGGAGTGAATGAATAATTGATATGTAAAGCGTCCTTGAGCTCTGGAAAGGCACTATATAAATATAACAATTATTATTATTATTATTGACTACAACATGCCAGCGTTTTCAAGTCTTCAAGTCCTCAGTGTTCCGGTCCAAGTCCAAGTCACTAAAGACTAGTCTGAGTCGAGTACGAGTCGATTCTAAGTCACTTAAAGTACAAGTCTGAGTCCAAGTCCGAGTCAAAGTCGAGTCCAAGTCGAAACCAAGTCGAGACCTAGTCGAGACCAAGCCACCAAAGTGAGTTACAAATCTGAAAACTGCTGGAGCCAAACTGACACATTGATTGGGATTTTAGTTTTGTATAATCTTGTTTCATTAAAGACATTTAATAGAGTTTTGATTTGAACTCCATCTCTACAAAATGCATTCAAATAATTGTTCTGCATCTCTTTACAGCCTCCTCCTTCAGTCCATGACCTCAGACGCTCTGACATACGTGGCCTGCCATTGTGCTCAGCTGGTTTCATGGTCAATACTCTGGAAAAACTGTACTGTGAAAAAAAAGTGGATGAGTCGAGAGAGCAGTGTGGTGGTTTAGATGGCTGTGGACCGTGGGGTGTTTTTCATTGAGCCCATCTGGCCCATTTGAAAGTGTTGCTGAGTCTAAGAGAGGTGGTCAGGCAGTGGAATAAAGAGGGTGATGGATGGGCTGATGGGTGCAGGAGGAGGGGAGAGGATGAGAGTGCAGATTTGGGGAGAAAAGGAGCTCCTTTCCAACACAGTTGAATCTCAGGCTTGGCTACAGCACACTGCTCCGACTGTTTTCATAGCGAGCAACAACTGGCTCCAAACCAGTTTTAACCAATGTCTATAAACCAGCACAATCTTTTTTTCATTCTCTCTTTCCTTGACTTTCATTCATTGTTTGTCTTTTTAGTTGCTTCCCCATCTTCCTATTCTGGCTTTTCTTACCTTCACTTTTTGCCATGTCTTCCGCTGGTACAAATAGGGGGATGTGGGATAGGGCCAGGGCATCCAGGTTTCCATGGTGATACGTTTTTGTCCTGATGTCATTAGTATTGATGCTGTGCTGCTAGGCCAAGCTGTCCTGGCAAAAGGACTGTTTACTGTTTATAACCCAGACTTGAACCATTCAGCACAAGGTTTGAGTGCATTTGTCAATTCAATCCACATTATGTCATTTCAATGGGACAATAAGGAAACATAAAGAACTAAATATAGTGAGCATGTAGTACTTTTGATACTATTAAAATTTTGAAATGTCCCTAAAATATCATCAGTGTTTCTTGGTTGTTTACCAAATTAGTGTTGTGTAACAAAATACTCACAAAGAAGCTTGTTATATCACTTTAGTGTAGTATCATTGCCTTCAGGCTGACAAAAATGAAAGGTTCCTTTGCCATTGGGCCTGCTAATACCACTGGATCTGGGCTTCTGGCAGCAGCATCAGAATTTGAAGTCTGACAGTACTCAAAAACAACTATACAAGTGAAAAACATAGTACTTGTGCCTACTTCAGCTTACTTTTAATTCTCATATTGCCATTTCTTTCTAGTTTTCTGGTTTAGAAGCATCAGACGTCTTTTTATTTACTCCTTTCCTTGGTATTTCTTTGAGAAGCAGAGAATTTTGCCATGTATATTTGTCCAGACATTATAACAACAAAAACCTTATTTAGTTAACCAGACCACTAGAGGACTACAACATTTAGGTTTATAATTAGGTTTTAATTTGTGTGGACAGATAAATTGATAAAAGCTCACAAAACCATATGTACTAAAACACTTTACGTCAGCACCATGGTTATGCCCCTGTGTATTTCACATCATTGTAGAAATGAAGTTTGGAAATCTTCACTTGAACTTGAAATCTCAATTTGTTCATGAAAAACAAAAACAAAACATTTATAGGCCTTATTGTAATTTAGAGTTCATGTTTACTGGATGCTTCAAACTTCCATCAAGTGTAGATTAACATTTAAAACACATACAGTACATTCCTATTTGGATGTAAAAGCTCTGTAAGTGGGCTCTTTGCTCTGAGAAGCTGTATTTTCACAGAGACATGGCACACAGTGGGATGGCTGTATCTTACGTAGAAACATCCCTTCTGCCTGTCTACTGAGTGTATGATTACTGAAGCGTGTCTGTAGAGCCCCACTCCCAGCCCTCCTCCGTCTCGCTCTTGTGGCTCCTCTCTACCTTGTGTCTGAGAAGATGGATGTCCCTTTACCACTGCTTTCTGTCTATCTGTATGTAAGTGTGAACATACAGTATATGAGCTCATAGATCCAGTCATGGGGGGCTGCTCCCTAATCGCCTCCTTCTCTGAGCCCGGTTCTCTCCTGATGTCCCTTTGCTAGCAGCTTGAGGTCTCTACGTTGCCAGAGTAATTAGTTTTGCTTAGAGTCCAGAGGCCAGGGACACACAAAATATGGATCCCATATTGACACTGTCACATGCAGGGAAGGCATGTCTGCTGGTCACAAGGGACACATGTGTGAACATAAATAAAATCACCTTCACATCACCCTCATCCTTCCTTTATGTAACATGATCAGGACTTCCTGTAACAGAGCTAAGTCCTGCTCACATAAACACGCAGATGATTCTGACCGGTATTTCAAATAAATGTCTTAAGGTTTGTGAATTTTTCCTTGATTAATGTTTGATTATCTTATCCCTGTGCACCAAATAAAAACTTAATTTAAGGTGTAAATGGCATAAAAATAAATTAGAACAATGAAAAATAAAATTTGTTTGCGTGGAACCACTGACGCAACAGATTAAGTTGGTTTATTTAAAATGTTGGTATTGGACTCTCTCAATACCATTTGCATGACTGTCTTGTGGATGTAAAACATTCTTTAACTCTTTTTCTTGGTATTAGTGTTTAAAATTGTAAAATGCTGTCATAGCAAGGACGTGACTAATGTTGCCTGTTAATGAACAACAGTCTTCTGATCTCCAGCTGCTGTTAAAGCTCCACACAAAGCATAATGTTTTCCAAGTGAGAGGACATACCTTGACTAGCCACATTGTAACAACTCCTTCGGCCATAAGATGGTGCTCTAAGATCAGATCTAGATATGAAGACTCACTGCTGACCCTATTCGGCAGAATTCAGCAATTATTCCTACATAGAAGTGTATTTGCTTTAAGGATGGATTAGGATTCACGTTTTTAATTTATTTTGCAGATACTTAAGCCTGTACATTTGTAGAGAAAGGTGACCGCTTGCTCAGTCTCTTCATATACTCGCTTAGTTTGTCAGCAATAGCAGTCGCCTCAGGCTATGTGCAGTGAAAATCTTTCTTTCCAGATCAATAGAGTGAGCAATGAAAATTAAGCCCTTTTCAAATAAGAAACTGGCCGAGTGAGCCCATTGACACGTTTCCACTTTAAACAAGTGGCGTTATTTATCACGGCTGTGCTAATGACCAAACCCATCTTGAGCTTGCTTCAGATGTGTGTCTGTATGTTTGTGTGTTTCTGGTGATACAGAAGTGTGGAGGGACAGCTTGCCACCCTGTGGGCACCACCACTACAGTCGGTCTGTGATCCACGCTGGCAGCTGCTCTGCCAAATGGGATTTTCCTGGAGATTAGAGCCACTAAGTGTGACACGCTCGCATGTGTTTGTCTTTGTTGTTGCAGCAGTTTGTGTGTGTGCACTATTTTAATAAAGGTTTTGTAGGGCTCTTGAGCCGGGGCGCACAGTGAACATGTTCTGTTGTCACTTGGGGCTGGTTGCTACATGCTGCTGTGGCGGTGAGCAATTCAATTTGGCAAATGCCACAAAAAACAAGAAGAGACTGGGTTCAGATGTAGGTTCAGATTTAAACCATCCTGCTGCTCTCATTAGCAACATGAACTCTTGTTGAAAAGAGCTTGGCTAATCCATGCGTTGGTTACCTTCTGTTTAGACTTGTTTATCAGTAGGTGCACAATCAGTGTATTTTCAGTTTATTTCAGTGCACTGTGTAGACCATTGATAGACCCCACTCACCTCCCAAAAAATATAGTAGCTTTAGCCAAGTTTCTTACAATTTATTTGAAAGCATCATTAGATATGCAGTTGCCTTCTTATAAATAAATCACCTTATCCATCACAAGCACATTATTTGAATACAAGCTGGGCTGTTCTGATTGGTTTAATGATTTTCTTCTGCCAATTTTATTAAAAGGTTTTAATTATGTATTGAAACTGCTGTGAGTACCTACTGAGTTTTATTTCACGGTGGATTGTCCCTTGAAGCTTGAAGCTATTTCAGGGCCTTTTTGTGCCTGCCTCAGCGTCTGTGGACTCCAGAGCTGTCCATGGTTCTGAACATAAGCTGCATGCTCATGTCGGTGCTAGTATTGGGAGGTGCTATGGCTTTGTCGTCCCTAACCTGCTTAACCTACTTTCTCCTCGCTGGTGTTTTTATCTGTACACAGAAAGGAAAGTGCTGTGGGATAAATATAACAGAGTTAACAACAATCGACTGAGTCTCTGTAAGCTTCACATACACTGCACTTCATTATTGTTTTCCTTTACCTTTACTGCATCACTCATCATTTCACTAATGAAACACACTCTCACTGGGAACATGAGCGCTTCATGTTCGGCCCATTAACCCAACCGGTTGAGAACATGTTGGGACGCGCTTGAACCTTTATTGTGATGAATATGGCTAAAATAATGACGTTTTAAGATCTTAATTGTCCAATTATGTAGACAGCTGTTATGCTGCATTGCAATGCCAGTTCAAATGCAGTTTCCTAGCAACCGCAGAGGTACAATGCAATCCTTTTCTGTTAAGTGGCATAATTTACTCGTAGTCTGTGTAGACGCCACGTATGAATGCTTCTTTAATTTTAGGTGGAATATTTATTACTACATTTTTCTGCTTATAATATTTTAATAAACAATTTAATATTGAGGTTTGTAAAAGTATTTATTTTCAGAAAAAGACAAACATGTTGACTACATATACAAAGGTACCACAGCCTAAAGGTGTGGTTAGCACTAAACAGTAGTGATGTCGCTGCAAATACAATCATCTCGCTTGATTAATTTTCACCCAAAACGCTTCGTCCTGAGCTAATCATTGTACATGCGTTCTTTTCAATTAATTCATTATCAAGGGAGAGCGAGAGAGTTGAGGGAGGAGGAGGTTGGGGGAAGGGAAAGGAGAGTCGGGGATCCAATCGAGCTGGTCGTAGTCTCGGAGCAATAGAGCATTAGTCTCTCACTGATGTAATTGGGATGGCAGCAAGAGTAAAGCCTGCTGATTTAGGGACAGCCTCTAGGCTTGATTTTATGCCCTTTACAAAAACTCTGAATCCATCTTTTATTTCTTTTTTATTTCTTTTTTCCTATTCTACTACACCCCCTCCCCCATTGCCTCTTGGAGTTTATTCACTCACCAGCTTCTGCCATGTATCTCCATCTGTAGTCTATTAACAGAATAGTTTTTTGTATATTTAAAGCCACATAAACTCACAATAGAGTGGCACATTGTCCATTTTTACTTACCGTTCTTAATGGCATTTACACAGTAGAATAGGTTTGCTTTACTCGCTTAAAGGTCGTGTTTTAATGCTAAACAAATATCTAAACAAGGAGAGTGCAAAGAAAGGGCAAACTAAACAGGTGTATGCGGGCCAGAGTGCTCTGTTTTGGGGGGGTTTGTGCCGCTCAGTCCTCTGACAGATGGACTGCCAGGGCAATCCTATTACCCCCATGTGTTTTAGCTTTTCTTAATGCCAGGGTGGGTTGCATAGCTAATGCTAAGGCGATGAATGTTTACAGGCAGGAACCAATGCCACTGAATGATTATCAACCCGATTTGTTTGATAACAAAGGAGATTTACACCCAATGAACAGACAGTAAAATTAGTACCATGAAGGCTTTGTAGCTTAACTGGCTTGGGCTTTTAGCTGGGGTGATAGAAGACATCAGCTCAGCTACATTTGGTGTTCTTTAATGAACTATAACTCTTTCAATGACTCTATAAATTGGACCAAGATACTCACATGAGCAATATCTAGTTTGAATGGCCTTATAAATTGAATAGTACAACATCAGCAGGGTGCACTTATTCAATTATTTTTTTTAAAGGCCAGCGTTTAAGCACCATGACAGTTGAGATGCACAGGAGTGGTAGCAATAGCTGGTGATGCTAACGACTATGGGCAGAATTTCATAACGCATTAGAGGAGCAACTGTGGTATGATCGAACACCGGAAGAACACTTGGACATACGCTCGGACATGTGCACTAAGTAATACGACAAAATATGCTTTCCATAATGAATGTTTATAAATTCATGTTGAGCTAAAAAACAAACGAGCAGCTAATTTTATAAAAAATAAAACAGAACCACAATAAATGGCCAAGTGCTTTGATTAGGCTGCCGTGATCTGCGCATGTGCATCCTCGGTTTTGATCGGCTCAAATGTAGCTTAAGTTTTTCTGTCGTTCGTTACACTGTTATTGAGTGGGGTCTAATTTTCTTCTGTGGTTCGATTGGGCAACTACAGCAACATATAACATGCTAACCACTAGTAGAGAAATTATATAATTATATATATTATGTCATCATATAAATGTTATGTCTTTGGAAGCAAAGAGTTGAAAGTATAATAAAACTAGCCGTTCTCTCCATTCTCTCTGAAATATTGAAAAATATTCTGCAAATATATGACCCTGTATTGCTAAGTGAGTAATATTTATGTAGAGATGAGTTTCTGATTGCATGTCAGTCTGTGATATGTTTTTGAATTACGACCAGAAATGTGTGCAAATGCATTTCTCTGTGTTATTTAAGTCATCCTCCTGCTCCATTTCAATCATACAAGGTGGAAGTGAGATCAAATGTTTTTTTTTTATTTTAAATGAAAGGAAGTAATAAACATGCCACAAACCATATAAAACAAATTGAAATGAATAATATATAATTTACTGCACCATACACATATCTTGGGAGACTTGCAGTAATATAGCAGCGACGGTGAACTATAACTGGACTAAGTGAATGTTTGTATGTGAAAGCATGTATGTTGCTTGTTATGCAGACAGCGTCTTCTCCGCCTGTAGCCCTGCGTCGGCATCTCCAGGTCAAGCAATTACGGCACATCACGCAAAGCAATTGGGCATGACTAAAATATTATTGCCATGTGATTGTGTCCCTGTGTTTGGCTGCTAGAGCCTAATTTAACCCACTTTGTCCAATGATCGAGGAGAATTGAGGACATGCTCTCCAATTCGGTTTGCCCCCCGAGTATTTCCTACAAGTCTGACTCACAGCAGCTGGTTTGGAGACGCGCTGTCACTCGCCTTTACCCAGCGGAGTTGAAGATGGGGTGTAATGAGCGAGAAAGGTGAGGTAGCAGAGGATAACAATTAGCTGGAGGTTTGGAAGAGGTGAGCAATGGGGTTAAGAAACTAGAAAACCTTTTGACTAAATGCTCCAAGCATCTTTGAATTAACATGGGAACACTTGGTACGTTATGAGTATTAACTTGTTTCCTGTTTCCCTAGCTGCTTTGAGACGCCCTCTTCCGGCCCAGTAGCCATTGTGGTCTAATACTGAAGACTTACTTGGCAGCAGAATTGGGGAGGTGCAATGGGGAGAAGAGAGATTGGCATTTATGATCAGGGAACGGGACAGAGGCTGGAAGGGGGAGACAGGCGGTGTTATTAGTGAGGCTGCATTGATCCCTGCCTTGCCTCTGAGCAGCATTCACTTATTCCTTCATTATACAGTCAAATATGTGTGTGCCTTTAACTGCCAACCCTGCTCTTCATGTGTCTGTCACATAAATGCCAACAAGATATCCTCTCATGAATAAGACTTCATTATTCTTATTTATTTATAACTATACACATGAACATTTCTGTAAATGTTCCAGTGTAAGCCTATGACACTGAATAAAGTGAGTAATATGATGACATTTTTATCTCTATTACCTCCAACTGTACATGTCTTATACCATCTCCTTTTTTCCCTATGAGACTAAATCTATTTATCCAAAACTTTTTTTATAATTGTCTGTAAGTCATCTTTTATTATTAGCTTCACAATCAGAACTTATTTGTGCCAGATTAAGAACTGCTTACGTCCAGATTATAGGCTCCTGTGCCCTGACTTGAAAAGTAAGATGTATACATGGATCTATTAATACAGCCTGAAAAAGAGAAGCATAAGTACATCTATTGTTTCTCTGATTCTATTTCAATATCTTTCTTTCCCGCTGCTCATCTGTAACTTAGTCTTTTCGTTTGAATGGTGTTTTCTTTGTTTAAAAAATTGATAGAGATGGGAAGCACCACAGACCACTCAGTCAGAACCAAGAGGTCAAGGATGGCAGCATTTTTCTACAGATTTCATTAACAGTGCACAAGAGTGTAAATATGAAACTATGTGAATAGAACAATCCTCGCCGATGCTCCAGCAGCTTTCATTATCCCCCTGCATAGATAATGCCCTGTAATGTATTCCAATAGAGGCTGGAAGGTGATGGGCTGTAAAATAGCATGTGTAGGAAGGTCCTGTTTTTTGACTGTGAACAGCCTGCCTGCCTCACAGCCAGACCCCCATTAGTACGGGAGCAGAGGATTGGTTGTGCAAATGGTCTTGTGGATTAGAGCGCTAATGCATTTAAGAGAGGAGAGTCCACAATCTCTTTATTTGCTGCGGCGGTGAGTTTGAGGCTCACTGCAGAGATGAGTGGGGGGATACCCGGTTTTCCCTTTGTGGAGACTGAAAGATTTAGGTTAAAGAGGTTAGATAAGGGCAGGGGCGCGGCGAGCAGCACGGTCACACTGATACACACACATCAAAAATGATGCTTTGACAGTAGGAACATTTCACAGAGATTGTCTCAGGCTTAGATCTCAATAATATCCGGACATATTTATTTTAATTTGTGCTTGGCACCAATTAAGCAAGATACAGTGGACTTTATCACAACCGGTCAGCCGCATGCACTGTATCTTTGAAGAAGGGGTTATTCTTCTTTTTTTTTAGGCTGAATATTTTCTATATTTATTATTTAAAAGGGTATAGTTTCTCTTGTTGCTTTCACATAAAGCTGTTTCGTTTGTAGCTGTTGAAGATGTTTGTGGCTATTGGCTAATGAAATGACATTGGTCCAAAAATCCAAGATAAATAAGCATGTAACCATGGTAACATTGTAGATATATACTTGGCCAGGGGGTAAGGCGAAATTGACTTAGTTGGTTGATTTTCTGAAATTGTCTAACCTATAACCCAGTCCAGCCAAACACACTTTTCTGAAACCTGCCCCAAAGAAGCTGTGGTGCTGTTATTAAGCTCTACATGGAAATGAGATCCTTCCAGAAAGAGCAGCAGACAGCAGACCTACTAATCTAATTAATCAGCATCTCTTCCTTTGGCCACTGGTCTCTTTCACCCTTCCTTCATTACTCTGTTTTTTCCTTTCCTTTTTTTTCTGAATGTCAACCTAGTGGTTGCACTGACACTGAAATATGCTATGTCATGTGCTTCTTGTAGAAAGACATAAATACGCCTGTGTTGTTGTGAATAGCTGCATTAAGAGACTTGATGTGCTGTTATGAGATGCCTCTGCAGTGAGCCTTCCACAGTTTACCAACATGGATATGGCCTGTAGGGTTATCTCATGATTGACATTTATCTTTATGTTATGTGTAAGCAGCCATTTTCCACCAGTGTCAAACTGTGACCAAAAAATTTAATTAAGGACTAAACCCAAGACCAAATTTCAAACTAAAGGACTAAACTAAGACAAACCCATAGAAAAAAAACACAATAAGCCCAAACACACAAAACTAGGATCAAGCTCAGGAATAAACTAGGTCAAAACTGCTAAAATGATTAAACTAGGTCTGGGACTAAACCCTTAAAGCAGAACTAAACTGTAATACCTGTGCAACTGCACGCTATTAAACAGTATTTAACATTAGTCTATACAAAACATTATTCCTACAAAAATAATCACCTTAAGGTTATAAACATAACTTATTATTGTTAGACAAAGATATTCCTCTAATATTGTATAAAATGTCAAGACTAAAAATACTAAACTAAACTTAGAACTAAACACAGGTAATGGAGGTCTACATCTTGTTATCTTAAACATGACTAAAGCAGAACTAAATGGAAGAAATTGTGACTCCGTGAGGGATCTCCTCTGCAGCAGGATGTAGGAGGGTGGAGAGGTGTTGTTGCTGCAGGATCCAGGCTTATAACCAACCTGCTACTATAAGACAATAAGGCAGCTGTCAGCTTTACACGCACAGTGCAGGCTGGTGGTCAGGATTTGGAGAGCACGGATCTTGAAGTGCTTCTCACTCTACAGGCTGCCGGTTTGGATCGAGCGTGTTTTTTCTTTTTTTTTTTTTTTTACGGCGGCAGCCTGCAGGCAGCATGGGAGGGGCCCGGCAGCGGTAGAAAGTGGGTAACTACAACTGCTGCTCTGCGCTATCCGGCAGTGAGTCAGCTGAGCGCAGCGAATGAATGAGAGGAGACAAGAAAGGAATGACAGTTGGATAGAAAAGACAGAAAGAAACTACAAGATTGAAGAGACAACGCAAGAGCTGATCGGAAAATGCTGAAGTGTTTGGAGCACGCTTGTTGACGCATAATCCTGCCCGCCCCACTGCCACTGGGAGGGGGCATATCGAGCTGCCTAAACTCCAATCCACCGACAGAGATTTACTGAGTGCGCTGCACCCGCTGCTTCCAGCATCTTCGAGACATTTTCACCAAATGTATCAACCTTCTTTTGGATGTAAATCAATCTTAAACCCGTGTCTGTGACTGGACTCGTTCATCTGAGTTTGGTTAGTGTTTGAATCGCTCGTGTCACTGCGTAACCGCGTGTCTTTTTTGACACGACTCGCACGTACACCCCCATCATAAGGTAATTTCTGATCGTCGCGTGGAGATCTGGAGCCATGACAGGCCCCCCGCTGGCCCCACAGCCCGCCTGCTGACGGTACCGGGCAGCGAGATGATGGGAGCACGTCTGACGCACGTTTCAAGATTCAGAACCAGACGATTTCTCAATGGACGAAGACAGTGACACCCGGAAAATCAACAGCAGCTTCCTTCGCGACCACAACTATGCAACCGAAGGTATTTAATCCCCTTAAGGAGGCATTTTAAGAGTGTATAGCCCTAGGCTTAGATGTAGGCCTATTGGAGCTATTTTGATTTCTTGTAGCACAAACTTGTCGTGTACTGCATATTTAATCACCTCCAAGTATTATTCCGTTCATTAGCGTTAAATGCGCGTCTCAGGAGATGGTGAGGTGGCATTTTATATGTATTATACCTATTTGAAGATCCTGACAAATAACCTTCTTTAATCTGTACGCATGGCATTAATGTAGTGGTGTTTCTGAAAAGTTGACAATTGATGAATGGGTAATAGACAGATATTATTCACTTGTTGAAAAGGAAAGAGGCAAGGACAGCAAAGGTGGCCTAATTTTTGGCAGCTCGCTGAAATATGGATCTCTCTTCTCGGTCTCTCACTACACTATTGTTTTTCATGGGGATTTAGCTCCAGAGCGAAAACCCCACTCCTGCATGTGCTTTGCTCCTTATTTACCACAAATGAGCCTCCTGATGAGCCTCTCATTAAACGTGCCTTGGTCAATACTTCTTTGGGCAACCAATGAGATGCAGTTGTCCTCCCTGAGCTGTCCACACCATTGATTACATCTCATTACCGGCTCAGTGTTGGACATACAGTACACTACTGCCCTGATAACCATAAGCCAATCAAATCATAGCAGTGGTAATAGCCAGACAAAGCACAACATTATCTATTATGCAGTGAAGTGGTAGTGGTGCATACAATATTTCTAGGTCTCTTTCTCATAAATTATTGATCTGTGGCTAACAATTTAGTCTGCTTTTGTGTTATTCTTGTTTGGCTTTTTAAACAAGATTTATTTGAAACAAATATTAACAAATTTTTAACATTATAAAGAATGAAAGCGGGGGGATTTATCTAAATTAATTGACATTCAGAGCCTCTAATTGATGAAAACATCTCCATATATACTCTGCACTAATAATGAACAAGGTAATTATGAAATTTATGAAAATTGTGAAATTTATGAAATTGTGACACTTATGTAAATCACCCTGGACAGTGAATACAGTTGAATAGACCATCATAATGAGGGTCTGTATGGTATAAGGGTGGGTCATAATCACTTTCCCGTTTGCCATCACTTTACACCACTGCGCATCGGAGAAAAAAGACAAATTCCATGCTTGAAAAGAAATGTTGCCTCTCCTGCTGCTACTTCCCTGCCAGCTTCTTAATTATATATATATATAAAAACAGCCAAGCATCATGATTCCTCAGCTCGTGCACTTACAGATGATTCCCTGTCAGTGCTAAACACACAGTCAGTGCTTTAGAAGTGGAGCGGGGGGTTGGAGCGGGTTATGATGAATATCTTTGTTTGATGTGTGGAGAAAAAAAATAGGAGGGGGATCTTCTTCTCGCATGCAGTGTCTTTTACAAGGCGACATCTCGCTTTGTCTCCCCTCGTTTGTGAGGAGCAAGATTGTCAGACGGTTGTAAAAATTTAGTCTAGCCTGTGGTCCATCTGTGTTTTTTAATACTTTTGTATTTTTATTGCTTTGATTTATAGCTCGGCGTCACATCTCATATATCACCGATGTTTAGTTGTCCACATTCACTCTTTAGCTTTTTGTCTTCTAAGTGCTGTGAAGTCAGAGATCATACTGCTTGTGTCTGGGTTCATCACAGATCATCATAAACTTTCCAAAGTGGTCCATCAGGCCAGACCTAGGTCAATCCAGGCCACACATACTCACGCCCGCCCCTCATGGGGGACCGGCGAGCTGGTAGGGATTCCCCGCAGGCAGCGGTTGCCCGTAACAGCAGGACACTTTAATGATGTCACATTTTAATGATGTCACTCTTGCTGACCTTTGCCTTGCACCAATCCCACACCTCACCAGGTCTTTGAGCGACGCAATTACTGATGTTATGTGTGTGCTCTCATCAGCTGGTCAAAGTATCCTTGAGTCGAAAGGGGCATTACGAGGATTTGAATAGTTGTAAAGTTGTGATCAAGGTTATCAAAAAGTAAAACAAGGGCACATCACTCAACACATACAAGTTTAATGGATTAAGTTTGAGTTTTGGACAAGCAAATAAGAGCTATGGTCAAAACGAAAAAGGCCATTTGGGCTTTATTTGACCTATGTATTCTCTTAGTCTCTTAGTTTATTGGAGAAAAACACTGTGGGAAAATGGTCTTTTATAGTCTTTTCATTTGTATTGTGGCAAAGCTCTGCGGCAGTTTAATAATATTCTTGTGGCCAACAGTCCAAACTATTAGTCAAAAAAGTCTGAATATTTTTAGGTCAACCTCAGTTTAAATAAAAGAGGAAAGCATTGTCATACAGAGAGGGGAAAACAATGCCATTCTCACCACATGTTTTATATTCTCGGACCGTATGGAGATGACACACTGTTAATTGTGATGGAATGGATGGCTCTTTGCTTCATGGCTGTGTGTTTGTGTCCTACTGGTTGTGTGCATATTTGTGTTTGTTAAATCAATGTTCTGTTACGCTTCCACAACACGAGTTCATTTTCATAATCCCTACCTTGGATGTTTCCATAATGAATGAAAGTGTCAAATAGCAGGTGTAAAATGGAAATAACTTCCCTGCTGGGAGGCTAAACCCAGGGACTGCTTTGCTATTGATTTTTAGTCCTTTACAATTTAGGCACCGGAACAATGACCTAAAGATCTATTGGTAGGACGTGTAATCCATGCCTATACTACGGTTTCCCTACCCCCTTTGCTTTCTTGTATATGTGTCTGATTCTAGTACAAGCTTGTGTGTGATTTGACCCTTCTAGCCTCCCTGGTGCAGTACAGAGAGCTCACAGCTTTTATTGCTGTTGCTGCTGTTGCTGATGAGAGCAGAGTTGTGCTGTGCCAAGGCAAATGGCCCCGGGGCCACACTTTAGGGCCAGGCATAAAAAGACTTAGCCCACCATACCCCCAGGTCCCATTCATTATTCACCACAAAAGTCTCAAGCCCGCCTCGGTGCATAGTGCAAGAAGAGCTAATGTGTATATGTTTGTACGTAGAGGGGGGTGGGGGGCGGTGCTTGTGGGGGGTGGCGGGTGCTTAATGGCAAGCTGTGAAGTTGGGGCGAGTCACACTCCTTATTCAGCAGGCGCTTTCATCCTCTGATTAGCTTCTTATTAAGTCTGAACCCCCATGAAAGTTTAATGAGAATTTATTACAGCATACCCCTGGCGTTGCTACTGTAGGATGATTACGAAAATTTCCCCCAAACACATTATGGCCTCTTGGTCCATACTGTAGAAGTGCATTGTTCTGTGATCGATGTAGACGTCAGTCAGTGCATGCAGCCAGCCTCTAGGCTAAGCACTGTTTGACCTTTTCTGGACTTTATAATGGGGTACATTTGTAAGTTTTGATAGCTAATTCCTATGTCCCATAAAGATAGCGACAGAATCCTTTACATGTTTTTGATAAGGTCAGTGCAGAGACATGTGGTTTGTGTTGTAAAGCAAGTGTTACATTTTTGATTCAGCCTTGAAAAAAAGACAAAGGAGGGATAAAGATGAAAGGGATCTTGCATCAGACATAGAAGACAGAGGCAAGCTTTGGTTTTTTGACTTGGAGTATAATTTTATGCACTCCTGCTCTCCCCAACCCCCTATTTCTATTTCTAAGAGAATGCCAAATAAAAAAGAATTCAGAAACGGGATCCCACTTGGTATGCAGCTTAGCCGATGCAGAAATTGATCCAGTTCCACTTCTTTTCAACACTTGGCTTCCTCTATATTGTGTCCTGTGTGTTACGTCTGCAGTCAGATGTGTGACCCTGCAACGTGTTAATGAAGTGCGAGAAGTGAAGCAGTAACACGTCTCGCCCATTTCACCCAGCAGCTCCCTGGAGTGTGGGGATACAAGAAAGCACACATTCACCGTTGTACAAAACACAGCTTCAATCTCAAGAGGCGGGTGGTGGAGAAACCAGGTTAATTAGCTTGTTCACCACCAATCTTATACAGCGAGTCATGCTCTTCAGAACGAGGAGAGCTGCATTGTTGCTCTGTGTGGCATTATTAAAGCCTTAATCATGGCTACACCGGAACAGAGAAAGGTAATTTTTTTTTTTTTTTTATGTTGACAGATCTCCATTGTCGTGGCCCTAAAATGAAGTCATTATCAGAAGCCTATTCAGAAAACAATAGATGGTACAAAGGCAGAAGTGGAGCATATGCACATTCCTCAGTACTTTACATGCAAAAAATTGTATGTTCTGAGCTTGTTTCATGCTGCTCTATAGAACCAGGCCAACTGAACCCTTGAAATTTGATATTACAATAGTACAAGCATTAGTTACATTAGTAAAAATAAACCAGACAGCAGTGAGGTGTGAGAATGTATATCACTATACCAGCATGCCCCAGAGTAAAGAATTACACTGCGGGGCATTTACAGTCTTGTCCAACAATATAATCAGTATGTTTAATTAGACATTCATATTACAGGCGAGGAGAGCGGTGTTTAACATGCTCAAGGAAAATCAAACATTGTCCTATTTACCTTTGTCTTATTCTTATTTGTTCACTGTTAAGGAACTAGGGAGCATCTGCAAGTACAAATGCATAGAACTAATAACACACTATAATACTAAGCTATATACAGCACATGTAGCAGTAACAGTCAAGGATGTTTACACTCACTTCAGAAGTCCTAAAATGTTTCTTCTGGATATAAACATTTTTAAAGTAATTTTGATGAAATTGTGAATGTTGGAGACACAGAGAAGATAACTCTACAATTAAAGCAGATGAATTTATATTCTTATATTTAATATAGTCGAAGGTGCAGAGGGTGTGATAATGAAGCTGAATCAT
This sequence comes from Perccottus glenii, assembly GCA_024416835.2. Lineage (NCBI taxonomy): Eukaryota > Metazoa > Chordata > Actinopteri > Gobiiformes > Odontobutidae > Perccottus > Perccottus glenii. The sequence continues at coordinate 24,070,519 of CM044554.2, forward strand.
CCTCTGGTTTGATCCTTTGACGCAGGCAGCTTAGGACAACTGTGCTAATCCTCTTCTCGTCGCTAGAGCTAACAAACATTTACACGCTACCATTAGGTCCCTCCTCTCTTTACCTGGAAACACTGCACACTTACGCAACTGGCTTTCTGAGCAGTCACATTGTTTCTGTTTCGGTCTTATACAACCACTGTTGCTTCTAGATCAAACCAAGTATGTTTTATTTGTTTAGGGAGCTTTGTGTGACATTTAGGACTTTACCTATTATTAGCTGTATCTCCATCTTTGTCAACCTACTTCTTCCTGCAGATCAGACGTGGCTAGACTTCCATGTTAGCAGGAGAATTTATTTTTTCCTCTTATGCAAGGTAGCTGCATGTGCTCTTGTGTCTATAAATACATTCAATATCCTCGCTGCCCTCGCGGTGCTCCTGTGTTTTCAGTTTAAAATCAATGCATTTCCATGTTTCCATCCAATTGGCTTCACTCCCAATTCTATATTACTTGCTGAAGGGGTTTATTGAGGTTGAGATTGGAGCCATGCATGTTTCATTTCAAGAGGATGGAGTAACGTCACAACAACGACAGACCAACAGGCTCGTCTGTTATCGCAGGTGATGGATGTGTGTTATTTCAAGCATCTCTCTGTCTCGGATGCATCGAGAAGCGCTGACCTGTCTGCGTCAGACCTGACTGGCCACAGGATTTATGGGCCTCATCTGGTTATGGTCTGCTGATGAAAACTGTGCATCTGTAAGCACACATTTAATCAGAAGAATCGCACACCACTGCTAATATCTGCTGGTGCTTAAGTTGTAAAATTGCAACCTGAACCACAATTGAATAAGATGGACAACGTCCTCTGTTTACTTTGCGGATTGGCAACAGGGCAGTTAAATGATTGTATCATAGCAGTTGTAATCACACACTGAACACTATTTATAGGCATCCTTTCAGAACAGTGATATGAATATTCTTAAATCTTGATCTCTGATGTCATGTTTTGTCACGTTTGGACTGCAAACGACATATTTCAGTCAGGACCACTTGAGTCAAAATTACCATAGACAATTCTTTAGCCTATTTTTATAACTTTTATTTGCATGATTGTTAAAGTTTACATTTGGCGGTATGGCTCTGTTCTAAGTTACCCATACTTTCATGAGCTCCATGAAAGCTTGTCAGGTAACAGCAGCAGCTTCTGGGGAAAATCTCCCATTTAAAACTGGGAGAGCAGCAAATAAAATTCCCCCGTTTAGAACAGAGCATGCATCAATGAAAACGGTATGACATTGATTAAGTTAAACAAAGTTAAGGAGGCGATGGGGAGGAGGTGGGTTGCAAGCAATGCAGTGGAAGCAGCCAAGCAGCAGACTGAAAATGCACTTAAATAGGCGCCCTGTTTGAACGGACCAATTGAGTGCTATAGCAATCAGATCAGCTGATCTGGGTGTCAGCTGACAGCAGAGCTTGACTACGTGGCCTGCCTGAACTGACGCTGAAACGCTATATTTCAGTCAGGACCACTTGAGTCAAAATTACCATAGACAATTCTTTAGCCTATTTTTATAACTTTTATTTGCATGATTGTTAAAGTTTACATTTGGCGGTATGGCTCTGTTCTAAGTTACCCATACTTTCATGAGCTCCATGAAAGCTTGTCAGGTAACAGCAGCAGCTTCTGGGGAAAATCTCCCATTTAAAACTGGGAGAGCAGCAAATAAAATTCCCCCCCAACCAGACCATACCAGCCAAAGCCAGCAGAGATCAAGATGAGCGTTTTAAAAACCAAATCTTATTTAGTAAAGATAAAGCCAACTGATTAACGTGAATCATTAAAGTTACATTTGGCGGTATGGATCTGTTCTAAGTTACCCATACTTTCATGAGCTCCATGAAAGCTTGTCAGGTAACAGCAGCAGCTCTGGAGACAATCTCCCATTTAAAACTGGGAGATCAGCAAATAAAATTCCCCCCCAAACAGACCATACCAGCCAAATCGAAGATGCCAGCAGAGAACAAAATGAGCGTTTTAAAGAAGCCAAATCTTATTTAGTAAAGATAAAGCCAACAGATTAACGTGAATTAAAGTTACATTTGGCGGTATGGCTCTGTTCTAAGTTACCCATACTTTCATGAGCTCCATGAAAGCTTGTCAGGTAACAGCAGCAGCTTCTGGGGACAATCTCCCATTTAAAACTGGGAGAGCAGCAAATAAAATTCCTCGCCAAACAGACCATACCAACCAAATCGAAGCCTGCAGAGATCAAAATGAGCGTTTTAAAAAAGCCAAATCTTATTTAGTAAAGATAAAGCCAACAAATTAACGTGAATCATTAAAGTTACATTTGGCGGTATGGCTCTGTTCTAAGTTACCCATACTTTCATGAGCTCCATGAAAGCTTGTCAGGTAACAGCAGCAGCTCTGGAGACAATCTCCCATTTAAAACTGGGAGATCAGCAAATAAAAATCCCCCCCAAACAGACCATACCAGGCCAAATCGAAGAGCAAGCAGAGATCAAATTAAGCGTTTTAAAGAAGCCAAATCTTATTAGTAAAGATATAGCCAAAAGATTAACGTGAAGCAGCATATGAAGGAAGATGAGCTAACGAAGCCGTAATTAAATAAGCCCATTAGTTAGTGAAGCAAGATTAATTAACTATACATCATGAGCATCACTCATAGCTTTTTGAGCATCAAGGATGGCTCGAGTATCTGGCCGGAGGTACCGTTCATAAGCTGCCGAAGACCATCTTCCCATAGCTTTAAGGTTAGAAACAGAGTAGAAGAAGCTGCATTTGTAGCAGCCCCTATGCGCAGTGAATGAGCCGAATAATACTCAGGGGGGAGCCCGCAGTATTGACAAAGCAAGCGGAGACGGAATGCAAACCAGGTTCTGACATAAGATTTCCCTCCTCCGTTATAAATAATGGGTCCTCCCGACGAGCTTGTGGACGGCTCCTCAGATAAGCCAACATAGACGACAGAGACAAAAAGCAGAGTTAGTTCAGATATGTATACGACAGAACCTTCCCTGTCCTGTCAGTTTGTAAGCTTTAGCAATATGGTGAAGTGGTGAGAAAATTTAAAACGTCTGATATGTTTAAGTCATGTGACCCATTGTTTGCTCCACAGAATACCAGCTATCACTATGGGATATATTTCCAACAGAGCGGTGGACATGTTATCATCAGACACAGATAGCAGCTCCTTTGGCCATTTACTAGCAAACCACTGACCATTAAAACCCCCCCCAAAACCGACAGAAGGCGCAGCGTCTGTAACAAATTAAGCTGCAGAAAACTCCATATCATAGTGAAAAAGGAAATGCCATTCCAATTTTTCAATGAGCAAAGACCAGAACTTGAGATCTGATCTGCAGCCTGGATCTACGGCAACTATGTCCTAAAGATCTTTAACTTTTGGGCATAGATTGAGAGTGTGAGAATGAGAGCCACAGATCAAGCATACAAAGCTTGATGACCAGTGAAATGTCTACTTATGAGGGTCAAGTCAACGACTGACCAGTCCAATCTCTGATTGAACGTTGAATAAACATAGCAGTTTTTTTTTTTTTTTTTTTTTTTTTTTGGACAGCCGGGGATCGCTGTCTTTAAGCATAACAGATACATTGCCGCAGTCAACGACCCGTTTCTCACTCATTTCGGAGCACAGCAATATTTTTACAAAATTAACATCATCACCTGCAACGATTTGGCTTCTCAACTGATGAGAAATCGCAGCAGCCGCTTTCTATAGCAGCAACAGCAGTAGTAGCAGCATTAGCTAGTCGCAGCAGTAGCAGTAGTATTAGCAGCACCGCAGCAGCCGAAGCTGTAGTAGCAGCACCAGCAGCAGTAGCAGCACCAGCAGCAGCAAAAGCTGTAGCAGCAGCAGCACCAGCAGCAGCTGCACCAGCATCCCCAGCAGTAGTAGTAGCAGCACCAGCAGTAGCAGCACCAACAGCAATTGCAGCACCAACAGCAGTTGCAGCACCAGCACCGGCAGCACCGGCATCAGTAGCAGCAATAGTAGTAGCAGCAACAGCAGCACAGCAGCAGTAGCAGCAACAGCAGCAACAGTAGCAGCAACTTCGTCACATACAATTTATATACAGCATATATAACCGGCAGTGAAATGTGAGTCAGGTCCGCTCCATGGACGGTGCAATTATTAAGGAAAACACACAGATGAAAAATATGCATGAATATAGCTATGTAAGAATGAAATAAAAAGTAAACAATAAAAAAAAATATAAGAATAGATTATTAAAAAAATGTGTATTGTGTGATTAAATCTAGATCGCAATATAATGTACATGAATGTAAACTGTAGACTTAAATATTAAAATGTACAGGGATGTACAGTGTGCATATATGCATTTTGCTGTGGTCTTGAATATTAAGATACACAGGAAGGTGCAAGAAGCAAATGTGCAAAACAGGGTGACACTGTCAGTGTGTCAATGTGAGGTAGTGTATAAAGTAGAGATAAGGTGAACATAAAGTAGAGGCATGAGGATGTTAAGAAGCTGGTTTAGAGATCCAACTAAAACCTGTTCAAATCCAACTCTTACCTGTTCAAATCCAACTCTTACCTGTTCAGCAGCAACAGTAGTAGCAGCAACAGTAGTAGCAGCAACAGTAGCAGTAGCAACAGTAGCAACAGTAGCAACAGTAGCAGTAGCAACAGTAGTAGCAGCAGCAGCAGCAACAGTAGTAGCAGCAGCAGCAGCAGTAGCAGTGGCAGCAACAGCAGCAGTAGCAGCGGCAGCAACAGGTGGTAGCAGCGGCAACAGGTAGCACCGGTAGGCGGTAGCAGCAACGGTGGCAGCAACAGGTGGTGGTGGTAGCAACAGGTGGTAGCAACAGCAGCAACAACGGTGTAGTAGCAGCAGGAACAGCAGTGGTAGCAAACAGGTGGCGAGCAACGGTGGCAGCAGTGGCAGTAGTAGCAGCAACAGCAGCAGCAGTGGTAGCAGCGGTGGTAGCAATGGTGGCAGCAGGGCAGCAACAGGTGGCAGTAGCAGCAGTGGTAGCAGCAACAGCAGTAGCAGCAGCAGTAGCAGTAGCAGTAGCAGCAGCAACAGCAGCAGCAACAGCAGTGGCGGCGGCAGGCGGTGGCAGCAGGTAGCAGCAGCAGCAGTAGTAGCAGCAGCAGTGGCAATGGTAGCGGTAGCAGCAGGAACAGTGGTAGCAGCAGGTGGCAGCAACAGCAGCAGCAACAGCAGCAGCAACAGTGGCAGCAACGGTGGCAGCAACAGCAGCAGCAACAGCAGGTAGCAGTAGCAGCAGCAACAGCAGTGGCAGCAGCAGCAGCAACGGTAGCAGCAGCAGTAGCGGAACAGCAGTGGTAGCAGCAGCAGTAGTAGCAGCAATGCAGCAGCAGGAACAGCAGTAGCAGCAACAGCAGTAGCAGCAGTAGCAGCAAGGTAGCAGCAGTAGCAGTGGTAGCAGCAGTAGCAGGAACAGGTGGTAGTAGCAGCAGCAGTAGCAACAGCAGTAGCAGCAGCAACAGTAGCAGCAACAGCAGCAGCAGTACAGTAGCAGCAGCAGCAGTAGCAGCAGTGGTAGCAGGAACAGTAGTAGTAGTAGCAGTAGCAGAAACAGTAGTAGTAGCAGTAGTAGCAGGAACAGTAGCAGGAACAGGAACAGTAGTAGTAGCAGTAGTAGTAGCAGTAGTAGTAGCAGTAGCAGCAGCAGTAGCAGCAACAGCCTTGCAAGCAATGCAGTGGAAGCAGCCAAGCAGCAGACTGAAAATGCACTTAAATAGGGCGCCCTGTTTGAACGGACCAATTGAGTGCTATAGCAATCAGATCAGCTGATCTGGGTGTCAGCTGACAGCAGAGCTTGACTACGTGGCCTGCCTGAACTGACGCTGAAACGCTATATTTATCAATATAACAAAACCCATTTTACAAATAGTGCCTCATTTGCAATATTGTTTGGGATTCATTGTGCCAGGAATGAATGCTCTGTATGTACATTTGGCCAATCAGACCCATAGTTTAAGGCACTGTGTCTTATTTAATATTTTAGTACGATTGATAAACTTTTACTCTGCCCAAGTGGAAATTCTGATATCATAACACATAACACAGAGACAGAAAAGACATAAGCTGACATTATTGTGGCTCTGCACTTTCTGTTTTGTCTCCAAATATTCACATCTCATAGAAAAGTGGGAAAGTGCTTCTGTACGTTCTAAGTGAGTAGAGGAAGACAGAGAGATAAAGACTGAAACAACAAACAGAAATATAGCAAGGACAATTTGCTTTGTAGTTGTTCACTTGTAAAAGCACATCGTTAGTAGATTTGTATTTATTTTTGGTGACCTCTCTGAAGTGCAAAGGCCAATTTTCAGTTTCATGCAGAAATCCTTCCCACCTGTGAAGCTCCCCGTGCTAATCAGCTCGTTTTTTTAACCTATTTATCATTTGAAAAAAATAATTTCCTGCATTCAAACCCAATTCCATTAATGGCAGAATAGCTCGTCTTGCCTGTTATGAATACATTAGCATGAAGCAAATCTCATTTAGGGAAGCGTTCCATCACTGCGACTTTCAGGTTCAGCGGCGCTCCATTCAGTGAAATGATTGAAGGACGAATCTCTGTAAACTCGTTAAATGGCATCCATCAATTACTGTTTCTGCTCAGTGACTTAATGTGCACATGATGAAGGGACAGAGGGGAGCTGTGCTGGAGATTTGGGGCAAGAGACAGGGAATGAAAAAGCTTTGAGTCGAGAATGCTGACCACTAAGCCGATTCCATTCGATTCACACCAGCAGCTTTGGCCTGATGGTTGCTGAGGAAGACAGTCGTGTGTGGTGTGTGGAGTTGGGGGTGGGGGATCTCTTTGCATGAGGTCGACACATGCAGTTACTGAAGAGGTTTGCACATGTCTGTACTGTACATTGATAAGAAGAAACCTGTTAAAAACTGGAGATTTCGGATCACCTGCTGCAGAATTATTTTTTTTATTTTAATAGAAAATGGCAGTGGCACTTTCTTCAGTTAAAATATTTGAATAAAGGTTATCGCTTTTTCTCTGTGAGGTAATAAGATGGAGTAACTTGCCCAGGCTGGGAACCAACCCCTGTGTCTCTGTTCAGTGTTCACTTCTAATAATGTCTAAATAAAATGTATTCTGGTCATGCATATGTCTTTAGTAAAGTTTTTTTAAATGACTCCATTTTGGTATTTTATTATGCTTTTCAGGATTTGTAATCAAAAACAAACCATATGTTGAGGGACATTGTGACACCTTTTAGGAAAATACTGTTTGTCAGTGCAGTGCATGTGACATATAATAGAAAATGAGTGTGTCAGTAGGTATCATGTCACTCTCTTCTCTATTTCTATTGTTTCTACACTGTCTATAAACTCAAAAGTATCCTAAATTATTATTGTGAGTAGCAGTGATTGTGCGCCATCATGAGAGTCTTGTTATATTACTTTATCAAGAAGCAAGTTATTGTGGCACTATCTAATGTCTTTAAATGGGGGAATGCTTTGCCACAGAGCAAATGTCATGTCACCAGTGAAACAGGTGAGGTAGTCCCGGAGCTCTGTAGATGTGGTAGAGAGATGTATAATTCACTTCTGTGACAAAATAAGTGCTCCAGTAAAAAGTGCCATCTGGTGATGATATATGGAACTATGTCAAAATTACATATAATCCCCTAAAGCCATTGCACAAACACATAAAAATATGAGGCTTAGTCACTGGCTGGTTTTCCCACCACACACAGTATAGCTTTGTGTGTAAACATGTGGTAGTCTATAGGGACACTATTGTCTTACATTGCACTGAACCACTGCTCTCCCCCAGATGTAGCATTAGCTTTTCACTCCAATGCAGCACTCTTTCTTGTGCTGAATTACAGCTAGCATCAGCAACTAAGTCTGAAAGCTATTGGCACAAATACACACTCACTCACACATACATGCCCCTCCGACTGCCGCTAGAGATGAAAACAGTCTCCATAGCAACATTCCCTTTTCCTGTTCAGAGCTGCAGCAGGAGCAGGTCCACCGAGGGCGTGGGGGGTACAAAACCACAAGCTCCTCTCAGTCTCTGCCTCTGTCTGTCTAATATTATTGTCACTGTTAAGTATCGGGCTTGCCTTGGCTCCACTTTTGGGCACACATTATGCTATGGCTCTCTGGCCTGGGGCTGCAAAATAATTACAGTCACCATTAGCCTCTCCTAAACCAATGCAGATGTGTTTGTGGAGGAAAGGAAAAGCTACCTTAAGGGTAGGTGTCTGTTATTTACTTTTTAAAGAATTTAAAGTTGAAGTAAAATGACACACTTGCATTTTATGGGAATCACCTCTAAGAATATCATGTCCTGTTTTGTGCCGGTCATGGTTTTATCTTTAATTATAGCACAACAGAGTCACAAGAGCAGCACAAGGTCTTGCATCTCGTAGCAGGACCCTGAATGGTGTTATTAGTGGGGCAGTCTTTTAAAAGCAGGAAGGCAATTAAACGACACAAATTGGCTCACTTCAATCAAAAGAATGGGACTGCATTAGCTGATACCATGCAGCGTCTCTTTCTAGTGGCTCCCCTTAACCTAGATTTTTCATTTTACCACCAGAGAGTTCTGTGTTTGACATTGAATCTTTGGGATTTTTACTTTAGCACATAATGTCTTTCATTTTGACAGCTTTTTGTGTGATTATATGTCCCGCCCCACTGACATTTTTGCCTATTTCTCTTTTATGTGTTTCAGCTGACATTATCTCAACGGTGGAGTTTAACTCATCGGGGGAACTATTGGCCACTGGGGATAAAGGAGGCCGAGTGGTTGTCTTCCAGAGGGAGCAAGAGGTAGGAACTGCCAGCGAATGCAAGGGTTTGACAGTACAAACACACTCAGGCCAATGGTTAACACATTGATTTCTTTTGTATCACTCATAATAAGGATTAGCAGGTATTTGAAGGGAATTGTTGCCTTGTCTTTCTCCTTCTTCAGTAGCCTACCACATTAACATTGACTTGTTATAATGTATTTTTTGGCAGCATCAGATTACAATTTTACACTCATCTTTGTGCAGCTTTTGAGCAGTTATGGTAGCCTTGCAGGGACATATACTGTCTATAAACCAACTGATTATGAGTTTGTTTAACAAACAAATGAGTTCATAAATGTCCCAATCTTTCAGTTTGACCGCTGTGGGCATTTGTAGGAACAGGAAGCAAAGACCTAATGGCTCCTTCTCTTGTGTTTTCTATGTCTATAATGTCTATTTTTGCAAGAAGGCAAAACATACAGTTAATACTTTATTGAAACACAGCTTTAATCACTTTGTTTAAATAGTATTAAAAATAGTGTAAAATTTTACACAATGCACAAATTTAAACCTTTGAAAAGCTACATACTAATATTACCATAGCAGAAACTGCAAATACATTTCTGTGTGAACAATGGAGCGCTGCAAACAGTCTTTTACATTTAATGCATGGAGCAAATGAGCCATAGCAGCAATAAAGATCATAAAAGCGGTCCTACATCCCACCACCCTGTGCTCCCCCTGCCTCTAATATCTCCACCATAAATATGAAAAATAATCCACACTAGAGCAATACTTCACTTCAAATTATTCCGTTTTTTTCTTTTGATGTGGTTATGGGGGACTTAGGGGAATAACCAAAATGGAAATGTAATCAGCAATCAGTTTTTACTGGAATATTTAGGACAATCATTAGGTCTTTTAAAAATAACAGCCTCTCTTCATCTAAGTTACATGTTTCCGCTCTTTGCTTCTGCAGAGTAAAAGCCAGCCTCAGCGCAGAGGAGAGTATAATGTTTACAGCACATTCCAGAGCCACGAGCCGGAGTTCGACTACCTGAAGAGTCTGGAGATAGAGGAGAAGATCAACAAGATCAAATGGCTTCCTCAGCAGAACGCCGCCTACTTCCTCCTCTCTACCAACGGTAAGGCTCGGAAAGATTAAATAAACCGTAAACACTCGTTGAGATTTATGTATGTTAATGTAAACTGTCACGTTACCCATTAGGACGCGGTCACAGTTCATTGCACTTAACTCAGCAAACAGAATGACTAGCGACAAATAGACTCACAATGTATACGAGCCTGTCACAGTAATTACATTATCGCTGCACTTCAATAGCATAAAGTACACACTCAATTATTTACCATTGTTTTTATGGTTTAATTTTGACATAGAAGAAGGGGTTGGAAAAGAGAGTGAACTGTTTATCTCAAGACACTTTATTTCTGATCATTAAATGCTGCATTTAAATATGTAACTATTAAAGTCATGGAAAGCAAACCTGGGGCAAATTGTGGTATATTTACAAATAAATGTATTAGATTTCTGTTCAAGCTGCAAACATCAGTAACATTTATACACATTTAGACACATCCGCAGCAGGGTTCCACATTTATTAAAAGAAAACTTAAAAATGGGTCAAGCTTTTAGGATGAGTAAACTTTGGCCTGCAAGCCCCATTTTGGACAGCTTACCAAAATTTAAAGTCAGTTTCAGGGTTGTGGGCTCAATAGTAAAATAAGAGCTCAGCAAAGAAGTTGTGAATGAGACATATTGGTTGGTTTGACTAAATAAACAGCCTCTGGTTACATTTGGACAGACAACCAATTAGAGAAATAAAGGATCACAAAAAGGCTTTAATACTTAGTTTAAGTATGTTAGTATGTTAAGGGGACATCGGATTGACTTACTGTACATTTCATTTCACAGAGAATTACCCCATCCATAACCTGTTAAACCTAACCTTACACCTTACATTAACTCAAACCAAATTGCATTTTACTGCCGGTAGTGTCCCCAGAAGCTATGGAAACCAATTCATGACCTCATGACAAAATATACACCCAGACACCAGACACTCTACTATCACACGAGTAACAGTCACACATGAGTGGAGCGGTGTCTTGCAGATTGCGGTTTCATGCATGGCTGCTACAGAAGTGCTCGCGGTGGCTGCAGCAGATGGTGGAGAGTCCTGTGGCGATGGCCTCTCTGCTCCGACACCCATACTCACAGTGGAAATTAAAAGAAAAAAAAAATATCCAACAACCTGACTGCTGCTGCCTTGCTCCTCACTCAAGCGAGGCAGCAGGATGTAACTGGTGTTTATGTGATGCAGAAATGGAAATTGCCCTCCAGCTGGAGCATCTATTACAGCACAGAAATGTAGGCAACTTGTGGAGTGATATCAGTGACATCTACATAGGAGCTCCAATTCATCATCTTGGTTGGCTTCTGCCCAGCTACATGCCAGATTGTCTGCCCAACCCCCCACATCCATCTTGTATCTGAGAGTCACTGCACTGAGTCTTTTCTAACCATTTGTGTCTTTGATGTGTCCACCAGACAAAACAGTGAAGCTGTGGAAGATCAGCGAAAGAGACAAGCGTCCGGAAGGATACAACCTGAAGGACGAAGATGGACGAATCAGAGACCCGTCGACTATCACCTCTCTACGGGTAAAGTCACACAAGCCAATCTCAGGGAACATCCAAACTGATGCATTGCTGTGGTGCCATTAAACACAAAGTACTCAAAAAACTATGAAATTTAGCTGTATTTATATAATATCAATTTAAAAATGTAAACCATCTCAAGGGTCCTATCAAATAAAACTTCAAATCATTTCTTTAGCAAACACAGGAAAAAAACTCAGAGTCTGATGGTCATCTGGATGGGACTAGGGGTTAAGCAATAGACAAAAGAGACTGGTCAGACATTAGAAGCATAGTTAGCAAGAGGAAAGTTTGTTAATGGAACCCATAAACTCATATCAAATATATATAATCTCATTTGCCGGAATGTGAGACAGACACTTCAAGAGCCTTAATATAGCCCCTCTCGGAAGTGCTCATTGCTGATAAAGTTATTGGCTGTGTGCTTATTTTAACCTGTGTGACAATATAATTCCTCTATGTGTATGAATAAGAAGATGCTGTGGGGATTATAACTCTCTTTGAGATAACACTCACTAATTTGTTACATTAAATTTTACATATTACATTAATACTGGCTCATTTAAACAGGATGCTCAAAATAGGGCTGCTTGGAAAACCAAAACCCAAAAAAAAAACAACAACAAGGAAGTTAATTGGGGGACCTAGCTTGGCCTTTTGGGAACCTGTGCCTGAAAAGGTGCACTAATAATCCTCTGTGTGCACATTAAGCAGCCTGAAATCCAAGCCAAAAAAAGCTCATCTGGCTATGATAGCTCTTAATCCTTCATAACGATCTTAGCACTACTGCACCTACTACACTGTTACACTCTCTAAGCTGGTTTTCCTTTTGAATATCACCAGCTTAACTTTTACTAATCTCTATAACCAGAAGTTTTTCAATGATTAGAATTGTGTGCATCCCATTAGGATGTGTAACAGATCACGTTTTCCATCTATATCATTTCCAGTTGTGTCTAATATTTAAGTTTATATTATATTGTTACCATCCATCCAGCAAATAGGTCGACTTCAAGTGCCACCAATGTGAAGGGTCTAGCCCCTATGCGCCCCATGCTCTCCTCGCTCTTATCACTTGGCCACCTCTTTAATTTCCACACAGCTCAGGACAGTGTGTGTGCGTCTGCCGTTATAGATTAGTGCTCTATTCAACGTGTCTGTCCCTCTTTGTCTGGCTGGCCAAGGGATCATAGCAACCTGGAGGACGGGCCGGGACCGTGACAATCCTGTTTACTGTGAAATCAAAACAAGGGGGGTGGGTACTAAAGCAGTGCAAGTGAGGGGCTTATAAAAATGATTTTAAGATATAGCTGTCTGTCACAAAACAAAACCATATTTGGAACAATAGAACCCAAAATCAAGGCAATTCAACCTATAGAAATACATAGATTCAACAACATTCAAATTTAAAATATCAATATAAACTTGCCCATGATTGGTCAGTCAGTTGTCAACAATTTTCAATAAATAACCATAAGCATTTATTTCATATGGTGTAAAACTACAAAGATATGCAGTCTTTTATAAAAATAAAATCCTTATTATATGATATTCTTATTGTAACCTCTGTGTATTACATATTTACATGTTCAATATGGAAGATCTTAGGGTCATTTTAAGGCGCTGATGTAAAACAGATATGGGTCCCACAGCCAGAATTAGTTGTGTAAAGTATTCACTAAGTAACTACAATCAATGAATGCGTATGCTTCTTTTAATGATTTGAAAATCACTAAGATAAGAAAATATATTTGTTCCTCTCTTTTAGCATAATTGGAGTAAAATCCTTATTAACTATAAGAGTATAATGTATGTGTTTAATACTAAATAAAGGTTCTATAGTCCAGTCCTTTTGTCTAGGTTATTGTTTCTATAAGGCTGACATGTCTCCATTTAAGGGTAGAGTAGGTCTTAGGGTCACTGTAAGACGCTGGCTGATGATTTTAACAGCGTTGGGGTCTGTGGGTTAATACGCCTCGTGTCTCTCTGGACAGACGGTGAAAGACATGAAAATGAAGTGACACCCGTGGAGAGACAGCGCCCTGCTGGGCTGCCGTGTCTCTCTGTCAGTGCCAGCAACAAACCCCAGAAAAAGGGAAGAAGCAGCCGATTTGTTCTCTTCAGGTCCACCCCTCCCTTCCGCCTTTGTCTGGGTTTTATCAGGCCAACGGGGGGCTGCATGCAGACTGGTGCTGAGCTGCTTTGAAGCTCTGTGCAGCCCTATGTGCATTTGTGTATGCAGTGGATGTGTATGTGAGCTAGCCTTGAATCTGCAGAGTGGCGTTATCATTCCTCAGCAGGGCTCAGCGATGCCTCCAGGCCATTCCTGACTCCTTCGCTTTCTCACATTTCACCAGATGAGGGATAACTTCTTCAGGACTTGCATATGAACGAGAGGGAGACAGATGAAGAAACGTGATCAGTCACTGGCAAACAGATATTCACAGTCCCATCAAACAGCCCTGCAGCCCTTCACTCACTGTCAGTTTCATTAGGATTTGTGAAGTAAATGTCACATGAATCCCTGGGGTCATGCACAGAATTTCATAAAAAAACAGATGACTATTTGCACACAGCCCATGTGCAACTGAGATGATGCACATCCATAAAAAGGCACATCATCGAGAAGAGGACCCCAGGAAATATTATATTAGTGGTACAGTGTATATCAAAGCCTTTAGGGAAAGCTATTTATCCATAAACATCTTTGTCTTTATGCATCATTTCTAACAGCACTGTCTTGTTTTATAAAGGTGCCCGTGCTGCAGCCCATGGACTTAATGGTGGAGGCTACAGCCCGGCGCGTGTTCAGTAATGCTCACACCTACCACATCAACTCCATCTCTGTCAACTCTGACCATCAGACGTACATCTCCACCGATGACCTCCGCGTGAACCTGTGGAACCTGGAGATCACTGACCGTAGCTTCAGTATCCTCTCAAATGTGTTTATTAGTGGCTATCGCAGTCATTTATTATGTAGGGTGTGACACTGATAATGTCCAAATGTTGTAGGTTCAAACCCAATGTTTAAACAAGTATGAAAGATGTTTATATAGTTATGTGAGATCCCATTAAATATCTGGTGATCACTTAAAAAGATGTTACTTACTCTCTTTTTAAAATATAGGATAGACTTATTAGATGCAATCAATGCTCCTCACCAACCAGGTTATGTATTAGAGCTAGATCTGCAGATAACAATTGAATCATTAGCGGCTACATAAAATTACATGGTAGACTTCATGGTCAATTAGCTTTTTAAAGACATAGCTAGGGTACTACTTTTCTCATCCAGTATGCTTTTGGAAACCTTACATTTTAGTGGGCTTTAATGCTATTGATTGCCCATAAAGACTAGATGATTGATTTGTTGTTTGCTGTAACACAGGGTCATTTGTCACCATACTGTATTTATAGTTGTTGGGCGCCATTTAACAGTTCACAAAATGTGACCTGTAGTTTTCATTGCCAGGTTACTGGATCCAAACCAGTAAGGCTAAGAGGTAATTGTTCCTTAGCGGCCATTTTTCAGACATTGTGGACATCAAGCCAGCTAACATGGAGGAACTGACAGAGGTGATCACCTCAGCGGAGTTTCACCCACAGCAGTGTCACACCTTCGCCTACAGCAGCAGCAAGGGCTCCATACGACTATGTGACATGAGGGAGGCCGCACTCTGCGACAAACACTGTAAATGTGAGTAAAAACAAAAATATGAATGTGGAGAAAAAGTTGAAAAAGAATGGGTAGAAAAGATATTTTCCCCTTTTCTTGTGGGTTATTCTAGGTGAGTGTATTATTTTGGATTTATCTCAGTTTTCCCACTTATAATACCATCTGGCTTTCAACCAAAGCATTATTTAGTTGCTGACTCAACACTCATGTCTATTTAAATATAGATCTATTTATTCTGCTTATTTAGTCAAGAATAGATAACTTACTCCTCCGTTAAGCTGTGACCTATTAATTCAATATGTCATTTTTATGTAAATTTTGAATATGTATTTTGTCCATCCATTTACAGATGTGACACACAGCCCCGCCCCCACTCAATACGCCAGGATTGATAGCCACTCAATAAATCTCTCTTTGTCTTAAACAACGAATGGGCATCTCTTAAGCTTAACATCGCATGCATACACTTTGGATGAATGACTAATGAAAACACTGACATTTTCGGCAAAAAATCAATAGTTTAAAAGCAATCGCATTAGTCACATTAGTCCCTCATGGACACACCTTGTTGTTCAATAACGTCAATCATTTCCTGAGACATATTGATGCGCTCACTGGGCCATGGGCTAAAGGCCTGTTGAATTTCACATGAGCGTTTCATACAGAAAGAAAATGGCTGGCTCAACGGAAACAGAGTCTTAGCTTATGGTAATGTTGACAGCTGCTACTAAACAGACAGGGTTTATCAATATGAGACACTGACCATATCACAATATAAAATGATAAGCACTAATACTTGCATGTATAAACGGAGGCATTGTTTTATTTCACGTTAAAGAGTTAAATAAAATGGCATATTTTACAATGCAGCTGTCTTTTAAGGATTTTGTGACTTAAATCAAGCCATTTTGGGGGTTTACATATGAACTTGTGACAGGGAGGCTATTTTTAAACGGTATTAATTTTACATGTGATCTGTGTTTTAAATTATATAAATTTTATGCCAAGAAAAGCGTGACTTATCTCTTCATAATGATGTCATCTCGTCCTCCTTTCTTTCATTGTCCCGGGGTGTTTAAGTGGAAACAATTGCACGACTATTTTTCATGAGGCACAATTATTTCAACATAATGAAGACTATATATGCTATCCTTATACTTTAAATCAGTCTTGCATAAACCAGCATGTGGAACAGGAAAAAGGGTAGACATGAAATAAGCACTTAATGGAGCATTGCCGTGTCCTTGAGCGTCTGGTGAAGTGGTGGCAAAGAATTTCACAGATGTTTCATAGACTTAAATAAAACGATTTAACCCTTGTTAGCATTTTTAAGTGAAAGCCCAACCCTATATTAGGTACACTGTTGTTGCCAGGGGTTAATATGAGCGATATCAACATAGAACTTCAAAAGCATTGACCCTCGATGCTTGTTATATGACTTTGTACCACTAGATGGAGTCATGAGTCATGCTATTTTAGCACCCTGGCTCCAGTTCAGGCTTAAGTCGGCAACAAATACAATGTTCTTTGGCAGGTATATGTTGTAATTGTTGTGAAAGGACAAGTATTCTCAGTGAGGGACTTCAAGAAATTCTAATTCAAAGTTCTGGGAACTTGGACTAACAATTTACAAACATCAGTCTTAATAAATGGCCTCAACACACTGCAGAAGAAAATAGAAATAGTAATTAATCACAATATTTATGACTAATAATTGTCAGTTGCCGTTTCTTTGTTTTGACCCTGGTTGGCCATTCCTTGACAGGTGTTAGTCCGCAGCATTCACAGCAGGCAGGTGTCCGTGTTAGCCTTAAGACAGGTCTATTAATACTGATCTACTGTTTCGTACATACATGAACTCAGCCGTGAGCTATGTAGTGCCCTCTCTCCCACGCACACAGCACCTTCTTCTAGTCACCCCTCCCAAATTCCCCACAACCTCCTACACAAACAACACAATAAAACTGTATCCCTATTGTTACTGTCCCAGAGTCATAACTGTGGAAGGATACTGGAATAAATCAGTGTTAGGAGCTGGGGATAGTTGGATGGATGGATAGATGGATAGGACAAGAACACCAAAACACCAGCAACAGGATATAGTGTGAGCCCCTCTGTCAACTCCCCAGGGCCCTATTATACATCCCTGAAGTGGGACAGGAGGAGGGCATATATTCATGCACACACAGCGTACAAATACTCATTCACTGACACACACAAATCCAGCGGGGCTCAAATGGGCTCGGCACTTTGACATTGATTTGTTTTTCTTATCCCATCCTCATCCCCCTATTTTTCATCTCTCCTCCTGCATCCCTTGTTAGACTCCCCATTGACACATCACAGAGCTACTCTCCAGGCTGTGGCTCAGCAGAGCCAAGGGAAGGGGGAAAGAGGAGAGAGGAAAGAGGAAAGGACTGAAGGAAGGAAGGGTGGGAGGAGCAGCGACAGTAACTTGACAGCTAACGATGGAATGCCTGGCTCTTATCCCTTGTGCGCTGGCCTGCACACAAATCAGCAGCTGCCAAAATCAATATGAATCATAACCAATATTTACCCAGCATGCTGACCCACGACTATCTCCCTGAGCACACAGAGAAATAATCCTGCAAAGAGATGCAGCTGCCGCAGCATCCAGCCATTGTTGCCTCTTATTGTTCATTAATGACAGCCTCCCACCCAAACAAAATCTGCCTTGTGTGTTTTTTCTTCCTCCTTACAGCAATGATTAAAAACAGTTCTGTCTAGCAGCATCCTCCTACGTGTGAAAAGTGTTTTATCTCCAGAAAATAATGTATTTTTATATTTTTTCTTTTGCAGACTTTGAGGAGCCGGAAGATCCATCAACCCGCTCATTTTTCTCTGAAATCATCTCATCCATCTCTGATGTAAAGTTCAGCCACAACGGGCGCTACCTGATGACAAGGGACTACCTCACTGTCAAGGTGTGGGACCTTCAAATGGAAAACAAACCACTTGAGACATACCAGGTATTCGCCTTTTCATATTTTCATTTGCTTAAGTGACAACTTGGCAGCTCCAAAGGTAATTCCCCACTGCCCGTTAGTAGGGATCAAAATGTATTGATTTCAGTCTAATCACTCAACGTAATCCTGTTTCACTGTCACACTGCCTATCTGTAACTGTGTCATCTTTAGCTATTACCTCAGGAGGGCTTATTGAACCAAGCGTTTGTAAAAAGATAGATAGTGGCAGAGCTGAAGCAGGCTGAAGGGCAGAACCTCCCACTGAGTGGTCGCTGAGGTCACATCCTCAGTGTGTGATTATGGGAAGCCATCTTAGGGCGTGTCACGATTGATAAGGCCATCAGCTGAGCTCAAGGGATTCTGTATCCAATTCCAGAAAGGCTCCACGTGCTATCAGGCGTCTTAGTCTAGGACAGCAGCCCTGGGAGGATTACTAAGGTAGAGCATATGGGTGTGCAGCTTATGCGTTCAGTCACGGGCAGTGTGACGCACTAACAACAATTCTTCTGTTCGTTAAGTATATTATATGTTCTCTTTCATTTCAGGTGCATGACTATCTACGAGGCAAACTGTGCTCTCTTTATGAGAACGACTGCATCTTTGACAAGTTTGAGTGTGTCTGGAATGGATCAGACAGGTGGGACTGCCCTTTCTCATTTGTAGATGTTATAGCACACTGCCCCCATTGTTTGCCTTTGAGGCTCAGTGCTACCAAGACCCACATTATTTGTCAATAAATTACCTACCTACAAATACACCAGAGTTCAGTTTTTGCCAAAACTAAATTCAATAACAAAACAAAACCTTACTTTCAGAGGAAAAAAATACAATGTGACACCGTGGGATTGGATATTATTATGTTATGTTCACTCTGTTTTGTTTGGGTTTTGTTTGGGTTTACAAGTATCAGAACTAGAAAAGGACCACTCTCATCATGTTACTTTCCATTAGGATTAGTACTTTAAGTGTTACCTGTTTACCTGTTAATGCCCTGTAATCAGTATCAAATTAACCATTTCATCTTCTTTTCTTTACAGTGTTATAATGACCGGCTCCTATAACAATTTCTTTCGTATGTTTGACCGAAACACAAAACGAGATGTCACTTTGGAAGCATCAAGAGAAAACAGCAAACCCAGAGCTATTCTCAAGCCTCGCAAGGTACGTACTACACAGTGAAATCAGGCTTCCATGAACAATAGTCTGAGGTAGATGCTTTTGATACTATCTTTGTCTCTCTTCCAGGTGTGTGTAGGTGGAAACGGCGCAAGGATGAGATCAGCGTAGACAGCTTAGACTTCAGCAAGAAGATCCTTCACACGACGTGGCATCCACATGAGAACATCATCGCTGTAGCGGCTACAAACAACCTCTACATCTTCCAGGACAAGGTCAACTAAAAGGCCAAATTGCCCTGCTGACCCCTGACCCAGGACATAGGGCTTTGGGGGAAAGCAGAGTTGGAAAAATGGGAAGAGCTGGAGTTTTTATGTGCGGTCCTTCTGCTTTTCCTGTGTTAAGTCGCTGCTAGAAGTCTGACCACTCGAATGAGGAGTATCCACTGACTGGAACTGATGCAGCCTGGGTACATTTTGAGGATTCCTCCAAATTGAGAATGGACTGTCATTCAGCAGTTGAATTTTAATTTATTTAACCAAGCGGACACAAAGAAGTCAATCCAGTGCATTTATGCAACAAAGGCTTGCTGCATGAATAATGTTTGATGTAGCAGCCCTTTGGACCCTGACTCAAAAGGGCGGATGTGGAACATAGCACACACACAGAAGCTTACATGATGGTGGATGTTTATCATGTAGCAACAGCGCCCCCTATCTTTCCATCTGCTCTTCAGTGTTGGAGGCAAAGCTTCGGACAGCACAATCTGCTCGGGTAAAGAGAAAGAGACTGTTAATATTCAGAGTTTATGCCTCCTGTGACACGGTCAGTCTTTGGAGTTTTTTGTGTCCCCCAGTGAGACTGCAGTAAGCTGTGACATGAATGAAGAAGCTCTTTCAGGCCGTTTAATTTAATACTGTCCATTTTAAGTTTGTTTAGAAGCTGTGGTGCCTTCTTTTGGTATGTTGGGGGGCTTAATGTCGATGTAAAGGGTGGGATGGAGGGCGGGATGGGGCGAGGAGTGTGAATGTTTTAAATGAAATGGCAACAGTAATGGTTAGTAATTTTTTGTTTGTTTTGTCATTTTCTTTTGTCTCTCTATAAACAGAAATAAAAACGCTCCACTTATGTCCCAAGTGGAGAAAAAGTGCTTGAAGCAATGTAGTCAAGAACCAGTGATAGCACCGGCTACATGCTTGTAAGTTCAGGAAAGGACACTGTGGTGTAGCCAGTTTAAAATCATCAATGTCCTAAACACACTGCAGCTCATCAAATATAGAGACCATTGGTAAAACTCTCAGATACTGATATCTTATTTGCATAGTGCTGAAAATAATTTGTTAGGTGGCAATTTTCACAAACTACTGACTTTGAGATGTCATGGCGTACCGTGATGATAGAATAGCTCTTTTTGCATGCATTGGATCAGATGACACTCTCAGCCTGCGTATATTTTCATAAAACACAATCAAATAAAGCACTATGCAAGTAAAATATGTTCTCCATTGGTTACAAAATGTAGCCAGTTGAAAATATTTTTTCTGGTGGTGCCTGTCCATATTTCTAACTGGGGAGTAATGCAGAACAGTAGCAGGTTGTGTATTAGCGCTAACCACATGGAAGTCCCTCTGTTCGTTTTTGTGTTGTTTAACAAAAAGCAGACAAAGGTCTAAACAAACTCTGTAAAATCAGGGAATTATTTTGTGTGATTCTTTAAACAGTAATGTCTTCTTCTAAACAACCTCCTTTGTGACTCTTCTAATTGAAACTTTTATAGCTGAGAATGTATTGAGATGCAATGACTTACCATGCAGTCTTTATGCTTACTGGACTTTCTTTGAATAAAAAAAAAGAATAAAGATGTGCAAGTTCAAACCCTGCTTTGTCAGATTTTTTTTCCTTTTTGACTATTTAGAGCACCACAAATGGGTCAAGGGCGCCCTCGTGTGGAGAAGTATGATACTAAAAATCAGGTTGCACTAAAGACTGAAGTGGTAGTCATTAAATGGACACAGCAGGTGGTTGATTTTGAATGAGGAGAAACTCTTGATTCTTACATTTTATTTATTATGGAAAACACAAAGTGGTTGCACAGCAGTCCCTTTAAATCAGCCATTCTTAACTTTTTTGGGTCATTAAGCACTTGAGCTTGAGTGAAAAATCATTCTTAACTTTGTTTTGCCCCCTGCATTTATACGTTGAAACACATATCTTAAAAGTAAATAATAGCTTTATACTCCCAACAAATGAACACAAAGCTTAAGAGAAAATATGCCTGTGATTGACAACAACATATGAAAGAGGCTTCACAATACCAATCAGACAGTAGTCAGCAGTAAAAGTATAAGCATTTTTAATTATTATTTAATTGAACTGGGAGACTATTCAAGAAAATAATTGTATGTTACTTGATAGATTTTCTCCAACAACCAAAAATGCATTATACCTGCTATTATCTTTGTCTTAATACAAATACATTACATGCTTGACAAACAGATGTTAACTCTTAATAAATGTGTTTTATGAAAAATGTAATTGTATTCATTCACATTCATGGCTCTATAGAACAACATAGAACAGGATATGTACTGCCCTAACTTACCATCTTACTCCTCCTACATGGGATGGGTGTTAAGTGGCTAGACTTTATTTTACTACTTTTGACTTTTCTTTGGTAACGAGCAAAATGTGGATGCAGACTAGGGTCAGGTTGTTTACAGATATTTGCTGTAAATCTTGCATATTCTCCTGCCTTTAAACATAATATGAGACTGTTTGCTTTAATAGTACCTAATTATTAGCATCATTCACATTAGGTATCCAACATTCACATTTTCATGGAAATATTATGAACACTTTCTAATTGGCTCCCATGAGGCACACTTTCTCAGCTGGAGACAGCAGCTGTCACTCACACAGTGTCTTTATAAGCAGCGTTAGGCTCCACATCACAGTGTCTCAGGATAAACGCAGAGACAGACAACATCTCTTCTAAATTTCCCTCTATACTGGTGTGTGGACATTCCTCTGCTCTCTCCAGCTTTAGGCATCTCCAAGATTTGCTCAACAACTTTTTCCGATTTGCTGCTTTTGACTTTTTCTCACTGCAGCTCCTTGTTGTTTTCGAGAACATGGACACTTTTCTGGACAATAATGTGACATTGAACAGCTCTATAGAGTGGTCCTTCAATGGACAACACCTGGACCCTGGGGAACTGCGAGTCCTCGTCCCAGTGATACTGGGGATAATCTGCGCCATGGGTGTGGCTTGTAACCTCACTGCTATGTTCATTTTATTGTCCAATGCTCACAAGGGCAAGCTCTCTCTGATCAACTCGCTCATCTTTAACCTCATGTTTGCAGACGGGCTGGTCCTGCTGTTCTCCATCCCCTTCAGAGCGGTGTCCTACTCCAAAGCCAGCTGGACTCTGGGCTGGGTGGTATGCAAGACGGCTGACTGGTTCCTCCAAACTTGCATGGCTGCCAAGAGCTTCACTGTGGCTGTTATGGCTAAAGCCTGCTATTGTTATGTCTCTAACCCCACCAAGCAAGTGAGCATCCACATGAGCTCCATCCTGGTGGTGCCCTTCTTCATTTGGCTGTCAGCTTGTTGCATCACCATCCCTCACTGGCTCTTTGCTGTCCTGCAGAGAGGAATCCAAGGGCTAATGTGTGTCTTCATAGTCCCCCCTGAAGCTCGAGATTTCATGTCTGTCTATGTCAAAGCATATCCCCTAAGTGCCTACTGTGCACCTCTGAGTTTTGCATTATTGTATTTCTGGAAAGCCTACGGTCAGTGCCAACGTCGCTCAAGTAAGACTCAAAATCTGCGGACACAGATCAGATCAAGAAAGCTGACACTGATGCTGTTCAGCCTCACCGTAGCAATGGCAATCTTCTGGCTTCCTCAGTGGGTGGTGTGGGTTTGGGAGAGACACCTTGCAGAAAAACAAAATGAAAAGCTTTTTTTTCCATCTCCTCCTCTTCTCCTAACTCTGTCAGCTCAGCTGCTCACTTTCTCCTTGTCTCTGGTGAACCCGCTCATTGTGTTGTCTCTCTCTGAGGAGTTCAGAGAGGGCTACAGGGGGCTGTGGAGGCGCCTCACCCTGCGAAAACAACTACCAGCGAAGGCCAAGCCCGGACCCCACAACCCTACATCTCTGCAGTCTCCCAGTCCCAGACCGCAGGTGTCTGTCCAATCTGCAAGAGAGAGGAGCTTTGACAGTGACGGCTCTAGGGAGCTTCAGTCAGAGCAAAACAGTGGCAGAGCTCGATGCAAAGAGGTAGACAGGGTGAGCCTCAAAGAAGGGATAGTTCTGCCTGATGTGGAGCAGTTCTGGAGTGAGAGGGAGAGCGGTTCACAGTCAGCAGAGAATGATCCAACACCGTGGGAAAAACAGGAGAACACTAACTAACTCTGCTTCGGTCCAATTTCAGCAGCAATTTCACAAGAACACTCATTGGACTGCTTAAGGCAACAGTGTTTCTGATATTAGTGTGACTTGGTGAATATAATAGAGAAGCGTATGATATTTAAGAAGGTGGAAGTGATGTTTTTGTTGTTGACATTTAGTATTTTGCATTTTTTAATAAGGCATCTTGAGAAAGAGCAAGTCACAAAACTGGATCTGTAAATCTTTATATGTAAAATACAAGTTCAATTGAGACTTCTATAAATATTAATGTGAGATTCTACTTTCATCATCAAATATTGTCTTGTACTGAGACTTGGCCTACAAGACCACCACTGGTTCTGCACCCTCATATCTTCACTCACTAATATGTTCCTACCAGATCCCTGCGCTCTGCAAATGACCAACGTCTGGTGGAATGATCTACCTGATCAGCAAATTCTGTAGCCATCTTTAAAAAACGCCTGAAAACACATCTCTTCCGTCAACACCTGACTGACAAACACGAGTTCTACTTCCTTTCTATCGATTCCTTTCTTTACAAAAAATAAATAAAATAATATTCTCTTATCCTTAGCTTTGTATACTGGGTCTTAATGACTAGTTTTTTTGTGCACTTATGCTTTTTGTTACCTTGTGTTGTTAAAATTGCTTCCATTGTTTTCCTCAATTGTAAGTCGCTTTGGATAAAAACGTCTGCTAAATGACTAAATGTAAATGTAAATGTACTGAGAATGTGTTGAGAGTATTTAAGTGACCAATGTTTACAATAAATGTTGAATACTAAATGCTGGCTTGTTTTATTTCAATAGATTTCATGTATCTGTGCTCAATACACAGATTGTGGATAAGTCTTTTGAAGTGGTTAAATCAATGGCAGTAGAAGTCTTAATGAGATAATGTCAGCAGACACTGGGTCATTAAATGTATTTTATAAGGACTTACATTAAAGTGACCAGATGTAATTAAAGCATTATCTGTGAGCTACTTAATTTGAGATGACCTACCTCAGTAGTCTCATAAGATAGGCTCTCTTTCCTGGTGTAAACCCAATGGGTCATCACCTGGTTGTTAACAAAAGCACAACATGAGAAGATATTGTACTGAGCTCACCTGCGATCGATCTGTCTGTCTGCTGTAACAGTGAGCCGCCATTACGCCACATTCTTTTATGGGTTCATCAAAGAACTACACTGTTCATGCATATGCTATGAACTCTGTGGGTACTTTCTATATAATATAGCTACCTTTAGTAAGATGGTATTTTAATAATACCATTACACAGTACACATATCTACAGCCTCCAGCAGTTACCTAACACCCATACGACCCCCGCACATGTGACATTTTCCTCTCATTAATCTTTTATGTTGACCTTTTATTGCCGGAGCCAAGTGCCTCAATCAGAGCGACACTTAACTATGAGCCAACACCAGCCTCTGGGGAAGTGACCAGGACATGTACCTTCAAGGCATAAAAATAAAATAAAAACCCAGTCAGTGTTTTTAGATTAATTATTAAAGGTAAAGGTTCAAAAAGAATAAAATATAAACATTTGTGGCAGTTGTATTACCTTCATTATTAACACTCCACCACTGTTTATGTTCAGTAATATCTGATTATTTAATTGACACTGATCAGTGACAGTGACCATAATTGAAATCCTGGTTTAGATTGGATTTTGAATGATCCCTAATCACATGGACAAGTCAGATAGTCTGGGTGCATTTTCTTTTCTTCTGTGAGCTGTTATTGGCTGACAGGAGAACTACACACTGTACGTGGCCTGTGTGGTTTACAGATCCATAAGACATTTTTCAGAGAGGTTCTAGGTCGTTGGGGGTGAAATAAAAAGGTTACACTGTGATGATCAATTAAAATTTTCATTAAATTTCATACTATGTCTTGAATTGAAATAAAGATTATCTTTTTGGCTTTTCTGTGTGCAAATTAAAGCCTTTTTATTGACTTTGCCTTCCAAATGTGTTGACTTCTGTATTGTATATGTATTGACCTGCCATGTGAAACTTTTCATAATGCAGATTAAAAGAGCAAGAATATATACAACTTGGATTAGACCTGAGAGTATGGTAGTTGACCACAGTTTGCAACATGCTGTGAAGCTTTTGTATATTCAGATTAATGGCCAATAATTTCATAATTATAACTCTATAATTCTATAGCTGCAAATGTATTGTTCCAATAAAAGTTACAGACTGTAACGAGCAGAAGTAAGAGCTTGAATGCCGCAGTGTTTCAGCTGGACCTTGTTCACTTCAGCTGGGTCTCATTACAAACAACAGTGTCTGTGACAGATACATAATTTAACAAACTACCACTGCAGATTTAATATGAAGGTATTTGGTATGAAACATATAGATCAGGGGCTAAAATGTGTCATAATTATGATTTAAAGTGTCAAAACAGCCCTGTCTTAATGAGGTCATTATACATGGCAGGGTGCTTTCAGCAGGTGAGATCCTCTCTTTACTGGCCTCCTGCCTCAGTGCGCTTCCCTGCTGCGAGGGGATGGGGGGGGGTGTCACCCCTGTGTTTTATCCTTAGCCAATCATCATTTCTAATAAATGAAACTCCACAGGAAAGGCATGACAGCCATCACTAATTATGCTCAGCAAGAGACTGGCTGCAATTAAGGCACATGTTAAACCTCTGCCAATGCTGTGTCTCCCTCTGAGGCACACTTACATTAATGGAAGATCACCTGGCTCGTAGTCTACAGATAGTCGACCAGGGAGCACTAAAAGGTTGGTTTAGGGGGTTTGGCCTTGATATTTAGCACCCTTTTGATTAGGATAAATCTAAAGCTTTCATCTCAGTGATGGATGTGGAGATGCAAAGGGCACAGACCTGAACATAGTATTAATAAGAAATTTTAGTTAAATCTGTGTCATATTGATCAAGATAACAGTGATGCAGCTGGACCATGTTCAAAGAAGATAAACATTATCACTTAACAAAGAGATGTGTACTTATAAATGCTTTATAAAACACGTACGTACTATGCAGAAATTATAAGTGACCAAAAAGACATAACAAATATCGGTTTACAGCATCATCGATTTATTTTAAGTCCATACCATTTAAAGACACAGTGTTGCACAGTGCCTGGGTTTGCATAGGTTTAAAAAAATTAAATAAAAAATGTTAAAGATGGCAGCGTCTTCATTCCCTACAGAACCTGTGCATTACAATAGTAGGCAGTAGGCAGAGTAATAACGTTACCTTATTTTAGCAGTGAAGTCATTTCATTTACAAATCTTACAGTCAGTGTTGTACAGTGAACTAAAGTGGTTCCAATGCTTCTGTGGACAAATACTTTAACTTATTAATCTTTGGTAATGGATATATGTACATTTTTTATCTTTGGCTCACTAATTGTCAAAGGGACCAATAGCACAAATAGTATGTTTTTTTTAAATACTACAGTGATAGTTTACCTGAATAATTGTTTTAATTTATTCTCTTTTTAATGTTTAATGTGAATATTTTACTGAGACAAATGTCATATCTGATTAAAGACAAGTTACACCACTTTAAACTTAAGTTTAAAAAAGATTGAAAGAAAGAAAAAAAATCCCTTAAATATCCCGCTACATTTTAGTCTCATGGTAAACTTATGGCCTACTTACAGCATGCAGGTGGGGCTTCACTTTAAGTCCAGTTTAAAACCCACTATTCTCCTCACATAAGAAGCACAAACACTTCACTTTGCATCATTTCTTAATATAAGATATCATTTTTATAGCTGATGCTCTCAAAAAGGGCACCATATTTATTACATTGGCTACACTGTAAACATTCATCTTGGATTTCTTAATGAATAAATAATCCTAGGACTGTTTCAAAATGGTTGATGCACATATGATCATTTCACATTTTAGAGACAAAAAAAATTGTGAATGGTACAGCATAAATCTCAAAACGAGACATAATGAAATGTCTTCAAATGGCTGTAAATTCCTCCATTCACTATAAAAGCAGTGTCATTCAGGTGTACTGCAAAGTATCAAGTATTTTATCTTACAATGCCACATTTACTTGGTCGTGTACAAAAACAAAGGTTTGAGGCAGTGCATTATTTGACGTAATCTTCAGTGAATCCCTGAGCTCTTGAATTAAGTCCTAAAAATACAAACAGATTCAACAGGTTTTAAAGGCTTGAAAGTGTTACATCCACAAAATAAGAGACAAAACAGTATGTTACCAGTTTGGCTTTCTCTGTCCAGCAGAGGGCGCCAAAGCTGCTTTACTTTTCTGAAGAGCATCACTGGTAACTTGCAGACTTGCAGACATTTTCTGCTGCTCCTATAAACACAAAGGTTCATTTAAACAAGTACCGCAATAAATTTGATAAGATTGAGGTTTACAGGACATACTGTAAATTTTTTGACAGGACATGGAGGTGGAGGTCTGTTAGGTGGGTCCGGCCTTGGTTTAGGGCCTAAAGGAGCTGGTGTTTTGGGATTGGGGGGATGTGAAAATGGTGGAACAGGAGGTGGGCGAGGAGCTGGATTTTTTTTCTGTGTCATCAGCGGAGTGGATTTAACTGGAGCCTGAGGTTCAGGTCGGGTCTGACTTTGAGGGTCTTTGTCTGCTGCATATGCGAGAATGGGAGGAGGCTTGTCCGCTGCGCGTACAATAGGGTGCCTGGACCGAGCTGGGCAGAATGGACTGGGACTAGGAGATGACTTCCCCTGAAAATTAAACAGAACCCAGTTTCATTCAATGTTTTGTTTTGTTAGTATTTTCCTCAGAAGGCATTCTTACCAAGTAATTTGTTTCTTGTTTCTTCAGTAGAAATGTTGGATTGGCATGGCCATTAATTTGACTTGGCTTGGCTTGACTAGGCTTGCCTTCAACTGGAACTGAACAACTGGGGACAGACACACAAAGGAAAAAAAACATCAGTTGTATATCGTAAAAAATAATGCTAGTAGTCAAGAACAATCATGGTCAAGTAACAAGTATCTCATTTAGAATAAAATGCATTTTTTATTTGTTCTTATCTTGGTCTTGACTGAAGTGAATTTTAAATCAAAACAAAAATTTATTTACTTATCCACACAATATGGATCAAATTCATTGCAAATGCATCTAACATCTTAAAGTACATCTTTCAAGAGGTGTACCTTGGCACTGGTGGTGCTGTAGAGGTTTTCATTGGACGGAGCTTATGTTTAAAGCACCACAGGCTGACAGCCGCAACAATCACAAAGAGCAAGACCAGTGGGAGGATGACCAGGACAGGATTGAGTTTATCTGTTGAGATACATTATAAAGTTGAGTCAACATTCATTATTTCACAATACAATTTTTATGCTTTGAACTTTTTGTATGTATGCAGAGTGCCACTTACGTTTAGTGACTGGTCCACTGTCTATACTTCCACCGAATCCAGTCTGGTCACACAGAGGAGGCGCCCAGCCCGGGTCGCAGTGGCAGTTGTGGTTGTTGTTGCATAGCTGGTGATAAAACAAAAACAAATTAAAATAAAATGTTCTCGATATCAACATTTCTTTGTTTTGCATTACACATACACTAAGAGTGAATTAATGCTCAGCTCACAACTGAAAACACCAATTCATACTTTCCAGCTGTTCAGATTTGATCAAATATAAAAATTTTAGTCACTGTGGACACTGCAAGAAGGCTCAGGGCCAAGCCCCACGTATAAAGATCCCACAAACACATATCGAAAATTACCCCACGTCCGTGGCACTTGGCATTGCATTCAGCAGTTTTGAGAAATGATGCATTGCGGCACTCTCCATTAAAGCAAATCTGTTAAATGAAACAGCGAGAGTCAGTGAAGTATATAAGTGGTAAAAATAGATTTAATGCTTTTGGCACATTACAAAAAACATCATTCTCACCGAGTCGTCCCCACAATTGGTGCCCGTCATGACCAGGCCTGGGTCCAGAGTGTCTCCCTGCAGATCCTTGTCCCCCTGCCCCGGTATGTAGACATGAGTGCCCACACACCGGAACTTTTCACTGCCAATGGTGACTGTGGTCTCTATTGAAACAGCGTTGGTCTCAAGGGGCTTTGAGGCTGAAGAAACACACTGGATTTTCCCACATTTACTATCCCTGGTACAGATAATTAAAGGTGTGATCAACACATATGGATTATCACTGTCTAATAATATATATAATACTAAATTGTACCTGTCATTACATTTCCTGTACTTCCCAAATTGATCTTTCCCACAGTTTCCATACAGGTCTCCAGCTTCATTTACTTTCTTAAAACACAGGTCAGGAGCTGGCCGACCATCTAGCAAAAGCAAGAACATGATGCCCACACAGATAAATGTTAGATTTTCACCTAATCCATGGCCACCTGATGGGGATTAAATGACACAACTCAGAGTTGTGTGTGGCTCCTGTGGTACTAGAAAGCCTCTCCAGGGAAGTGCTGTCACCCTGTGATCATTCACACTTTGACTGTCCAATAACAATCATTTATCTTTTCTATTCTCTAACACCACACACAGTTGCTGTTCCTTGACATACATTATACAAAGAGTTAAAATTAGCTTTAGGAGAGAAACAAGTATCCTATCTTATATTGTGATTTTAAAGGTGTATTTTGTAAATTGATATACAAGCATTACATTTGAACAAAATAGCAAACATTAGTCAGTTCTATGTTATAAAATAAAGGTCTATAATGATATCAAAATAACACTCTGTAAGTTCAACTCTTATGTCGTTAAACCTTCTTAGAACCTAGAAGATGGCACATTGCACCGATAATCTAAAAACATTTATTCAAACTAAATCTATGAACGTAGTAGATGCATATTGTATTTGTATTTCAGCATATACATATTTAGACCTTGGAGCACATTGTTTGTGACCTACGGAGACTCCAGCAGATGAAGAGATGTAATGTTAAATGTAAATTGTGAAACTTAAACTGAAAAAAAGCTTGTAAAATTAGAAAGGTTTAATGCTACCATAAGCAAAGACATCATTAAAAATCAATACTTTATAGATTTGCCCATCTGATCCAGACACAGACTCTACAGCTGTACGGTAACTCACACCTCATGTGATCAATACATCCCAGAGACTCACAGAGGTCCCACTCAACCCACCTTTTCCCCAGAGAGAGCGACACTGCTGCTCCAGAGTGAGGCACATGCCCGTGTAACAGTAGGCCTTCCTGTCTGCACACAACGAGCCGTCCATCAAGTAAAAGTTAGCAGGACAAAACTCAGCCTTCCCATTGCAGTACTCTGGCAGGTCACATGGTCCAGAGGCAGCACGGCACATGACCCCCGGGCTCTTCAGCTTAATAGAGATGATGAGGAGATTACAATGAAATTTCTAAAAACTATATGTTGGCTGTAACCTAAGGTGCACATTTAGGTGGTGTTTTTTGGTGTTTGTTTGTAAATGTACCTTGCAGTTGTCACAGCAGACGCCATGGGCACACTCAGCTCCAGCTTTCAAGGTACAGTTGTTGGCATTGCAGCATGGACTAGTGCATTCCTAAACAAAAAAAGTCATTAATACAAGACACCTGAAGGCCGCATATACAATTATCAATTTACAGACCTCTTTCATCCCACAATCACACTCCTCTCCCTCCTCTAGGTAGCCATTACCACACTTTTGTCCTCCATATATTGCTCTGGTGTTGGGCAGGTTAAAGAGACACTTCCCACCGCCAGAGTTCAGGTAGTTCTTCAGCTCCTTCATGTTACAATCATTGAACACGCGTGGAAATGGATGCCTGAGCCATTGAAAGATGTGACGTTAGTTCTCTTCCTCTCATCCGCTTCTATAAGTGTGTCATGTTTGTTGCCTGTCTTTTAGATAAATAGCTATGGTAGCTTTAAAATACCCAGTGGCAGCCGCCATGATGCATCCACCGTCCTCTGCTTTTGCCTGGCAGCAACCGGAAATGTCATGACTCATCCCAAAGTTGTGTCCCATCTCGTGTGCGATTGTGGCCGCAACACCAAATGCTAACTCCGAGTGGTCCTATTGAAAACATTAGAAAATGTGAAAATGGAGAGTTCAAATTTAAGATCTTTTTTGTATATCTGTTTGCTGAGTTGTGCTCTCCAAACAGATATCTACAG
Source organism: Perccottus glenii (assembly GCA_024416835.2). Lineage (NCBI taxonomy): Eukaryota > Metazoa > Chordata > Actinopteri > Gobiiformes > Odontobutidae > Perccottus > Perccottus glenii. The sequence goes on from CM044554.2 coordinate 24,102,310, forward strand.
TTAAACACCACTGTATGTCTTACCGCGTTGACTCCTCCAGACTGGAAGTCGGAGCACATGGCTTTAAGAGGTGCCAGTCCAATGGTGGTGCCCTGAAACGACTTCCCTCTGAAAACACAAAGCAAACCATCCATTAGTATAAATTGGTCATAAACTCATAATATCCTACACTGGGACTCAATCAGGTGGATAAATGACAAGTAATGTAATAACATAGATAAAGACACTAACGTAATGAGCTGGGCATTGTCATTGGGTAGAGTGCGGAGCTGTTTGCTTCTCCAGGACAGGAAGGACGCCAGTGTGCTGTGTGGGTTGTCGGATATAATGAACATGTCCTGATTGGTCCATACTTCCAGACCAATTAATGCCACTCGGATGTTCAAAGCCTTATAGTACTGTGAATATCATAAAAAGGAATAATAATAATAATCTTTATTTATAGAGCACTTTTAAAAACAATGTTTACAAAGTGCTGAACAACGTATCAGGATAAAATAAAACTAAATAAAACAACACAGAACATCACATCAGAAATGGAGTAAAAGTAAATAAAAAGTAAAATGAAAATAACAATGACCGCATCACATCATATTTAAAGAAAACGGAACGTAATGAAGGAAAACTACAGAAAATGATGTAAAATAAGTAAACTAGAGCAGGAAATAAATAGTTATAATAATTCAACAGAAAATATAATAAACAAATAAAATATACTAAAATATATGGGAGATTGGTCTAAAATTATTAAAATCAGAAGTACTTAAATTAGGCTTCTTTAAAAGAGGTTGAACCACTGCATGTTTAAAAGAAAAAGGAACTATGCCATCAGTCAAAGACAGGTTAAGGAAAGATAAAATGCTGGGCCCAACCACACTAAAATCATCTTTAAGAAATCTAGTGGGGAAGACATAATTTTTTTTTTATGTGACATAAAACCTCAAACAAATAGGGGAGGGAGACAGTCGAGAAGATGTTAAAATGGTTTGTAGGTGACAGGTCTGAAATGACTGATAGCATTAGTTGGAAAGCTTATTTGTTTTCTGATGTCATTTCCCACAGTTTATGAAGTCATTTACTAGATATTCTGAATTTACCAGATACACTGTATATTAAATGGTCAATGAACTGTTGCATGTGACATTATTAGTTACCTTGTCAACCAAGTTGGCTGCCTCCAGTAACTTCATCTGTGTTTTCTGGAGACTACTCCCTTGGTTCTCAAACTGTCAATGACATTCACCACATCAAACAGAAACTAACACACCCTCAGAATTGTATATATATATAAAACCAAAACCACAAAAGTGTATTTCCTGCACCTGCAAATCTAAAAACTAACCATACGCACCTCAGCATGATAATAAAAAGTCTTAGACTGAAGACTAAGTAAGCACTAGTATATTCTTCCATTATATACACTGTTCATAACTCAATAAGTCTGCAAATCCTCTAGGGGTTTAAATGTAGCTGTATGCAAACTGTAAGCATTTTATCTTACCAAAACGTCCAAAGACTTGATATTTAAAGTTAGTAGCAAACACATTCTGGTTGTCTTACTGTAATGTTTATGAGCAGAGCCACATTGGGAAACATTTGGATCGTGGGGTGTACATTTATAGTCTCAAGCAAATATTAAAAAGATCTTTTATGTTTTCATTTTCTCCACAGCCTTTAGAATTACTGTTAAAGACTATATAGCTACATCTCGTAATGCTGTGTTAAATTATGTAATTAAATATGTCCTTGTCTACTTAAAGGGGAACACATTTGTTGTTCATCTAAGTGTCTTTACCTCAGCCTTGTCTGCCACCATCAGCAGCTCTACATACTTCATATTCTCGCTGAGGTCTCTTTTTTCCTGAAAACCAGACAGAAAAGGTCAGAGGAGGACAGTGGCACCATTAAAACCATCTGTTGTGACATTGACAGCAGATGATTTCTGTTTGTCCTCTCTGAGCTCACCCTTTTGTTGTTCTGTGACATCATTCCATGAATGAAGTTATTAAGTCCCCCCTTGGGCTCAATGTTGCCATGGTGATGCGGACAGTTACCCCTGGGGAGATGGAGACTCTCGGCTCTGAAAACAGCGTGTTGTTGTCCAGACGTGTAAACAGGAAGTGGCTCAACCAGGTAGCTGACGCTGGCGTTTAGAGAAATCAGTCCCCTGGGAAAACAAAGCATAATGGTTCCAGCTAATCATAGGATCAATAAAAATCAATGATGCTTAGGTTTTTCCATTACCAGATTACGCATTGGACATTTGTTTCAATTGAAAATTAAGTACTTTTTCTATCTGATCTAATCATATTAAAACAGACAAAAGGAAAACAATCATTTTGCATTTTCTAAAAATAATTGGCCAATGAGAAGGAAAGAAGAAGAAAGGAGCCTTAAATCACTTTGTTGTGCGACCAATTCAATTCAAGTGAAAAACCTTGCCCAAAGATAAATTCAAATATTTATTTATTATTGCATTGTTTTCCTACAATTTATTTACCAGTAAATTCAAATGTTACAAGTCATATTGTCATTTCAATATTCAAGATATTATGTGTTTTCTAAGATTGTGCAGCAGGTCTTAATAAAGAGATGCCCAAAGATGTGTACATAATTTTGAATCTGGCAGAGACAAATGTTTCTCAGTTGATGTGAGTAAATGACGACCAGCTGAAGCATTCAGATTCTGGCCTTCATACAAAAACTCACCAGTACATAAACACACATTTATCCACAAAAGCAGAAGGTCAAGCAGCTGTAGAGAACATCTGCAAAGGTCAGACGCCCACAGGGAAACGCTTGCTGCGTGGCATTGCTCCATGGCTCTGAACAATCTGTATTAATAGTGAGACTCCTCCAGATGCACGCCAATGAATCCACTCAGTACAAATAAAGTGTCATTCTCTGTCAGTGTTTGTTGGCACCTCCTCTGAGTGACTATCAGGAAGTATCAGCTGCACAGGGCCTTCATCCTCAGATGGACTCATTGAACTAGCATTGGGCCTTTGACCCCACAAACCTACTGGACAGCACAAAGCACTGCACACCACTGTTTCCTGTCCATCTATCTGGAGGATAGATAATTGGAATTGGAGGATAGGAATTTCCCATTTAAAAGTTATATTTCAAATTAGATAGAAAGGTGTGGTCACAAAACAGAGTCCATGTTATTATTAATAAATCTTTTCTCCATTAAAATAATGAGCTAATCCTTGTGTTGTTTTGCCAACTGGAGGATTATTTTCTCACCTCAGGGAAAGATGCTGAACATCAGCAAATGCTTTGATAATTACTGTGTAACCATTATTTCTTATCACTTGAACCAAAATGCTGGCACGTCATGTGAAAAATAAATGAACAGAGGCTGTGAAACAGACACACTGCTGTAAACACTGCATTAACCAGATAAATCACAAATGTCTTGTTTGCACAATCTAATCTAAGGCTTACTCCCTTTGTGTAGTGCTGGCAAAATTTTCTTCACTTTGCAGCTTTTTCTTTTTAGACTTTGAAACTGAAACTACACAAAGTTAGATTCTTTGCAGAGTTTCATACAGATACTATAGTTTATACTTTAGGGAGTCTTCCTAGACCCTTGTAAATCTCTGCCTTGGATGTATTACCAGTACACTTACCTAAGTCCTGAGCAGGTGCTAACAACAACACTGGATCCTTCCATTCCCTCGACTTCCCCATGGTAGAAACAGTGTCCCTAGAAGACAAAGGTATTCATAAATCAACTCACAAACCTTTTTCAAAGCGGATTCTCTGACATCATCTTGTCTCAAAGTAACACAAGAGTTTACTATTATCTGAACTACATTTGGACCCTATAACTCCATCAAACCTGCTTTACAGACTTACGTCTTTGCCACGAGTTGAAGTCTTGCGAGTTCCATCGGGGTTGTACCATATTTCCTGATATCCTGGGGCCAACAGCTGCCTATAGTGAAAGAACAAAAGGAACACAAACTTAGAAGACAATTTTCAAGAAAATATATGGAAATCCTCACAGAGCAATCATACTGCAAAGTAACAGGGTAGATATAAAATGCTGGGAGCCTGCAGGAAATAAAACATGCATATTCTCGGCAGCAGCTCTTGTCTCATAAAACATTCATTCAGACTGAAGGACTCCTCAAAACCAGGGTGCTTTAAAGATTTAGATGAAGATCCTTACAAAGATAAGAGTTCAGACAAAGAGGAATGTGGAAACTTGTTGTAATTGACTCCAAATGTACTATGAACATTTAAGGTGAGTTTAAATTACATTTGTTTTATAACCTCAACTATCATTAGAGGAGAAAACAGATCAAACAAAGGATTAGAACAATGCATTTTCTTGAGCCACAACATAACATCCTAGTCTCGTGTATCTTTGGCTGTTTCTGGCAAACCTCTGTCATCCCTCTGGCCTAATATTTACATCTGCAACAGATGCTTGTTTTCCTGCCTTTCTCCTCCCAAACTTCGGCTTAAACCATTCTTCCTGTTTTCATTCATAAACCCAGGCTAGATCCCAGCTGGTTCATCTCCTGTCTCTCTATCTGCCTCAATAAACCTCCTCTAATCTGTGACCTTAAACTCTGATGCATCAAATGGACCAGGTTAATTGTGAAATTCATTTGTCACTAATATGTCTTTTAAGGGCGATTTATCATACTGGTACCTGTATTGGAGGCTGTTGTGTTCATTTAATATCTTCTGTTACTCCCATATGAAAACAACACAGCACTTTGGGCCAATGAAGATAATAAATGTTTTAGTAAAATGTAAGGAGACTAAAAAAAACGGTCTACTTCACAACACATTAATCTGAAACAAAAAATCTGAAATATCCACAGTACTGAGCATTTTGCATGGATCATATATTTTAAGGACACATATCTGTATGCCAAGTACAAAATTATAGGTTCTTTTTTCGGGGAAAAAAGTATTGAGACATCCCTTCTTGTCACCTAACATATTTTTTTCTGTGGAAAAAAACAGGAAATGTCATCGCACTGAAGTTAAAAAAGATTAAGACAGATGAGGAAGATGGGGATTTTTCTTTATCCCATCATCACATGCCCTGAAGGAGGGAAAAGCTCTTAAAACAATGACAGCCTATTGATGCAATGAGACAAAAGGCACGACTAAGACAGAAAACCACCACTTCGTCATCACTTTAACAGACTATCACTACACATTGGCAGGGATGGTGAAGCAAAAGGCAAGACCAAATGTAATTTATTAGTGCTAATGATGTCATCCTAAACAGTGTTGTGATCTGACCTCTGAACCTTGTAATATCTACTCTTCCTCTGGGTTTCCTGCTGCTAACTTTCCACATCTCCTCATTGTACTGTTGCTCTAGCCCTGACCATCATGGCTAGAGCTTGTGACACAGGGTGGACAATCACTTCTTCCATTAAGAAAAACATGTTGTGCCAGTCAGCAGCTGCATGGCTGAGGTAAAGCCCCCTATGTCAGTCCTATGAGACACACACTGCACAACAGCTGTGTAGCATGCCCCAGGGCGACACAAAGACACAACATGGCTCATGCGATCATAGCAAAGTTTTTTTCATGTTACTACAAACTCATTCAGTTAAAAAGGCCGTAGACAATGGTGAGTACATTGTAGTTTATCTTAAATTACCAACACACACCAAACCCCAAGTGTAACATATATTTATCCTCTTTTTTATTTCTTTATTCATTTAATATTAATTACACAGTATATAGTTACAAGTTACAGCTGCTATTTCTGATTTGTAGTTAATACATGTATTTTTATCATGACTTCACACACACACACACACACACACACACACACACACACACACACACACACACACACACACACACACACACACACACACACACACACACACACACACACACACACACACACACACACACACACAGGCCAAGAGAAAACCTGGCAATATGTCATGCTTTCATATTCTCTCATTCATAATTGAATGATGTCTTCTTGTACATTGTTCTGAAGTGGCACAGATTTAATAATGTTAATTTCTTTTCCACAGGCTTAAAGTGGATGGCAAAGTCAAGTGGCAAAATTCTCAGCATCTCCCAAATTATTATCTTTAATTACATGTTACTGACATGCTGAAACAGCTTTCAAATCATGACCGCAGAAACCTCACTGAAATGGTTGGGGGGCTACACACAGTTTGGAATCTGTCCATGTTACAGACAGACAGTGTGATTGAGGAGCGCAGTACGAGCTGAATCAGGACTGTCTGGCAGAAAAACGCAGACAAAGACATGCTTTAGGAGGAGAAGAATGGGTGGGGGAGTCATGCTAATGTACTTGGGAGATAGTAAAAAGGAAGGGGATGTGGGGTAATGCATTAGGGTCAGTGGGGCGCATTCCCTCATAGTATCGGATGACATCAGCGCGTACGAGTGGGGAAGGGTAAAAAGTCACAGTAGCAGAGATGATGAAGAGGCTTTTATTGTGGAGGGAGGCCAATGTGTATTCCCAAAACAGAGGCCTGCCCTGGACATCTAAAGCATGGTGCCATCCTGAGACTAAACATAGACAAAAGTGAAACAAGGACGAGCCATGCATCCCCTGCTCTTTACAAGTTGTGATCCATCAGGTCTGCTTTTCGTTTTGTTTGTGTCTTTTGGGGCGCTGTTTGTGTACTAATGTGTCATTTGTCTGCGTGTGGCCGTGCACTCCCGAACCCCGACCTTAGAGAATGAGTGGGAGCTGTATATTTGTACTATAGCCCTGGGGAACATCAGATGAGGTGAGGAAAGGAACGACATGAAATAGGGGGAGGCTGTAATTTTTAAAAGCAAAAGTCTGGACAGTCAGTGGAAGACATATGAGGAGTGGAGAAGGATAGGAGACAATGGCGTGGAGGTTTCCCAGGGGAGTGCTTAATCCAGGCAGGAATGGTACTGTGCTTAGTTAGTGTTGACCAGGAAGGGCACTGAACAGACGAACACTGAAAAGTCATGCAGAGGAGGAAGTAGGAATATCCACACTATTCATTTCACCATGCCACCATAACTCACACTCCAAACGACCCCAAATGTCTCCACTTTCCTCTCTCCATGATTTTCTCACCTCAACCCTTCTACCCCCGGTCTATCACTCATTCACTTACTCCCCCTTCCTCCTCTCAGTGTTTTTATATCCCCTTTCCTGCTCTTTGAGTCAGCAAACTGGCTTCAGACCAAATCAACCATCAAAGACCCACGCCACAGCCTTTCATTAAGATAAAAGCTCATGGACAGATATACCCCTGCAAAGATGCAAAAAGATCAATGCGTGCACATATGAACAAGTATGACTGGAGGGGAGGAAATAGATTCTGGACACAAGCCACTGGGATGCCCACACCACTTCACAGCTAGGTCTGCTTAATCTTTTTACAAAGTGATGCATTAAGAGCAGTAAAGCTGAGCTGTGCTGGATTTAAAAGGAAGACAGACAGAGAAATTAGATGAAAAACACAGCAGGGGTCAGCCTCTGAGATTTACATTTAGTCATTTAGCAGACGCTTTTATCCAAAGCGACTTACAAGTGAGGAAAACAATGTAAGCAATTTTAACAACACAAGGTACAAAAAGCCCAAGTGCACCAAAGACTAGTCAGTTAAAACCCAGCACAGTAAACAAAGCTTAAAGAGATTTTTTTTTTTTTTTTTTATTTTTGAAAAGGAATAGAGAGAAAGGAAGTAGAATTCAGTGTTTGTCAGTTAGGTGTTGACGGAAGAGATGTGTTTTCAGGCATTTTTTTAAAGATGGTTAAAGAATCTGTTTAACTTGTAGGAGCAGTTAGATCATTCCATCAATGTGGAACAGATCCAGAGAAGGTACGTGAGGTCCTTTTTGGAATGATACCACCAGACATTGTTAATTTGCAGAGCGCAAGGATAGAGGAGATAAGATAAAGATATAGCTGCTGGTTGGGGTCAGTCTTTCTTATCTGCTCAGTGTCATGCTAACTGTAGCAGGGGCAACGGGAAGCAAGGGAGTATTATACAGAGATGCTAAAGATCTGGCTCCCCTTAAGACAGTGTATCCTCCACAGCCTAGAATAAAGTCTAACAGATTTCAGTGCACTCTTGCACTCTTTAGGCTTAAAAAAGAGAAGCATTCCGTGTGTAAGGTGGTAAACCACAAACTATGTGTCATGACAGCACTGAGTTTGCATCCAACACATTTTGCAAGATAGCAGAAGCTTCAGGATAATTATAAAAGCTTTATTTGTGGTTGTATTGAAATGTAGTATTGCTGTGCTTATTATTCTGTAGATTTGTCACAGTGCACTAATGACTCAATTATATTATCTCTTAAATTAACAGACCACAAGTCTAAAAGAGCTTTAAACTCTGATGCAAACCTCTGCACACATGCAGCTGGAGTAAGAGTGCACAGCTCACGTCAGCTTTTTAAGTTTGAACAATTCTCTCATTCTGAACAAGGACATTACTATCATGACTAAATGTGGAACAACGTTTACCAATAAAGACATGTTCACACCTTTCCTGTTTCAGCAATCAGTTGTCAGTTATTTCCTTTTTACCGCAAGTATATTGTATGAAGAAATGTCTTCAACAATTAAATTCCATAGTCTAATAATGTTGCTTGCATGTGGTTGTTTAAAAACTAAACTGAACCCAGTCCGTTCTGAGGGTGTTTCTTCAACATTCACAAAATACATTTATACTTAACTTAATACTACAATTAAAATCTATTTTGAAACTTCAGAAAGCCATTTAGTTTTAAGAAAATATCAAACAATGACAAACTGTTCTCCCAAATGTAGACTATAGTCACACAACTGTCTACAGAAAGACATCTACACAAAGACACGCATGGCATATGTGATTAATGAAAATTCCTTGCCCAGAAGGAAATCTGACAGTGTGACCACCTGCTGAGGAGGCAGAGCAGGGGGCAAATCCCTGAGGGGACGGTCACTCAGGCGCAGTGGAGTCACGGTTTGTTGATGTGAGCGCCTGGTAGTGAATGAAAGACAGACAGCGCATGAATGCACTCTGAGCTCAACTTGATTTAATGTTTATAAGAGCTACTTGTGAGCTGGCACAAAACTCAAAAGTGACAGCTATGATCTATTTGCTGCTCCAACGAATACCACGCCTCTTATTACGCTGGAGAGACACCACCAACAGCTACAGTCTTATCATCAGTATACTTGAAAGAGACAAGAACATGCCCATCTGATTAAAGGACATTAGAAGCATACTCTTACTTCCTGTTTGCCAGAGGCACACAGATCAGATGTCAAACCTCTGTTAGCTAAAACCATCACCTCATTTGTCCAGAACCCACATCTCAGCTGACATATGGTGAATTTAACCTATTTGGAGGGTAACAAGTCAGTAGCCCTTCCTACAGACATGACTTTTCTATAATATTAAAACCGGGCAAGAGTGCAGTGGTTATAAATTTACAATGTTTTAGCCACTTACTCATTTCTGTCCAGGTGCAGTCTGAGCTCTTGGCCCTCGGCTGTGATCACAACCTGTGTCTGTGGAGGATGCTGACACAAAGAAGGAAAACACAAAACAGGCATGAATCATCTCTCTGCAAGTGCCCATTAAATAACAGCAGACCTGTGTCTGCTTTTTACTGTGTACATGATCTTTTTAAAAAAGCAGATGGTCAAATCTGAGGCAGACAGCTTGATTCACCTCTTCACCGGTGGACCTCCTGTGCCTCTGAGGGTGCTGCCATATGGGATAAGTAACCTCATAATCCTGCACCTGGTCAAGGATGCTCCTGGGTTGATTATTTTCTGACAAAACATGGAAAACATCATGGACATGACATAAGTTACAAAAGGTATTGTGTTAGTTACTCATAGATAGCCATAAAACACAACTTAGGTAATAGATAGTTACATTAGTCAATATATGTACAATAGCCTATTTGATATAATGTGTAAGATTAATAAATAGTTTTGTTTTTTTATTATTCTAGGCTCTTAATATCACTGTAGTAGTAGGTTTAGTACAATAATATCACCCAAGAGAATTACAGGCTTTATTAACATAACAAGCCCAAGTGAACAAACTATACCTCCATTTTTAATTCTACAACAACTCTACTCTGCTGTATTTCATTTCAATGAAATAACAACCCAAACATGCTACACGGTGAGATAGCTGTTGCACAAAGAATATGCATATTTTCTTCAAACACCGGGACTCACCATTGTCAACAGCGCCTTGAGGTAGAGCAGCCACAATACAGCAGAGGAGCGCCGTGACACACAAACGCTGACCAGCGTCAAGCGGAGCACTCATTCTCGCTACAATCTGCTCCAAACAAAGCCACCAAACCGAGGCATCTATGTGCAATCAAGCCGAGGTTGTTGAATATCAGATCAAGTGTATTAGAAAGCCCCCCGGTGCCTTGACATGGCGATACATGCGCCTGTTTGGTGGGATGCTCACACAGCGCCTTCAACGGCGGGGCGCACGTTTCTGTTTCAGTCTCAGTGAGAGCCACTCCCCTTTGATGCACGCTCAACCAGAGATGAGGCAAAAGGTCTCAGGATATGATGAAAATGTGTACCCGAAAGCCACAGTGAAAGAATAAAACGAGATGTTTGCAGAATGGAGGACTACAGACTGTTTAATGCTCCCTGACAGCCCAATGCTAAAGGCTATAGACTCCCAGTTGAATTGTAGCTCCCTGGTAATACCCTAGTATTGTGTCCTTTTCAATGGGATCCGCAGCACCTCAATCAACTGGGCCTTGAAAGCATTGAAATGTTTTATATAGCCTAAGCAATTGTTATTTTGCATTTTAATATTGCGTGCTGTAGAGTCTGAGGTTGGGAATAGTAAATTTTACAATAAATATTTGATTTAAGGATGAAAAAAGAAAAAATTGAAGTTTGTATTAGTTTGTAATGTTACCCTAAATTATGTTCTTTGAGGCAAAATTTAGAACAAAGACCTCAAATGTTATAAGTCTCCGAGTCTAGAAATAGGGAAATGGTTATAAAATCATTATTGTCTTGACATATTTTTCATTTGGCAGAAAGAAATGACCCTAACATACATTTAACCAAAGCAGACACCAGGAAATCTATTCCTTAAAGAGGTCCTTAACACATTATCCTTTCTGTGTATCTCCTAACAGTATAGACAGTGAATGAAAACGCATGGTGCCTTTAAATAACTTTACTACTTGCCTCTGCATGTCCTGCTCTGTAATGTTTCTTGTTTCTTATAGCTGTGTCAGGACAGTGGGGGTTTGGCAGCGGCCCAACTGAACTGAGTTCAGTATAGACCCGGGGCAATGAGCTATATCTGTATTTAACTTGCGCCTTTGTTCAATCTGAATTACAGTACGAGCTAGAATACCAATAAGCTGGCAACAGAAGTAAAGGGCAGTGAAAGGGGCTTAGTCCAAGTTACATAAAATACAGTAGTTATAGAGCAAGGTCGTCAAACCAAAAATACAGCGATAGTATCCCACTGCAACTAAGCCTACTACCGTAACAAAATACAGTTTGTCCACAGTCATTCATACTGAGGGGGTTATTTCTAAGTGTGATGATAAATATGCCATGGAGCAAATGGCAGAGAGCTGGTGTATGAACAGGGTGTGTGAGATATTCTTAGCCCTGATGACAGTGCAGGCCCATGAATCCATTCACTTCTCAAAATGGTGTCCTGGCTGTAAAACAAGGCCACTTGGCTCTCTTAAGGTATTAGCTTCTGCTGTACGATGCTTAATTCAACTCCTGGACAGTTCTTTAGTCAGGCTCTTTGATAGAGATTGCAAGTGTGCTTTCTGATTCAATAATACTCAAGTAAAAGATATTAGAAAACAGACAAATAAGTATTTAAGCACAAACAGGAAAGCCCCTAAATCTTACCAGAAAAGTCATATACATTCTTTATCAATCCAATGAGTGTACAGAGTGCAAACCTTTTAAATTAAATCAACCCTAAATTATTTAAAATGTATATATAGGTTTTAATACATGACAGTAAATACAACTTTTCAGCTATTAATATGATAATGTATAACATATCAATGTCAGTCACAAAGAATGATGTCCAGGTATTATGGGAATGTCCAGGGAAATAAGCTATTGTTCCTTATCACTCAGCAGTAAACTGTGACTGTCTTGTCTGAATGGCTCCAACATAATGTTTCTTTCCTTTCTGACAAGAGAGCAACAGCTAGCTGTCGTCCTCCAAGATGCCTGGGTGCTCCTCCCAAAACTCGTCTCCAATGATGTCGCAGTGATAGGCCTGTACCCGCTTTCTGCTCCGTGTCACATGGACGTCTTTCTCCTCCTCATTAGGTAGCTTCATGCGTTTGGTGACAGTTTCATCTTGCTGGAAGATGATGAGAGAATCTGATATAATAATGTTATAGCCATCAACTACGGCACAACTGACAAAACTAATTTCAAACTCTTAATTTAGAGGAATACATAAAACATGCTTTATGATAGTTACCTTTTCCCAGATTAGAGAAGTGCCTTTTCTGTGAAGAAGGGACTCATTGTTGTAGTTGACATCAAATTCTGAGAACAGGATTTCATTTTTGTCTGCAGCTAATGTTCCCTAGTGAAAGATATGCTAAAGTTAGAACCACATTCAAGTTTAGTTATTCCAACTAAATACCCTTTTTACAAGAACTTCTCACAAAGCTATTACAAAAATATACTATGTTTACATAAGCAGAGTAGGAACAACCAAAAAAGGGATTGATGCTAATTTGTGTTGCACAAACATCCAGCTAGAACATTTCCACACTTCATTTACTGTCATCACCTCATCAGTGTTTCACACAGAGAATAAAGCAACTCTGCAGCTGCTACAAATGTTGACAAACCTGATAACCATACTGACATATTACTGCGTGAAGATTAGGGACAGGCATTTTCCACAAATAACATATTCAAATAGTTTGGCTTAACTTTGAATAATATTTGAATATTTGTTTATTTAAATTAAGTTTAATGAGAGGCAATTTATGAAAAGTATTTTTGAACGTCATTTCCTAGTGTTTTGGGGTATATGCTCGTCATGTGGGCAGAAGTGAACAGACCAGGAACAGGATGAGCAAACGTCGTGTGAACTTATTTTAGTGCAGTTAACAAAAACACTTCCAGTTGTGATCTGTGTAATAACACGTTTGCTCATTATAGATTTTTTTAATTTGCGGATGGCAAAAAAAAAAAAAAAAATATAAATAAATACAATTAATTGTTTAAATTACTCAGCGTAATTTGATTAGTGTTTTTATTTTTCAAATATATATTGCAGGTCAAATATTTGTGCCCATCCTAAGCGGAGATGTAATCTTTTTCAGTACAAGGTCGAGGTGAAATGGTCACAAATGCATGTCTTTTTTTTTAATCAACATTTGTTTTAATTAACTAAGCAAGTTTGATTGAGAAACATAATCAACTTTTAGATAGTGATTTTTATGTTTTATCAAATAATATCTCAGCTTTTTCTCAGTACATTTTAATAGATGTTCTGTCTTTACATTGAAAGAAAATTATTATTAAAGAATATTAATATTCACGTTAAAGATTAAAGAGGTGGTCATGGGATGTAAAACATCACAAACATCCACCATATCTTGAACATTCTTAAAAAGAAAGTCACTTAACACTTCATACATATATTGTATTTCCACTTATCTTCTCACCTTTAATCGTTCTTCTGCTTGAGCAGTAGTGAGTCCTCCCTTCTGTACTAATGTCCAAAAAACTGTGTTGTACAAATTATTTATGTGACCTAAGAGACAACACACATCTCATTAGCTCTATAGTTAGTTTCCCATATATTCAACTGTATGTTCTGTACAATCCAACATGGCAGCCTAGCCCACTTACAATCTGCCTGCCTCCAGCTCAGATAGTCTCTGAGGTTGCGGTTACTAGGATACAGAACAACACGCCCATCAAAGCCTGGTGGAAACAAGAGGGGCTCTTCCCCAAAAAAATCCTTCCAGAAAAAAACATACGAGGATGAAAACTGTGAGGCTACGTGGGTCATGAGCTTACTGAAGGAAAACAGAGAAACATTCAATAAAAAAGAGCAATTAAGAATGAATGTATTTTTTTTTTTTTTACAATGTTATATCTTACCTGGCTCTTCTCTTAAACCAGGTAGTTGTCCTTTTGAAGACAAAACTGAACTCATCACTCTGACCATAAGCAATGACAATATCTTCTAATTCCTCCATTACAGAGCGGGCACTTCTGGTCATCAGACCCAGTGCCCTGTTGTCATTGGGTTTTGTGAACTTGTGCTGCTCCGCAAATCTGGCACAATAAAGATTATAAACCCATTACAAATTGAAACAAGAGTAGGAGTAGACACTGAGATAGGTACACTTACTTGTGAAAGTTGCGACCATCGAGTCTAACAACAATGTAACAGTTTCTGAGGCAGGTGTCATCTGTTTCAAAGCAGCGGACATATTCAAATTTGCTCTTAGCCATAACGCTGGAGCAGGTAAAAAAACTTGCCAATGGTTTGAGAAGACAAGATCTGACGGCTCCGCAAAATCTGCCACTTCCAATAAGTGTGTACCTGAAAAGTAAAAGTAATTTTAGCCCCCCCAAAATAGTTTGTGTTCATACAGAATATCAAAAGCTGTCATATTTTAAACGACCTTAGTACAACTTACATTTAGCTCATGATCTCCAGTGCACTTTTAGCAACCAGCCACTTTTTTTCTTTAAGAGGAATTTGTTAAAATATACAATGTTAAATCGCTGTTAAAATATACAATGTTAAATCGCTGTCTCCAACATTAGGTTTACCCTAATTAGACAGACAAATCGTACCAAATGGGTAGTACACGTTGGTTTGTGTACAGTCCGTCACCTAATTCTGTCGTAGTTGTTGAGTAAACTAAACATCAAAGGTTCCGGTATCCTATAAGTCGTGTATTAAGAAATAAAAACCACAAGTAGCAGTTACGATATATTTTAACACTTTATTACAACGTTAATACACTTGCATCGTACGACCTATTTTATTTCATTAATTTATCTCAAATATTCCCGTATAAGTTTCAACTATCACGCGGTTTTGTTGCCATCTTCTGGCGAATTAAGAGAAGGCATGTGGCCAAAGATCGTGTGTGAAGGGAAGAGGACTTAAGTCTCAAAAATAATGTTTTTGTGTCTATGTATTTAAAAATAATGCAAAACTCAAGTATAGTGATAGAAAACTATCTTTGTTCAAAAATAGTAAAAAACAACAGATATGACGATGCATTTTTGCATTGACTAACATATTTCTTGAATTTTATAAGACTGTTTTAGGTTTTTTGGAAAATGGGACAGAGTGAACACTCAAAAAGTGAACACATAAGTAACCCGGATGTGTTGACTTTCCCGCGGGTTGTTATGGATGTAGTACCACATATGGAGGAAAGTGAAAGAAAAGAGGCAAAACCAGAAACTAAAGAGGCGATATTAACACCAGGTTTGAATGTACGGTCCGTCACGGAGCATGTCCAAGCCGCAAACAGTGAAGACAGCAACGAGGAAGAAATAGACGTCTGCTCGGAGAAGTTTAACCCTCTACTGGCCTTGTATTCGCCAAATGTGCAGGTTCCTTTCCCAAAAGCTAAACTCTTCAACAATGTGGCCGAGTATGAGAGTTTTTTAAAAGGTGGGCGGGGCCGAGCCAAACCCGAAAATGTGGAGAAAAGACGGCAAAAGGCGATGAAAGGAGTCGCGGATCCAGAGAGGATAGAGAAGCTGAAGAAGCTCATGGTGAACAACCCTGTGGCCCAGCCTGAGGAGGGGGAAAGCAGCGGCACACAGCGGCGAAAGAAGAAGAAACCCTTGAAAAATGTGCTCACAAGGATGCCATGTACGTTCAACTACGTAACTACCCGCAAATTAAACCTTTCTTTCCAGTCAAAGTCCTAATTTTAGTCAGGGTTTAGTAGTATTTTAAGTTGTGGGTTTTATCTAGATTTAGACCAGGTTTGACCATTATCAGGAACAAAAAAGTGGTTTGACAGATGCAAAAAAGAACCAAAACCCCCCAAACATCTAAATACATCTTTACTGTTGTATGGCTTCATAATTACTTTAAAATGAAGTAACATATTTTTAGTTGCTTGAATAGATACAAAATCAATATATCATATAGTTGGCCCAGAATCATATTGTATTACAACATTCTGACAGTACACATCCCCAAAGGCTATTAATTTATTAAGCCTCTCATTTTGTAAATCTACCCCAGGCATGTATAGTATTTTCTCTACAAAAATTAATCTATTTTTATATTTTATTATTTATCTGATAGAAACTGCTGTAATAAGTTCTTTGTGAGATTTTATGCTGGAGGACTATTGTTATTTTTGCATTTATGTTATTTAATAAATTAGACAGTTTACTATTTGGGATGTTATTTAATGTGTTTTTGTGAATATTGTTTGTAAATAAAAATTGTTCATTGATATTCGATGTTGACAGTGTGCGCAGGCAGTCCTCTGGGTGAACTGTACCGATGTGTGCAGGAGCGGATAAGGGTCAAAGTTCACATCCGGACCTTCAAGGGGCTGAGAGGTGTCTGCTCTGGCTTTGTTGTTGCGTTTGATAAGTTTTGGAACATGGTAATCGTATTTGATTATTTAAATAACAGATGCAACAAATCAGTAAAAAATTCTCCCACTTTAAGTTAATGTCTTTGTATTTTTCAGGCAATGGTTGATGTTGATGAGACATACAGAGAGCCTCTTCTTGGACAAGCCTTCTATCATGAGAAAGCCCTCACCATTTCAAGAGTATGTATTATTGGGTAAAATGTGTGCTATTTATTGCTTCAAATTAAAAAGATGTAACTTTAATTCTCAGCTCTTTGAGAAGCTGAAGCTACAGGAGACAGGTGGAGAGGAAGCTGCAAAAATGCAGGATATCCAAGTGAAACACAGTGAGCACCAGGCAGAGACTTCTAATAGCAGCACAACGGACCCCAAAGAAATCTCTCAAAAGAAAGTGGCCCAGAAATATGGCAAGGTGCACACACGCCACATTAACCAGCTTTTCATCCGTGGTGAGAACGTTATCCTGGTCAGCCCACAGCCAATCTGATTCTTGAACTTGGCTAAAAACGTCTTAATTTCAAGAAGCACTGCCAACCAAATCACATTAAATGTAAGGATTTATCACAAAACATCTGTAAAATGGATGTAGAAGACTTACTTTAAAAGATTCTTAATCAAAGGACTACATTGTATCATATTGATATGAATTTTTCTCTCTGTCACCTAGAGAAATTATTTTGATTTCTTGAAATAAAAGCCACTCAGTACTAATTTTAGTTATTTCTTGTCTTGTTTTCTTTTAACTGTCAGCCACTAGAGGTAATTTATCTTGACACACTGTGCATCATGTGAAGGAGCTCTCGTTATTACCCAGCAGGTGGCAGCATAAACCCATTAGTGCTATCTGTAAAGCCATTGTCATCTCTTAGAGCTTGTCCCTTATGTTGCTTTTCACTGTTAGTTTGAACAGAAATGACAGCGCAGTCTCAGCGGACTTCATAAATGCATTATGAATAATTGAATTTGTGAAGCTAGAGATTGCAGATGGCACTCAAAAGCTGTCATTTGTCTTGATGTCTCGGATTGCTTTTACTCTTTAATGGGCACATTACCCATAAAAGCACAATTTACTGCATCTCATAGAAGTTGTAAAGATGATGTTTTTCTATTTGAATGGCAGTGGATACTTCTGGGTGAAGTGGTGAAGAATGACTGTATGTTTCTAGAATGTTTCTTAGCAAACTTTTTTTCATTTCTTCTCCAGGCTATAGATAAAAGCCTGCAACTAAACAATACCAAGTTGATCTGACCTTCTTACCATATATTCCATACATTTATGTACCACAAATGGGACAAACGAACTGAGCTGTGCTGTAACTGTATACTTTTCATATAATGTATCAGAATATTATTAGTATATCCAATTTATCATTCTTCCTCTCCAGAGAGTGAAAATGGGGTCAATTGTTTAATGCAAGCCATGTTTTAGAATGTATTTGTTACAAAGTGTTTCTAATGAAGTTTTATGGAGAATGAGGAAGGGCTCAAAGCGTGCAGTAAAGAGCTGGGTCACCAGACAACTATACAAGTCTTTGCCTCAGGTTCCATTGTAAATCTGTGAAGTTAAAGCTGTCACCATAGCAGCTGGCTGTTACAGTTAAACTTTAATATTTGACTTGTCCTTTACAGTTTAGAAATATACTTCAAAAGACGATTGTGTCAGTTTAAAAGAAGTAAATGTAATTTCAAAGTTGACTGCTATGGCTTCACATTTGCTGCTTGAAGCTCTTTTAAATTAGGCTAATGATATATCAAACCAAATAACACACACCATTAACAAATTTCAATCCACAGTTTAATGTTGTAGATAAATCTTGATTTAAATCAAAATGAGTATAATGCAAAAAATAATTTTCTCAAAAGGATTTTTATGTCCAAACATTTGCATTTACTAGTGTTTCAGTAACAATCCCATCTCAACAAAGATCAAAATACTCTGATATAGAAATTTAACACATAAAATAACCTATAAAATATTAAAAAATAAACAGCAAACTGATTTTGGTCATTAAAATTATTAGATAACAATGCAAGGCTACTGTACGTTATTGATCCCCCTTAAGCCCTTGGATCCAAAACATGCAACGACACTGCTTGGGATAACATACACACTTCACTGTCAAGTGAATTATTTCTCATCATTGACCAAAAGACACAGTTACCTATTAAAAGGGTCAGTTGGGCACACAGTGAGCAGGCACTTTGCAAAAGTGCATTTGCTATGATAATTGTCGCACAGGTGAGCGAGTCAATGCTGACATTAAACATGTTTTTTTTTTGTCTCAAGATTTGCTAAACTTGAAAATTTCAACTGACAAATGCTTGTGAGATTTTCAAGAGCTGTTTAATGTGTGAAAACAAGAGGTGAGAAGGCAGTATTTATGGGGATGTGCCACCAAAAGTTCTGCAGACAAACCTACAATGCAGTCTTTATGAAAGACTGCACTTTGGGCACTTATAGATACCAATACACATAATAATCACTAGCCTGAAAAGAATGGCAACTGTCAAAGTTTCCTAAAGTAAGCACACAATATCTGTATAAAAACTGAATACATGGCTTGAGATCCGATTACAAACATTCTTGTTTGTACATTGCACAGAGGAGCACTGTTGGTATATGTCCACAACACTGCACAGTCACAATGGTTTGTAATTGAAGAGAAAGGCAAATGTCTTTCAGGCACACTTATTTTAACCCACAACCCCTGATTATCTCAGTTTTTAAACTGTTTATTTATAAATGGTTAATAAGGCCATAACAACACAAAGTGGTGTTTTTGGGATAACTAAACATTTCTAGTTGTAGCACTGATCATATTTGGAGTGTGTAGACATATGTACAAAGAGAAAGTTGTCATTGTAATTCCTAAAAGCTCTAATTTATCTGTTTTGGACTTCATGATACAACGCTACATTGTCACAGGCTTTCATAAAGAAAATTAACTTATTCCAGGGTATTAGATTGCTATTTACAATTCAAAGGAAGAACAAGGACAAACAAGAGGTAACTGGCCATTTCTTTAAATGTTCATTAGAAAGTTAAAATGGCTGATTATGTCATTTATACTATTGAAAAAGCATAAAAATTAAATAGCTCAATATATAGTTTTTTTTTTTTTTTTTGCATTTCTGGTGATTTGACTTGATTGAGGTTAAAAAGCCAATCTTCTGACATTGCGGCAGCGCCTGCTCCTTCCTGACCCAACCAACAAAGCACACATGAAGCGTGCGCCCGTCTGACACCACCCCGGGCCAGACAAATCATTGGTTCAAACAACACACATTAAATTAATGAAGATGCATATCAATACACAGCAGTAAAATTAGATCGTAGGTTGTTGGTAAAATGATAGGTGACATTATTCAAGTACTCTTTGTTTGCAGCTCATGACAATCTTTCACAATTGGACGGAGAGAAAGAGAGACACGATTCTTCACAAGTCTCTGCTCTCCAGTTCCATTACTTTCCAAAGTTTCCAAAATCAGCAAAGGCGTCGAGTTTCGGCTGTTGGACCATCGCAGGGTTGCCAGGCATTCCCATACCACCCATACCCATAGCACCAGGCATTCCCATCGTCATACCTGCATGTGGCATCCCCATGTTCATGCCCATTCCCATCATGCCCTGGTTTGGAGCCATGCCCATTCCCATGCCCATCCCCATGGCAGCTCCTGGGTGCATCATGGGGTTTGCTGTTGGCCTGACTGTTGTCCCAAGGTTCATAGCAGAAAAACCCTGGGAGAGCATGGGGGCTGGTACCTGGTTTCCTGAAAATTACAAAAACATAATTTAAGGGCACATTTAATTGTGTATTTAATCTTTGAGGTGCTGCTGTTTTGTCACGGCACCTGCTCTGTTGCTTTGTAAACTGAGGACGACAAAATAATGATGGTAAATGGCATGCATTCATATAGCGCTTTTTTGTACCCTTTTGCTGTCACCCAAAGCACTTTAGTGAGTTTTACTCCAAAACCAAAAAATATTCTCTATGGAGTATGGTCACATTTTTCTGTATCTTATACCATGTTGGAGGGTGTTGAGGCTGGGCTGGCTGGGCTTAGGGGGCTGGTGACCAAGGAAATCCAGGCTTATGTTGACAGAATGGTCCGTCCAGGTTGAAGGGAGAGATTCTTTCGATGTAGCCCCCTGAGGAGTCCCTCCCTGCTGCATGGGTGTGAACGGCTGCATCGGTTGTAAAGGGCCTCCCATGTTCTGGAAAGGCTTGAAACAGTAAGTACAGAAACAGAGTGCATATTGATAAATACACTAACTTTCTTTAATGAAAATGCATGATTAAAAGATAGTTTCTTGTCATTATTCAAACCTGACCCACTTCCAACCCCGATACCTGCTGCTATTTCTCATTAAATTGTCTAAAGTAACTAGTGTAAAGAAAGCAGTGGGTGTCTTATCAGTGAGGTTTTAAGTAGGTCAACAACCTTTTAACATAGAAATCCAGCTAACATTCACAGGCTTACGCAAGGTTTTAATGTTTCACAACTTTTAGATTGTTCTTATCTGCATGTCAGTGACGGGATGACGGGTGGGTGGTTAGTAGGCAGCCTCTGGGGGAGATGAGCATCTGGTGAGCCTCTATCATGTCTATCTCTATGTTTCAATCACCTAAGATACTAAACATCTATATATTACACATTAATATTTGACTACTATGTGCTCAAAATGAATAAAACATTTAAAAATGCTGTACAATATTTATTTATTTCTATTTTATTTATTTTGCTTATTTGTGTCTATTTAATGTTCAAAAGCAGACCCTTTTTATGTAAAACAGTGTACTAATTATATATCATCGGCAAAGGCAAATTTTTTGTGTCTTGTAATGATATACACTTTTCAGGTGCAATTATTCATACCTGTGACTTCGACTGAGGGAGGACTGTGGTGCTCATGCTCTGACTGCTGCTCATGCTGAAGTTAAGGCTTTGTGAGGAAGTAAGGGTCTGAGTTGGAGCCATTAGGTCAAACAGATCTGCTGAGGGAGTCACAGAAGCAGGAGCGGGGGCTGCAACGGGAGCTGAAGTTGCCATCATGGCTCCGAAAAGGTCATTTCCACTGGCATTTGAGGACTGAGGAGACGCCGGCATCTGTCCGCCAGGGAAGGCGTTCCACTCTCCAAACTCCCCATTGCTGCTGGAGACCGCCCCTAAATGAGAGACAAACAGACAATCTAAACTTCAGTGTTTGCACTTTGAACTGTGTAAATAATTACAAACTAAAGTCCCACAACCAAAACAGAGCCTGTCACAGCAGGACCAGTCTAGTTTTATCCAGGCCAGTCTCTCAGTCACCACCTGTGCCACACTTTAAATTTTTATTTTCATTGCTCGCTGTCCATCCCATTCTCAATCTCTCTTCGCTTCTTTCACCCCCACCAATTTCTTCCTCCGTCCCCGTCTCCTTGTCATCCATAACAGGAGTTGATATGTGTCCGTTCTTGTTATGCAGAGCAGGTAGCAGGCTCCATATGGCCAGGGCTCCCTCCCAGCATCCCTCTGAATATTCTAGCAGCATGGTTAAACCAGCACAGCACAACACACACATACACGAAAGTCCTGAAACCAACCTGATCCTGAAGGAAGGCCAGCAGAGGCAGAAAGTGAGGTGAAGTCAGCAAACCCACTGATCAGGTCTGCAATGAGAGACCAACATTAGCATGTCAGATTTAAAGAAGAGCCCTCCAGGTGTCATTTCAACATAGTTAGCATTCCTTCAGTGTCAAGGGCTGGGAGGGAGGGGAGGTAGTAGCAGTGAATAGGTGGAAGACACCCAACATCTGCTCAGCACTCCCGCCCTCCCCATTTCACCAGGGACTGCTCCAAAAAACATCTGGTGCACTTAGTTACTATACATCATCCCTCCCACTGCTGTCCCCAAAATCTGAGGCTGGCATCAGCAGCAGCCGGGCACTGTGACTGAAAATGACATCTAGTGTGCTCTTGTCACAGCGCTGAGGCATCAGTAAAAATATGTCGACTAAAACCCCAAGTGACTCCCGGTTTATTTTGGTTTAGTTAAAAACAATGGAACATGAAATAGAATTAATTAATGATATTGGTGAGCATGTTAGAAGACACTGTGTTGACAATTCAGGTCTTTGTGACGGTTTTTGGTCCACCTGATGTTTATGTGCAATAACTTCAAATCTAAACCATAAAATCCGAATTGTTAACATAAAGTAAAAATAATAAAACACAAAAAATATTCAAACTAATGATTTTGTCCTTAGATAACCGTCTATTGTTACTGTGAAATAGAGCAACAGCAGTGCAAGATTAATTATTCATAGTTTAAGTTTTTTTGCTGGGCCAGCAAACAGTGTCCATCTACAATAAACACTATTACACCTTCATTTTCTTCAAGTGTTGACCTACTGCCATTTATAAAAAAGACTCAAACATAAGGCAAAGAAAAAGAGTAAGAGAGCAAGAGTTAGACATAGAAATTTATTTTTGTTAATATTGTTGAAAAGCCTCTCAAAACTGTACATTTACTTAGAAATGTGGCAAAAGCTGTCCTGTGACAGCCTAAATTAAGGTAAAATTGATTTAAGACTCTTTTATGCTTTTTTCAGAAATAAGAGCTAAAATTTGAGGTTTTGAGGTTTACTGAAAGTAGTTCTCCTTCTAAGTAAAGCTTAGCTTCCACTTGTTCAAAAACATTGATTTTTTTAAAAGTTTAATACACACTTTTTCTAAGGTTTAACATACCTGAGGCAGCAGGCTGGCTGGGTGTTGTGTCAACCATTAGTAAGTCTGCGAGACCAGAGCTGGAGGGCTGTGTAGCTGTAGGTTGTGTCTGGAAAAGGAACAAGAACAGTTTTTTTATGCACAACCACTTCTCATTGTGGTATATTTTGAGGCTTGAGGTACCTGTTTAGGTGTGGTCTCCGGGGTCTTGTCTCCTGTGTAGTTGGCTGCAGCACCCAAGTCTACCTTCTTGGACGGCGCACCTTTTTTCCGTGTTGCTGTAGTTTCTGTTGATTGCACTATGTGAACACTTTTTGTGGTAACAGTTTCTTCTTCATCTTTAAACTCTTTAGCTGATTTGCCATTCTGAGAAGACCTCCCCCTGTCCTCTTCATTGTCACTGTTGAAAAAGGAAAAAAAATGCAAATATCAAAGCTTTAGTCTTGAATTGTACTAGTAAGATACTATTACAACATGGTTTGGCAAATTCTAGTCAAAAAGCTATACCTAAATCGATCGGGTGAGTCGTCCCTGTCCTTCTTTCTGAACCTGCTGATGGTGTCGTCGATGGTGCTGCCTATTTTGTCACTAATCTCTCCTAACTTGTCGCCGAATTGAAATTGTCCTTTATTTTCCCACTCATCATCCCATTTTCTCCGGCCTGAGTCGCTGGAGTCGTACCTGTCTCCAGCTGAGAATGATGATAAAAAAATTTGAGAAAACAGTTAACATGACTGGAGAAGTTAAAAAAGTTAAAAATGTTATTATATATAGTTAAGCACACTTACAATAACTCCTGTATCCCATGCTGTCTGATGATACTCCAATGTATTTGTCCTTATTTTTCTTGGCCTTTTTCCTTTCTTCCCTGAGTCTGTCATCGTCCTGAACAAACTCTATCAACTCCTTCACCTTCTGACGGACATTCATTCCCTGGTCCTTTCCATTTTCATCTAGGAACAGAGGAATATTATATGATTGGTTACTTCAAAGTGAGCTTCACATTTTGACTTGTAAAGAGCAGTTTTAATAGCAGGAGTTTGTGGCCTAAGCAGTGATTAGTATCAACATTCACATTTACTAGCATAGAAAAGTGATAACCTTACCCACGAAATGGTAGCTTTCTAATGACCGGAGATCATAAAGATGTTCTCTGGTGCTGGTCACAACTCTCTCAGATCCATTTCTGATCAGGTGTGAAAGCAGCAACAGAGACTAAAAGGAAAATCACAGCTGTTTTAATACTATATTCTACTAATCTAACCAAGTTTAATTCAGGTAAATGTAATTCATATAACAAAATTTGACTTCATTTTTAAATTAGCAATAAGTAAACATGACCATAATTTCTATTTCAGACCACATAACGATTTAAGGATTTACAGTACAAGATGATGCATTTAGCTTTGTATCATCATCTCACAATTATACTGTTACAGACCTTGTAGACTCTCCTCCAGTTCTTCTTATTGTCCTTAAGCATTCGCGTCCACA
Source organism: Perccottus glenii (assembly GCA_024416835.2). Classification (NCBI taxonomy): domain Eukaryota; kingdom Metazoa; phylum Chordata; class Actinopteri; order Gobiiformes; family Odontobutidae; genus Perccottus; species Perccottus glenii. The sequence goes on from CM044554.2 coordinate 24,127,126, forward strand.
ACATGCCCATCACCTCCTGATAATGCTCATACATGAAGGTGGCCCTGATTACAAACATTTAAAAAGGCAGACAAACGGGGAGGAAAATAATAAAAAAATATGACATAATAATTTGGATAAAGAACTAAACAAATAAGTAAGAAGTTTAAAACCAAACACTTCATTGACCAACCAATTCAAATAAACTTGGAGCCTCAGCAGAACATTTGTACCATACTTTTATCCTTACCGGGAAATTTCAGTCATCAACTGTCCCGATGGTCCCCAGGGGTCATCGTTGGTGGCTTCTCTGACTTTAGACTCAGTTTCTGTGTAGTTCATCACCATGTTGGTTCTGCATGTGGACAAAAGATGACGCAAATACATTATTTATGGATTTATATACGCTTAAAAAAAAGGTTTCAATGTTGACGATGCATTCTTTTAAAGCCAAACAATTATTAAAAGGTACTCCTATTACAACCACTGCCTTCACGTGTCCGTTCAGGTCCTATTCAGTAAACAAAAAGGACAATGGGTCAAAAGGGAGTGTTGTGTGTGTGCTTTCTCCTCTTCAAAACTATAAGTGTGAGACTAAACAAGCAGCTTCCAGTATAAAATAGAGAATTTAGGAGTTGGGAATACTCTTTGCTCTTGTAAGATGACATAATAGGAAACTTACTTTTTTCAATTCCAAACGTACTACTATTTTATTATTATCCTTTATTTAACCAAGTAAAAAACTCATTGAGATTAAAAATCTCTTTTCCAAGAGTGACCTGGCCAAGACGACAGCATATACAGATTAAAGAAATAAATACAAGACATCAACAAAACAATATTTTCAATCAATGTGTGCAAGTTTAGAAACTACTAAAAGTCTACATAAAAAACACTGCCAACGTGACTTTATTTTATTTCATCACTATTACAAGACAAAATAAGAGAAGCATTGCATAAACAGTGGCTAATGGTGCAAATACTACCACTTCTTCTGTGCATTTATTGTCACATAACTGTATATTCTCAAAACTCGGAGGTGCTTATTATCCATAATTAACCTAATCTTGCTTTCAACATCACACCAACTTGTTTTGCAGGTTATAAACTGAGAAAATTCAATGGAAACACGCACTCATGTAACTGCTATAACCAAACATACCACATGGGCACACTCTCAATCTTTCATTATTGAGAAGTGCCACATCAGCAACACAGACTAAAAGAGCAGCACTGATTTGATGAGTGTGGAAACACTCTCCTTGAGGTTGCAAAGACATGCTGTACTACTGATGTAAGCGTCAGGGTTAGGTTAACACTGACAACACTCTTGAATACACATGCAATGTAAGCCAAGTTATTTTTCACAACTAACTTCACAGCTGGCCGGATAAAAAAGTCAACTCTATTTTGGATAGTTTTTGTATACTTTAAAATAAGAACTGAGTAGCATTTAGACGGTTCTGTGAGATTATTACATAAACTAAATCAGACATAGCACCATTACATTTGCATGAAAAGCAGCCACACACAAGAAGATAGCATCAGAGAGTAGCAGCTTATCACTTCTCAGCAGTCGTGTGTGTCCTAGATATGTGGCAAATAAGAAGGAAGTTGTGATGTGAGTTACACAGACACATTATCACTCTGTTCACTCAGCTCTGTTTTGACTGCTTTATTAATAATCTATTGGCAGATATTTGCCACAGCTACTATAATATATTGTTCATTTAAGACACACTATTTATTCTAATGCAACACTTATTTTAAAACTAGATCATCTCTAGAGTATTCTTCTGCCCCAGCAAAAAAAAAAAAAAAAGGCTTAATCATCAAACAGAAAAAGTTGCATTACAACACACCATTAGTGTAATAACTGATGTAGTGCTATACTTTTCAAAGACCCTCTTCTGTAACAAGCAGCTAATTATTTTCAGTGACATATACTCTCTTTATTTTAACAGCACTCCAGGCAATCACAGTCTGCTCTGTTTTTCTCATGAAAGTACCCAATGTTTCAGGGGTCACACTCCAGGGAAACCAGTATTTTCAGCCAGAAGAATGCATGCTTGGAATGACTTAAAACAGGCTATTGTCCACCCAACTTACCATTAAACCTTTGAAGAGAGAAAACAACCACTTTGTACAGTACAAGACACAGCTTAAAGTACACCAAAGTAAAGCCTAACAATAGACACACAACTTCAAGGTGTTGTGTTACATTTAATAATTGCTCTACAATATTTAGATGACTTTTGTTATGACATTTTTGCTTCCTAGCCAGAAACTATTTACAATAAAATACGATACATTCATTCATTCTGACACATAAATGTGGTCACTCAGAAAACTATTCAGATTGTGTACTTCACGCAGGAGTGATGTACGTATGTAATAGGAAAGGCATCAATAAAATCTTCAAAACAATGCAAATAAAATATGACTTCATCATGTTTATGCAGCTTGTTTACAGAAATTTACTCATTAACCTGTTGCTTAATTTAAGTGCAAATACTTCCTTTATAATAAGGTCATCAGAGCGCACAGATTACAGATAGTAGCTTGTATGTGGTTCATAGTTTCTCACAAGGTTATAAGGGGGTACATTCTAAATTAAAACACGATTTATTGGTGTAAACAAATCAGTTTATAATGTCAAATCTATATCCTTTATTTTACAGTGTTATTTGGCCCATAGGGGCTGTGGAAACTATCAGGCGAGCAAGTCTGCAATAAATAATTAATAACTCGTTTTGAGACAAGGCTGAAGACAAATAGATCATGCAACTATAAGCTTGTTATATAGTGAAACTGTTCTCGCGCTACTGTCTTTACACTAGCTACAAGTAGCATAACAAGTTTATTAAAGTGTTAATTACACTTGTTACATTGATTGACTTTCGTTGTCTTTCCCAATATCGTCGCAGATACACGTTTGCGTTAGTTTCAATGACGCGTGACGTTAAAACTTAAAGTAACTTTGTAATTCTAACTGATCATTATTGAGCTCATGAGCTGTCAAACTAGCTTAGCCGGCTAGCCCAGCAAGCTAAAGGGCAGCTAGAAGGCTAATTAGCATGTCAGCTACGAGGGTTAGCGAACAACCCTTGTCTGTCGGACAACACGCTAAAACAACAAATTTAACTTTACCACAATAATGTTCAAGGCATCTGAGCCTAACAGAAGGCCAGATAAAATCGACTTATGTAAATAATACAAGTTAAATTGAATATTAAATAGTATTTGTTCAAGTCAGCCAACTAGCACAGAAGCTAGCCAACTAGTACAGTAATATGACGTCAAAGTTTTAGAGTACGTGTCTCTTTCAAACAGGTACAGTCCACACACAAATAAGGTCAACGAAAATCAAACAACGCACATCTGACGATACTTACGCTTTGTCAACCAACTCCCTGACTTTCCACATATTCAGCATGTTGGCTCTGTGAAAATGGGCTTTCTTCCGCAACAAAACTCTCCTCGCCCAACCTACACCGAAACTAATGCCTGAACTCAGAAAGTAACTTCTTTACCACTTTACAGGAGACAGGAGGCGCAATCGGGCGCAACACACCGCAGTTAAACAGGAAAGGTTACAGCGGAAATGAAACGTCACCAAACCTGCTTAAAGCTACACTGGAGATGTAGTTTTTTTTTTTTACTTTAAAGTTTTTGTAAAAACATTTTAAGTACGTGAATTTATTAACATTAGATTGATACTTTTGATCACTAACTTAGTTCTGCAGTAGCCACCCAGCCCCAGTTTGGAGAAGCAGACAGGAGCGATAAAAAAAAGGTTTTGTGTTATGTATGGCTCCTAATGAGGCCAGTGAATATATATATATATATATATATATATATATATATATATATATATATATATATATATATATAAATAACTAGCAATGTGTCTAACTACCAAAATTGCATGTTTCTATCAACTTGGGTGTTTAACATGCATTTATTTTTTTTCCACCATAGCACTTTTCATGTCTCTGCAACATATAGGCTATTATGAAAACATCTAGAGTACACTGTTGTGGATTTTGGAACATTTCAATGTTTTGAATGTTATGTTTTTTAAATGCGTTTTCTCTGTCTCCATTTACAGCAGTAGGCTACATGATTTAGTCTATGTGGTGTTGCTCCTGTCTTTATCCTCAGGCTGGGAGTGGGCTGTCATCATTTAATGGCTGACATCTATCTCATGTAGAGCCACATTTACAAACTATTGGACAGTCACAAGCAGTCAAAAGCTGTTATGTTTAATGTGGACCAACTGAAGTTTTACAAAACTTACCACAAACGCAGCATCTGGGGAAAAACAATTAAAAAAGCAATTTAAATTATTATGTTGTTACACTATGTCTTGCCAACAACTTAAACTACTTAGTTTTGAGCTTTTAAAAAAAACAATCCAATCCAACATTTTATTTAATAAGAAAGTGGAGATCTTTATGTTACATGGACAATGTGTATTTCTGTTTCGCTCAAATGTGTCCCAACTTTCTCCAAGTAGTCAGTATACAACCAGCAGGTCAGCGTCCCTTGTGCTCCCAGTTCCTGCTCATCTGGCATTCAGGCATGCTACAATAACCCAGTGATCCTGTGTGACAGGCCAGCCAGGGCACTCGCTGTTTGTGTCAATCCAGATCAATCACCCCCTCTCCTGGACAGACAACGTCATCAACACGCAGAAAGGTCACTGGGTGTACTTAAGCCGGGCCTGATGTGGTGAGCTCGCAGGTCAGAGTACCAAGTGCACACCCTTGACTGACTGTCAACCTACATCTGGACGCAGTGGGCTTAGCCTCATTCAGAAAATCTATTAAGAGATTGTGTATATTTTTTCTGAAAAGAATGAATTGAACTAAGTTTATTTGCCCTCTTTCCCCAACTCTCTTGTGACTTGGACTGTACAAAAAGTATTAAGGCTGTTTGTCATATTGATTGATATTCCAGTGGGCAAACAAGCCCTCAGATGGGCCACATCAGACAGTGTCTCTACTCTCTAATGATACGTGTAAATATGGCCCACTGCTTACACTTCTGTAGAGGAGCAGGAAGAAACAACACAATAGCCAAAATACAAGCCATTTGAGAAAAAAACAAAACAAGAAACAGCACTTAACCGCCCAGAATGCACCGCACCCAAGGGAGCAACCTCAATTACTGTTACACGTCCGAAGAGGAGAGCTCTAGGAGAAGTGATTGCTGAGATGGAAATGGTTGTGTGTGTGTTTGTGCATGTATATGTGTGGATTGGGAAAAACAGGGTGGAAAGGCACTCAGTTAAAAAGATCTTTCAAAAACACTTTGCCTCGGTGACGTTGATGCGAGCTGTTGATTGACATGCACTTCTCGACAGAAACCAGAGCTATCAACCTATCTGCCACGCATTAAGAATGGCACGGTCCTAAGGGAGGGGCCTAAGTGGTAAATGATGTTGCTCAAGACACTCTCTGTCAACAATGTGTGTATTTGTAAGTGTGTGACTGCTGAGGACTGCAAAGTATTCAATCAAAGCTTTGATTGAAAATATCTTGTGTCCTTAAAGACGAGAATTCTTTATAGAGATATCCACCATGCATTTTTATGTCTGGATGTGGGGACTATGTGGCATACTTATGTTAATTTGGGACAGTATTTGGGAGACTTAATAAACTTTAAGTAGTTTAGAAGTAGGTATCTGGACAGGGTGTATAACTATGTCCAATTGAGATGTAATTGTATGTCCAATTGTATGTTTTGCAATCAGCTTTAGTTTCTACGGATTTTATTGTCCAATCTGAAATTTCCTTAGCTCACTTTCTGGTTTAAAATTGCAGTTACTTGGAAGTCAGTCCAATCTGCATCATGTTATGCATAAGTATCTGTAATCTCAAATAAATTGTATACAAATAGAGAAATTAGTCAGTCCAATCTGGCCTAGTAGGAGTTAATAACACAAGTCCTCACTAGGGGGCACTCTGACTACAGAGGTCTGCTGCACAGGAACCAGTAGGACATTTGACTGTTTATGTCTGTCAGTGGGGGTTCAAGGCTGTGTGTTTATATGGCTGAAGTTCCCATGACAAATGTGGTCAAAATATTATCTCTACTTGGGATTATGCCCAGCTTTACAAGCTGAAAGACTTCTCTTTAAACTGTGCTATTATTCCTTTTCTATAAACATGTGCTTCCAATCTGCCTAAACACCCATTGCTTTTTGTTTTTTGTTGTAGTTTTACAGTGTCTACAGAAAACAATGCGCTTTGTTTTGACATTAGTTATGAATTAACAAACCCACCCGTCTCTGTGCCCACAGAAGAGACTTCGATCTCTGGAGTCAGTCAGTGAGGCCCAGCCTTCCCCTTGTCATTGCAAGGCCTTCGCTCCTGTTATACTTCAGGCTGTTATTGTTGGCGCTTGTGCCGCCCCGGTGAGATCTTTAGTCCTTTTCCCAAGCGATATAACCCACACACATAACACGGTATCTGACCCCTGTCTCCCTGACACATGACAGGTCCACTGTGAGCATGTGTGTGTGTGTTTTGGGCTCAGACAACTGCTTGTGTGTTGCATATCTTCATGTACATGCATTGTAAATATATGTGTCTGCAAGTACACAGAGCATATCTAGCACAGTATGTCGGTTTTTCAATAGGCCACTTGTCATGCGTTCAAAGTGACTGCCCGCTGTGATCTCAAACCACACTCACAGATGTTCCTAATGCAACTAAAGTAGCATTCACATTCCTGCGGATAACCACTCTGTTTATTTTTCTTTCTAAACTGCACTCGATTGCCACTTTCTCTGGTGAGAAAAAAGGACAGGAGATGATAAAAAATGTCAATGCGGCTGATGAGAAGCTCCCACCACAGTTTGGTGCTCAAAGCTTAAAATTCCATTGATTCAGCAGCAGCAGCATTGTACACATTTAGATTGTCTAATTGTTATTGTTATTTATTTTATGAATATTTTGTGTTTTCTGTAATGCACTTTTACACAGTGAAAGAAATCTCTTTGCTGTCATTGGTTTCTATGTGTGACATCTGCCCCTCAACAAAAAAAACAAGATAAGTCTCACTGCTGCAAAAAACAGCAAACCTCAGCAGTGATTTAAGGATGACAGTAATTCACCATATAATGGGAAGTTGATGCCAGTGTGCAATTTTTTGCACATTAAAACTGCCGTAGCATTGTTCTCGTATGGGTAAATGAGCTTGTTGTAATTGCATGGGTTTATGTTTACGAGTCAGGGTGTTACTGTAAATCCTGTTGCTTTGAACATGGGAGATTTAAGCGCACACTTACACGCAGAGAAACCCACACAGGTATGCTCAAGTCTCGAGAGCATCTGCTTCTTTACAACCAGATTGAATTAGCAATTACAGAGAGTAAAAACCAGAACAAAACATCTGGAGCTGTAAGCAGCAGAGGTTATAAATCTGAGGGAGAGGGGATATGAAAATGAGCCAAAGTGAGATTCTCAAGGACAGTGTCTCTGATTGGCCCATTAACATGCCAGGGGTGTCAAAAAGGACCCGAGGCAATGGGAGAAATGGGACAGAGCAGAGGGCTTTAGAGGGCATCGGGAACACTACTGAATAGAGAGACAGAGGGAACAGGGAGCTCCAAACAACAGTGGGCTGCTGTGGTGACTTACAGCGTTTTTTTTTTACACACAGAGAATTTAGTAAGAGGTATCATTTTATGTTACGAAATCTTTCACAGAAAACACTATACCAAAAAAGTTAGTGCAAAAATAACAGTTCTCAGATTTGGATGATGATCCCCAGTTTAAAAGATACAAATTATACTAAGAAAACGCAAGGGTAGTTTTTCACGGTTTTATTTTAATGATCCCGTTTGGTTTAAGTCCATATAAAATGTAAGGTTGGAAAGCCACGGTGCCATTACTGCATCTGTTTTTGCTGTTATTGGCACAATAAATTACGTAGGCAATTTGTTTGCGCCGTTGTTAGAGTAATAGAATCAAATTATCCCATGTTAGGGAAATGATTATGTACGTTGTGGAAGTCATCAGGGATTCACAAAGCAATCAGTGAAGTAAGACCGAGCAAAAATATTGGCGCTCTGCATTCAGCTGCATCATCTGAAAAAACTTTAAAACTTGGATATTGGAAGAAGGCTGCTTTATCCTTTCAGCAGTTATCTAGCTGCACTGATGCTGCATATTGATGTTTCTAAGTCAGTACATGGCCAGTGTATGAAGAAGCACCAAGCAAGATACAAGGACAGCAATAATTGAAAGAACTTAAATGAGAAATATACAGAATGAAGGAATATCAAATGAGTCTTATCAATTAAAAGACAGGGAACAGTGTTTACATTTGCACTCCAAGGCCAGACACTTGGTGCATGTTTCAAATAGGTCAAGGTTAAAGTGAAAACAAAAGTTAGCCGATTAGCAGTCGAGGTGCAACATTCCTAATTTGTATGCTAATCTGGCAGATCATCATCGTGTAGGCACTGCCCGCGATTCTACATCTGCACGCATTCATTTAATTATCCAAACACAATTCACAAAAGTCACTGGAAACAAACCAAACCAAAATAAAATAATTTGCATATATTTAAAAGAACAGATAAACTCCCTGGGGGTTGGTTAATATTTCAGAGGCATAATAATAATATGCTAAATCATTCACATTTCATCCTGCACCAAAACAAAGTGGCTTTGTCGATGTAATTAGGGTTTTTTAGAGTTGAATCACCCTGGCAAATGACCATGTTTTTATCGCTGGGAGACCACTACGTGAATGTATGTGTGGGTTTGTGTATGTGCCGGTGTTGTATTGTCACTATTTCTCCATGCGCACAGTCTTAGAAAAGGATTGATTAAAGAGAGAGTGTCTGTCTCAGAGCAGTTAATGAGGTTTAGTCCCATGAGCTGCGGAGGTTTGGGTGTGCGTTTGAGTGTACATATGTGTGTGTGTGTTGCATGCACATGGGGGACCTAGTGGAAGATGTTGTTAATTGGCTAAGACTTACTTTCAGCGGAGGGATAGTCAAGGGCGCAGTGCCTCCACATTTGTGTTGTGCCATTTGTGGAACACAGAGAAATGCTCGGTTTTATCATTTTGACAGAGTGATGAGTCAGGGGCAGACTGACAGAGAGAAATATGGTTTTAATTAAAGTGGTAATAGCATGTTTTCTATGAATTTGAAATGTTTGCATAAAACATTTAGATACTTTATTTTTTAAGGATAAAAAAATAACTCCTCTAAAGGGTTTGTTTCTCAATGGTGTTTTATTTTAGTTTACAGTGTTAGACTGAACTGTAAACTATGCCACAATATTTTAACAGCTGCTTTGTATATGACTGAAACCTATGGACAGACTTAAAACATTTGATGTTTAGAATAAACCAGACTTGTAACTTAATCTTAACTTCATTCAGAATAATCTTATCTGTAAACAAAGTCACGATATAGACATGTTTCATGTACTTTTGTGATATTGGCCCCTGATCAAAGAACAAACACATCAAAGTGCAGAAGGGTTTCCAAGAGATATCTTATCCTCCCAGACAGCTTGTGATATCACTTTGCACCAGTTGGGGGAGTTGTGAGCTACTGCACGTTGACAACAACTCAAACTAAGAAACACTTTAAATTCTGACTTTTAAATACTCGTCTGACTTTAGTGAGGTAAAATGCTTCACTGTTTCTCTCGTCTAGAGCTTTTGGGCTATTCACACTATGCTAAAGTTTATTCAGTACTCTCCCACTGTTAGCAGGACATCAGCAGGGGAACGATCAAAGCAAACAGGACAATGCCATCTGTTTGAGTTTGTTTAATGGAACTTATTCTGTTACACAGATTTATTTATAAAGAAACAAAACTTTAGATTTTGAGTGATTTGTTCACTACTACCATGCGGCCTATTGATTTGATTTAATTGATAAATGTCAAGTGTGCATAATTAAGACTGCTGCTTTCAAATGTGGGATGAAATGAGATCAAAATAATAAAACCTGCTGAAACCTGGGAGCCTTTAAGGATGTGAATGAGACTGAATTTATCCTTCAGACATAAAGAAGAAGGAAAATGGTGATGATATGAAGAAAAGAATAAATGCAAAAATAGGGAGAATGAATGAATGAGGTGAAGGAAAAGAAAAACCTTCCACAAAGGCCACAGCAGATAGGATCTCAGCTGCTCTGGTCTCCACACACAGACCTGTCCGTCCGCATGTGTATACAGACCTGTATGTTCTTTTGCAGCGCAGCTCGTCTCAAACAGCAGGAAGCATCGGCGCTTTCATGTGGAGCACAGCCCAAAGTAGAGCACGATCACAATGTGTGCGTGTGTGTGTGCGCGTGCGTGCGTGTGCGAAACCCAGGCTTTTCCCCCCTTGGGACCAGCACAAACACGCTTTCCTTCTTCCCTTTGAGTTTCACATTCAAAGGTTCCACTCGTTCAGCTGTCAATCATCCTCTCAGCCAATCAAGACCCTTCATTGCCAGTCTGTTTATAGATCAAGGGTGGTTTAAGCGTATGGAAGTGATGTGACTGGAATTTTTACCATGACTAATACTAATACTGTAAATATTCATTTTTTTTTTTACCCCTCACGAGTGGTGTCAATCAAAATCAACACTACTGTGAGTGCAAGGCTGGAGGTCTATTACAATCTTTATAATTGCAAGTCCTGGAAAAGAGGTACTAGAAGGAAGCAAGAAAATACAGAAACTTGAAAAACGTTGGTTAATCATCTAAATAGAACAAAAAAAGTTTGTGTATTTTTTTAAAAAGAGGAAGAAAAGCCTTCAAAAGAAGTATATTGAGGTTATAAAAGGAAGTAGCTTTGTGTGGTTGTGGGTGTGTCATCAAAAGAGATGCAGTGCTGTATAGAAGCATTAAGTATTGTGTTATAGGGCTATCGCAACCTAGATATGTCACACTTAATTTAGTGGCTATGAGAACAAGAGAAACAAGGAAGAAAAAGTAGAAATTATGGTGAAATGTAAAGTATTTCTGTAACAGCATTACAAAGAAACTGCACTAGTTCCTTATGGGAGGCTCACAGTTGTGGGACGAGGACTGGGAGACACAAATGGGTGTGTATTCACTGGTATAGTCCTCCTGGGTTTAGTTCATATCCTGCTTTAAATCTTGGGTTAGTACTGTTATGGCCTGTTACTGATCTAGCTTTGGGTTTAGTCTTGTTTTAATCCTCAATTTGGGTTTAGGCCTGGTTTAGTCCTTTGTTTAGTCCTGTTTATTTCTGGCATAGTCCTGGTGTAACCCCGCTTTAAGCCCAGTGTAGTCAAATATTAGAGATTTTAGTAACACAAGTCAATTTGGAGGTGTATTTAAGTAAATACTTGTGCAACATATCCTACTCAGAATACATATAGACTTGGTTTAAGATCAGAAAATTGAGATTGAAGGAAGGAGATGTTGAACGTGGGAGAAGGCCGACAGACGGTGCGTCAGGTGACAGCAGGTGTGAGCAGACCTGCACATTTGATTGCCATCTATTATGGGTGAACAATAGTTTCCTGTGGGCCATGCTAACGACCTGTGTGTGAGAGCAGCAGGGGAAATTAACCCAGCCGTACTTTGTCTGCTTGATGCCAAGAGGGAAATTGACAAAAGATGAGGAGCAGAGTGGGACAAGAAAGAATCACTCACACACCTGTTATTCAGTGATGGACAGCTGCCATATGTTTACCTGCGCTGTGTGGGAACAGAGGACTGAGAGATGATGTATCCACCAACAGAGGGCACCAGAGGGCTTCAGAGCTGACATCTCTCTCAGAGATGGGACTCTCACTGTCCAAATCCACATATCACCTCACTAATGTTCACTTAACACCTTTGATTTGATAAAGAATGACTGTTTGTGAAGATACCTATGTATGTGACATCTAAAATCCTCACTTAACTCTGCTTTATTGAGATGATTGTTGTTTTGTCAACTTTTCCCCAGCTGAAATCAGGTTGGAGTGAGGTATGAACTGTGGGGGCACTGGTAATGGCAGAGTGTGTGTTGTACAGCACGTCTTGGTGAGAAACTAGCTCGATCTATTCACACTACATGCAGAGCTGTGGCCTCCAGGCTTGGTTCCTGCTTCGGTAATGACTCTGTTCCCTTGTGGAATGTACAACATTGTCTTTCCTCAAATGAGGGAAGCACACAATCTCACACAAACTCTCTTGCGCTCAGTCACTTCAATATGCATGCTATACACAAGGTTGTACAGTCAAAATGCAGGGTAAACACTTGCTTGTAAGCACACATAAACGCACATACACTTACGCACATACGCACAAATGAACTAACCATAGTATCTCCTCAGTCTCAGAAACATTGATTGGCCGTCCCTCTCAAGTTTGCTTGCCTCTACTATGATCAATCACTGAGTTTATAGACCACAATGTGTGGCAGCTTGTATTGCTTTCTCCCTCTTCGTTACTGATCAGAGAAAATCCCACTCTAAGCAAGCCCAATGCACATTCATACAATTTTAATGACTCTTAAATTAACCATCATATTTTTTGCTCCACTCCTTCACCGACTAAATCCCTTAATATATATCAACACTGGCCTTACTTGTGTATTAGCCGTGACATTTTTATAATTCTTTTGCATGGGTATTGTGTTTATTTATGAGGGTAGTGTAGGCTTTTTTGGCTGATAAATGGCACAATTAAACAGTGCTCAGACACTCAAGCAGGCGTTTCAGGCTGCCGACAGATTTTTAGTGTCCTCTTCCCTGGCTAACGATGAAAGTAAATAATGCCTTAACAAGGTTGCTGGAGCAGTTGTTTGAGGATTCGTTTTATATTTTACATGTGCTTTGAGCAGCAGCAGTGGTACACAGCACAAAAGTCAGGTTTGCAGCCTGGATTCTGGAGCTTTGAACATAATTTAGAAGCTTGTTAACAAATTCCATCACAATTATTAGCAAGGTTAGAAATACACATTTAACAGCGTAATATTTCTTTTTTTTGTGTTGGATTATGTCATTAGTTACATGATTAATTTTCTAACTTTTAATCAAATATTTGTCTGGGTCCTTCTGCAAATTCATTTCTTATCAGACATGCGCACAGCGTGACGCAGGGTCAATAAGACTGACTGTAAAGCTGCATTTTGCTAGGTACCACTGAACCCAAATCTTCCAACTTCCTGTATGCATTATTCAAGGCCCCCTATTGGCTGCTGTGGGTTTAGTGATGAAAGCAACCTGACGCAATAGTCGGCAACAGTGTTTTACAGTATTGTTTTACAAACTATTGTAAGACAGGGGTAGAACAAGTGAGTGTATTAGCCAGGCCCTGGGAGGAGAGCAGCTTTATGAGCCCTTTGAGGCTGACTTGGGAGTGCCTGGGCTCCTGTGTAGTTAAGCACAGGGCTACAGCGCTACAAGCTGCCCCTACATTTACTGAATGCCCTTGGACGGAGGATGTGTGTGAGAGAGAAAGCACGGGGCATGCATGCTCATGGGCTAATGAGTGCATGTGTTAATGCTTGTGTGTTTGTGTGCACATTTCCAGTGTGCACGGACGAGATGTTGTTGGGTTGAGTCAGTCTCCAGAGGAAAGGAGAAGGACAAATGCTCCTTAAAAATAGCCCCTGGGCAGCTGGTGTACACAGTCTATCAGCAGTCTGTCCCTGGGGCCAAGGAGGGAAGGAGGGAGGGGGATGGAGGTAGAGAGAGACAGAGGATGGATAGAAGAGAGAGAAGTGTACGCAGATAAATGTGGAAAAATAGGCTGGAATATGGGTGCAATGGAAAAAAGAGGACTAGGAGTTCGAAATACACACATGGATAAAAAATCAGCATAAAGAAGAGAAAGAGATACAAATGTGCCTGCAGAAGTCAAAAAAGAGAGGAGAACTGAGATGGAGAGTGCTCCTAGTCCCAGTTGTGAATGCTCTGGAGGTCAGAGTGGAGGGATAGGGTTTTAGCCAGAGCAGCTTTGTCCCCAGACGTCTTCAGTTACTAATATACCAGTGTGTGCAATGCTAAATCGCTCCCAGTCGACTGGGCCCGAGATCCTCCAGACCCACAGAGACCCTTTATGGAAATAACTCTCCCCTATTTGCTCTCCCTGACTGGCTGTAATCATGTGCATGCATGTGTGTGTGCATATATTTGAATTGTGCCTGCTTAGTTATGCTTATGTTTTTTATACAATCTACTGTGAGGGAGAAAGTCATCAAGCGATTAGATATTTATGGTACGGGATGATCAGATTTTTAAGGCTGCTTTGAGAGATTTTTGTGAACTTGGTGTGATACTGCTACCACATACCAGGAAAAATTAGATTAAACTCAAACATGAGAGAGGAATTTCAAAAGGAATATCAGGTAGAATATATTTTTCTGTGCGTGACTCTGAGGGCTGGTGGGTGTATTTCAACTTTAAATGAGAAATAAAGAGCTGGAAGACATTCGATGGTTGCCTGAAGGATCCCACACTCTCACAGTATCATCAACACACCAATTAGAGCTGCAGACTGGGAGCGGATCAATGTGACTCTCTGTGTGTGTGTGAGGGGGTGCATGTATAGATGTATTTCGTTAGTTCCTCCACTGAGCTAATTGAGCTGTTTTTCCTCAACAGTTGGGAGCTCTTAGACTGTGGACAGATGCCCTTGGGCACAAGGTGTGGATGTCAGTTTGTGTGTATTTCACACAGCCCTACAACCTACTGAGGCCGAGAGCACTCACTATGCAAACAGTTATTTTTTGTTATTAGATAAAGCATATTTTGAACTTTTGAACAGAGAAAGAGATAAAGAAAGTATATTCTATAAACGGTTCTATGTAAAAGCTCAAACATCTTCTAAAAAGAATACGACATTCATAACATTGGAGTTTATTTAGAAAAACAGTTTCCTTTTTATTTTTTTTTTGGGCCTATTTAAGCTTTATTTGATTGAGACAATGTAGATAGTCAAGAAACAGGGTGAGAGACTGGAATGTTAGTGAGTAAATGGATCTGAGCCAGAATCGAACCTTGCTGATGTATGGGGCATAAACTCCACCAGCTGAGCCACTGAGGCGCCCAAAAGTTTTACTTTTGATGTGCTTTAAATTTTGTTTAAAAACAAAATCTACCTGATGCTAAGTCATTTTTTTACATTAATACGTCAAATCTAAATTATAATATATTATTATTACATTAAATTATATAAATATTATGAAAATAAAATAAGGTTTTTAAAATTCTTATACCACATATGATATGTGGTTACACATTAATGTTATTCTTTATATCATATAGGAATCAGGAAATCCGGGTATCATTTTTATGCTGTTATTGGTTTGGCCAGGTATTACACCAATTCTGGATTTTGTGAAGTGTTAATATCACAGTCAAAAACACCAGTATCAAAAGACTGAGCAGATACACTGTCTTCTGATGCTGGTGTTTTTGCCAGAGCAGATACACTTTAAGTGTTGTGTTGGCAACAAGGGGTTATATTTGTAGGACTCATAAATTGCCCAGGCAGATTTCTTATTGTTTCATTGTGTGTAGTTACTGTTGGTGTCAATATGTCTTTGTTTTGGTACAAAGTGGTAAGTTATGTTATGTGAATCTAAAATCTAAATATCTTGATTATTTCTCCACCATTGTCTGTACCGTAAAAAGACAGAGATGGACAAAGGTTGTTGTTAAGGATATTTCAATCATTCGTGAACTTTTGGTGCAGCCAGTATAGTCCTTGATTTGACACAAGAAATAATAAATACACAACTAAATTGTGACAAAGTCAGTAGTTCCTGTGCTTTGATATAGGTAACATAGTGAGACAAGTGTTTGCTGGTCCATGCCAAAATAATTTGTGTGATGTGTGTTTGGCACGCGGGCTGTTGGTCTGTCAGTGGTGTATTTAGTGATCTCCAGGCGTCATTAGTGCCCCGACTGTCACATCGGCTCGTCTTAGCTGAGCTCTTTATAAAGCTTTGTTTGGAATACTCTGGCCACATGTGCGCCGCTGCGACTGACGTCCCCTGAGCTGGTGCTGACGGAGCAACCGCGCGCGTCCTGGTGCATGTCCGTGCACGGAAGTGAGGTGGTGATGGAGCAGAGCCGTCCTGACAGAGATGTTACCCAGCAGTGCCCAACCCCCTCAAACCCACCCCTTCTATATACACACATATCAGAGTCACCTACCCATACAGCCTGGTTCTCAATGTCATGTTTAACTTGAGACAATGTGGGATAGTTTATTCCAGGAAAGGGACAGTTGACCATTCCTGACATACAGGAAGTGCATTATACTGCAACTGGGACAACAACAGTCAGAGTGCAATTAAACCGTATACAGCTCCAGGCTGGGCATCCTTGACTTCTGGTAATATGTTATGATAAAACTACCCAACATCATACAATTAGTTAAAGATCATAGAGTTGGGGTTGTACTGTTATTATCCATCCATGGCCACTTTGCAAAATAGTTTAAGTGTTAGCTAGAGATATAAAGCATAAGCATAAAACAATGAGATACACTGTGGTTGGAGAAATTCATTATTTAACTTGGTTTACCTGGCAACGAACCAACAGAGCCCATCAGATCAATTTCCAGAATGTATAACTTGCTCCAAGTTCTTAACCCATGTTTCTTCTTTATCAGCTATTTCTGTCCAGTAATATTATTGATATACAATTTATCAATATTTAGAAAAATGCAACACAGACATATAATATACAATATTTGTACAGTTTTTAAATGAATGAATTATGTTTTATTATTAGTCAAACTTTATGTACATATAGCGGTATACATTGTGGTACTTTACTACTTTGTACAAAAATGTTTTGAATCCATCCTACACCTCTGCACAGTGAATACATAACAAGTTTGAAATTAAAGCACCCAAAAAATATTAGATTTCTGAAATAATATGTATTTGATATAAACACCAATGGAATCAACAAGTAGTCCACGTTGTTTTCAGAAAGAAATCTCCCTCCAGCATCTAGCTGGTGCTAGTTGTCTCTCTTCACTACGACAGCTGCCTGTGATGGTTATCTCTCATTCATTTTCAAACAC
Organism: Perccottus glenii; assembly: GCA_024416835.2. Lineage (NCBI taxonomy): Eukaryota > Metazoa > Chordata > Actinopteri > Gobiiformes > Odontobutidae > Perccottus > Perccottus glenii. The sequence goes on from CM044554.2 coordinate 24,144,132, forward strand.
ACACTTGTGCTTAGACCCAATGTACATTTGCACACTGTACTTCCACACTGGCGCACACTTGCTTCATGCTGTTCTTTTTTTCTTTCTCATTTGACAACACAACTTCTAGCTAAACTTCCAGCTGAAGAAGTGCGCCACACTCGGTCCTGACGGCGTTACTTTGAGCTACTCAGGAACTTCTCGTACAAGACTAGTCATTGAGTCTCTCCCTCGGGACCCTCGCTATATAACTTATACTCACTTTACAGGACTACCATATCAGTAGATGGCATCTCTCTTTGAAAGCACTGAGGTAGGAGTTGGGATAAAGCTATTTGATGTTTTGTCGAGAACGTATCTGAGGTAATGGATACTGTGTGAAAGGCTACGGCTGGTTGAGTGAAGTGACAAAGTTAGTTTGGGCCTTACAGATCTTCAAATCCCCCTGGATCACTCAAAATGCCCCCTTCCACACTCACTGCTCCAAGGATTGTGTGCGTTTGTGTGTGTGTCAGATGATTGGTACTTGGGCTAACAGCGAGGAGTCCCTAAGGTCCCTATGTGGAGGTTCTCGGGTCTGGTCAGTTAACCTCTATCTCTGTCTTTGATCGCCGCAGCTCAGACAACCCTCGGGAAAAACACAACACACTCAAACCTTGCTCTTTCATTGTACTTATCCACAGTAGACAAACACAATGACACCTATTGCACACTATGCATAAAGCTGCTACTTTGCCACAGCATCAGAGCGAGGGGTAATGCTATACAGCCAGTGTCAGTGAGAGCAGGGTACTTAAGGTGCTATTACACTCCCATTACCTTTACTCTCATGTGCAATCAGAGAGAGGTGATGGCCTGCGCTCTGGCAACACACAGCCTGTTTCCCCTCCTGACAGCACAGCAGCGGACGGGCCAGAAGCCTGAGGGCTCTGGGAGAGAGGCAAAGTGAGAAGATTTAATCTGAAGGATGAGTGTCGGTAAGTATTGAGCAGGAATGCATTGTGGAGTTAACATAAAGTGTAAAAGGAAATAGAGGAAACTTTAGCCACATTTAGTATTTATTTTTGGAAAGCTTTCTGTGTTGACATTGTCAACCATCACATGCACAATGACCCAATATTGCACAATATAGCATATATGTTGGGTTATTGTCCTCTACTGATGCCAACGGCGCCCTATTGCATCACCTATTGACACCCTGGGAGTGTTGATGCATGTGTTTGTAGCGACGTGATGTGCAGGTTTGTTTGTACCCCTTCGCCTCATGGTTTTTGGTGCTCAACAATGATTTAGAAAAGGTTTAATCTGGCTTTTGAATAATATTTTAGCAGCCTGTCAGATACTTTAGCTGCAATTTTCTTTCTCCTGTGAGCTGTTATTGGCTTGTTAAAAAAATCCCCTTCCAATGTAAACTAAAGAGTAAAATGATGAAATACACACATTATTATTATTATTATTATTATAATATGAAAGAAAATGATTATGTTAGGAACAATACAAATGTATGGACTTACTGAATGTCATGCTTTTAATGGTTTCTGGCGTCTGATCGAAAACAACCATCCTTTACCCAAATATATTTTTGTATATTCATTCATTCATTTATGAACATTTTTGTATATATTATTAACAAATCTAATCTTCTAAACTGAACAATAAAGGATCTTACTGCCTAAATATAACAACCTATAGATTTTAACAGTAAATGTAACTCCAGTATTGGACTCTTTGCTGTCAAAAATGAGTATAAATATAAGTGACCAGATCAGATGAGACAAAATTTGCATTTCATTTCTAATATTTAACTGTCTGAAACATTATTTATTTATTACATTTATTATTTCAAACGCAGGTAATGACCCACTGGTGACATTCTTCAAGAATGGGTTGGTAAAAAGGAGGTATAATGGTTGTAGCAAAGGTGCACCTAATAAACATGTGGTTCAGTGAACCACAGGAAGTACTGAGAGACAAGGACGAGACAAGGAAGCAAGCAGATGCTTGTGAATCAAAGACAACACAAAGACAAATTAAGAGAGTAATAGAGTGTAATATGATCCCCTACTGTTTTCGTGAAAGGTGTTTAGCTGTTATGACCAAGAAATTACATTTCAAACACTTGAGGTGCAAAGGGATTTTTTCCCCCATGTTTTGGTGCCAGCTCCTCTTGGTAAAAGGGCGAACTTCTGGTGCTACTGCAGACCTCATGTGTGAACCATGGAGGCGGCCGCTTGGGAGCTACTAGCCGTTCAAAAGCCCCTTATTGCAGATGATGATGATGATGGATATGCAGAGTTTCATGTTTGCCAATGTGTTCTAATGAAACATATGAAAAGAAAACATCCCCCCCCCAAACAACCACCACCTCGTTCCTGCTGTATTTTCGATGCCCTCTCTCTCTGTGTTTCACTCTCTCTCTCAGCTGGCCCGAGATAGTTTTGCTCTTCCCCCAGCTCCTTTGGGACCCCTTCTCTGTGTCGTTAATCAGAGCTCCTCAGCTCAGCTTCTCCTGCTCTCTCCCTTTTTCTTTCTTTCCAACCAACACACACACATATGTAGTCTTATAGTCCCTTCCCCTCCTCCCCCAATGCATCTCCAGTCCCATCCATCATAAAACGGCAGTTGGAGGGTGGGGTGGGTTGGGTAAGTGTAAGTGTGCGAATGCGAGCCTAGGTTCACGCATGTGCGTGTGTTATAAGCACACATCCCTGTATGTCCTCAGAAGAAATGAATTGAGACTTTACAAGAAGAAAGCAATTAGGCCAGGGCTTTGGCCTATCACTCAGTGGCTAATGTATCAGAGGCAGAGTGAATATTATTAACGGACGGGGCGGGTGAATCTCTGTGGGTTTTACAGCCACGAGGTAGGACAAGAAAAGACTAATGATTGTGATGAAGTAACCCCCGAGTTGAAGGGTTTTAATCACTTGTAGGCTTTGTGGCTTCACAGTTGACACTCTCTTTATGATAACAGCATTGCTTCCAGCTCTCAGTCTCCAACATCCAATGAACAGTACAAGAAACAATCAAATGAGCCATTAGAGAGCATGGATGAGAATGGCTGTGTGCTGTGCAATGAGTTCTGGCATCTGTCCCCAGTTCCTCTTTGTTTGTGGAAGTTTTATTGTGGAGCTGCAGAATTAAATGGAACAAATGGAACCTCTGCTACTTTATGGCAATCCTAACTTCTAGTGCCCAGGAAAGTACCAAATTAACCCCAAAATAGTAGCATAAGAAGCATGTTAAAAAGCTTCTTTCAGAACTCTCTTCTCCTAATTCCAGATAAAGTTTGGGTGAAAAGATTACTACGATAAATCAGGTTGTTTTATTGAAAGCCTATTTAGGGTATTGTTAGTTTCTTTCTTAATTCAGGCATTTTTTACAAAAAAAATTAATAAATTAAACTTAAGCTTTAAAGGGTATAGGCAGAAGCATAAGCTTATGGCCCCTGTCAAGCTTGTGTTGTGTTTAATTCTTTGCCCAAATGCAAGTTTGATGAGAGTTCAGACGATCACCTTATCCTGTTAAGCGTGGTACAAGTCAAAACACAGGTACAGGCCCATGTGAAATGGAACAGAGGACAAAGAGGGTAGAAGAGAGGCTGTGGTGGAGCAATGATGGACAGATTGAAGAAGGAGCAGCGTTGGGTCAGTGATGCGTAGAAGCAAACCATTTGCACCTCAGCAGAGACAGAGCAAAGTGCTCTTGAGGGTTTGCGTGAGTGACACGGGTTGAGAAAAAACGGGTTCACATCTAGGATAGGTCATACTGTAATGGTGCCTTTTTTAAACAGCATCTTGGTTTCACATCTCAAGAGCAGTCTTAAATGTCATGCATTTTAAAAAGTCAGTCTCAGTGGGTTGCACTGACACTAATGTGTGTGTGTGCTTTTCAAACAGGAACCTTCCTTTTTGGAATTTAAACTAACATTTTGTGGTTTCTGGTTACATTTGTTGACATCACTCAGCTCTTAACAGCAAATGTGATATGATAACTCAATCAGGCAAGACGCTAAATATTGAGATAAGCCCTGAGTGACCCTGAAGGAAGATTATGAAGCCAATGTGTTCCAGGCCGTTTGTGTGTTACAGTCACAATTACAGACGATTACAGCTAAATCACTTCCACATGCTCTCAATGAAAACTTTACAATCTCTCCCACACTACGCTATGAGGTGACTATCTTTGGACCGAAACCAACAATGGAAAGAGGTAAAGGAAGTAAAGCATAGAGGCTTTTAGCAAGGAAAATCCGAAGAATAGGTGGAAAGAGCTTACTTTTGAGCTGTCATTTTCTCTCCCAAGAATTTGTGTTTCAAAATCTATCAAATTGGAAACAAATGTTGTGGGTGAGACCGCACAGAGAATAAAAACATTCTTGTTGTTTCCCAATCTACCATCAGAGAGAAAAAAACAAAAGAGCTGGCTCAGAGGAAGAACAGAAGAATGGGCAGGCAAAGACAAAAATCAAAATCAGCCTCGACATTACAGAGAGTGGGGGTCGCAGCAGAGCAAATGGCATTTTGAGGAAAAGGAAGGGGGTGATTGTTTAAGTCAATTCTAGTTTTCCCCACTTTTCCTCCACAAAGTGAACTTGTTGAAATGTCCTCTTTGTCCACAGTGGCTGCCTGGTCAAACAATCTGGGGTAAAGTAGGAGCTTGTGGCTGTAACCCAGGCCTGGCATACCTATTTTGCTTTTATAGGTGGCAAAAGCTACTAATCCTTCAGTCTAATATTTACTTAGGCCAAGTTATGCTTTCCTGGACCTTAGCTATGCATCTCCCCTGCTCCCTGCTTATATATTCTTGGCCCTTGATGTATTCCTGGCTCAGGAAACAACTTTTAGTGCCCCACAAGGGCTGAGTGAGAATTGACAGTGTGTGCCAGAGTGAGCACGAGGGTAGGGGGCCTGTTTTAGTTCCACTGTGTTTGTAAGGTCACTCAGAGTACATCTGTATGGAGTGGGAACTCACTCGCTTTCACTGTCACAACCACTCACAACAGCCATCTGTAATACTGTTATATGGAGCACTGTGTCCCTTTGTCCCTTGCGCACACACACCAGTGCCCTCACACATATAGGAGTGCGCGTACACGTGCACGTAACAACACAAATGCTCACACGACAACAACAAATGAACCGGTGCAAACACACATTAACATAACGCTTCTAATTGCAGCAGCATGTGTTTCTAATGAAAAAGTTGTTTTAGGGTTTTATTCCGCTCAGCTGTCAAACAATTCACCCATGTTTTGAAATATAATTGTGGGGACCAAGAGAGTTTCGAAACCAAACCAAAACATTGCTGCGATCCTGGTTTCTAATGTTTCTAATTTGTTAAAATATGCTGAGTGAAAGACAAAAGTAGAAGCCTGACCTGCCAAGAAAAACATGTCAGAGGCATGGGCTGGCTGGAAATACTGAGTGTCCTTTAGGAACATGATCAATGTAAGCTTTGTTACAGGAAGGAGAGTAGGCAGAGTAGGAAGTAAGGAAGGAAGGAAGGAAGGAGACAATGAAGAGAGAGAAGATCCATGTTTGTGTTTATGTGTTGACATATTCTTTTGAGAGAAGCTACAGTTTATGTATTCACCACATATTGATGTCCATGCATTGTTGCGGTAAATGGTTAGTTATTCACCACAGCGCAGGGAATATATGTTAAACAGTCATTTTCACAAACTGTCAAAGAGCGAGCTAAAGGAGAAGGCTTTAATCATTTACACATGGGAAGTATATCTTTCTCATTTATTCTTTCTCTTCCAGCACTGAGGAGGATGTGTACCCCCCCCCACGTCCCACACACTGTTCGCCCAAAACTAACATACAGCCTGGAAGTGGGCTCAGGAATGGCTCTGTGCATCTCTTTTCCCCCCATGCTGCTAGCTGCTTCTCTCTCTCCATTACCCCATGTATCTGTTTCTCCGAAGAATAACATACAAACCCTCTGTGAAAGGATTCATGGTTTATTAAACTCGAGGTCCTTTTCCTGTTTCAACACTGAGAAGGAAAAATAAATACCACAGTTTGTTTTCTCTCCCTTCTATCTGTCTTTCTATCTATTTTTCCTGCAATTATTTTTTCTGTCTTCCTGGTTGTTTCTGTCAATCTTTTTTGTTTTTAGAATAGGCCTTAACTTTCCGGGGTCTTAAAGGAGAAGTCAGTCATTTTGGCCAATTTTGTGTCAGCGTATAACTATTACCAAAAGTGGTAATATAGAGAGCAGCTTATTTATCTTGAAAAAGTACATACCTGGAAATGAAACTGTAACAAAGAGTCTTACTGAGTAGGATAGTATAGGCCTATGTGTAGGGTCAGTATGGCACAGTTTGGTACAGGTAATTACTGGAGACGCTGGAGTTTTATATTTGAGTTTCAGTTTTAGTATTTAAATAAAACTTTGAAGACTTAGTTGAGTTGTCATTACTTTAGAATAAAGAAAAAGCAATCGTCAAATGCAGCAGAGCAAGGTAGAGCCAAATACTGCTGCAATAAACTGTGGAAGAAGACTGTGTCCTGTGTATATTTTAGAGACTGTGTTTAATTTAGACAGCTAATTTGAGTTGTTGCTAATGACATAGCTTTGATTTGATTTGAAATACATTTACCATTGTTTCTTCTGATAAAATGACTTTATCATAAAAATAAGACATGCTTTGGAGAAAAAAAGAAGAAGTACTTTAATGGGTTGGAAAGTCAAAAAAAGATGTAAAAAAAAAAACAGGTGCTCTTCAACGATGTGGCCACATGGAATAAATGGAAAGGAGACTATCCAGACTAACAAGTAAAATAGTGTGAGGCAGTCTAAGTGAAATAATATCCAGGGCACACTGTGGAGTATGTGACAAGAAGAGTCAACCAATCAACCAACCAATCAACCAATAAACAAAACTGCAGTGTTTTGTTCCACCCTCACTGAAAAAAGGAAATACATCCATATGAAATTGTTTTAGTTTTGTTAGGTCTGCTATTGTCTGAACGGGATTTGAAAATTCTCCATTTATTGCAAAGCAGCAGGACTGGGACAGTGATGTTACTGACAGAAGACTCTAAAACAGAAATGTCTTTTGACATTGTGTCTGGTTCTTGATAGTGGCACGTTTTGTCTTATAGGCACCAATCAGCCACTGTGACCATTAAAGGGGAGTGTGTGACCGCTGAATGGGTCCCACTAGTTTACACCCTGCGTCTGCTCGGGCCGTCCATGAGTGTTAGGCGAGGGCACTCTAGGATAACTCAGGGTAATGTATTGTCCTGGGCGTGCACCCTGACAGTTCCCCCTGCCTGGCCCTGGTCATTCATTACTGCTAATTTGACATGTTTACGGACCCCCCTCCTAACATTACATACTTAAGGCGATCGACTGACCTTAAATGGAAACACCTACAGCCGGACGCCATGTCAATACCACGCGATGGTGTGTGTGTGCATACCTGTAAAGCAGTGCATCAATACCGAGTTAGTGCTTAATCTGGAGGAGCAGGTGAGTTATGTCTGCTGCAACACTTCCCAGCATTATCTCAGTAAGTGTTTGTAATGCAGCTAAGAGACAAACAAGAGTATTGGGCTGGAGCAGGGCAGATGATACTTTTCCATCAAAGCAGTAGAGGGGCTATAGTTCAGAGCTCTTGGCATGTCAACAGCACTAGCTTATTCATATAATTAAAATCTCTATTAAATCTTAAGATGAACATGTAACAGAAAATATATATAACATCATGGCATTGTAAAAAGCTCACGCCGAAACTTTTTTGGCTTCTTATGTGATGCATACAAAGGTGACAAGTACAAACTGATTGTCAGCTTGATTGTCTGTTGCCAACTTTGTCCCAAACACAGGTTCACCAAAGATCTCATTTGGGTCTTCAGAAATTTCTGTCAATTTAATAATGTTGTAAAAAACAAGAAAAGCCAGAAAGAATCATCAAAAGGACACTAGAAATAAATCCTTATAATAAGTTCTTTTGAAATAAGGGTCCAATAAAAACCTTTTAGGAAAAACTGTTAGCATTATACTTAAGACAGGCAGCTCTGTTGTAAAAAAGGTTTTCTTGACCAAGACCCACTACAATGTCTTCCATTTACTCTCAATGTCCTTCAGTGAAAGCTACTTAATGTCTGTAATAACAGCCCCAAACCTACATATTGGTGGCAACAGATTTGACATTTAAGAGCAAATATCTGTTTGTTCAGACCCCGACTATTTAATTCCCCCCCCCTATGTTTGTCTTTTCCCATATTCAGCACTTAAATACAGTATTGTGCCATTAAATGTCCAATCTTGCGTTGTCTCTTACTGATACACAACATTAATCACCAATTAGCTTGTCCTGCGACTGGCCACCTCTCTCATTAGAATATGATAGAATATAATGGTACTTAATGATGCTTAGGAAACATAATTAAATGAGTGAGCTGTAGAACATGTGGAGGAACTGCGGTGCATCAATCAAAGACGACCCTGTCAATCCACCGCTCATCGACAGGACGTGCAGAGGGTGTGTGCGTGAGTAAAAACACAGAGCGTGCACGTGTGTGCTGAAACCACTGGCCTCTATCATGACCTCATTAGGGAGAAATGAAGGGTGGACGTGTCCCCATCACAAGATACCACTGGAGCTTCAAAGTGTGAATGACATTAATATCTGACTGTCTGAATGTCGGTCTGTCTGTAGCAGGAAAAAAGCTTTGGATCCAGCTCTAATTAGCACGAGAATAAATGGAATAAATCTTTATAATTTATGGAGTTGCCTTTATAATTAATAGAGAAGTGGTTGACTCAGTCATTTTGGCTACATTTCTGTTGGCTTTTGCAGTTTAGTTGGCATTGGTCAAAACAGATATGAAGAGCAACAGCTGATACTTTACCAAGTTTGTACAATAAAATCAGACACCATGATGAAACAACCCTGACCTCTTCGGACAGCACATATATAAAATTTGACTCGGAAACCCTGTGACTGACGGAAAGACAGACCAATTTGCTGAAATCTTACTTCTGACTTTTTATTTCTGTTTGTTGGGTAACAAAGGGCATGGACACCTGTGTTACCGACTGAACTTGCTATCTGGCCTTTTAATCAGAAATGTAGACACTTCTCCTTTATTCAGCAGAGCAAAACGCTTTATTTGTGCTTTACAATGTGCTGCTACTGTCTGCTGAGGCAGGGACACAGAAAAGGGGGGCAAATAGCTTATCTTTGCTGTGAATTCTTTTTTCATTTCAGTAGAACAATAAAGATAAGTGTTCGACATGCTTGCTTAACATGCTCAGTTCGCCGGCCTCCTCCCCTTTCTGTCTCTGGCGGCACTGCTGAAATCCATCTCTCTATCTCTATATCTCTCTAACATCCATTACATACCACAGCCCCTCACCTCCCTACTCATTAGGCCAACGCACAGTAAATTAGCAGCGGCAATTACACTGAGTATAAAGCATAGGTTCCCTCTGACAGGTAGCACACAGATCATAGACAGACAGCCACAGTCACTGGGATAATTACTGTGGGAAACGACCACACACACCCTCGCACGCCTCCATGAGAGTGCACACTATCCTGCTCTGTCTTCCTGCCAGATACGTTCAGGCAGATGTAAGGTGTGTGCACCTGCAAGCTCGCATGAAGTAAAGCTGGTGTTGTGCCAATGAAGGTATCCCTGCCAGAATCGAGATCACTAATAGTACTTAGGCTTGAAAAAGTAAAATGAAAACGATTTCTTTTAACTGCAGCTTTTTGTCAGTACATTAAAATCAGGTCACAAGTTTTGTAATTAACCACTGTCAAGGAAACTATATTGTTTTGTCCAAACAGGAAAAAAAAAGTTTATCAAAAATTCTGTTGTGGTCCGTAGATGTTACCAGGGTTGTCCAGATACCAATACCACTACAAGCTTTAACTCTTTAATACTACAGTAAAGTACAGTGTTGTACTCTACTGTGCGGTTTTCAGTTCAGCTTTCTTCTTTTTCTTGTTGTGTGCCAACGTTTTGAATATATTTTAGTCACATAAATCTGTCTATTTCTACTGTCAATGACAAGACCCAACCAGGTTAAGCACAACTTTTAACATCTTTATAAACAGAGACACACATTTTGTTATATTTCTATCCTCCTCTAATATATTGATAATACACATATAAATAAATAAAATATATTATAATAAAAATACAAAGATATGGCTATTCTTCAGAGAGACTATAAACTAAATGGGAAATGAAAGTAGGCTAAGAAAGCAAATTAAATGGGTTGATCAAGCATTTTTTATGAACATAAGATATTTTTTCTGTTTTGTGTGATGTTTACTAATGTCCAGTTTCTTCAGAAGCAGGTTTAATGACTTCATGCAGTGGAAGTTTTCATTTCAGAGAAAAGGTCCACTTTGCATTTTCCCCATGAAAAGTTATTGCTGCAGCCCTGCCCTTCTACTTTATGCAGCTTTACTTTACAACATGTACACTTATGATGGAAAACATAGGACTCAGCATGCCCCAAAACCATATACTATCACTATATTATAGGCTGTGGTACAGATCGGTGAGTGGGTACCTACAGTGACACAACACCAGAAGGAATTTTCCCATTGCAATACATCTCTCTATGATGTCCGACTATTTTCTAATATAGAATTTTATTAATATTCATTCCACCTCTGCTTGTCTTGTGCTCACTGTCTAGGCCTGGGTTCCCCCCACTTCCTCTCTCCTTTCCGTTTCTTTCCTTTCCCTTTTTTTATGAGGCATCCCCAAGGGGACTCCTGTTTTTCTTTCAAATACGCCTCTCCGCTGCCTCTCTCTTCATGTGTCCGTGCACTGCAGAGAAGAGGAGGGAGGAGGAGAGTGGGATAGTGGGGAATATGTGCATTAATATGTTTCATTAGGAGACTAGAAGCACAGAAGCTCCTGAACAGCACCTCTCTTGATGTGTGTGAAGCCTCTCCCGCCTGTATCCGAGGAGTAGTTCTCCAGGAATAGCGTCTTTAATGCTAGGTCCCTCGAGGGCCCGGGTCTGCTGGCTCTGAGCTGCCCTCGGCCTCCTACTCCTATTGTCCTCCTCCCACACTGACCAGTCTATCTGGGCCTAAAAAGATGCTGGAAATAAAGAGCAAAATGGCTTCACCTTTAGTCTATGTGTGTTTATGATTTATGAGCGTGTGTGTGCTACATGCTGCTAGCTGCGCTCTGGAAAGTCGAATCCCTGGAGCCGAGCGAGGTGCAACACGGCGGCAGTGCTTGGCTTGCTAATCAAAAACATTAGCCTCCAGGACTCATTTTCCCAAGCACTGAGTGTGTAACCTCCATAATTCAATATCCCACCTCTTACTGCTAAATTGTGCTCACTACAACCCACTTTAGTCTTTGTCAGCAAACTATCAACTCTGTTATTAGATTTAAAACCAGCCCTGTGCAGTTATGAACCTATGGGCAATTAAAAAGACAACATTTACAAACAAGCTCACTGTTTACAAGCCCTTATTTCATCAGGACCTCCAGCCTTCCCACTGTTCCCTCTTGGCTTTTACGGATGCCTCTCGTTACCGTGGAGACCCTGAACACTTTGAGGTCAGCAGAATCCCGGGATCCGCTATTTTCACAAGCTAATCCAATCGCAGAGTCCTAAATTAGATATGCAAAAAATAAAAAAGAAATTAATTTTCTGCTGATGACCGGCTATGCAAATGATGACTCAATTATGGTGGGCTGGTGCGTTTGCAATTAATAACCTTGGAATCATCATTAACTAATATGTTTAGGAGGAAACTTGTCAGGCTAACCATGTTCACCATGCCATCAGTAATGCATTAATAAATTAGATTCATTAGAGAAAGGAGCCAGCGATGGAGGCCTGTTTCTGACCTGTGCAGTTTTCTATTTTTTAACACACGCCTGTCAGCTTCTCACTAATGACATTTTGTATAAGAGGAGCAAACAAAACTATGTTGATAGGTGGGTAAAGCAAGACACATCTGCACTGACACAATGACAGCTGACACAGTCACAGACAAGAGGTAACTTTAATTCAACATTGTGAGAGTCCAAAAGTTATCTTACAGCTCAGTTTTCATCAAAAACAATAACAATCTATACAGTAGGTTTTTTCTTCCCTTATATCATAGAGCTGTTCAGTGTATTTGCAGTCAAAGACAAAACAGAGGAAAAAATAGACACCAGCTATTTGGTTTGCATCTTTTCTGTTGTTGTTTGTTACCTAAGTACAAAACTTTGCCACCCTTTACCAATATTCATTATTAGGATAGAACTTTTTTTCTCACAAAGAAGCCATTGTATGACAACAGACCTCTGTAGTTCATTCAAAACAGATACGGAGCAGCCCCTCCCGCCACGGCCCAGACCAGCGCAGGCACAAGTGGCCAAAAAACACTCGTCTGTCAGCAGGCACCTCCGTTAAAACGCTCTTTTCTAGCCACTTAACAAAACCAGCCTTGAGAAAAGAAAAGCAGGAGAGAAAAGCCCTATTCTCTGTCCAGCAACAGCTTGAAGACACACAGCAGACACAAAGAAAACACTACAGAAATGGCTGACAGGCCGAGCAGCTCCCTTTCATGCTTCCACACTTGTTCTTGTTGCTCGTAATGAAGCTGCATTGTCATAAGGCTAAATAAGAGGAGGGAGGACTGGGGGGGGTCACTGTCAGAGTCAGGACTACAGCTCTGTGTAAGTGTTCACGTTGTGCTGTGACAGTGTGTGGCCCTACAACCTTACAGCTTTGAGTTGTCGCTCTGTTGATTGTGAGGAAAACATGACGCTGTTGGGGGGGAGGAAAGCTACATTATGGCTACAAAAAGTGTTACTGTGGGCTCTTAAGTGCAATGCGCACAGCTGAGACGGGCCACTCAGTCGACTGTCCTTCAAAGCGTGCCATTGCTGTGTACTCTACGTCGGGTCGGGCGTGTGATCGTTGAGTTATGGCTCTTTGTATTCTAGTCTGGCTTTACCACCAAACTGAGTGAGTTTGTGCTTTGTCCTCAAGTTCCCATGAATTCCTCTGTGGCAATAGACAATTGTGGTGAGGGTAGAAAAACTGTACACGTGATTGAATGAAGAATGGGTTTGCATTGTTAAGGCATCTAGACTGCTGGTAAAGATTACAGTGACAGAAATGAAAGAACATAGTATATAGATACAGCATGTAAGCAGGCATAAATAACAGGAACAGAAAGGACAGACGGAAAAAACGAGCGGCAACAAGAAAGAAAGAAAAAAAAAACAGAGAGCGATTTCTTAGTCCTTTTGGTTTGCACACACAACAAAATCAAAGTGTCACTCAGGAGAAAAACCCATGCATATTATCAGTTCAAAGCCTCAAATGAAAAGATATAGATTTACAGTATATATTAATGTGTGTATATACTCTTAAAAAACTACTTCAACCAAATACTTTGAATAAGATGCTACTTTTTTGCCATACAATAAACATTTTATAAGAAAAAAAAACTGAAATGGTTTATTAACTTACAAATAATACAAAAATAGACAATGGATTTTGAATCAACAAATGGACGTGTGGTACATACAAAACACAAAATGATAAAAAAAAGTCACATTTAAATAGTAAGAGACAGTAATGAAACGCAAAAAAACACGGCGACATATGTCCACTTACTGTTTCACACAACACAACTAAACAAGAGTGAGAGGCAATGTACAAATACAAGGGATAAATACATTATTTATAGGATATTTTACAGAAACCCCCTTTTTGTATCCAAATCTGTTTCTCATGTTTAGCAGATGAGATATTTGACAACACACAGTAAATCTATCTTCTGTACTGAGAAGCTGCCTTAAGACATTTTAAAGTTTACATTTCAAACTAGAGCTATTGCAAAAAGAAAGAAATGTCAAACCAAAAGAGATTTTATGTACAAAAATATATCACATATGTCACACTTTTATTCTATTTTGATATTTGCTAGACGCCTTTCAGTACAGTGCTGGCTGGACGCACACATCCTCTGGCTTTTTCAAGTCTTCTCTAAGTTCTCCAGACAAAAAAACTAAACAATGGCAATTTTGGCTAATTTTAAATGACAAGCAGAAAAGCATATTGCAAACAGCTCAATCCTCACAGTTTTTTATTAAAAGTCAAACAAACAAACAAAGCAAAACCACCACCATTCCCAGAATAACCAAAGGCATAATGTCGAAAGAGCGTTTTTTTATTTTGTAGATTTATGGGAGAAATAGCAGCAAAATTGAAAGTTGATTTGTTTCTTTTTGTTTTTTTTATGTCGGTGACCTTATTTTCACTTGGCCAGTTTGTGGTCATGTGGTTTTAGCGTGCAGACTTCTATTGTGAGAAAATCTTACGTAAACTTAATTTTCAAACCGATGCCTCCCTGTTGTTTGTGTGAGTTATGGATTGCGAGATGGCGTGGGGCCTCCAGTAATCAAACCCAAACCCAGGCATAAACAATAAAGGATAAATAAATGCTCTTTTCATGAGGTCAGTGTCACACTGTGGGCAAACTATCAGTCTCTACACACCCCATCAAACGTGGTGTCGGACAAGCTACACTAAATCAACCAAGAGGGAAATAACATCACAAAGGTTGGTATTGTCCCGCGGTGTCTCCTTCCCATTCCTTCAGATCAATGGAAAGGCCTGAGTTGAAGAGTCCTGCGTTTTATCGAGACTTCCTTCGGGTGAAGCTCCAGGGGCATGAACAGAGACTGACCAGGCTTCGTCACGTGTCGTTATTTTTTTCTTTCAACATTCCCAAATCCTATCCCAGATCCTCTACATGGGCGGGACGATCATCCCGGGAATTGCTGCGTGTGGGAAAAGAGGGGGAGGAGGAGGAAGGGATCGGAAAGAAAGAGAAAAGGAGAGGTCAGTCATGTGATCGCTGGGTTATATCTGTCATCACAACAGTCACATAACAGAAATGTGCTCAGGCATCTGGCGAACAAAGACGACACTTTCATTATCTCACTGTTCAAGGTCTTTAAAATCAAAACATTTCTCTCCAACAGTGTTCAACTTTCTTTTTTTTTTTGTTGGCTGCCTGAATAGTTTTATGCAAGAGCTGACACTGTTAATTGTTAGCAGTTACACAGCCTGTTGAGCGAGCGAACATGAGAGTGACGCAGTGATGTGGGATGACAGATGTGATGAAATTATGCTCACACTTGAAGTTGGAAAATTGAGGCTTTGAGACATTCAAAGGGCCCTACATCCACATATTTGCGCTTTTATATCTGGCTTATGCAACCTCCTATATCTTCACTTCCCCATCTCCCATCTCCTCTCCCTCTCTCACATTTTTACACAGGAGCCATCAAATGGAGAAATTTTTCATATAACATATTGACTCCCTATTGATTCCTATTCCTCTTCAATCCACTAATTCCCTGGTTATTTCCTAAGTGTCTCCGGCTTGTTGGGATTAACTGAGTGATGTGTGTGTGCGAGATCGGTGCACAGTGGCCATTGGCCCTTGGGTCACTGTGGTCAGTGCTCATCAACGCTGACAGAGGAAGTGAGGAAGTGCTTAGCTTGGGGCTGTGATAAAGATTCCCATCCATCATTTTTCCCTTCTCAACACCATACAACATCCTGCTCCTAGACCCAAGCGCAGTGTTTGATAGAAACAGGAGAAACCAAACCCCCAACTCACTTCACTAACACAGACAGGAAGTAGGAGGTGAAAACAGGAAATGAGAGCCATGTGGTGAGGCCGGCTGTCGTTCGGGACAAGTCCAGAGTGACAAATAAAAACAGAGAAGAGTAGGAGGAAGGGTAGGGCAGGATGAGCTGGTGGTGTTGAAACAAATGCACTAAAAGTAAATTGAAATAAAAAAGGTAAAAAGGTAAACTGGACGTACTTCAAGAGAAGGCCAGGCCCTGGAGAGAGCTGGCTGAGGAGTACTTGCTAGAGTCCACAAATGACTGATCTAAAGTGAGGCAGGAAAAGAAAGGATCAAACAGGAAGTGAGGAGGACGGAGAAAGGGAAAGAGTTGAGGACAGAAGGGTGGAAGGAAAGGTGATAATTGTTATTAAAAAAGGGGAGGGAGAGCTACATACAACATTTTCAACTTTTTAGACCGACTCAGTCACCAAATGCAGTTATTTGTTTTTTTAAACTACTTGAGTGTTGATGTAAGTGCTTTTGTTGTAGAATTATTTTGGGGATTTAGCCTATTTTATGTCGAGACTTTACTGTACTCTACTTTACTATACTCGAGGGGGTCATATAGCTGCAATAATGCTTCTGGTCATTGAACTGCAAGAGTACACAACTGTTAAAAAGTGTACCTTGCAGGCCGTTGCCATTGGCGCTGGTGCAGTTGGGCGGTGGGGAGTTTTGGGGTCTCACGACAGGGGCGAAGGCGCTCTTCTGCTTGACGGCAGCAGACACCATGTTGGCCGGAGAGAAGGAGAAGATCCCAGAGGAGCTGCTGCAGTTGGAGGGCAGGCTAGTCGACGAAGCCATTGTGGGGCTGGACGGGACGACTGAGAGGGCAACGGCACCGGGTCGAGGGGTAAGAGGGGTGGGTGGGAGGGGAAATGGAGACGGAGAGGGGTTAGAGAGAGGGCCGAGGGCAGAGGACGGGCAGACGGGATGAACAGAAAGGGACTGGTCAATGGACAATGGCAGGAGGGATAACATTTTGGACTCAGATCAACTGGCTCATACTTTTTTTGCAACCTTTTTCTTTTCTGGAAACCTATCACCTGGCTCAGATATAACTGATAGCTAAGACAAAAAATATGTTTAGATACAAAAAACTCCCAAAACAGCTTAAAGCATTTTATTTTTTTAGCATCTTGTCTGATCTGTTTTGATGACTCATCCTGTGCTTAAGGGCTATAGCTTCAAAAACACCTCTTTGGCAAATCAGGGTGCTGAACCAGTAATTTTTTTTCAGATCATTTTTGCAATACAGTTTTAGCAGATCACATTTATAACATAATTTAGGCTAAAAAGAGTCAATTATCGTAACAAATTATATAAGTAAACTGATAACATCTGGTGCTCTGTTTACATCCATATTCTTGGATTGGATTTTTCAAAGTATTACATCCAGATGGGATACCAGACTAAACAAAACTGAATTCACACAAAATATTTTTGTTTTTTGGATTTGACTGATATAAAACCTGACACAAAGATAATCCTTGCATCTCAAATCCCATCTTCCTGTGACATCATCCACTCGTCCTCGTCTCCCGGGTTTGTCTTTTGTCTGCTAATACACTAAGAGCATTTTCCCCCTCAGTGATTTTACAATCAGCCGAGTCGTATTTCACCTGCCCCCTGATATCTGCTCTGCCTTTATTGTTGTTATTATCCAACACTTAGCCTTTACGGCTCTTCCTGACAAATCCTCGCAATAAAGTCATAATCCATTTATGAAGGGGCCTAACTAATCAATTAATGAAAATTGGACCTACAAAGGCGGGCCGAGGGGCCATTGATTGAAAGTGTCTGTGTGAGGCCGATGAGCCTGTTAAAATACTTGTTAACACCCAGGAATCAAAGAGCTGAAATGGAATTGCTTCTCTAGCAATTAGTTTATTGATTTAATCAAGGGTCTTTAATGTAGAGGGTGAATGTGTGCTGCGCTGGAGGGGGGCACTAGGTGATATGTTCCCCAGGCCAATAAAGTGGGGATTTGTGTTTGACTCTGTTCTTAAAGAAACAGATGAGTTAGCTGAACTTTTCATGATGTCTCATTTTCAGCACTGTTTCTTTAGTCTTTCCTTTTATGTTCTCAAAGCTATACTATGTTTCACTATGTTTTAGAGCTTAGCAATGTGACGTCTCAATGCACCACAGTGAATGAAGGGATTACACTGCCATATTGTGAGGACATTGCTAGCAATTGTTTTAGTTCACACTAAAAAATGCACTGGTATTCCTCTTATCTTGTCAATGACCTTGCAATATGGCAGTTCCTTCCTTGCCACAATGCACTGCACACTGACGTTGGTTACCATGCTTTATAATATGCTGTTATTGTAGCAACATTCTTAGTGGGGTGTGTTTACTCACTAGCATAGGGCGAGTTGCCTGCAGATCCATTGAGGAAGTTGGGCGAGGTGCCCAGGGTTGCCATGCCAGAGTTAGCGTAGCCATTCATGCTAGTGGAGACAGAGCTGTAGCTACTCTGCTGGGGAGTGGAGCTGGGAACATAACCGTGAGGGGACACACTGCTTGTACTCCTACTGAAACCTATGAACGAGGAAACGGAGAGAGAGAGAGAGAGACAGAGAAATAAGGGGTTAGGGGTTTAGCAGATGGCAGACAAAAACAAACTGAGAAAGCACTACATGCACTGTTGCCAATTACCCTTTTCCTTACACGGTTAATGGCTGCACCAGTGTAAGCCGAAAGTAAAAAATCTTAGGCAGCATATGGTGTGAAAGAACGGGGGAAGCTTTGAACAGAGCAGAGGAGGAAGATACGAGGAGGAACTTAGTTCAATCAAACTACTCAAACACGAAGTTGTTAACCTCACTGGCTCCTTTTCAGAATTAGATATATTGATAAGGCAATTAACTGTAACAGGCTTCTGCTGCCTGCCTCTAATTTATAAAGAATGAAAGCGACATTTCTGACAGGACCATGCTCTCTTTTATGCTTTTCAGGGACACTGCGAAATAAGAGGATAAAATGAATGAACAGGAGGCTATAAATATACGCTGACAATGGAAAAAAAATGGGAATTGATCATTAGGAATACCTGCTCTTAGTATAACAAGGGCTACACCTGAGGACTGCAGTGGCTTTTTCTGCTATAAATAACCATCTACAATTCCCCTATAACCTAATCTAACTCAACACTAAGGAACAGTGAATACAGTGAAGCAGCTGGTCCACTGTAAACTTAAATCATCATAGTATGTGAAGATGATACATATTTCCACATGACGATAAAAAGGCATATTGGACGTATTGAGACACATCCAGAGGCCGGTCCATCTCCTCGCTTCCCCTGATACGAATGATGAATCACCGCTGACTGCACCCACATCTCTCTCTGTCAGATGGGGGCCGACCCCAGTCTAATATACACACCCCTAGGACCCACTCATATTTCTCCATCCTACTCCATCCCTGACTCTCTTTTTCTCCATTCGTCACTCTCTCACCTTCCTGCATTTCTAGTATTCCCCGATTGTCAGTGCTTTTCCTCCTCCTCCTCCTCCTCCTCCTCCTCCTCATTCATCTGAACTCAATTCTCTTGCTGCTGTCCTCTTTTTAGGGAGCTCCTTTTATTTTCTCTCTGCTCAAACCCAAATTTTACCACACAAAGAATATAACCTCACTTTCACTACAGCGCAACAAAACCAACAATTAAACTGCAGTTACTACATTTGTCTTGATAATGTCACAGAGCATTTAACAATAACTTTACAGTAGTTAATTGATAAGTGGAATTTGCACTTTAAAAAAAAAATAATTTGAAAAAAATACATGGCATATCAACATAAAGGCAGCGAAAACAGTAGATAAAGCTTATTACATTTTTTTGTCCCATAAAAGGCAAATAGTATTGTTGTTGTATTAATTTTATGTAATAAAATGTTTGTAGTTACCATAACCATTTAATCTAACCTTTAAACATTTATTACATAAAAGGCCAGGGCATTTAACATACTTTATATAAATGCCTCTTAGTGTTTCCTTCCCTCACCTTGGTTGGCTGCTTGTGGCACCTCAGACCCCGTGAAAGAGTTCACCATCATGCCGGCATGGACTGGGCCACTGCCCAGACTGGCGAGCTGATTGTGCCCTCGTGGAACCGTTGTGTACAGGGCTTCTGCAATGTCTGCTGCTCGTTTCAAAATCATCTCCTGACAATGTCAAAAAGAAAAAAAAAGAGCTGTGGTCAGCACTGTGGGGTAGGAGACAAGCTGAGGAGAGAGAAAATATGATGCAGGCAGCCTTTATGGCCTCACAAGTATGTTAGATGTCTACTGGTGATACTGTAAACCTAGCAGGCTGAGTGGTTTTTATCAGTGGTCACTGGGAGTGCTGGGATTGCTTCCAGTAAATGGAGGAAGGGCTCATTAACAGCCTAACCAAATGTTTAGCCTGACTCTCGCGCTTGTGTTTCCATCCTGCTTCTGCTTGGGGTTAGTTTTCTGTAATGTTAGATCAGTCATTTATATAAAAGACAAACTGTTACCATTACAATTTTCCCCAATTTCTTAAGTCCTTTGTCACCATGGCACCAACTTGCAACTTAAACTTATTGAAAACTACACAATAGCCCAGTTACCACCTTCTTGTCACCACTCACAATACAGCAACAACTTTCTCTTCAAAGTTTAGTGACTTTAAATAGATTTGGCAAAATATTTAGGAACTTAGACTTTTTCTAATAGCAAAAGTTTGTTTGTTTCATGAGGAGGCTGTTGAGAGATAGGGCCTACTGCCTGTAGATGAACAGTATCTAAAGCCAAAACTGTATTGATGTTTGTCAAGACAGCAGGACGCCTGAGGTAAAATCTGGTAGTGACAAGCAACAATTCGATGACAAATGATTTTCATGGCAACAAAAAGTCTAGGAACAGTACAATAACAGAATTCAGTCAGTCATACATTGTTACAGTGTGAGATTGATAGTTCAAAAGCAATGAGATTGATAGATGTTCGAAGTGAAGACTGGTCTGTAAAATATCTCCCACCTTTTCATTTTGTATTTATAATACATCTCCTCCCATTGTACTTATGAATAACACACGCTAACATGTTTCTGCTTGTGTAGTGGGCCCCAGCGTAGCGTCAACACAGCAGGGTGCTGCAGGACGGAAACACAGTCTTTGATGCCAGCAGCAGTCCGAACCACAAACATAATTTTACAGAGATATCGATGTTTCTGTCAACATTTGTACACACTTAGGCTTACACTGTGTGTGTGTTTACCTGGTTGTTGTGAGGCATCCCGTACAAGGCTTCTACGAGGTCTGCCGCTCGCTTTAAAATCACCTCCTACAATCAAGCGCAGAAAGAGGAGGGGATTGATCATGAATGTGGCAGCTCAAAGAGTTCAGTCACTTTTATTACATTGCACTTCTTGCGTTGTGCTGTGAATGCAGAACAGGGAGTGTAAAAGAGGAAGAGGCAGACAGAGCAAGAGAAATGGTGCCTGTCCCGACTCTGTGTTAGCAGCCGGGGCAGTTTGAGAGAGAGCATGGGGAGATACTGTTATCAGTGAATAAAACATGAGACTATATCGCTCTATCAGTCAACCATCTTCTACATCTTCTCCTCCCTCCACTGTCACGGCCACATTGTGAATCACCAACACATGATCAGGCATCAATCTCATTTAACACAACATATCATCAGCAGCACAACTGCCCTTGTCAACTGGGATGTCTACACAGCCCACATTAGCCCTGGGGCGGGTTTCACAAAAATAGATATAGACTTAGATCTCTCAGATAGTCAGACTTTAGTTGATGAACGACCACTACTCAAAGTCTTTAGTGCTTAAATGTCAAAACTCACTGATGGTGAATTTAGGGAAAATAATGACATTAAACTGGAAATTACTGATCAAACTATAAAAAAAGAAGAACATGACAGGGACAGTAAATCCAGCAGGTTACTGTAGTGTCATTGCTCTCTCCATAATAACATCACACTACCACATTTTATGAGCTTGTTCTCCTCTTTGTTTTTTTTGCTGACAGTTGGTTGGCAGGTCGTTGTTACCATGGTTACATTGGTCTAACTTCTGAGTTTGTCTGGGGGTAATGTGGGTAACAGTCAGCTTTTATTTTAGTGCAACAATAAAACTTTATATACAGTAGACTAGTCTAAAGCTATTGACCAAATTTACACCTACCATACATAAAATATAAATTCGTTTACAAGAATAGAATCTCCTAAGTCTAAGGGAAACAGCATTTGAGGACACTTTCAACTTTTAAGCCACTTAAATGGTCTCAGTACATTTATTGTGTGATGGACCAAAGTTCATTCATTCATTTTCTACCGCTTTGTCCCGTTAGGGGTCGCGGGTGACTGGAGCCTATCCCAGCAGCTTTGGGCCTGAGGCGGGGTACACCCTGGACAGTGGCCAGTTAGTCGCAGGGCTGACATTTAGAGACAGACAATGACAGACAACCATTCACTCTCACGTTCATTCACTAGGGACACTTTAGAGTTGCCAATTAACCTATACATACATGTCTTTGGACGGTGGGAGGAAGCCGGAGTACCCGGAGAGAACCCACGGTAACACGTGGAGGAAATGCAGACTCCTCACAGAAAGACCGGAGTCAGCCGAGAATGTTTGGGTCGGCCGGATTTTGAACTCACGACCTTCTTGCTGTGAGGCAGGAGTGCTAACCACTCTGCCACGTGCACCCTGGACGTGGACCAAAGTTGAGACTGGTTAACACTAAAGCAGTCTAAGACAATTTGGTAAAGACCATGCCCTGGTAATGATACAAGTGAATAGCCGTGTAGCCACTTTGTGGGATAGATGTAGAACATGGTGCTGAGGTAAAAGCACAGAATGGGGTTTCCCAGATCAAACATTTATCCTTTTGGTAGTGCTGCTGTTTCGTTCTCTCGTGCTTCCTCTCCCTGTCTCTATTCTCTTCTCGTGCTGCGTGGATGACTGAGTGACTCCAGGCGTTCTTATATGTGTGTGATGTAGACACCTACAGCCCTACCAAACCCTTTTTAAAAGTTAATGTGCCGGGGCCGGGATATATGCTGGAGGCGCGACAACCAGAAAATTGCAGCCCCCTCCCCTTTCAACACTGCCTCCCCCTCCTTCCCTTTGCCTTGCACTCACACGCTGCGCCGCTATACCCTCCTGAGTGTCTCCCTCGCTGTGAACAAGCCCCGGAGCATGTGTGCTCTCTGTTCTGTGACACACCGCCTTTCAATCAGACCTCATATCGCACACACACACACACACAGAGGACCGAGCGCATGTGGAAGCTGTCGAGCACGCCCAGGACATGACGAGAGGGTCAGCAAAGCAATAAAGATTGTAGAGCGCTGTCCAAGGTGCTAAATTCACTCAATAATGGGAGCGGTGCCTCTGTGTTAACCTCCCATTACCAGCACTATCTGGGGGAGGCAGAGAAGCTGAGGGAGGGTAGGCAGAGAAGTAAAGAGGGGAGACCAAAGAGAGGGCCCGCTCGGGTGATTGAGAGACATGCAGGCCCTAGGAAGGTAAGTGCTTCTTTAGTATGTATGTGCCGCTTCTCGTTTCCTTCCCTCACTGCTGTTCCTCGACGCCCCGTGCCTCCCAGGGATTGCGAGATAGATAGATGGATGGATGGATGAGGGAGGAGGGGTAAGAGGAGAAATGAGGAAAGTGTGAATCATTAGGGCCTAAATAGACCCCCAACCGGAGTGGTCTGGGACAACATAAGGGAAAAAGAGTCACTTCATCTTTTTACATTTGTTTTCAACTGTCTCTGCTACAGTCACTGAAACATTAACATACAGGTGAACAGAATTGCACTTTGGAACCTCAACAATGATGAATAAATGAAAGGTTTGGAGAGGTGTCTGTGGTGGTACACCTGGAAGAGCAAGTACTACATAAGTTAGTGACCCAGGTTGGAATTTGGCTTGGATCTATTTTCTCAGTGTTATTCCTTTTTCTTTCCCTTATTCCTGTATATCTGTTTATTACTGTTGCTATAAGTAAAGTGCTAAAAGACCTGTAGTTATATATAACGGTACATATTATAGGCTACATTCATTTTAATACACTTTTAAAGCAATATAGCAAAATGATCTTTATTCAGACAAGCTTAGTACAAAGCTGAAATCAATGTCAAGGATTTGAAATAAGATAATACATAGATACATAATAATAAAAAAATTCTTTAAATGGTTCTTGCTTTTTTCACCAAACAGTGAAGTTTTCCAGCAATGTGATCTGTTTTTTTTTTTAATACTACAGTGCCAGAGAAAAGTACACACAGAAAATGTTATGCCTTTTAAGATGGAAATAAATTAATGTTAATGTAGCCTTAAAATTCAGACTCAGAAGGATTATGTATGGAGGAATGTTCATTGTTGGTTATTGTTAATCAAATGAGATTAACTAAAGACTCACCAACTTCTGTCTTGGCAAAAATGAGCCGTAGCAAAATATTTATGTGCTGGCAAAAACTGTCACAACTTGTTTTTGGCACATTTTTGGAACATTTTGTATAAAAGGCAGAAAGAAAGATAATTTTCCTGGCTCAAACAATCTCATATAGTCCTTTTGTATTTGTTCTTTCTGTTCAGCTGTAACTCCCACATCTATTCTCTCGTGGCGTCTCTTTCTGTCTTTCCCATTCTCTCCATAAATCACCCTCTCATGGTCCTGGGCTCTGTCTGTACCTATCAGTCTCTCGTTAGTGAAGGGATCTGTCCAGTAGCTAAACGCGATTAGGCAGCGCTCCAGAGTCGTTCTGATAAACAGATAAATGTGGTTAGCGTCGTGCTGCCTCCCTAGCGCTACCGCTGTAAGAGGAGACCATTTCCTGGGCGCAGGGTCTCTTCCCGTAAAGGCAGGCCCGCAGAGATGTCAACAGGAAGGGGAACCTGATCCAGAACAGAGCCTGGACTCCTCGTCTGGCAGCTTGGTCACTCATTAGCTGGCCCCAGACCCCCAGTTACACCACAGCCTTAGCTAAAGGCCCTAAAGTCTAACTATGCTTCAGCTAAAAACAGGGATGACTATTAGCTACAACACAGTGTGGAGGCTGTTTTCAGCTGGACACTGGGTCATCACCGCAACACACAGGCATCAGCAGATACTGTGTTGGCTGCACAGTGTGTGTGTAGGTTCATTAAGAAACCCCTTGTAAAAAGGTGCTGAGAGAATGGAATACATTAAACTCCTGATCAATTCAATCTCGATTAAAAATTGCCCGGAGAACTTTCAAACAAGACTTTGCCAGGACGTAGTGGTGAGTGGACATTTGTGTACCACAAGAATTTGGCAGTGTATAACCCCTCTCCTGGCCCTCTCTAATGATTGAGGCCAACAGTTGAGAGAAGTGTGGTCAACAAACTGTTATTACCTCAATAAAGGCACAAATCAATAGAGCTGAAATGAACAACCGGGCCTGCCAGCTACTGCTGTTCATTTAGAAAAAGGAGGAGACACCAACTGAGAAGAGGAGGAGAGGAGATGGATGGATACAAAGATGTTTAAGAGAAACAGGGGGTTGATAGGCTAAAGACCAGAACTCACCGGGACAAGTTTTGTACTGGGGCAGACATGACACACACAGAGGACAAGTGATTTCTTTATCTTCCTTCTGCATCTACCTGGCCTCTCCATCTCTGCCTGCTGGTGACTTCCCCCTGGCTGTTGGTGTGTGTGGTGCATATCTGGCGCTTGTGCACAACGTTGTGTATGTTCGTGTGTGTATGTGCTGGAAGTAATAAAGTCCACCCGGGGTTGACTTCGATCCACTGACCCAGCAGGAGGTAAGACTGGACAGCTATGATGGATCACCTAACCTGCTTCTGCCTCTCTCTAGCGCTCTCTTTCCTCAACCTCTTTTCCTCCAGCTCTTTGCCAGTCTAAATGTCCTCACACTCACTGGAAGGATGAATAGAGTTGCTTGTGCCTTCTGCTGTGCAAATAAAGTGTTTGTTTGGGCAGAAAATGACCATGAACAGATGATAAAATGTTTACCTGAAAGCTGCACAGTGTCATGTGCAGCCCTACACAATCATTCCTCTGTATGTTAGGTCATGTTGTCCTTGTATATCCATATATAAACTAGGAAACCTTAGACGTTGTCGATACATTTCTGCGCCAGTGTTACCAAGATGAAAGCCAATGAAGTAATTGCACATGACAAACAGCGTTGGTGCGAACACATAAGAGCAGTTGTTATGGATGCACAGTACCTTGGGTAATCTCTCCTGGTCTCCCGGGTGTCTGGGGATGACCTTCTGTAACCTCTGGAAGCCATAGTCTATGGTTGGCTCATTCAGCGCTGCATAAACAAGACACAGAGGAAAAGAGGGAACATTCATTAATGTTACAGCTACAGCTGATCAGTATTCAGGGTCGGCAGTTTCAGCTAATTTAGAACATGAGGTGTTGTTCCTTCAGGACAATCACCTTTTAATAGCAGCAAGACAAACAATGATTCTTGTTGATATTTATGTGTATATATAGGCAATTTCACTAGTAATGTATTCCTTTGGACTTGAACCTCCACAGACATATTATGAGAAATGAAAAAGGGGCCAATCACAGTGCTGCAATGAAAATACAATTGACAATCTGGAAAACTGCTGACAGTTGCACTGAAAACTTCCTTGGATATGGTTCTGTTGATTGTCAATTGTTATGGCATAGACTTTTAATTTGTCAGAAAACAGCCAAAACAGCTTGTTGTTCAAGAGGACGAGTGAAGCATGTGCAGAGGAGTGGATCAAGAACTTGGAAATAAATACTTACTTTTTGCACCTTTACAATAATACATTCATAATACACCAATAAGCAACTGTCCATTGAAAATAATTGTTCTGAATTTTGGCTGTTTGGAAGGTAATCAAAGTCACTTGGAGACAAAACAAGCCACACAAAAACACCATTTAATTCTGAATTAAACAGATACAGGAGACAAGTCAGTCCACAGTGGAAAAAAAAATGCAGCAGACTTTCACACTGATATTTCAACGTTAAGCTAAACATGCTGAAAATAGTGGGTGTTCTTTATTAAGTCTGCTGTGTCTTTGTTTGCCTGTGATGTAATGAATCTCTCTCTGTCGCCTGCTTTGGCGCTTAATAAAAAGACTGTCAGGAATCAGGCATGCATTTGTGTTTGTGTGCATGTGTGTGTGTCCTGTGGTCTTGCGTTGATCAGCGACTAATATAAGCAATTACAGAGCCTGGTTCCAATATAACAAAGGCTTGATCGCTCCAGGGAACAAGCTAAACACACACAGACACACACACACACCTATATCCACAGACAGACTCCCAGTCAGATCATGCAGCGGGGAGAAAGCACTCTCGGCATGCTGTGGTCGTGCTACGGTAATTGAATATGAGAAGATTTAGCATGAATATTTAAACATTAGAATAAATACAATGAAGATCTGAGGCTCATAGTACAAACACTTCAGAGGAGCATTGTTGGATAAGTGCTCTCTCCACATAATTCATTCCTAATGTACTCTCAGCCGGTCTTTACTCTCTTTCTCCCTTGTCTTTTTGTGCCTTACGAGTTAGGATACATACAGTACTAGGGACACTATCAGTAGGTTTACATGACACTGAGGGAACCAAATGTTGGTCTTTGTTCAACTAAAAGTGGACCTTTAAATTACACAGAGATGTCTTAGTCAAACTACAATTGCACCTAAGTCATCTTAGGTATACATCTTTGTGCTCTGTGCAGAAGCAAACAAATCAGGAAAGGATGAAGGGTACCTGTAAGTTTTTAAACTGATGAGACACAGTTTGTTACTATGGTGCTAGCTAACTATTCTGTTGTGGTCTGTCAACTGCAACAAGGTCCACCAATAGGCAGAGCAAGGCCTAGTGAAAAAGTGTTGAAAATGGTTCCTCTCTGTCTGTAATCTGATGAAATACCAGATTAGGAAATGTAGTCTAGTTAAATGGCTAGGTTGACCTATGTTTAAAATTGACTTATGTAAACTTCTCTGGTTTGGAGCCTAAGAGAAAATGTCTGTATAAAGCATTTGTTTCTATTCTATTTTCAGGCAAAAATAAAGGTCCATTATGCGTGAGTATCGGTCGTATGTTTCTGTGCCGTCCGTCTGTTTCCCCTGTGGGTCGCAGCTTGGATGTTTCCCGAGGGTTGATGCCCTGCTCGCCTCACATCTGAGCAGCCAGGCTGACTAGGCGGCCCCAGAAAAAAGGCCCCCAGAGGCTATGTGTACAAGCTGTCCTGCTGGACCTCTAGTGACTACACCATTGCGCCTCCTGAACCACTCTCACAAACAGAACACACAAAGGAGAAAAAGAGTCAGTGATACTCTGTTTTGGAAACACTGACGTATATTTGGACAGCTCCCGATGGACGATTCCAGTAATCCATAAATGAATGAACAAAAAGAAAAGGTGAATAGCCAGAAGCAATGAGTTGAAGGAGGTAAACTAGAAATGCCCGAAAGAGGCTTGGTTCTCAAGAGTGACAAACACATTAGGGGACAGCTGGTCTACTGATAACATAAGCCACAACAATGAGATGATCACATGCAACAAATAAAGTATGAATTATTTCCGAGGACAAATATTTGACACTACTTTCCTATTCTCTGATCTCTCTAAAGCCTTAAGTAGGATTTGCCCTGGATTAGGCCGTGCAGTTGGAGAAGGGATTGTTCCGACAACATCCACTCTTCGTCTCAGAGGCTTTTGTTTTTATGATGAATTTTTTATCAGTTCTTCACAATGTGCCAAATGAGCCTCGAGTGAACAATAGCACCAAAACCCAAGACATATACTGATACCCTCTATAACAAATAAAGAGACAATTTTGGTAATTGAGAGAGGAAGTGATATTGTCTCTGCTCATTTTCAAGGACCATAAAGTAGAAGAGGAAGTATGTGGGGGACAGCGTGCATTGCTAACTACCTGGCTTTGTCTCTTTGGGGATTATGCTTTAAATCTACGCTCAATATCTCAAATTCCACAACAAGAATTAGTGCTGAGAAAAAAAATAATAATAAAAAAGTCCAGCCTCAAAAAGAAGTAGTGCCGGTGCACTCCCGGATTCAAAGCACACTCTCCAATACAGGTATATTTATAATCCTTAGCTGTCGCTCTCTAGAAGAGCAAATCAAAGCCAGTAAAACATAACTGCCATAAATAAATGAATAGATGAGCAACAGCCCTGGACTGAAGGGATTCACCTAGCAATCACCCACATCAGATCAGATCAATGCTCATGGAAATTTCATGAAGCCTACAATCCACACCGCTTCATATTTCACTATAATAACCCACAGAGCCGCAGGGGGAGAGCGCAGAGGGGTGACGGGCGGGGAGGGGGGCTGATAGGGGTGGGGGTTTGGGGTGCTCAGAGTAGGAGATGGTGGGGGCAAGGGATAATTGAGAGGTCAGAGCAGAGGAATGGTTACTGTGAAAGGAGAGATAAAGCTGGAGGAGGCTACATTATGTGTCCAGAAGCTCTTTTACTGTTTTTCCATAATCGCCAGGAGGTTTTGGTGTCTTAAACCTAATTTTCATCCTTTTTAATGATTATAACACAAGACTAATGTTTCATTTAAAAAATGAAATCTCTGTTCAGTCTCATGTTTTAGAAAATGTTATGAACCCTTGAATAAAACATAAACATGTCCAAATAATGCCCACACTATAACTATTCAAACTGAAACACATAAGCGATCCTCCAATGTGTCAACACTTAAGAGTCTCTTAAGTTTCTACAATACATCATCAACTTTTAAACTAAAATGAGGCCTGCTGTGCTTTTATGAGTGTCTCGCTTACAGGAACACATGGATTGCGTCTAAGAAAACTATTAGTCTCAAGTCATTTTTTGAGACTGGTAGTCAGTCATATTGTGGGTTTTTCTGGCTGCTTCATCTTCGAGGTCTCTCTCAAAGGACCATGCTAATGGCACTCAGTCTTTGTCCATTCATAATGTCCACACTAGAGTAATGTAGAGTTATTGTGTGACTATACTGTACAGTGATGGCAAAGGTTACTTTCACAATGTCCTCACAAAGACAGTGAGGAGCCAGTGAGTGTTTGAAGGTGAGCAGGTAAAGCTGTGTTGTAGTTGTAGGGTTAGGTAATTGGCTCTGAGGCTTGATGTTAACACTCTAACAGGCCTCAGACGGCGGCTAAAGAGCTGATCATATCACCACCTTCTGTTTCCTTCTGTTTCTCACTCTCTCCTTGTCTCCCCCTCTTACCTCCTCACCCCCGACACCCCTTAACCCCCCCTTCTCTGCAGTCTCCAGTGCTCAGGTGTGATCTCATAAGCGCTGCTCGCCGATCGATGCCGCCAGTGGCAGGGGGTTCAATAGCCCTGAATTACGGCTTCATTTCTACCCCCCTTCACCCCTCCTCCTTCGCACAGATGAGAGCTGCCCCCCATCGCCATCACCACTGCACACACACATATACAACACCCCCACCGTCTACTCACAATCCGGATCAATACCATACAATCTAATTTTTATCCATTTTTCCATAAACCCAGAGATTGCGTTTATTTGCAGAATCCGACAAGCTAAATAAAGCATCGCTTGAACATGTCAGGGAGACTAATGCATGGCTGGAAATTCATACACAGAAAACAGATGAGTAGAGCTTTTTGCTCCTAAAGGAAGGGAAAGGTTGAGGCTGTGAAGAACTCGCAAGAGGGAGGAGGGTGCGAAGAGATTCTACAAATCAATGGAGGTGTGGACGCTACAACAACGTAAGCTCTAATTATCTGTTGCAAAAAGTGGCTGTCAACAGTTAACAATACCTGACAGCACGCATCCACAGTGGGAAAATGCAAATTCAGGAAATCCGGGATGAAAAGTGCATGCTTGAATTAAGACATAAGAAAACATAAGAAATCATTCCCCCTGTGAATGCTGCTCATTTCAGCGGGGTATAAAATAATCTTGGTTCGACATTCATTTACATCAT
The DNA here is from genome assembly GCA_024416835.2 of Perccottus glenii. Lineage (NCBI taxonomy): Eukaryota > Metazoa > Chordata > Actinopteri > Gobiiformes > Odontobutidae > Perccottus > Perccottus glenii. The sequence goes on from CM044554.2 coordinate 24,174,724, forward strand.
CATCATGGAGCAGATGCTGCCGTAATAAGAACGGAGCATGCTAAAGAGGCAAGACAAGCCACATGGTGCAGAAAATTAATCTCAATCTCAAATAGAGGTGTGAATTTCCTTGTAGTTAGGGCTGTGTGCAGTAAATGTGAATGTGTGCAGCTATCTCAGCTGGCCCTGTATCCAGCTGGAGACCAGCCGTTTTAATCAACAGCAGGCCTCCACCCTGGCTCAATAAAAGACAGCATTCACAAATAGCAGCGAGACGAGTAATTGACCGTCTCCTGGTTGCACCCCGCGTTTATTACCAAATGACTAGATCTGTGTGTCATGTGGTCATGTGTGTGTTAAGAGTGCAGAGGTACCACATATGATACTATGGTACGCACTAGGATATACAATTTGTCTGTGGGTTTGTGGTTTAAAATCACCAAGAAGAAAGTCTTTTACTTAATGAACACAAATTCTAAATGACTTAATGACTGGCTGGGTAAATTGTTTTGTTCCAGGTTTGGTCTTCAACAAGACATATCTGTCATTCTTCTACACTATGTTTATAACTGAGACTTTTAAATTATATCTGAACTTTAGGACATGCTAACTGAAGCTATGTTTTACTTCTCTATATGTCGGGCTTAAAGTGACAGAATGACAGTTCCTCCTACTCTCCCAAAGCTCATTTTCACCTAGAGCCAGGCAGTGAGTCGGTTAGAGATGTCAGCAACCTCTCAGCTGGTTTAAATTCTGTTCTTGACTTTTGTCTTTTCTCTCACCGTTACTGCTCCTCACTGCCTCTGAGTGATGTTTCCTACACACCTAATCTGCACTTGATACTGAAAAACTACCCCTAATGTTTGTGCGTGCGTGTGAGCGGATGTGTGTTGGTGTGCATGGTGCCGGGCCTTAATGTGAGCCAGCAGAGCCTTTTAATATCAGCAGAGGCTGTAGTGGAAGCACTAAGCAGACAAGCTGCATACTGAGGAGGGGGGATTGGCTTTTGAACGACACAGGTGATTCATCAACTCCCCCAATCTGTGGCCAGTACCCCTGTGTCACAATCACACAAGCATACACACATGCACATGTGGGCCCCAGTGGCACACAGTATTATCACTCTATATTGCACAGAGAAAAGAAAGGGAGCACTTTACTGATGAATGCTACTGCAATTCTCTGCAAGGTGATACACAACCAAACATGAAAATGCATTTGTAAAGGAGAGGGGGTGGGCAATGCCTCAGTAATGAGACAGGGAGAGGAGGCACATTAGGACAGCAGAGAGTTCTTGCCCCAGAGGTGGGTTTAAGGCAGAGGGCACTGAGTGGGACACAAGGGGGATAAGGGGATAAAACGATACTGGAAGAGCAGAGAAAAAAAGTCTTATTCTTATCAGTGGAGAGCTTAATTGCTTTTGATGAGACTAATTGGAGCTTTGTGAAGTCTAATGGCAAAGGAGTCCTCAGAGACAGCAGAGGACATTACTGTAACAGCTCCTCTAAAGCACCAAAGTCCCGTTTGTATCCTCTGTCCTGACTGACAACTATACTTTTCAAACTTACGCATATTAGGTCAACAAGGAAGCAAGAACATGGTAAAGTGGTATCTCTCAAAAATAGGTTTTGGCGCTTTATCTCCAATTTATCATATCATTTAAAAATTGGCGTGATTGAGTCTAAATGTCATAGTGATTGCCCATAGCTTTGTTAGTAGTTAGGGTTGTTACAAAATGAAAAAGATAAAAATAGTTTAGTAAAATTTTGTTCCAAAACATTTACACCAACATTGTAGCTTATGGGGTTCTGATGAATTAAGCTTTTTGAAATGTGATTCCCAGAAAGGAAAATTGAAGTATGGATGAACTGTTTGCGGGGTTTGAGCTGTTTGCGGTGTAGCAGCGGTAGCAGCAGTATTGGGTATGTGTTGACTTAATTAGGTCTGTGAGCTGCTCGCTTTCCTCTCCTCAGCAGAAGTTGATTAGCAATGCCAGCTGTCCCCAATGTAATTCAGTGTGCGCATGTGTGTGCCTCTGTGTGTGCGTGTAATATATGAGTTTATGCATGTTTGTGAGTGTTTGTGTGTGTATAAGCTGCCGCTGCCAGCTGCCACACAGTGCTGCCAATCCTCCATGATTAGTACCCACTGGCAACTGGGCACAAACTGGTGCCAAACAGACCCAGGAGGGCAACATAGCCCATGGTAATCCATCGCTTGTCTCTTCTAGCATTTTCCTTTCTCCCCTACCTTTCTACACTTGAATAGATTTGCTTTTCGATGAAAATGCTTTGTGACGAGTTGTTTTCTGCTGTTCAGTTAAAATGCAGAAAGTCAGAGTGGTTCATTTGTGCCCAGAGGAAGAACAGCATTGAACCAGGATGAGAAAGAACGTGTGAGGGAGGTACAAATAGCCACTGAGAGGCCTGGGCAATGGCTGAAGTGAGCTGTGGGAAAAGTCAAACTGGGATCCACGCCTGGACACAGTTGACTGTGTCGCTGTGGAGGTGGCAGCATTTGGCAAGCAGCATCACTTTGAGAGTGCGCTCAGTTCCCAGTGGTTGACCTCTTGCTGCCTCTCACCTGTTGAGATTCTTCTATGTGCCTTGCAGAAGCCAAGAGGCTGAGAGAAAGAGGAATGAATTTATTGAAAGAAGCAAGTTTTGAATAAGTGAATGTGACAAGGTGAAAGAGGGAAGGACTGGATAGAGATAGGGGTTTATGCATAAGGTGCCCACACGTCTGGCACATTAAAAGGCTGTGCACACATTTATATACACAGCTCTATGAGTTTGGCAGAGTACAGGCTGTTGGGCAGCTCTGGCAAGGCAAAGGCAGTCTACCCATCTGCCCTCTGTCGTATAATGTAGTTACATGTCATGTGTATGCGAAGGCCGTTCTCTTTCTGAGCAGTAAACTAGCAACGTATGGTGGACAATGTTGTTCTCTGCTAAGACTGAGGATAGGCCTAAGTGTCCTAGCAGGACACTGCATAGAACCAATACAGGGGTAAACTAGGCAGTCCAATCTCTGCTGACAAAGCTTTCACAAATGCAGTGCGACCGTCCTATAACCGGAAGGTTGGCGGTTCTCGTCCTCCCCAGTTTACACTGTTGTTGTGTCCTTGGGCAAGACACTTAACCCACCTTGGACCTCCAGTGTCTGTGGCACTGGTGTGAGAATGTGGGACAACAGATGGAAATTAGCCTAAGGCTACAACCTGGCATGTTTAATTAGATTCATGTGGCTGTGTCTCATCAACATGGACTGTCCCAATCAAATCAATTATTAATGATCATAATAGTATCAAATGAAGTAGATGCGTTATTCTGAGCACCTCAGTCATTTTGACAAACACCCTTTTTCCATAAACCAAAGCAGTACCAAAATATGATAATGACACACTTACTTTCACTTTATATGTGGCCACAGAAATAAAACACAGGTCACCTGCTATTTCCCCAAAACCCTTTTCCAGCGTTTTTCCAGATAACGTTAAAATCCAGTGAAAACAACTAACCACTGACTAAACACACAAATACTGTATTACCCGTACAGTGAGTGTGATGGTATGTGTCTGAAATTATGCACAGACATATTCAAATAAACACAGCCAGTATTCTTCATTTAACCTGAATAGTGTGGTAATTGTGATGCATTGACTTGGAGTTGCACAATAATTGGGAGGTACACAAGTTACAGAATAGACCATGCCGGCAATATGACGCACATGCTTCTCTCAATTGTGATTTTGTCAAATGTTGGCAATTCCAGCCGAGGCTTACGGCCTAAGTCTATCAGCGGTTGAGATTACAGACAGATTTATTGTGATTCACAGTCTCCCCAGAGACTTGTGGCCTTGCATTGGTTAATCACTGCTTCACATTTGCGCTCCCTGCCACTCTTTTCACCACACAACTATAACCATGCCACTGCGCTCTGATGTAATACAACAGCTATTCATGTCTTTGTGTTCGTCAAAAATCCCAGAGCAACTCGTTTCGGTGTGATTCATAGTTCAACAGGGTTAAATCTCAATAATCCCACTAATCAAAAGGTTAAACCTCCCCCGTGACCTTCACCTGCTTCATAGAAAAGGGCAAACACTTCTCCACCAATGATCAGTGGGCTTTTTCTCTGAATTATTGAGTCACGTTATTGAATTTTAAATTGTTTAGCATGCACATTTGCTCAAGCAATGGAGCTGAAAAATGACAGCAAATAATGTGTTTTCTAGGATGCTTTTAGCAGATATTGCAAAGACTTAATAAAATAATGTTCGGGATTTTTATTGCATTGTTTAAATTATTCATTTGTCTTCAGTAGAAAAAAGCCCAGGTGACAAATGCATGGACTGGGATCACTGCCTGAGGCTATACAGCACAAGCTTCATTATATTAAACTGGGAGATTGACACATAGGAGGTATATTAGTTTGTATGTGTTACCTGTGTAGATGAAACGTCCAGGTGTGCCTTTGCAGAACTGTTTGGATTTGTAGGACAGCGTGACCTCCACCACTCCAGGGATGTGTCTGGGAGGAGTCTGCACACGTATGGCGTGGGGAGTGATCAACTATGGAAAGGCAGAGAGGGCACAAAGATTAATGCAATGAAACTCCATCGCTAAACATGCGCTCGGGGGACTATACTCCTTTTGCCGCTTTTTCTTTGTATAATCAGCCTGAAAATGATGTGTTAGCGCTAAAGCCCTCAGGTGGCCTCGTAGCCCAAGGCAATGTCACTGGGAGGCTTAGGATGGTTATCAGTCCTGACATGGACTCGGTAAGAGGGGTTCAAAAGCAGTTATCTGTTTATGAATAAAACACACTTATTCTCTGCTTACCTATTACACAGTATAAGTATAATACGCTTGTCTGTGCTGGCTCTGTCTCAGTGTCTGTCAGCAGATGCTGTCTTGCTGCTGTAAGCCACATTAAAGCACCACTGTGTCTTAAACAGCCTCACTTAGCGCGGTTGATGAGCCCGATCGCCATGCGTGTGTACGTATGCTGAAGGGTCTTTGAAGGAAACGGTAACAAGACAAAACACAGATGAGACCTCACTGAGAGCTATGCCGAACTAGCACTCAAAGCTAGCAGTGCTCAAAAGCTATCAACACTACTGCCAGCACCTTGTGTATATGAACGTGTAAGTGTGTGCGGTGTGTGCCGTTTTAACCGCCCCTTTCATTGCTCACTTAGCCAGGCTTTCATTCTCCCATTGTCTGGCCCTACTCACCTCTTCGCGAGACAATATAGGAGCTTTTTATAGAATTATTCCTTTACTAAAGAGAAAGCTGTTTAGCTGTGCTGCAAGCTGACCTTCAATTTCACACATACACTGCATTTACATTTTAGTCATGTGGCAGATGCTCCTGAAGAGATTCATATTGTACAGCACACATTTCATTACCAACATAATAAAAGACAGAAAGGGAGCAGGACAGGAGAGTGAATAAAACAGGAGCTGGCACAGAACGGTGTAAGATACTGAGCATATGTTAAGCTCTACAGCATTTTCACACTCTATGATTAGCATTGCATTATTGATTATTACATAAAATATAAGAAAATAACACTAAAGCATTACAAAGAATCAAGTTGGTATTTTCAGCAGGTGATTGAACAAGGTAAAAATCGAAACTTGGATTCAGAAAAGGTCCAAGGCCCAAGTTCTTTCAAGCTGTTTTTGAAACTTTTTTCTAATAATCTGCAATTCCTTGTGAAAGATTGCACATTTAACTTTTTGTAGGTGCTATAAACAACTGGTACATTGCATAAAGCTCGCCTTAGTGTTGAGGGATTTCTGTACATTTTGCATTGTGGCTTTTGGAGAACACTGTTTAAAGCAGAATAACATCTCCATTAAAGGTGGATTAAGCTATTTAAATTCACTGTACCTGCACCAAATCTATCAAGTCTCCTTTAGCTTTTCTGGTTGTCATCTTAAGGTTTTGGTTGTGTTGATGGTGAACATATGGAGTCAAATAAAGTCTAGGACTATTAATTATAAGCATAGGTCAATAATCAAAAGGCAAGGGGTGGTATATTGGACTTTGCCACATACAGTATTTATTGATGATGTGACTGCTGACAAAAGCAGCAGAATGAATTGTGAAGTGTTTCGGGCAATATTATCTGCTCATATTCAGCCAAATGCTTCACAACCCATTTAACGGCGCTTCACAGTGCAGATGGACAATGACCCGAAGCATGCTGCGAAAGCAACCAAAATGTTTTTTAAGGGAAAGAAGTGGAATGTTATGCAATGGCCAAGTCAATCACCTGACCTGAATCCGATTGAGCATGCATCTCACTTGCTGAAGACAAGACTAAAGGGAAAATGCCCCAAGAACAACAGGAACTGAAGACAGTTGCAGTAGAGGCCTGGCAGAGCATCACCAGGAATAAAACCCAGCGTCTGGTGATGTCTATGTGTTCCAGACTTCAGGCTGTAATTGACTGCAAAGAATTTGCAGTATTAAAAAGTGAAAGTTTGATTTATGATTGTTAATCTATCCCATTACTTTTAGTCCCTTAAAAAGTGGGAGGCACATATACAAACGGTTGTAATTCCTACACCGTTCACCTGATTTGGATGTAAATATCTTCAAATTAAAACTAAAAGTCTTCAGTTAAAGCACATCTTGTTGTGGTGGTGAATAGAGCCATTATGTTTTAGCATTATGTCACTAGAATTACTTTTGTCCCCTATTCAGAAGAAACATGTTTTAGCGATAACCTGACATGAAAAACAAAGCCTCTATTTTATAGACACTCGTCTTCTTGTTCTTAAGATGTTGCAAACGTACATAGTGATGAGGCACGTTACCATTTTATAGAACATCTCACCAGGTCAAGGTAAGATGTATAAAGTCACACAACAGTCCCATGAAACATTGCAGCAGCGCCAATGCAAAGTTCTTTTGGTTAGTGTAAATTTTTAACCCCCCCAGTGTTGCTTTAAACATTAGCAAGCTTTGTTCTAAACTAAACATAACCGTAACTCATGTTATATTCTAACTTATCTCTTACAAGCTGTCTTGCAAACACTCATTGACCTTTGTGGAGGCCAATCGGTAGCCATTGACCACACGTGACGCCTTGGGATGGGAACGAGCGGCACACTCTGTATATGTCCTGAAATTTATGTTCAACTGATCTATACAATCCTATTAAAATGCCTATTAAAGTGACTAACCTCACTCCAGACCAACATGGTTCCAAAGATGACTTGTAAGCCGTCGAAGAAGTTGTCCCCGATGATGATGACCGTTGCGCCCCCGGTGGTCCAGCCTTCACTGGGGCTGATGGCTTTAATGCTGGGGGTTGCTGAAAGATTCACAGTCACAATAGATTAGATCCTTAGTATCCTTATGACAGCCCATAAAGGTTTGTAACATGGTCTTCTTTTCCATCACTCGCCTTTGCACACATACATTAGACACACATCACCCCTCTCCTCGCTCCCAGGGGTCGGAGGCGAGTAAGGAATACTAATCAGAGTGATTATACGAACCCTGTTATTAAACATCACCCCTGCCCTGTGTGTGAGGGCAGTGGCGGTGCGCTTGTTTTATGACATGTGTCGAAGCGTGCGGGCGTGTAAATGTCAGGTGTGCTGAGTGTCTGATCAAAGGCCACGCGACCGGGGAGCGCTGCAGAGCCAACAGTAGATGTGCCCTCTGAATATGCCGCCTTCATTAACCAATCACTTAGTGCTCTTGCTCAGTTCTCTGCCTCATATCTTCACAAGTATCTCTCAGTGCCTGTCCAGTCACTGCATGACCAAACAAACTGACTGGAGCTTAGGATATTTGTAATACATTTTGTGAGCTTTAAGTATTTTCTCGTGAAACATATTCTTTGACAAAGCTGACAGAATCACAACAATAAACTGCATTTTCAATAACTGGTATTCAGTGCAGTATTTGACCTTATCTGTTGGTATTATGGGCACACAGATTACTGGATGTGATTGAAGAAAAGAACAGCAATGGGAAAATACATGTTTATACAAGCTAAATCTCCTCTCCTTAACAGATATGCAGCTTGTCAGACATGCTGTAATTCTGTAAAGCAGCATAATCCACTTTAGACTAGGCTGACTTTTTTTTCCCTGCAGCCTAGCCTTTGCTCTTCGCCTGACTCCCTGTTCTGTTGATCCTCCCCAACAAGCTGGAATGATATTTAGCCCCCGATACACGCCTGCAGAGATCAACAGTCACCGTGCGGCAATCTGTGGCCGTAATCATGGCCTAAGATGCCTCCTTTTCACAGCCGCTGATATTATGTGTGTGCGTGGATTAACCAGATGGTGGAACGTGAGTCCATGTGATAGGATTATACTTTGGGGTGTTCCTCGGTGCCATCTGTTCGGCTCTATGTGCTGCTCATCTATTAAAGCCTGGAATGAGCCCCCAAAGTTGTGTATCCTGCACAAAAAACTCACTTATTAAAAGACAAGTAGAGAAAGACCAAGACACTATCTCTTTGCTTTCTTATCATTTTAATAGTGTTTATACTCTCAAGAACTTTACCCTTTCCTCTGATCTCCCCCAAACCTATCCTTCTCCCTCTGCTCCCCTTCTAACCCCCAGTATCAGGAGAATAGAAAATCACACAGAAGGAAATTCCCAAACAAATCTCTCTGACACAGGGAACATCTGTTAGTTTGCTGTCTTCTCTCCTTAAGATCCAAGTCAAACCAAAGTTGATATTTATGGCATAATTAAAACAGTCTGAACTGACCAAAGTGTTGTAAAAGCCAGTGCATCCTGCCAAACTAAGTGTCAGAAGTAGGAAGTAATTAGATACGCTCTATATACACATTAAATACACAAGCAATTTGGTTTACTTAAACTTTTGGCAGAAAAAGTACCTTTTCAATACATTCATTTTTACAATAAAGAAAAACTTTTACTTAGGAGACATTACAACACATGAAAAATATTAAGTAAGAATAGAAAAGTAGTATAGAAAGTATAGAAAGTATAGAAACTGGCGGCAAGGTTGGTTGCACAGTGAGAAGGTCCTGAGTCGACCCCCAGTCGGGGTACTGCCAATAGAATCCTGTAAGTCAGGTGTAAGTAATACTTTTACTTCTACTTATATAATGTTACTTTAAAGTAAGTGAGCCTTGATCTATGGGTGATCAGTAGAACCTGTTTGTTGACCATACTGCTCTGACGGGAGTGTGGCACAGTTACGACAGACAACTCTCATATGTCTTTGTGAACTTGCTAAATCACTTGTGAGACCTTTCGCGGGACAAGTGGACCACTTTACCTCTGGAGAATAACCATTAGAAAGACTTCACCATAGCATTCAATCGTAATGCAATCTGCTGCTGGCCATGTAAATCCCTTCTTAGTTTTTTTGTCATTATCATCCCTGAGGTTGACTTTCCTCAAAGAAAAAAAATATGTTTCTCTTATTCAATGTCTGGGAAATCGAAATGAGAAAATAACTGGATTAGGGACTTGGGAATCAGTGCGGGCTCCTAAATCATGTGCACATGTCATTATGAAGTATTAAAGGTTTGGGTCTGACTGTGCGTGCGGGGGTGTACCTACGCTCATGGGCCTTTTGTGCCTGTGTATGAGTGTGTTTGAAAACCTGAGGGATGGGGAGTGATGGAGGACTGCGGGATAAAAGCTGGTCTCCGAGGAAATAAACCTAGTGTTGGCTTTAAGCAGAACAGACCTCATAAGACACATAGTGCTTATGCGAGGCAGAGTATAGACCTAGAGGCAGAGACCTGAGGGGCGCAAGCCACGAGGGACACACAAAAGGCTCACGAGCTACAGTTCCACTCTCCCCTCTCTTAGCACAAGTTAGAAACCCTACAAGAGAGGAAAGTGGGAATCTGAGAGGCAGCAGGAGGGAGATAAGGAAGCAAGAGGAGGTTTTAGTGGGATACACAGGAGACAGAAGAGCCAGACAGGAGGGAGAGACAGAGGGGAGGGGAAGACAAAAAAGACAAAGAGAGCTTGGGGAGGCTGAAAGAGGCTGGTGTTTTGTTCTTTTTTAGGTTTTAGTACCGTGTTCCAGGTAAGAAGGAGTGCCTTCTGAAGGGTCCAGTCTCCGAGCTCGACGCCCGTGTTTAGAGTTGTTGTGCACAAACATGTTGTCGGATACTGCCAGGACGTGACCCTCCACGCTTACCGTAGTCGACACAACCACCTGAGACAGAAACAGGTGAAGAATTATGTGATGACAAACTTCATACAGCATATGACAACTGTTTATGTCATATTCTGAGAAAAGGTTATTGTTTGTGGCATAGGACAGGGTATGTTTAAGGCATTTATGTCTTTAGTGCACATAGACAATGGACAGAAAGAAAAAAAAAAAGAGATTTCAAATGGTATGGAGCAAATGGGCAGTCAGTGGACTTTAAAGGTCATCTTCAAGTTTTCTCTCCATGAACATTGTACATACTTAGTTTAATATGACAAAAAAAAACATTGTAGCACAGATGTGTAGATGGTAAAACAGGTTTTTACATTTATGTTAATATCAGTCTTTTTCTGTGGCATTTCTAACTATAAGTTCCAAAATCTTAGAATCAAATAGGACCAGAAAACAGTCAAAGTACTGGACAGAAGTCAAAAGTTAAAAAACAGACAAACAGAACAATAATCATCTATAATGTGAAAAATGTTTATTTACATTTTACTAATGTTGAGTGTAAATACTTATTTTACCTGAAAACGCCTCATGTCTCGAGGGTTCCCTGCATTCTTCAGGCAGTTTTGGTTACACTTTAGGAAGAACTTGAGGAAGAACCTGTGAGTAGACATAGAGAAAAAACAGGAAGTCAGCCAGGGAAAAGTGATGCGCTAGTGAAAGGGCAGCTGCCTGTCAGTGCAGGTACAGCATGAGCGACTTCAATAAAAACACCAAATAAAACAAATAAAAGAGCTTTGGCAGACGACTCTTGTGTCTTCCACCATCCATCAGGGGTTTATGACAAAGGCACTTTTTTTATGTAAAAACGGCTCAGGGATATTGAGTGAGACGCTTCCTTGTAAATCCGTCTCAGTGCTGCTGTCACAGCTTTGCCATAAACTGAGAGGGGCAGACGCCTCCCCAGCTGCACCCAAGCAGCATGTAACGGAGCTCGTGCTGTAGCTACTATGCAGTGGCGCGATGTTGCCATTCCTGCCTCTCTCAATCTCAGTGTGAGGGACCACATCAACAGCACCTGCCATGCATTATTAATAGGCTGAGATGGCAAGTATGGCTATCCGCATCAATAGTTAATGAGGGGGGAGGAGGGAGGGTCGGAGAAGTTAAGGTTGGGGGAAGTCGGGGCTGGGGGGAGGAGGTTGGCTAGCACTGGAAGCCTGAAAAACTGAAAAAAGGGGGACAATTTATTCCCAAGCCCTACCCTAAGGACTGACAACTTCTTTAGGAGTAAACTTCTCTTCCCATTCACTCTCTGTATTGTCTCAAAAACACACAAACAAAAAACAAAAATCAAATGAACCAAGAAAATAAACAGAACTGTGTACAAATAAAACAAGAGCCCTTAAAAGGGCAAAATAAAACTACAACATTTCTCCATAACCACCTCCTTTTCCTCCTCCTCCTCCCTTTGAGGTGGCTCAAAGAAGTGCTGACAGCTGAAACTGCTTACAATACAGATCTCCAGCAGCCACAGAGAGAATCACTCCTATGCTCAGCTTTTCTTTCATATGTCTTATTTTCTCCCCTCCGTTCATTTGTTATGGCTAGGATTCTGCACTGGGCAGCGCGTTTGGAGCCAACTGTCTCAGATATAATCATGCACACACACACCATGTCAAGAGAAACACAGTAAGCAGCGTTGCTTTGGACAATTGCTTCATCAGGAAAAAAAAGAAAAACACACAGAAGATAAATGGACAGAGCAGAGTTCTGTCTCATTTCAAGGGCCGGACGACTGCTGTGTGCATTACAAGCATCTGATGTAATACAAGAACAGGGGAATTTATCCATGACAAGTTTTAAATGTATGACAGCTGGTTAGTACTAGACACTTCTCTTCAAGTAAAGTGGAAAAAGCCTCTTTTGCTATGAATAACAAACTGTCTTTTTTTTTTTTTCTGGATTGTGACTTAGCCAGTGAAGAGGACTTTCCTCTTGTTTGGGCACCTTGTTCAGACACAAATGCCCTCTAAAAGCACTAGATACAGCAGAGACACACAAAGCAATATGTCTAATCTAACATATTACTGTTTTCCATTGACTGACAATAATGATAATCACAATAATGGCAGAGCATGGTAGAGGGTTTGTGAAGTCTGTCTGCACAAATGATTTACTGAAAACAATCAGAAAGCCATGTTTTAGTCTTGAAATAGGAAACTGAAAAACAGAGACAGGGAGGTGGTGTAACTGTTGGAAAGACAGACAGACAACTATGAGGCTGAGAGTTGGTGAGATCCGTTCTGAGAGACAGCCCACCCTCCTGTATATTTTAGAAGCTGTAGGCCAATATCTCAATAATTCATGAAGCAGAGAGAGATGGATTTTTTTTTACAGTGGCTGCTGGACCCCACAGGCTGGGGGTCCTAACGTTCTTATCTGCTGGAGGTCAGAGAGCAGCTGTGGACTACATTCACTTGTCGAACATTGCACACCTTCCTCGATGCACCTTCTGTTTAATTCATCACCTTTCACTGTCTTTCCAACTGTGGTTCCCCCAGCTCTGAGGTAATCACAATAGAGATGGGATGATGGATAAGTGGGTAAGGAAAAGTTAGGGTCGCAAGAGTCAGAGGTGACTAAATCTGTGGGTTAAATATGGAGTTTGGAGCGGGAAAGAGGAGGAAGTTATGGAGTGTGTAGACACTCAAGTGGAAAGGGAAAAAGTCAACAGAGAACAGGAAAAGGAAGAGAAGTAGCTTAGCTGTGCCATGTGTCAGTGCGTCCCCTCGACTTCCCTCACGCTCCATCATCTGATTCATTATTAACAAGACGTAAGGTGCCTGTAGTCAGCCGCACACAGACGCTACAAAACTGCACCATGTTGACGCCTGCACACCACTGTCACATCTCTCCAGGAGCAGGGGAGACCAGGGCGCACACATTTACATGGAGCAACAGAGTGGGTGGCATGTGTGAGGGGGGGCAGAGTGTGTTAATATGCAAGAGCAAAGGCAGATTACCACAGGCTTTATGGATAATGTGATCGACAGCTGACCAGTAAATTTGGGCAAAGAGATGAACCGCAAATAATGCTGTTATTTCCACTAATTAAGGTCATTTATATGTATTAATTTATTAAAGAGACAGTGTATTTGTAATCTGAAATATAATAAAATCACATCTGACTGATTTACAAAGCATATTTGATTGTTTGCAAAAAATCTACTGCAGTAGCTCATGAGTCATTTTTAAGCCCATTTCTGAAATACTCCCACATTTGTATTTGTTTTATGTTTCAGCTACAGAATGTCTGCTGATTTCTTTGCCTTTTTTGACAATGATTGCTATCCCTGAGCAAATATCTACATTCATAAATGGGGCAAATGGCCACATAACTGACTTACCTTTAGTGTTGTTTTTATGGTACTTCATTTAAACTACCCGCTTTTACTTGAATAGAGTACATTTTGAATGTCATTGTACAAATATCTCCATCTCTTTTGTATGGCTGTGTTGTTGCTTATGTGCATCACAGCAGCCTTTAAGTGTTAAAAAAATATCCTTCATGAATCAATATATTGCATTGAAATATGGCACGCTGAAGCAGAATCTAAACATCTTAAAACATCATTGTGTCGTTATCTGTTATGGTTTTTATCTCCTGTATGGATCCTTTCTTTGATTATTGCCCCCCTCTGTCTTGTTTGTATCTGACGCTCTGCCTGGTTTCAAGCTGTTTTTTACAGCACTGACTTCACAGATACAAATATTACCAGTGCAAATTGCTGCACCGACCGGATTAAATGAAATAAAACCATTTTGCTCTCACGTAATTACCCCCAAATCCAGGAACGGCTGTGGAAGTGAATTTGTGTAAATAACTGCTTGGCCTCTTCAAGCCTCATGGCATAAATTTGTAACAGTGAAAAAAAAAAGCAAATAAACACATGCAGCGGTCGCCATTGTAATTTAATGATCTCACACTTTCATCATATCATAACGGGCATTATTTGTCACTTTGGAGCAATTAAACACAAACTCACCCTCTGCCCATAAAAAACAAAAACAAGGAAAGCAATTAGACCAACTTTTAAGTAATCCCTGTAGCATCTAAATATTATTACAGCGGTGATAAAGATTGTCTAAGCGATTAGCTAACAGCTACAAAGCCTCCGAGGGACAATTCTGTTATATTTTCTAATAATTTTCCAACATTAGCCACAAATGAGGTAAAGAGTTGTTTTCCTTGTCACATTTTACACTGATAACTTGAGCGTTGTGATGTTATCTTGCTCGATACTTGCAGTTTATTCTTCTTTGCAGGCTTTTGTTTAGCATGTCTTTGTGCCTGATTTCTTTATTCTTCGCCCCTCCTCTGGCAGCTCCCTCTGTTCTGTACCTAAAGCTGCTGCTGCTGTAAAAATGGTTGAGGGTGATGCCATAACTCAGCCCTTTCCTCTCCCCCACTCCCTCCATCCATTCCTGCCATAGAGATCATCTCTGGAAGAAAAGCACTGTGTCTGGCTCCTAATATGCTTCATGAGGTGTGTAATTCACTGTGCTCTGGAGGGGAGCCATTTGTCTTGGGGGTTAACTAAGTGACACAACAGCACTTCCCGATGCCTGTTACCACCGTGGGACATGTTGAACTAATCTAGGCAGGTAGAGGAATGGAGGATCCCTTGCTTAAGCAATTAAGCATTAAGATTTGTTTAGGAAGTCAATGATAACCCAGTCAGCGGTAGGTTTAGATTAAGGGGAGATATTTGTACGCAAGTATAAAGTTACTGCTGTACAAAATGAGTGATAAATCAGTTACTAAAACTAAAGTGAAGTCTGCCGCTTTTAGAGAATCAAATATCTTCCCCAACTGTGTTTTGTGTATTTTCTTTCCTCCCCTTGCGTTTCATTTCTTTCAGTCTTTCCGCCATGCATCGCTGACACTTCAGCCAGTGTCTGACTGCCTTGTTTTTTTCTAGTGACCTGTCTCCCTGCCCAGAGTATATGTTTAAGGCTGGGAGTACACACACACACACACACACACACACACATACACATGTGCACACACACACACACACACACACACACACACACACACACACACACACACACACACACACACACACACACACACACACACATGCGCACACTAATTTAGGGAGATTTATGAGGAGGGCCTTCGACCAGGAGCCATGCAGGCTGACCCCAGGGGTGTAGTGGGGGTACTGGGTGGGGGAGGGGGTCTTACTCCACAGGGGGGAACATTAATAATCCAGAACCAGGTCTGTCTCTGGGCCTGGCCCTGAGCCCCGGACAGCGGGCTGTAACTGACTGCTGTGGCCCACTTTAGAGTTTGGGCAGATCAATAGATAAACATAGACACAAAGCATCCACACATCATTCCTTTAGAGTGCCACTCCTTAAAAGAGCACTGTGTACCTCTATATTGCCTTCATGTCTATCTTAAGTGTCATGATTTATTTAAAAAGTACATCTCACAGCGTTGAAAAATTTATTTCCATCCTGCGCCGTGCTTCGTCCCATCCTCTCCCTCTGTATCTGGTTGGTGTGTGTACATGTCATGTCAGCTGAAATTGCCCCGTCGTTAAATATTTCTCAGAACAAATGGACCCAGGAGGAGAGAGATGGTGGGTCAAGGGGGATCCACGCTGTGTCTTTGCCGCTCGGGGACAGCCCCACCAGGGAGCGATAGTCCTGTACTTGTCCCAGCTTGGGGACAGAAGTCCCAGTGACACTTAAGCAATTGTGTTTCATCCATTTCACCCGTAAAGGATCATTCAAAATTCAACTGAGAAATAGTGCAAGAAACATTGACAGACAGTTAGTGAGATCTCTGCTGCGTGGCGTGGGGACAGTATTGGAAAATGGAGTGTTAGTTCAACAACTTGTGGAGTGATAATATCACTACCTGTGGCCAGAGCACTTGGACGAATGTGAGCCAATAAACATGTGTGAATGTGTGTGTGCGTATCAAAGCCATGATGAATAAGGGGCTGTCGTGGTGATGGACAGGCTTGGCAGGCGGTGCTGATTGAAACACTTCCTCTGTCGGGCCTGGCCCATTAATCTGATGGAGACAGAGCGCAAGCGATAGAGGTGAGTGAATGAGAGACGAGAACAGCTCCAGGCCCTTAGACCACAGGACTAATGAAGGGTCCTGGTTCCTCTCACCTCAGCGCTGTCCTGCCATGCTGGGACGCTCTGCTACCCCTGTCCAGTCCAAACCCTGCCCTCGTGGGACTGACCGGTGAATAATGGCCCTGTCATTGGAGCGGGTAGACGCCGCCACACAGCCCAAGGGTGTGTGTGACCGCCTCCCACTCAGTCATTTACCCTAACCGTTCTCCTTTCTGCCTGTGTTCAAGACTGATACATTCAGAGTGAATAGTGTTGATTTAAGCGCATGTTAAACTTAATGCATAATGCATTGACTATATATAGCTTGATAAAGAGCATTGTGTCAACCCGGGACCAGCCCCATACATTGTGGGGATGAATGTGCCGCTTGCAAAAGTTCCTTCTTTTTGTTCCATTTAAGCACTGTATTAAATCATAACTATGACTGTAACTGTACACGGGCTCAAGGTTATGTTTCTAAATGCAGCAGGATCAGAAATCAGAAACTTAATTAGTGTGCTGTGTTTGTTCTGGGGTGAAAAGTTGTTCCCTCCAATGGGTCTAGTGGGAGGAATATAGAACCCCAGCCTGGGAGAGAGTCTGACAGCCAAGAGACAGAGAGAAATTGATACTGAACTGCGACGTATGGCTTAGAGGAGTATATCTACAAGAACGTGTGTGGAAATTTGTGTGTTTTGGCCTTGTGTCCCTCTGTGTTTATCAAACATATTACAGCTTCTTCTAGATTTCTCACCTGCACACCCCCAGCCTGCTACATATGGCCCACCAATCACAAAATAAGGAATCATGCATACATTTGCATAGCTAATAGCCTACCCTCTCCATTTAATATGCAAATTTACTGAAACATTACTGAATGCCGTCTGTTCTAAATGAATAAATTTGAATTGCAATTAGAATAATCCTTTATAATTAATGAAAACTGTCAATTTTGGTTCATAAGTAATTTGATTAAAGTGGTGATAGGACACTTATGAAGTTCATCGGGCTGCGAGAAGTGCGAACGCAAACATATGACACATACACAAGCTGCGATGTCAACCAACAGCAAGCCATTGGGAGCGCATTATTGATGAAGATAATTAATAAACTTATAAAATTGTTTTTTTGCACACACAGGACCACTACTTCATTGTAAAGAAAGAACAGATCAATCACTGCTTTCTGCCACCTGACAGAGAGGGAAAAGTGAGTGATTGAAAAGGGTTCCCGGTCTCGTGGTGCTGTGTCAGTGACCTGTCTGTCCGACGGGAGACACTGATGGACTGTCGAGCACTGATCGTTGCTCACACACATGCCAAGTCATTACAAGGGAGGCCAAAATGCTTTCCTTTTTCTTTTACAAAAGCAGGACAGGACAGTGGTCTCATTATTGGGATTATAAATGCATATAGAAACGCGTTAAGAGGAGACTATAGCTGAAGTTCATCAACATCTCCCCACAATTAACTCTCACTTGTGCTGTGCTGAAGCATTTAATAGTGTCACTTAAATAAGGGTCACTCTGCTGTGGGGGAAATTGTTGCAGTATAATATGTATATGAACGTTAAGTACGCTCGTGTTGGCACATCATCTCTGGCCTGTGTGTGTGTGAATGTGAGAATGTTTGCATGGCTCCAGCCCAATAATAATGGTCCAGATAGTGTAGAGCCTAGCAGACTAATTAGCCAAATCACTGAGAAAATAGCAGCCTGCTAATTAATGGGTATTATGGCATTTCAGAAGTCACTGCTCTAATTGGGAGGGAACTGAGCCGCACATTTCCATACCGCAGTATTACTAGATTTACCCGTCCGTCTACTTGCCTGTTTGTCTGTCTGTCTTGGCATGCTCGCTTTAAACAAACCTCATAAGCACACGTTTCAAAGCTATAATCCACAAGGTCCATACACTGCCAACTTCCAACAATTGCTGTTTAATCTTTTTTGGGCGTATTGGGCAAGATCATTGTTGTGGTAAATGTGTATATATTTACATTTATATGATTACGTTTATATGCACTGAGACAAATCAAATCTAATGCAAGTGAATTTGTTGGTAATATGTGCGGCCTGTTTGGGATGTTTGTGTCTCTAAGCAGCCGAGCGCATTCAGGCACGCACAAATGCATATCCCCTATAGATTCCTCTTAACCCTATCAGATGGTGGGACAATCAAAATAGATTTGCATTCAAATGCCACACGCTCAGTATCAAATATCAAATCAGACTCGAGCCGCTGAGATGGACAGACACCTCCTCCTCCTTTCAGGGTCCCAGGGAGTCCCATTCTCGCCCGGACGAGCTCTATCCAGGACTGACAGGCTTTGGCCGGAGTTTGATTGACAGCCTGTTGATGCTTGCCTCTCTCCGTCACACACCACTCTCTGCCTCCACCCCCCTCCGGCTCGCCCCTGCATGGGTCTGGGTGTCTGTGATAGCCCCTGGGCTTGTGCCCCGCAGGCTGCACAGAACTATACATACAAATCACAGTGTGTCAGCTTCGTGAATAGGCCCATTTTGACTTTGTCCTTGTAAAGTCAGGCCCCCCTTGAAGCAGACTGTACCTGTATCCTGTCTTTTTTTTTTTTTTTTTTTACTTTTTACTTTCTCTCTCATTTATATTTACTCTTCCAGGCTGATGCATGATACACAAAGGCACAAACCTCACAAGTAAAAATGCACACAGGAAAAATGTCTCGATTTAAATGCAGTGCTAATGGGCAGCACCTCACAGAAGCAGGGTATAAATACATCAACAAGCGCATAGACGGTCCACACACATTATATAGCAGCCAGGACCCGAGGCCTAATCTCACACACTCAGCTAGTACACCTGGTTAATGTTAAGAGGGCAGTTATAGTCAATTACATTCCCATATAACGCATAAACCTCCAACCCGCCAGGGCCAGTGCAGTAATTGAAAACAGGCGCTAAAACACAAGGTCCAGGCAAAAAGTCAACTTCCAATCCCTGACTTTCCTGTTTGCTATGTAATGTCTTCCCGTTCCATATTTCTAGGGGGCAAATGTAAGGGTAAGCACAGGCGGGGCTGCCATTTGGATATGAGGCAGTAAAAGAGCAGGCGGTTATGGAGTCATATGAGGTATTTGGAAGAAAAGAAGTGAGGGCTTTGTCTTTCAGGTGAAGTCCAAGGGGAGGAGTCCGGGGTCGGGGCGAGGGGGTGGTGGTCTAGCAGCACTGATGTTGGTGGTAAAAGGGGGGGGGTATTGGTTGTAAGTAGGAGTTGGAGACTGACAGGTGACATTACCCTGCGTCATGGCTGGAGGGACAGAGGGCGCGATGGTTATCCAAGCGGAGAAATGTCAGCGTCCAGACACTGCTGAGACGCTCAGGCTCGCAAACAAGAGCAGTGAGGACGCACACACAAAGATCCAGGACAAAGGAGTCTGGAGTCTTTGAGAGAGTGGGAAAAAAGGGCCGGTTTTACAGTGAACAGAGATAAAGAGATTACATTCTCGATTTAAAAAAAAATGGAAGGAATGAGAATAAGGAGACAATGCTGAGGGACAGGCTAAGGCAATGTCCATAACAATAAATTGTGATTAAAAAATGCATAACTTCAGCTACATTTTTACAAACAGTGGTGTCTAGTGCTTTTTGAAAACAGTGTAGGTGCTGCAGCTCAAAAACTTTAGGAGTGTGTTCTGCCTGGTCATTATAATGTAATGTTATCATTTTATGGGTAATACGTAAGTGGCATAAGTAGAAGCTACATGTGTCCGAAAGTAATTGTCCCTTCAAGTTGAATTAACCAAATATAGCTGGTGACGCCTGATAATTTGACCACACTTTTGACATCTGCCCTGACACGTTGCTGGAAGAAAACATTAACATTCAGCATTGTTAGTGTTTGTCATAATTTTTAAAGTGAACAATCATTTCATTCTTGTTTTTTCTACAAGGCCATTTTGAAATGAAAACGCATCAGGTTATACATAGTTCATGAACAACCCCAGCAATGTGCATTGATTCTTGTGCTCTCTAAACATATGCTTCTTTGCTTCTACTTAATTCATCTAACATTTTTCATTCCCTTCATTATTTCCCCACATTTGTCCCTTTTCAATCTGTTCTCCACAGTTTTCATTAAAGCCTAACCTAATTTTGGCAAAGCTTATAAAATGTCCATATTGCTGCTCATTCGACCCCACTGATTTAGTGTTTGGTTAAATATTCAGGAATGTGGATGCAATTAACATGCTGTTAATGAATAATTGATCGCATCTTAAGCGGCCATAAAACTCATGCATATTAATTATTGAAACAGGAAATATGAAAAAAACAACCTGCCTTGTTTTGCCTCAATCATCCTTCTTTCATTTTGTTTCTTTAGTCGAGGGAGTATTCAATGGGGAGTGTCGTGGTAGACGAAAAGAGAATGTGCTATGAACTATGCAAATTCCTGCCGTAAACATCGCTTTAACAGCTCTTATATGCTTTTAAGCTGCCCGTGAGTACATCCATTTCCCTCATACGTACATTCCTGTGTATGCCTTAGCAACACTTTTCTGTGGTGTCAGAGTCATTGCACGGTACAACGAGGGGAGTGTGTTGACAGCCCTGGTGTGACAGAGGTAGTACTTGCTGCCTGTTTTGAAAGGCAAGTGTTTTCAAGACGCAAACCTGACAAAAAAAAAAAAAATACAAATCTAGTGAACATGCTAGGCTTGACAGTGAGAGACCTCAGATCAGTCAGCTGCTGTGTCTGTACCAGGCTGTGGTTGGTTATAGGATAATGTTGCCTCTGGCACCTCCCTGGGCCCTATATTGGTGGAGAACAAAAGCACACACAAACCTTTGTTTTGCTGTGAGAGTTTAGAGCTGCTTCTCAGGTGGCTAATTTCAAACAAGATTTTTAGCAGAAAATTAACAGTCTCCGGCCCAGAAAGTTGTTTTAGGGATGCACTGAGTGCAGCAAAAGTGTAAGATAGCACTGTGTTGACAAAAAAGGGTTGAAGTTGAGCCATTTAAAGCTGCCTGTAGCACTTCTGACTTGATTGAAAAAAGGTAACAGAGTTGTAAGTCTCATTACAGGACTGACTGTGTATGTAACACAGCGGTGCACCTGTGGTCAGGTGAACACAACTTCACTTTTTATGTCCATGTACTGTCTTGTCTGTTTACACGTAAAGACGGGCTGAATTCATTATCGTACATCCCACTCCGCTAAACCACTCTAAAATGCCATGACATAAAAAATACATCCCAGAAGCGGTCGCACTCTCTAGGAAAACACCAATTTACATGGGCTCTTGTTATTTATTTAGCACACCAAAAGCTTTCGTAGGTGTGTGCTACCCCTCCTCTACCTCACTCTCCAGCACCTAACTAACTACTCAGCGATGTTGGTGCCTTGGAGCTAAAAGTGACAAGCCGTCAATTGTGTTCCAATATTAACCCCCGCTCAATGTCTGTGTGCCCGTCTCCTCCTCTGTGATGTTGGCTTGATCAAAGAAGCGGCACTTTGGTAAAAATAACCGGGAAGATGGAGATGGAGGACACCATGCTGCTTCAGACTGATGAACGACGGCCAGTCTCTCGGCAAAACACTCTCACGCTTTTATTTTCTTTGTCTTATTATTTCTTTCAACAAGAATTCGACTGAGAGTGGTTCAAAATCTCCTGCAGCATATGCATCCAGATGGTAGAATTTAGCTGTTCAAATGGATAGTATACAATTTTATGGCATGGAAAATGAGGCTTCTCTGGGCTATATGGGGGCAACTTTACATCCCATTTATGTCCACAGAGCATTTATAAACTATAATTTAGAAACAAGGAAAAGGTCACCTTGGCCTCCTTTACTATATTTTAAGAAAATTAACATTTCTTTTAAATTTTTTTACAACTACAAATAGATTGTTTATGTCATTTCACACGTATATAGAACAAAATCCAGGTGAACTGTCTAATGGATTCTATTTTAATATTTTCACTCACACAAACAAAAAAATACTTCCGTAACTAACTAGTATGCTCCTTACTGTTGTGAAGGTAAAATAACAGGCATGTAAAGATACTGCTGGGAGATTTAAGAGTGAAGCAGACCACCAGAGAGACATACGAGCATGAGAGAAAAATGCCCCATGTCTGCGTTTTATCTGAGCAGGTTCAGCTAGCGGTGAGATTCCTCAAACGCACCTTCAGTGGTGAGCAGGGAGGCCAAGGGGAACAGACAAAGAGAGAAGAAGAGAAGAAAGTGAGGGATAAAGACAAAGGAGGGAAACAGAGGGATACTTAGAGCGGAAAGAGGGAGCGACGGGAGGTGTATCTGGCTGTGGCTAATTCTCTGGGTGTGGGAAAGCAGAGCACCTAACACAGGTTGGCCTGGTTTCAGTAATGAGTTTGATTCTTCCCTCTGCCTCCTGAGTCTCACGGGGGACAGGGCTGCATAATAACATCCTCCCCACACACACACATACACACACAGCCCAAACAGGTCTATGGGGAGCTAATTATTCTCACCTGTGTTAATTATTGCTGTAAGCCAATCAGCGGACTCTGTGCTAATTAGGCAGTGTTAGGTCTGATTAGTGTTTTGCAGCAGGCCCACTCAAACTGTTATCTACCATACTAGTCCCTTCAGGCGAAAAGCAGAGGAGAACAGGTGGATGCTTGCCCTGTGTGAGCGTGTAAGTGTCTCCATCAATAATAAATAACTGAAGGACAGTATGCAATAAAATAAAGTCTAATATTTCTTGTGAGTTAAACCTCTCTTAAACACAACTTTGCAACGAATTGAGTCATTGCCCTCAGAGTTAATTGGTCCTGGTTTGGAGTTACTCTTTTTATCTGGACAAACATCTCCTGTGCCCTTTTACTTAATGAGGCCTGATTTGGGATCAGTTGTGTTACTAATGGCTCCTTTTTGCTGGGACAACCCTTTAGATTGATCTGCACATCACACATGCAACCCAAGCCTGACCTGTAAGGACTATCATTGTGAGGAATGAATTGAAAAAAAGTGCTAAAAGTGGACCAAGGAGCTCTAAAGCTGATGTCCTGGCTCAGAGGAGAGTAAAAAGGAAGAGAAAAGGAGAAAAGATGAAAGAGCGGAGAGGAGGAGGAGGCTGGAGGAAACCTTCCTCTTATGACACGATCGATTTTCTTTCAATGGCTTGAGCCTGTCACTACTGAACACTTGGTCCTCGGCTCACACGCACTTACACACACACACACTTACAAACACACAGACACACACACAAACTCCATGCCCTGACCTCCACGTGTGCCTGCTGGTCCATACTGGCTCTAATGACATCGGGGCCTCCCACGGATCAATACAAAGCTGTCACTCAGCTGGCAACACACGCATGAGCAGAGTGGGATATAGACACACACAAGCAGGGGTGTGTATGCAGCAGCGTATGGTATGCGTTTGCACATTTGTGTATGCTGCAAGCAATGTTTTCTACAACCTCAGCAGATGCCCCTCACTGCACCCCCTCTACATGTACTGGACCAAAGCCATATTCTCTCTCCTCAGCCGTTCCCTCACCCTCCTGCCCCCTCGCACTGACAGTCTGGGCCCTGATGTAATATTGATGAGCACGGATGGAAGCCCTATAAAAAGTGATAGGTCCTTGTGATTGTAAATTATAAATTGTCATTGATTTAACGTCAATGCCCACAAACGCACAGATGCAAATGCTCACACACACATTTGGTGGTATTGATACAGACACACAACCATAGCTGCTTGTTTTGCCCAGGAAGAAGCGAGTCGAGGGCTTTTGTTTTTTTCCCTCTCTAACTTGTGCATGTCATTCACAGCCGTCTCTTCCTGTTTCCCTCTGCCCCTCCCTCCTTTTTCTCTCATTCTCCTCCTCAACAATCTCAAGCACCCATCCGCCTCCCTCCATACACCATCTCAAGTGGCACTTAGAAAACCAGACTGGGGCTTGAGCCAAGCTCTCCTTTTAGTGTTTGTGTGCAACTGTTTGCGTGTGTCTCTCAGTGACAACACCAGGGACTTCTGGTTAAGATGACATACTCACAGATACAGTTTTCCTCTCATTCGCATTAAATATGTTGAAACATTTATTTATAGACTTAGGTTGTGGAGTAAAAAAAGGTCAGAGTTTAAGTAGTATGAGGCAATTGTCATAAAGGTTATCGTACAGTTACAGCTTATATTGCCAGTGATGCTAATGGCAGTCAATGGTAGACCTTAGAAAGCAATAATAGAGCCCATGTGGTGGTGTTAAGCTCAGGAGAGACCCCTTTGAGCAGTTTGTCTTTAATATAACTTAAAAACCTTAAAAATTGACAGGTGTTAAATGGAGCAGAAACTTACAGATGGGCCTTAAAAAAGTCTTCAGATAAAGAAAATCAACTAAAACCTAAAAAAAAGTATTTTGTATTGTTTCTGAGTGTACAGTATGTAAAAGCATGCAACACATTTCGGAGCCAGTCTTCACATGAGATTCCAGAACAACACAAAATCCTGTGGTCCACTATTATTCGACTGTCTGTGAAAAAAAAAAAAAGCAAATCTGTTGACTGTGAAAAGCTATAGCTAAAAACATTTGTTTGTCTCTGTTAAATCACTAATTATAGCCCGGCAAAACACAGGCCAGATGCGGGCTAATACACCATTAGGCCGTTTGGTGTTTATTAAACTTTTATAATGTGATCACTCTGATAACAGCACAATTGTTTCCCTGGGCGTGTGTGATTATACTGTTGTACCCCTCTGTCCCCTTGTAATGGCTCCCTCCGTACGTGTGCGTGTCCGCATGTGTGTCCGTGTGTGTGTGTCTTGGAGCCGGCAGAGCGGTGTTTTCCATTTCTCATTAGAGTGGCACAGACTCCTGCTGCAGGGTCAATGGAGGGGGAGAGTGTGTATCTGTTTGAAGGGGAGTGGGGTGGTAATGAGCACACGAACATAATACTACGGCGTCCATTAATGCTCGGAGGCAGTGACATTAGGCATACTTAACTAATAGAGCCAGTCTCTGCAATTACCCACTGTTATCTCTGCAGCTTTAGAGGGGAACCGGCTTTAATAAATGTTTGTAGTAATGTGATAAATGCCTGCTTTGCTCATTTGTAATCTACACTGCGGGACAAGGGGAAGCGGGTGGATCTAATTGTTTTCCTCTAGATTGGAGGATGTGGTTAAGTTCAGAGAAGTCCTCTGTCTGAGGAAAAAATCCTTTGCAGAAGACTTTTTTTTCTGGGTACATCTCTTTCTATCTGTCTATAAGTCTGTGTATCTCTGCTCTCAGTGGGGTACTGTTACAACTGTCCTCTTGTCAAACACAGGAAAGGCAGTCTATAGCCGGTGCTCGCCGTCACGTCTGAGCCTCTCATCTCTCTTTCATCCTGGCCCACATCAGAGGCGGCGGCCGTGATTGTGTGTGTAAACATCTTGTCATGCTAACACGGGCGTCATGACAGAAGAGAGACGCGCTTCATTAACTGCACACTTGTAAGTTTGTCTTTGTGTTTGAATGCATGTGTGGCCTATATGTCTGTCCACGTGACTATATAGAAGTGTTTACTGGGGTCAGAAAAGAAACATGGAGGCAAAGCATTGAGTGATACATTTAAAGGAGCTATGTGTAAGATCTTCAGAAAAATCTTAAAAATAACAGTCTTTTGATGGTACCCCAGAAAAGACTACTGTCTTGATTTTTACACTAAAAATCTCATTGTTAATGGTACTCATTTAAATTGTCAAAATAAATATAATCAATAACAGTATAGAACAGCAATGAAGAAATGGGTAAAATGTTCCTCATCCGAGGAACATTTTCAATTCTTCACCTTAAAACCTACAGTATTGTTCAAAAATAATAGCAGTACAATGTGACTAACCAGAATAATCCAGGTTTTTAGTTTCTTATTGCTAAGTGGCAAACAAGTTACCAGTAGGTGCAGTAGATTCTCAGAAAACAACCAAGACCCAGCATTCATGATATGCACGCTCTTAAGGCTGTGCAATAGCGCAATTGGTTGAAAGGGGTGTGTTCAAAAAAATAGCACTGTGGCATTCAATCACAATTCTGTGCAAAAACATGTGTGAATCAGGTGGCCCCTATTTAAGTATGAAGCCACCAGCACTTGTTGAACATGCATTTGAAAGCTTGAGGAAAATGGGTCGTTTAAGACATTGTTCAGAAGAACAGTGTACTTTGATTAAAAAGTTGATTGGAGTAGGGAAAACCTATAAAGAGGTGCAAAAATTATAGGCTGTTAAGTTAAAATGATCTCCAATGCCTTAAACAGGAGAGCAAAACCAGAGAGATGTGGAAGAAAATGGAAGACAACCATCAAAATGGATTGAAGAATAACCAGAATGGCAAAGGCTCAGCCAATGATCAGCTCCAGGATGATCAAAGACAGTCTGGAGTTACCTGTAAGTACTGTGACAGTTAGAAGACGTCTGTGTGAAGCTAATCTATTTTCAAGAATCCCCTGCAAAGTCCCTCTGTTAAAAAAAAGACATGTGCAGAAGAGATTACAATTTGCCAAATAACACATTAACTGGCCTAAAAAGAAATGGAGGAACATTTGGTGGACTGTAAAATTGTTCTTTTTGGGTCCAAGGGCCACAGACAATTTGTGAGACGACCCCCAAATTCTGAATTCAAGCCACAGTACACAGTGAAGACAGTGAAGCAAGTATCATAATATGGGCATGTTTCTCCTACTATGGTGTTGGACGGAAAAATACAAGGCTATCTTTGCAAGGTCCTGCTGCTGGGGTATGGCCCTTACTACCTGCAATAAAATCTTTGCATATTGTCGTTTATTTGTGGATAGAAGGAAAAAAAATACTAATACAACTACCCAAACTGCAACATTTAAGGAAACATTGGGGTTTGGTTCTCAAATACTGTGTGAGTAACTTTCAACAAGAAGATGAATGATAAATCTTTAACCCCTTTGCTGCTGATAATAGCAGTTCATTTTAAATGTCAAAATAACATATAGCCCCTTTAAACACAACCATTAGCTTCACTTACGCTAAAGTGAAGTTATCCCCTCAAAACTCCCCTCAGAAGAATAACTGCCAATTAACCAGAAAGCAATCACTCAGCAACCATTTTGCCTCACTCAGTCTTTAGCAGTAAATCGTCTGTGTTTGTGTGAAGACAATAGCCAGAGGAAGAGAGTGAGGAGCTGTGCTGTGGAGAGAATAAGAGGGTACATGGGAGCAACGGAGAAAGCGGCACTGTTAATTGTTTTCCAGAAAAAGGTTGTGAGGGCCTGTGTGTTTGAACTGAATGTCACCTCATGTAAATCACAGCTCCCGCGTGTTGCAGAAGCCAATAACTCGGGATAATTAGTGCAACTCTCTCCTGAACGGCACGCACACATCGAGGAAGGTGCGCTGCTGAGGAGAAGGAGCGCTCGAACGTGGGGAAGACTCCAAGTGTGATTAACCGAAAAAACCTTCAGAGTTAAATCTGGATTTATGAGTGGGAGGACCAAAGAAGGGCACACAGACAGAGGAATAAAGGTAAAAGAGAGACATGTGGATGGAGAAAATCACAGGCAGGTGGAGAAAAGGAAACGAGTGAACATTCCTCAGCAAGGTCAAGCCACGTGGTAAACAAACAAACAACGTTAGCAGCACACATAAAGGGCTGTAAAACAACAAAGTGTCTGAGTCGATTGCCTACGCCTTACATTGTCTCTGCTCATCAGTTACATAAACACAAACAGGCCTTTAAATTCAGCACTGCTTTTTGAAGTGGAACAGTGACATGTGCTTGGGTCTCATTTGTCGATGATTAATGCAAAGTAAAAAGAATATATTAAGAATGTAGATTGTATACCGCCTTTGATCGAACAACACTGTTGACCATAATTGTCTGCATATTGACGTCCCTGCTTTACGTTTAATTACAGCAAAGATACCGCTTTGAAGTTTCTCCTTTTGTCTTGAAACATTACAGCTAATATTAGTCAAGCTCAATGTCACTTTACTCATAATATATATAAGAGAAGTTCTGAAAAGTTGAACTTGGAAATAATAGATATGCCAACTAAACAGTCTAGATAAATGCCTTGGGTTTTTTAATTAATATCCTCCAGGAAAACGGGGAAAAGTTTACTTCAAGTTGGAATATTTAGGGACTGTCACATCAGAATGCTTCACTTTGTTGCAAATCCCTGCAGAAGTATCACAATACAGCATATCCCCCATGTGTCGGGCAGGTTTTCCTTCCATTGTCGTGTGTGAAACTGAGATCCCAGCCTCACAGCACCCGGCCAATGATCCATTCTTCCTGGACAGATTGATGGAAAACAATCAACAGACGATGCATTGCTCTTGGGCGCAGTGGGTCAGCGGTGCGCATCCTGCACACCTGGACCTACATCCTGGGCCACAGCGCTGAGGTAAAGAGCAAGGAGTGGAAACTGTCTGGAAGTGACAGATTAAACTGAAGGGTTATATCAGGGTTTTGAATTATGAAGAGTAAAAGGGGAAGAGACAGACTTTGGACCCCCTTAAAAATATACACAATAGGTTGGAATGCTAAAAAGTCAATAATCTTAAGAAGTACACCATCAAAAAGGGGCAAGACTAATCTGATTTGTGTAGTTCAAATGACTTACATAGCATAGTTTCTTTAGCTTTACATGCTAACTCTAAATTAAATGTGAACTGTTTATTATTATTAATTATTGTAGGAAATATTGACAAAAAGTGTATATATATATATATATATTTTTTTTTTTTTTTTTTTTTTACAGATTTAAAGCAGCAGATTGGTTTGATTAACTTCTATCAGGAAAAGTGCGGACAAGTTCAGTGATCAGACAGTCACATCTTTAGTTATTCCCTTTTGTGGGAGCTCAGTTGTCATGCTAAACAGACTGAGTGAGGTAATATGCAACAAGGAGAAGGTGTGCTGTGAGTTACCGTTCTCAGATGTTATCAGTAAACAGTGAATCATGAGAGAGGTAAGCAGCGCTGCCTGATGACACACATTGGCTCACGCTGAGGCTGCTGGGAGAGGAGGCCCGAGACTAGCTGGTGTGTCTATTCAATTATGAGCAGCGACACGGGCGGCGCGCAACATAGCATCAGTGAGTCCTAGAGCACTTAGCAGGCCATGCGCCACAGAGGGAAGCGACTGTCCCCACACATCAGAGCAGAGAGAAAACAAAGCCTTTTACACACACACAAACGTAAAGCATCGCACCAAGAGGCACACATCAATGCTCTTCACGCCTCATTTGAAAAGCAAATTGAGCGCATCTTCGAGGGTGACTCAGACTAAATCCTGGAAAACGTTACTTTTTCCTCACTTCCCGTACCTACCACACACAAGCCCGAGTTATACATAAGAACCATTTATGTGATAAATATATCTTCTCTTTAATGCTCTTTTCTATCTCTATCTCAGTGCCCTGCAATTTCCACATCAGAAACATCTTAAATAGCTCTCGCTAAACTAGGACGCTACTCATTTGGGTCAGCTCTGGCCAACTAAACCCCTTCATTCTGGGACAGAACAAACACTGACACACAAAGGCTGAGGGAGCAGCCAAAGTGAGCAGCCAGGTCAGGCAGAGAATGTCTCACAGTAAAGACAAAGCAGCAAAAATAGAGTAACAGCACTATTTAGAGAAAGTATGGCTGTGTCAAGATGACCAGAACTTTTCCTTGTTATGATCACATTTGTAAATTAGCTTTTATGCCCTAATAAACTCTTTGTTATCTGCATTCAGCTGGGGAGCATTAGCGTAACTACCAATAAAGTGTGATGGCAGCTCTGTTTAGTTTATAGGGAAAAGAATTAAAACAAAATCATGAAATATGCACACAATATTTCCTTTGGGGTAAAACCTTAAACTAGTGAAAATACTTTATTTAGGCAAACCTCCTTGGCAGAAAACAATCACAACTTTCTAAAATTACATTTGGAATCAGTAAAACAAATAAAGGGGATGTTATTTTTGTTGAGTGTTTGTAAATGAAAGTGAGCCAGTTGTTGGGGTCAGAGTGTTGAAGGTCCAGTTGACAGAGAAAGAGGCAGCGCTGTTTTAAAGGTTTCTCGACCTCCAAACTCTGTGCTGTCAATCAACGCAGGCGGCTGTCCCCGGGGACCGTGCTTTCCTCCAGCCCGAGGAGGGGGGTCTACCGCAGGGAAAACGAACACAACCAAACAGATGCAGAGAGCTGCAGGTCAGTGTGAGTCTATATGAATGTACGTGCATTCATTCACATACTGTGGATTCTCATGACTGTGCATGAGTCTGCTGTATAGAAGTTTATCTCTGAGTGTGTCCGTGTGTGTGTGTGTTTATTTGGCAAATTTGCAAAGCAGCCAGCACCTGAGGGAGGGGAGTTCTGCCTGCATATTGATGAGCCAGCAACTCTGCTGCTCTGCCCCTGAGCCCTGCACAAACACTACAACCAGCCCAGAGCCAGGCCTTTTCACAACATCTGATGCAGCTGGACCCCGAAGACAGCACAAAGAGACAGCCCATCAACAAGAAATCACCATCCAAAGAGGAAAGGCTCAGGCTAGAAAAGTACAGTCTGAGCAGGCGTATCCATCCTTACAGTACAAACACACCAAAGCAAGCACAGGTGAAGCATGCAGCAGACCTGCCAAAATTCCAGCTAGATGTACAATAGAAAAGTAAAGATGTTAGGAAAAATATACTGTTTGCAATAATGTCGCAATGACAAAATTTCTTTTTTCTATTCAGCTCTGAAGCATTAAAAACATTTTTAAATATTTTCTTTTTTAATCAAGAAAAAAAATTACATCTTAGTATACATACACAATAGTATATATTTTTGCTTTGGAATAACAAACAGCAGACAGTAGGAGTCATCTCTGCAGCTAGCATAGCATCTGACTCACAAAAAATAAATGCACAAAGAAAACTATAACTAACTATTGTAATACAAGCACTCTTTTTCTCTACATGCTGCTACACATCAGAAAATGTATATATTAAATTGATAGATTTTGCAGCTTTTGTCTCAAATGAAAGAGATCAACATTAAGAATAAGTGGCCACATAGAGTGAGAGGATTGACACATAACTGTACTGTAAGTGTGTTTTTACCCTCTCAGTAACAATGATATGAAAGTGAAACTAAGCTGAGGGGACTGAAGCCACTGCCAGTAAACCACATTAGCATCAAATGCAAATGAGAAGAGGGCTAATGGCTGGACAGGTGCAGACTGGGCTTCTAAATGACACACACATACACACAAATGAGATGGATGAATTAAACATGGGTGGGCCCGGCTTGGGGGGCTGGCAGTGCTGACATAAAGTCAATGACATACATTATTCACTAGTGCACGTTAGCCCAGCCAAGGCAACAGATGACCTCTCACCTCAGGAAGTGCATCCAAACATAACAACCAAAACAATAAGGGGTTCCCCACTGGAAAAGGAAGGGGTGGGTTGATAGGTAGAATGGCAAACAAGCTAGCTATAAAGCAAAATGCATCAGAAAAAAAAAAAAACACAATAGTAAAAAACTCGCTGGACCACGTGTTAACTGTAAACAACGGAAGAATGGAGACCCATAGCTTCTGTCTACACAGCTAGTAGTGCTAACATCCAGTAAGTTAAAGCTGTTCTTAAAACACATTATTGAGACTCTGGCTCATGAAGGACCCATCCACACTCACAGAAAAAGAGTCTGTCTTTTATAAACAGTCTTAAATAATGAGTGTTTGAAAAAGGTTTGAAAGTAGTCTATAGAGCAGAGAGTGAGCTGTGTCACTGCAGTCGATCGTCTTCTGCAGGATGAATAAGATCAATTCTTTTTCTAAACATTTTATTTATAGGCGCACTAATCTACATATCTAACATATCTAGAAAGTGTTCAAATTAATCTGGAACTATCTCCGGACTTTGATATTATTTTTTGTGTCAATAAGAACTTCACAATTTACTATTTCCTCTATTGATGGTGTGAACCTACAAGAAGTAAAGAGGTGAACCAAAAGGATTAGACATGATCCTAGTCCATATGTGCAGCTAACTATTCTTTATAAAGCCAAATCTGTTTGACTTGCACAGAACAGGAAATGGTCGGCCATGACATCATTTTCCCCGGGAGGAGCACTTCCTGCCTGACATTCTTCACTTAAGACACACACACAACCATGCACTCGCCAGGAAATGGTCTCTATCAACACACACACACACTCCAGGGGAAATAGTCAGCATCAAGCAGCACAGGCACACATGCAAGGAAATGGGCCACATCACCAGCAGCAGGCTGCGGGAGTGTGTGCAAAGACAAACACACAAGCGCAAAGTCCAAAACAGCAATAAACCTGAAATAACATCGTCCGTGCGTGTAAACTTGACACCACACACTTCCGCGCTGTGGCTGGAGAGAAAGAAGGGGATCATGGGATATTATGTGGATCCTTATCTCTGGTTGCAGAGTTTGTGTCCCCCCTGAGGAGAGGCTGTCCCAGCCTGTGGGACTCCCCGCGGCAGGCCTAGGGGAGCTGGGCAGGCAGGGAAAGGACCACGGGACACAGGTGGTATAAGGCAAGAGAGGACACATGGGGCCGCAGGGATATTCATACCCCCGAAGCGAGAGCAGGCTGAAAGATTAGCGCTCGATTACATGAACATAGCCACACAACGAACAAAAACAGTCCTGTAGAGCAACACACTAGAGAACACCACAGAAAACCCCAGAACGATGCTAAAGGGACCAAAGATGTACACAGGGTGAGAGAAAAATGTGTTCTCGATTTGGGCCCCATCCAAGCAGATGATAGACTGACTCGCAGTGTCTGCATATGATTAACCCCACACTAACCAGGAGCAATGGAGAGAAGTGCAAGTGGAAGTGTAGGGTTAAGGGCTCCCCTTATATTATAGTGACTGTGTAGGAGGCTAAAGTACGTTCCCCTGGGGGAGACACAGAGGGGTGCACAGAAGCGCTCACCTTTCAGATACTTCTCCTGCCCAGTGTCAAATGTAGACACATGCAGAGCCTTGTTGATACTTCATGCATCTTGCCACCTCAGAAGTTAAATGCATAAAATAGAAATAGAAATATTCTGTCTCTGACAAGCTATCTGAGACGGTTAAAAGATGTTGGTGCAAAACCAAAACAGCAAAACAGCATGACAGATTGTGTGGCATGTTTCAACTTAAGCTCAAAACATGTTTAAGTGCTTTCTGTTATAATAGCCAAAACAAACAAGCCCTGGGATTAAAATGTGTATCGCACCGCTCCATTTTGTCTCTTTTAATAAATCCTTCTTCTCCACGTGAAATTCGGTGTGCCACAAGGGTCTGTGTTTGGTCCCATTCTTTTTTCACTATATGTTACACCATCGGGACAAATCATCAGAAGTTATGGAGTAAACTTCCAGTGTTATGCCGATGATACACAGCTGTATCTACCAATAAAAGCGAATAATTCTACTGACATCAGGCGTCTAGAGGCCTGCCTCGTTTCAATTAAAACATGGATGTCTCAAAATTTGAACTCGGATAAAACAGAGCTCTTGTTAATTGGTCCTGCCAGTCATCGGCACAAGTTCAACAATCTGTCTCGATCAACAATTGTGTGTTGGAGCACGGCAACACTGTGAGGAACCTTGGTGTCATTTTTGACCCCACACTATCTCTGCAGCAGCACATTAGTGAGGTCACTAAACTGGGCTTTTTTCACTTGAGGAATATCTCAAAAATTCGCTCCTGTCTCTCTTTAGCTGATGCTGAAATTCTCATTCATGCATTTGTCACATCCAGGCTGGACTATTGCAATGCATTATTCTCTGGACTGCCGAGGAAAAGTACTCACAGACTACAAATGGTCCAAAATACAACCGCCAGACTTTTAACAAAGACCAGGAAGTTTGATCACATTACTCCGGTCCTGGCTTCATTACACTGGCTTCCTATTCATGTTAGAACTGATTTCAAAGTTCTCCTGTTAACATATAAAATCCTTTGTGGACGCGCGCCCTCTTACCTATCTGACCTCATCACCCGGTATACTCCAGCTCGTACCCTTCGCTCTCAGGACGCTGGCCTCCTTCAACTACCTCGAGTAAAGAAGAAGTCTGCTGGCTACAGAGCCTTTTCTTATAGAGCCCCATTTTTATGGAATGGGCTCCTGGTGGAAGTGCGGCGAGCTGACTCTGTTGAAGTTTTCAAAAGCAAACTCAAAACATACTTATTTCACCAAACGTATGGAGACTGATTGATCATAGGTATACGTTTACACTGGTTGTAGCTGTAGGTACACACTCACACTGGTTGTAGCTGTAGATACACACTAAACCGCTCATATTATTATCACATCTACCTATTACAGTTTTTTTTTTCCTTTTCTCCCTCCTCCTAGGGTGGACACAAACCTCTGACCTGCTGGGTGATGTGTACCCGATGTGTGTGTGTGTGTGTGTGTGTGTGTGTGTGTGTGTGTGTGTGTGTGTGTGTGTGTGTGTGTGTGTGTGTGTGTGTGTGTGTGTGTGTGTGTGTGTGTGAGGGTCCCCACCCCATCTGTCATGATCCTTGATGTTGATACCATCCGCTATTGCACACTCAGAGTGGACACTGGACACTGCCAATATAAATGTTTTTATATTGGCAGGTTTTTTTTTGGAGTTTTTCCTCTGACCCTGATGGAGGGTCTAAGGACAGGGGATGTTGTCTAGTGCAGTCTGTTAAGCCCTTTGAGGCGACTGTTGTTGTGATATTGGGATATACAAAAATAAATGTCTTGTCTTGTCTTGTCTCCTTGTAGATGGTTTATGCCCAAACAAATTATTTTTCTAACAGAAGATGAGATAAAGAGGAGGGGAGCGAGTACAGTACCCAGAGCGCTGCTGATCCACACTGTACCAGATTTGTTCTCCTAACAATCAAATAAGTTTCTCATTAGCTGACTTTATTTTTTCTCATTCCTGCGGTTTTGCTGCAGTGGCCTGTTTCTCCCATCTTAACGAGAGAGAGCTAATTAGGCAATCAGACCCATTACTCTTCCAGAAGAGTTACAGCTAGCCCAGCTAATTAGGGCTGTAAAATCTAATCATCTCTGCAAAACAGCAGAGGGCTAACGAGCCCTTATTTAACGAACTAAATAACTTCAAGGGTGGAGAGGGGCCGCTGATGGTATTTCTT
The DNA here is from genome assembly GCA_024416835.2 of Perccottus glenii. NCBI lineage: Eukaryota > Metazoa > Chordata > Actinopteri > Gobiiformes > Odontobutidae > Perccottus > Perccottus glenii. The sequence continues at coordinate 24,210,101 of CM044554.2, forward strand.
TATGAATTTGAAGGAGGGGAACTCGTGATAATTGAGTCAGTTTCCCCCTCACAGTTGTTTGTTTGTTTACGAATCCCTGATTATTACAACTGCCAAGAATATATTGGGACTAAATGAGCAAACGAATTAACCCTCCTCTCCTTATTCCCCTTTTTTTTTTTACTTGAAGCCCCCTCCGCGGTGGCTCTCTCACCTGACCTATTTTGCTGTCCAGAAAGAGCACTCGCTGGAGAGGAAAACACTGATATTGCTGTTGTTCTCCCTCCTCCTGCTCTAATTTGTTGTTCGTTAATGCTGCCCTCACACCTGAGCCATTAGGCATCAGGGGAATACCGCCAAGAAAGCGTCCACAACACATACTCAGTGTGGGAAACAGAAAGTCAGCCTACAAAAACCAGAGATGGCATTGCTCAAACTTCACCCAACAAACTACAGCAGGGACGTTTAACCAGAAGAACGTCAGTGTAAAAATGGAGTAAGTGCAGAGATGAGAAATTCAACAAGTAGACACCAGGGGGAACAAAAAAAAAATCGGAAATGTGGCACATGCAGAGAGTGATGGGCAGGCATGTTGTCTAAAGGCCACGTGGTGGGGTGCAGCTGTCTCAGAGAGCGCTGAGGTGAGGCCTTCCGCTTCAATGGAGCGTAACCGGGGTGGCGCGCACACACATACATACACAGGTATAAAAAGAGTAGCTTCTGACAGAGCAGCAGCGCGAACAGGACAGCTGTGTTCATCAGATAGCACAGGTCACTGCCTCATTAACACTCACATAAAGACACTCAAATGTGAACAAACCCACACTAGATAAAACTTGAACAATACTAAATTGAAAATTACAATAGCTTTTTAAAAGTCTTTAAAGTTTCTGGTATGAGTCGTAATAAAGCTTAAATCTGCATGCTTAACCAGTTTGGGTGAGGTTTTTAATCAGGAAATGCAGCTGTTATTGTGGTGATATTAAAAAGCAAACGTCTTCATGCATGGGGCTTGAATCTGCACACTTCAAGTATAAACAAATAATCCCCCTCAGACTGTAAGACCACATGTGCACCACACACGCTCACTGCACAGACTATAAATCCACTAGGCCTTTCATTTTATTTGAGTGTAAATCAAGCAGGCCTCTGCATCAGTCACTGGTAGTTTATAAAAGCAGGGGAAAGGTGCACGCTCACAGAAAAGTACTGTTGAGTCAGAGTGCTGTGTCATTGAGGGGGTAACAGGGCAAACAGCTTTAAAGGCCACCCGTGCAGATTGAGATTTACACAGACTAACACACAAACGGCAGGCTATAGCGGTAACCCTAACTGCTCATCAGCTAAATCATCAGGCCAACCACACAAACAGCATTTGACCACACTTGAAGCCAGGCTCAACTGTGCTGTGATTGCTCCTGCACTTCTCACTCTACTGCTGGAATAACACTCAGTGGTGCTTCACACATTTGAGATGATTATGGTTTGTGAAGTTTAAACAATGTGGGCTGGTTTTTGGCTTTATACCTTCAAATAATTCATTCAACTACGCTAGAGTGCAAAAGCATGAAGAAGTGCTAAAAAGTATCATGAAATGTTATAGTTTTTTTTCAATTTCCAAAAGGAAAAAATGAGCAAACAGAGAAGAAAATCAAAATAAAATTGTGTGTTCATCCTTTTCCTTGAAAACAGTATCAATACTTCTAGGTGCAATTGCACACACTTTCTGAAGAAATTTGACAGGTAGTTTGCGCTAAACATTTGGAGAGTTAATCCCAGACAGACTTGAAGATGTTCAGACAGGGGCTCTGTGGGGGCCATATCATCACTAGTTGTTTTTCTTAATGAGGAAGAACGTTCCTAATGACACTGGGTGTATTGTTGAGTATGCTCTCTTTGCATTTTGTACATTTATAAAAACAGACAATTCAATTTAACAATTTTGTCAGCAGCCTAACTTTTCCTTGCATGTTCACTTCACATCCATACAGTGTTGTTGTAGCAGTGTTTGTGTTACTGATGACAACAGGACATCATCTGAGCTGGGGGTCAAAGGGCAAGGTTTGCTTACCTGTCGATGATGACAGGGTCTGATGGGGTCTCATTCCTGTTGCCGCAGCTCTTCTTATCACAGCACCGACTACAGCCCACCAGGTGAAAAGGGAAGAAGAAGAGGAGACAAATTCAGAGGACTAAAAGGGCGTGAGACTTTTGTGAAGTTTAGGAAATGACACAAACAGGATTTCTGGCTGGCTTGTTGAAGTAAGACTAGTGCTCTAACACTGCTGTAGGAGAGATCAGCGGGGTGATTTTGGGAAAAGTTTTTGACGAGGAGATAAAGCTGTGAGCTTGAATGGGCTGAATACAAACTTGAATTAGCCTCCAGGGCTCAGGTTAGCTCCATTTCTGTCAGACATCACACAACCAGACATCTTATGTTCTCTATTTTCCTCAGTGCTCGTCCCCTCCCTCTATCCCGCCTCGCTCTCCAGCTCTTTCTCTCTCAGAAGTGGGTCACAGAGTGGTCCCACTGGACCTGGGGAGTAGTGCATGCTGGGTAGAAGGGGGTTGCATACTGATGTGACGAGTCTTTTCTGAATCATTTGACTGCAGCACGTTACATTGTGTTGTAAACCCCCTCCTGTTTCCCCAAAAGTACCATTGCGCCTACGGTTTCTTTTCTGCTCATCTGAGTTCCTGCATTCGGCTGTACCTGCGCCTGATTCATGTGTGCATCTACTGTATGTGAGAGGGAGGAGAAGGGGAAAGACACAAAAGAGAGTCAGGCAAAAGGAGGGTGAGATTGACCCTCCCCCTGCTTTCTTTAGTCCCCCAGGACAGTAGGCTTGGAGAGCCAGATCAGGTTTCTGATCTCGACTGTTTCCTGCAGCATATGAAAACAAGTGATCTAAATTGCCTTGTGTGATAAACCAGGAAGTGACTAGGCTTTGCCACTAGCCATTTGTGTAAACGCACCTCTTAATGTATTTCACATGGCTGGATTTTGACTGATGCTGTGTTGATATTTTTATTGACTGAAAATGCAAAGTGCTTGTCTTTCTTTAGTACATTTAAGTGCATCTGTATTTTATGTGTAATCTGAGTCCATCTCCCCTCGCACATAGCTCACTGTCAGGACACAGCAAACTGCATGTATTACACAGACTAAGGAGGATGGCTTTGAGTAATGAGCTTTTCCTTGTCCTAATTAGCTGAACGTGAGAGAGATGTACACACAGACTTTCACATGAATTTACACATAGACACACACGCATACTAACAGAAATAGGCCAGGGCCCATCTCTCCAACCCACTTTGAAGAAAATTATAAGATTCCTATTGTAATTTAGTAGTGCTCCTTATGTCTCCCCTCCTCTTCACACCAACAGAGACACCTCAAAGTGCAAGAAACATTTATCTTCATCTGCACTGCGGAGTAATGGCCACTTCAGAAATGACAGCTCTGGCTGGGTGCGCTTTCTCTTACCTGCACATGATCTCATGGGTCAGCAGGACCCGGCACATCTCTGGGTTTTTATCTTGGCCCTCATAGACAATTGCCTGAGGAAAGAGAAAATATAGACTTTTTAAAGTGTTTGGTGAAGCTCAATAGAGGGCAGATAAAAACAGGAGAGTGTGTTTTTTAATCTGGATGTGCGTTTATTTGGCAAAAGTGTGTATCGTGGGAATCCAGTTTTTGAACGGGAACGCTCTGTTCTGACAGAGACAGTAAGAGAGAAAACATTAATGTGTATGCTTGTGTGCATGTGTCTGTGTGCATGTATGTTTGTATGCAGAGTACAGTGAGCAGTTGGACTGCCAGACTGGAGTATAGCGCACCATCTGGTCCCTACAGCACAGCGTCCAAAAATCTAGTCTGGTTACCCCTCCAACCCCACTCAACATGCTCTCCAGGGCTGTGATCACCCCACACAAACACACACCGACACATTCACAAACTAAATGCCCTCCTACTTTCATTCTCAGGCAAACTCTCCTCGAGCCTAATGGCACTAGAAGCACAATTGGCAAAACAAAAGAGCAGATATCAAAACAGCGTTGAAGAGTTGTATTTTCTTGGTTATCTAATTCATCCTAATGGAGAATTCCCCCAGTGTTCATCAGTCCACATGTGCTGCTCTGTATTTTTCTGTGATTGAATTGGCCATAACACACTCTAGGATAGTTTGTTCTGTTTCACATTGAGGAAATGAGGGTCAAGGTCCTCAAAGAGTGAGCTGGCATGCATCACTGTCTCTCTCGCATACACACACCTCACAAACATATTCACACACTGTCTGCACACAAAACACAGATATAAAACACACTGCATTCCGTGCTCAAAGGCTGCTGTGCAGAGCCAGACTGTGGGGACACATGTCCTCTACTTTTCTGGGCCTCTGTAAATGTATTCCACAGGTACGACAGGTCGTTTATCAAGCCGCCTGTGCTGTGCTGAAGTTGAGGGTCTCAGACACAGGCATGCAGCAGGGCAGGAGGGAGGGGGCTACACACAGGCCAGCACAAGCGCCAAGCAAATGCACAGTTTAATCATCAGAGCATGTAGTTTATTGTGAAGCTCTCACCTGTTTAGTCATGGAGTCAATGAGACGGACATACAAGTCCTGCTCCGTCCTGATCCCTGACGCAGAAGCACAGAAATGTTAGACAGTTACAAGCATGTTTTCACACACAGGACATCTTCCTCACTCTGAGGATACCCCCATCCCAGTGTTTACTGTACCCGCTCACTTTAGAAAATGGAATTACTGCGACAGTATGACTTGCACTACTTTGTGTATGAGGTCACACTTATTTTATTTTAGATAAATGTTAATTTATTTAAAAAAATAAAATCATAATTAAAGTAGTCCATATAATAAATTATGAAATATAATTTACAATTTTATGTAGCCTAACATTTTTTATGTGTACAAAAATAAAATCATGAACAATTACAAATATTTCTTAAGCATGCTTTAATAATAATAATAATAATAATAATAATAATAATAATAATAATAATAATAATAATGATAATTGCATAACCAAATCAAAATAGACTACATTGTAAACAGCATTTGACTTTGATCCTTAAATGTATTTGTGTGTCAGTGTTTGTGAAGCGGAGCTCAGGGACCCGAGCTTCGTCTAAACGCACATTTCCTGAGTTTCCTTACTTTGTTTTGGCGGATCATTCACTCAATGCTTTTGTTATTGCTCCATAAAAATTATGGAAGCCGAACTCACCGTTACTGTAGAGGAGCTGCAGTCTATAATGGATCCCATTGTTGGTCTTTTCCCCCGTCGTTTCCTATGAAAATTAAACCAAACAGCACTGTTTAGTGCAAAGGGGTAAACGCACAACCAACCCCCGGTCATCAACTCTTTGTGGGACTTTTACTGCGAGCTCCGCTGTGAGCTGATATTTTATGTTACTGACATACTACACGGCTCTTTCAGTGTAAATAAATCAAATCACGAGCTCGTTTTGCGCTTGTAAAAAGAAAGAAAGGGCTCAGTGTAACTTGAATAAATTAGTTTGAGGAAATAAACTAAGGCGAGCAGTGACTGTGTCAAAAACGCAACAAAAACTCAAATTAAACTTTAAAACTTGGTCTCAATGGGCCAGACCCAATCCGGCGTCGCCTAGCAACAAACCTCACGCCATAAATAAAGGTCTCAATGGACAACATGGGACAATTTTTATATTATAATTAACAGAAAGTGTGGTTTCCCAGGCTTCATTGCGGTACGTGGGAAGTAAGGAATAACTTAGCCTATATTAGCTGCTATTTAATGTGGTCAGCTTGATGATATTTGTGGACATTACAATTTACAAAACAGGCCTCACATCTATGAATTAATTAAAAATAGCTTTAAATTATGCATCATTTGTATTAGCATATTGTTGTTAAGAAAATCCAATATATTGTGTAATATTTATAAATCATCTCGCAGTAGCCAAACAGATGCTGCCCATCTGCAGAAGGACATTTGATTTTCTAATATTTATAACCGCAGGGCACATAAATAAAACACATATTTAGCTGCAGTTAATACATATTGCATTTGTAAAAGTGATATTGATGTTTGATTTAAAAATCAGATGTCTTAACACAGGCAGAGCAGCAGGACGCGGCTTCACGCTGAGCAAACTGTCATTACAATAAAGTCAAATGTAGCGGAGAGCAGCTGCTGGGTGGGAAACTTTACCTGGCATGAACATTGTGTAGATGAAGAGAGAAATATTGTGAAATTATAAAGAAAAGGTATAGGCCTATGTTTTAAAAAATCTGAACCGGAGTGTGAGTCCTGCTGCGTCTCAGAGGGATTTAACAGGCCATATTAAACTGTCGTGTAATGTGCGTTTTTTTCTCTCACCCACCTTTTCTTTTTCAACAAAGTCCACGAAAGTCGTCCTCTCAATCTCCACGGGCTGGCCCTGTCTGTCGTACAGCGCCAGGACAAAGTGGAAGAAGTTGGACTTGCGCAGGTTGGAGGGCGGCTGCTTCTCGAAGTGTGCCCGCGCGAGACCCACGCCGCTGCGGACACAAGCGCCACGAAGGGCCCATGTAAATAAACCACTTCAGTTTCAAACAGTGTGTCAAAAAGAGCGTCTAAAGTCTATTACAGTTTAGTGTGGACATAAACTAACTCAATTAAATCATCTCCATTTCGCGCTTTCTTCCACAATTATTTAAAAAGTACTATTTTACTGTTGCAGGCATTTTTGATTAATTATTCATTATCTAACTATTGTAATTTAACCTAAAGAACTTTTTTTAAATTACTAATATCGCAAGGCTATTTCATTTTAAACTTTCCCAACATGTTTAAAACTACCGTTATTCTTAAAGATTTGACGCATTACAGTGACAATCCCCAAGACAAAACTAAGCTACAGAATCTGAAATTCAAACTGACATCGAACACTAAAGTTAATCTATTCTTATGTGGTTTCCATATATTGCTAGGGCCACATTTTTTGTCACGGCCAGTAGAAACTATCCACCAACTCCTTAGGGAAGGTATACATGCCCCGTCTTCCCCTATACGCACAACACCTCGGATCTGCGAGCGCACGGGGCCGCCTCAGGCTCACCTCTGCGCGGCTGTGTTGGCGTCCAGCACTCCGGCGCCCTGCATCCATGTCCGAACCGCGTTCATCCCGGCCACCATGGGCTCTTCTTTCATACTACTCCCACTCCTCTGGATGCTGTCGTGGATGCCAAACATCAAAACGCACCTTCGCACAGTCTCTCACTCTCTCTCCTCCTTTCCTTTCCTTGTTCACTGCCTCCTTCCTCTTCCTCCTCTTCCTCTGTTTGATCGCGCTGTCACAGGAGCAAAGTGGCGTGGTCTATTTCACTTTAAGTTGCGGTGCAGCGCGCCTGTGTGTTGTGTGTTGCTCAAAGTAAACAAAAAAGACGCGGCATGTGGAAGGAGCTGCTGGCATCCGGGGGTTAGCTGCGCTTCATGTCAGCGGCTCCAGAAGAAGAACAAGACGGAAAAGCGCAAAGGGCGGAAGATGTGAAGCTGATGATGAAGCGAGATGAGAGGATGCGCTCAGTCCCCTGGATCAAGGTGACAAAAATGCAACAAACAGTCCACAGTGAGGATTAAACGCGCCGCTCCTTTGCGCTGCTTCTAAAAACTCTTATGAAGGAATCGCGCAATTACATTACGAGGCTTCCAAACAACCTCCTTCCCCCTTGAGGAATCACTTTGGACCATCTCTGGGATGCCAAACAGCGGAGGAACTAGTAGGTGAGGTGGGCGTGGCGTGCGCGGCCAAATGGGAACGCCTCTCACAAACACACAGTTAATAACGCGGACAATCAGCTGCCCACCGAACCGGCGCTGCCTGCCTGCTGTCTCCGCCTCGTCCCACGCACGCACTGCCTGTCCCGCCCCAGACCTGTCTTACATATGTTTGCAGTCGACAATTAATGCGCTCATCACTTTATTGCTTCACGCGAAACATCAGTTCAGGGAAGGACATTATTGAGTGCGCACTGTTTTCACAAAGAGACCAAAGAGAAAGTGGAGCTGCTGCCTTGACGCTTTGAACATAATCCAAACTGCTTAATTCTGTAAAGAAAATCCGACCAAATTAAGCTAAGTCTGACTTGGGGAGTGGACATGGACGTAGCCTCCTTTATATGCTTATTCTTATCCATCTATCTAAATTCCTATTAATGAGCATTATTATCCATGTACTTTATTTAAGATAAAGTATACCTACTAATGCTTTGGCAGCTATTCAGACTGTGTGCCTGACTAAATAGATCTCATTGCAGTGAGATTATCCACAATGAAGTATTAAATGCACTCTCCTCCAGTGAATGAACTAAATTAACATCTCAATAAAAATGTCAAGTCAAATCCTAAGTGTCCAACCCTATAAAAAACTGCTAATAACTATCTAAATATTTGGTAAAGACATTAATTCATCATGTCACGTCCCTACTGTACGATTTACACCTATTTAGAAAACGTTTAAAAGCGCATAAAATAGGAGCGTTTGTCCAATAGTACGTATAGGAAAAGCAAAGGTTGTTTAATTATTTATGATTGAGTTTAAAAGTGGGGTTCTCTGTTCTCTTTGAAAATTTGGGAGCGTTAGGCACGCGTGTTCTCCCAATATTACTCTTCAAGGCGCACTAAACTCCAGTTGTTATGAATGAGTAATGGCATTTAAAAGTGGCGAGTAATTCCCACAGATCACACCAGAAGAAGGGCGCAGTGCAAGTGTTCATTCAGAGTATCAGCTCCAGATTAAGAAGCTTAAGAAAGTTTCAGCTCAACCCCCAAAAAAATGGCATCATCTGCGCCCACACTTTCTTGTGACAGCTCGACGATTTGAAATGAGCTCTGATTAGATGCATTACAGAAATCTTTCGGGACTAAGCGTTGAATCCAACATAAATATGAGGATTATAGTTAAACTGTGCTGTCCCGTTGCCCGAAAAATGCACTCAGTCAAACACAACAGGAAAAAAAAAAACTAAATAAAACATTTGCATGAAGCTCACAGTAACGTGAAACTGAACACAGGGATGACAATATGCATGGGACATGTTTAGTATATGTCTGCAGAAGCTCTATACTCATGCCCCATCATTATAGAGCCATTTCTAAATCAAATTCAATTGCACAGGGGCCATCTGTTCAGTAAGCACTGTTTGGTTAATTACAATGAAATGGAAAGAATGGGGGCTGTATTTTATCAGCAATACATCTTTAAAAATTTAGATTTTTATCAGTAATAGTTCAAATATTTTAGATAGACACTTTAACGTATAATTAAACAAGATAAATGTGCGTTAATCAATGATATACTTTACATAATCTACCTCGTTAAATGCATCAAATTACATAACTACATATCTACATGTTTAATTTGAGTTTTAATTATTGTCATTCGGGGATTTTTGATTTGAGTTTTATGCATATATGTGCGCAGCCAGAGACAGAAGAATTCCTCGAGTCTGATAAATACCATAAACGGTCAAGGTTAGAAACCAAACCCCTGCAATCATCTCATCATTGTCTATATATGTTTATTTAGGACCCCTGCTGTGGGAGGGGAAATGTGAGCAGCCCACCACGTGAGTACACGATTCAATAAATAGTGACAAATAAAAGCAACGTGAGATGAGAACTGTCTTTTATACGCACACGTTCGGAGCGATCCTTCAGCACATTTGTTTGATTGTGGCCGGTTGATCTGTCTGTCCTGGTCGGCATGTGGGGGCGGACAGTGAGACCCCTGGGGTAGGATATATTTATATCCCTGGACACCAACACACACTGTTAGCCCAAATATCACCGTTTCCAAAAACACAGATGCCAGTTGGGGCCCGCTGATCCAGCCATGTTAATACTGTGATTTACTAACTCCATATTACGCACAGACAAGAATGCAATCAGCTCTGTTTCTATGCTCAAGTGTCCACATATGGGGAAGCTATTAAACCACCCTGTCTGTGTTATAACTCAAGAGGTTTTTTTGAAGTAGTTGATCAGAAAAAATAAACAGTTGTATACTTAGTCGCCTCCTACAACCACCAGATGTTCGTGTAAATCAAAAGGTTTTGCCCATGATAATAATGGCCTGTTTGAATGGAGGACTCGTAAAAATGACTAGTTGTTAAAAGCAAGACATGTGCTTCGTTGAATGGGCCTTATGTCTAACAATATGCTCTCTTGTCGAGATGAAAGTGGACGGATGTAAATGCCTGTTTTTTTAAAGAACATCAGTGAGCAGAATGTAATTTACCTGGGACAAACATAAAAAGCACACTATAGATTTGAATAAAACTGACAAAAAACACACATATTCTAAATAAATACGTAACTGTACAGGCATAACTAATGAATAGAAGTCACAGGTGATTTTAAAAAATCAATATTGACTCAAATCTGATCATACAAACCCATAAATTCAAATATTAACACTTGCCGTTTGTGCGGGCGACCTCTTCCCCTTCAGGTGACGTGAAGAGATTACTTACTCGCTAAGAACCATTCAGCCATATTGGAGCAATGTTTCCATCTAGCGTCTGTAAAAAGATATTGCACTGACTGTCACCGGTATTGTAGACTGCTGCTGCTGCGGCTGTGTGGTGACCAGCATACAGATTGAGTGTGAGCCATCTGTCAAACGTGCAGATGTACCGCCTCTTAATTAACTTGGACAACGTGGAGGCTGGACAAGGTCAGGGAGGCTTAGGAGTCACACCAAAACAATCAGGGCTGTATGCCTATGGGTTAGAGGCAAAAACAGTATCAAGAAACAATATCTGACTACTAACAAGTCACTAATAATAAGTCACTCCAATAACTTCTTCTTGTTCTGCTCAGATGTTGCTTAGTTACTTTATCATAGTCTGGTAATTATAGAGCTGCATAATCCTCTATGCTGCATAGTCAGTGTGTGAAAGCCCTGTATCAAAGCAAACACTGTCTCTTTCGTGGGTTGGACTTGTGAATGACAAGAAAATAGAGATTTTATTTATTCCATTTATCAACACCAGATGGCTGTAGTTCAATAATAAAACAGATCAATCTGAACTTTCTGAGTCTTTCACATACGTCCCTGCAGGTACCCTACAACAGTGGTTCCCAAAGTGGGGGTCGCGACCCCCGGGGTGTCGGAGTGGTGGGCGGGGGATTCGCGAGATGATTTCCAATTTATTTATTTATTTATTTTTCTTAATAATTATTATTTTTATATGTTTTTAAAAAGGTTGTAATGATGCGAGTATAAATTTAGGATAATTAAAATAAACTGAAAGTAAGACTTTGTAAAACTAGTAAAACTTTGTTTGCTCTGATTAATTATGACAGTTAAGTGACGGCGTGTTGCCAAGTCCGCGGGCTACTTTAACACAGTTGCCGCGGGCTGTTTTTCATGTGGATGGAAGTCGAGAGAGAGAGAGAGAGAGAGATTTGTTATTTTGTCATTATTTTTATCTTTTAAAGTCCATTTTGACTTTTTCATTCTTTATGTTAAGAATGAATAGTACACAAACATTTCTAAAACTGTAAAAACTGTCTTTCTTTCTTTTTTTTTCCAATAAAACATTCATTAATTATTTTATGATAAACATACTGTTTATATTATTTTATGATAAACATACTGTCTTAAGTGCACCCCTTTATAATCATAAATAATAATAGATAAATAAATACATACAATAGGCTATGGGGCCCTACAATATGCATCAAAAATCTATTTTGTGATGTTTTCAATGTTAAAGAGTAATTTTAAAGGTGTATAGTTTCTTGTGGCATGCTGTGACATTGCAAGCTTCAGTTCCACACGTCACACTACTTTGCCTTTCTGTTACCTTGTGCAGCAGCTGGATTCTCGCGAGATTTATCAGTTCACAAACTCACCTTGTAATGCTCCAACCAAATTGTCCGTGTCCCAACCACCAGGACAATGGGCTAATGATGTGCTTTGACAATGTAGCAACCATTTAGTTGTTAAACAACATGGTGCTGCTCTGATAGGAATAAATCCAATCTAGTTTTTCAAGTCCCTCAACGTTACTGAATGTGTTCAAAAGCCTTCAGATGAAACCAAACTAAACATTTAAAACACTGAAGAAACAAATAATCAATGCATTGTAAACTTAATAAATATATATTTTAGAAGAAACAAATTTAAAATGTTTCTAAAGTTTCTAAAAGGTTTGTTCATAGATGACACATCATGTCCCTGGAGGGCTACTGTAGACGTCCACAAGCTCAAGGGATTTTCTGTTCCAAAAAAACAATCAGAGTTTTTATACTGAACCAAATGTACAAATGAATTTCTACTTTAACTGTCCTGGCTTTAACTGAAACTTTATTTCATACTTTTTACTTGAAGTCATTATGAGTCTTTTCAAGTTTTCACCAAAACGTCACTTAACCTTGGAAATCCCTTTTATCACACAGCCCCATGGATATTTTTAAAGGTAATGGATCTGTAAACAAATTTCCCTCTGGCTGTACTTCACCATTTTATTTCTTTTGAATCTGTAGCCCTAAAACAACACCAACTCTCAAACAAAACAAAAACAAAACAATGACAATTAAAACAAGGTGAGCTCACTAGGAGAGGGGCATAATGTTTTGTGTTTACTAAAATATTGATAATAACTTTATTTTTATATAGCACTTTTCCACCTACTGTAGTAGGCACTCAAAGCGTTTTACATACATTAAGCTATTTATTTTTTACACAAGCTAGTGTTACAGAACACTCACTGGAGGCAATGTAGGTTAATAAGTGTCCAAGGACCCAAGGACACAATGACAGTATGTGGGGGAGAGCGGGACATTATGATGTTTTGGGATGTTTCAAGCGGGGATTGAACCACCCACCCGCCGGTCGAAGGACAGCCGCTCTACCCTCTGAGCTAGATATATAATACACGGTGCTATGGTATCTAATGTACCAAATATCTTATTGTGATGTACTCTGGCCTACATTAATCAGTGACATTAATCACAATTGATCATTTCAGTGAAACTTGACCCAGAGTCATGTGTGACTGTCTCACTGGCCTTAATGTTAGTATTTTCACACCGCACTGCTTTAAATATAACATTGTGGGGTCTTGATTGATGTAATCTTATCTGATAGTCATCAATATAACTGTAATGAAACCAACGGGATACGAGAAGTTACATTTAACTTAAAAATGAATCAGTATTTCCAAAACCAAGTCATAAATGTCACATTAAAGGAGAAGAATGCATATAGTTTGTATCAAGCTGTGTATGACATATGAAATACAAATAAGGGGGAGATGAGTGATGGTTAGTAATTTCCCAAACAAAGGTTAAGGGTTAAAATGTGTGATATGTTTGTCTTGTGAGTGGTAATGTCACTCACCACTTCTGCTTTTTAACTTAAGAAATTAGAGATGGTTCACCACAGTTTTTAAATAACCATGTGTTTGATATCATTGCCAAAGTTTTCTGCACATGATCTGTTATGATGGGTTTTCTTTTTGATGGAAAATGTTTTGTATAGAGGAGAAATTAAACAGTACAAATCTGTACTGTTTAAGTTCCCTAAAAAAAGCCATTGATTGAAGTCAATTATCAAATGTCAACAGACTGGTACTTTGAGGAACTTTGTCTGGAAGCTCAGTTTTTATATTACTACAGGCTAAGCATTCTAGTTCCCCTTTGGAATAGATCACAATTAGACTGCTACTGTATATTTGTTGTCTTAAGGATGTTGTCATCGCTATAGTTAGCATGCACATAACACAAACAACAGAAGACAGAAACTGCATATATTTGATGAAATGTCATCCATGTTAGCTGTAGACATTTGTCAGTCTAAAGAACTAGTCTGTGCTTTTGTTTGTAGAGAGAGCAGACAAAGTTTCAGTCATACTCTCAGCCAAGGGAAAGGCCATGAAAACTGCAAAGACCTGTAAACATTTCCACTGTTTATTTTTTAACCGCTAGTTATACAGGTAAACCATTAAGAACCAATTCTCATTTACAGTGGTGACCTGGGCAAGAAGCACAAAGATATACTACAGCATAAACAGTGGCTAAAAGCAGGTGCACTGGTCACGGAACACAGCATATAGTTTACTCTTAAATGTGGAGATTGGAATGAATGAACTGAGCTTACGTGACAGTTGTCGCTGATTCCAATCACTTGAAGTAGCAAACTGAAAGAAGAAGCGACAAAAGGATGTGCGGGCTTTAGGGAATGTATGTCAAACAAAAGCTATTATTAGAGGTTTCATTTCTTTGTTTGAGGTTGTTAACAACGTAATAAGAGTTACAAACAGAACAGGAAAAGCAAGCTTGATTTAATACTTTTTATTGCACAATAAAAAAACAGTAAATTATCAAAAATTCAAAATAACTTATAATAAATTATGTATGTTCATAAATGTTCATAAACATAAATAAAAACATCAATGAATAGTGGATGTCTTTTGGACTTTCACCGTCTCAGGATGCTATTGGCACATTTTTCTTCTGTTCTGCCTTTTCTGTTTTATTCTGCAACAAAAACACAACTAGTTTATTAGTTGACTGGATTGTGCTGTGGCGTGCTCACAGAAACACAATCTCCAACACAGTCTAGTGAGTACTGACATGAAGGGGCTCCACTCGCTCCACTCTGAGTTGGAGAGTGCATCCTTTGCTCGGAAACACACCGTCTTTGTGTGGTTTTTGATCTTACAAGAACAATTGTCAGTACAGTTGACAGTTATGATCTAAAAAAAATAAAATAAAAAATCATAATTATTATTGGAATAGAGGAAAGAACTACAGCATAGACATTTTGTTAATACAAGACTTTGCAAGAAGGTAACTGTATTTATCTGTTCATTCTGTTGTGTGTGAAGTCTAATTAATAAAAACACATGACATTTGAAATTTTGTGTTAAACATTTTGTTACCTTCTGGGATTTTAACTGGTTGCAAGGGTTTCCATGCTTTTGGCACCCCTTTCTGAGCTTTGCAATTTGGAAAGTGAGAGGGAAGTAGGTGTAGGGACTGGCCCAGGTGCTGGGATAAGTCCACTCTATTGCAGTTGTATTGACTTTACTAATCTGCACTCTGTCAGGTTTCACTACAGAAAAAAAAAAAAAAAACAGAAATACTACATTGCATAACAATAAAATGAGTAAATCAATGCAATGAGGAGATTCACAGCTGTCTCACCGATCTCAAAGAGATAGAAGTGTTTGGAGTAGTTCTCCACCAGGAAGTCAATGCGTACATAAACAGTAATGTGGATATACTGGGTCTCTTCAGCATATGGGCAGTGCTGTGCATCCAAACAGGAGACCCCGTGTCCACTGTCGTCCACTGAACAGCTCAAGTTACGCTGATCAGAGGATACTCTAAAAAAACAGAAGACAGACAGGAGAATTGTGACCTATTGATTAGGTAAGATATGCACTGTAGAAAACAGTGTATAGTGAAAAATAAATCTAAAAAAGTAGCTAAAACAGAGATGTCTTGAAGCTTGATTTCTCATTTTATTGGTCACCTATGGTAGTTGGTATTAATTGTTGGAAGCATTTGGAGACAGTGAAAACACTAACAACCATTTAGTGAGATGCTCAGTCAGAATGCTGTTTAAGGCTAAAATCCTTTATATCTATGAATATTAGAAACGTGTGCAAAGACCAAAACAAAACAAACCTGTTATGATTTACCATTTACACATGTGCTTTAATATGGCCTGATTAAAATAAAATCTAAATTCATAGGTTTAAATTTAAAACATTTAAAACATCAAAAGTAACAATATGCAACTTTTTATAAGAAATACATAGCTAACAGCTTAATCAACTTTCCTAATTAGGGAAGAATAATCTTACCTAAGTGTACATTAATTACACTACGTATGTCCAAGTGATGGGGCATGCTACTATCTGTTGGGCACATGTAACTCGAGATTTAAAAGATACATACAGTATTAAGGCATAACAGTCTCATAAGTGTAGCAGGAGTCAGTAGGAAATAAAACTGCCTAATTTTTTTACTACATTCACAGCCTTCCATTTCTATAATTTAATTGTTTTGGAAAAGGACTAAGCTGACTGCTTTATCTGGATTCTCCAAGTGTCCAGATTCCTAAAGAGCGATGGCTTGACACATTTTTCTACTCACCTCGCTGATCCACTGAAGAACTCTCCCCTTTTAGTTACCACTATGTTGAAGCACTGCTATTATACAGACACATATTGACCACAGGCTAACACTATGGGATACAACAGAGCCAGTACAGAATGAATGAATATGGCATAGCTCACCGTTGAGCCTTGATAAAGGCAACTTTTCCAATACGACTGGGATGCCAGGTCCAAGAGCAGTGAAACTCTCCGTTGTAATTGACAGCAAAGCACTTTAAAAATTCTTGACCCAAAGTAAAACGAACATTAGTTAGCCTTGAAAACATATTCTTGATTTTATCTCCTGCAGTTTTCAAATAACAGGTTTACCATCGTCAGTTTTCACCAGAATCTTCTTCCTCTTGGTCTTGTCCTCGTGAATCAGGACCACAGTGTGATTGAGGAGCGATCCATCTTTGCTGTGGCAGGTGTAATTTCCTCCTCCAAAGCTTTCCTCTAACTGTACATAGAATATGTTTCCTTTCCCCGACTGGACTACGGCATCCTTTTTCCAAAAGATATCCTGGCCCTTATCATCTCTGCTCATAACAGCCTGGACTGAGTGGAGGCAGCTGAGGGGATGCTGTCCCACTTCTCCATTCACCTCCAAAACTAAAACTGGACAAATAGCTTAGATTAAGCAATAGCTGATACAAGGATCTGGTTATGTAATATGCAGAGAACATACCATTGGGCAAAAGAGTCCAAAAGCCCGTTGGATTTTGAACAGTGATGTGAAAAAATAACCATATGAAGAGAAAGAAAAGTTTCATCTGAGGAAAAAAAAAACTGTGGTAATGCAAAGATTTTTTATTTAATATTTATTAAACCTTATAAGGGATAACATAAATATTAGTCATCACTGATGGAAAATGCATGTACATCCTATGCAACACACACTGGAACTGAGAGTAGATTTTGAGATTGTAGAAGCCTTGTAAGTTGTCAAAAAAAAAAGTGTGGTCACACTATATAAGCAGCTATACATATCACAACGTCTGACAATGTCAAAGTTATGCATAGTACTTTTTTGAATAGGTTAGCCATTAAAAGTACATTATAGACACCCCCTATATACAATACTACACTATCAAGTAGAAAAAAAAAAAGAAAAACTCTAGCTATCCGTTATAATTGATAATCAACAATGGTCACATCACAGTAAAAGACTAGGCGTTATGTCAAAATCGTACATCCTTTAACTGCCCTGACAATTAGTGAACAAAGTCTGATCTTACCTCGACAATAATAGCGCAGGTCCAATGGCATGGTACTGATTGAACTCCAGTTATAAACGGAGTGATAAAAGGATTGAACTTCCCCATCGACAGCAGGGAAAAGTCCAGAGGAACTTCATTTTCCAAAGGTAGGTCATTCGGTCACCTTTTTACTTCCACTTATGCTTCAGTTATTTCATTCAGCTCTTATAACAACTATGTGATACCAGCCGGACTGGGGAATATTTGTGGGCTGCTCCACAGTTGTTTAACCGCCAAAGGCTACGGTTTCTGGAGAGAATAGGCGCCAGGTTTATTTAGGTCTACTTAGAGGACCTACTATAGAGGCGTTATACTCATTGTTTGGCCGTCCTAATTTAAAAAGACGTCAATAAAAGCCACAAGGAAACCGCTCAAGCTATAATATGTGCTCTTCGGTTTCAGGCAGGACATAACGCTAAGAGGGCCGGGCCAAAGCCGTAAGGCCACGCAGACAGAAAAACATACCTAGAGAGTTGGAGATAGTCCAAGAAAGGTGAGCGTCAACCGGCAGTGATTAATACAAACAAGAAATGGGTGCGTAAAAACGGGCGTTGCTGTAGATAGTGTTGCAGACAGGCCAGACGAGATGAACTGAGGCTTATAGTTAAGCAAACAAAGACGGGAATTTTGGGCCACAAAAAACTATAGGTACTTTTGTAAATTATTGAAATAATATGAATTTAAATCCTAGACATATAAGTCTAGTAAAAAGATGCCATTTAAAGACGTTTATTTTGTATACAGTTTGTTTGAATGATTTTGATGTTGATGAAGATGCATAAGAAATATCAAAGCCATTCTTAATGTTGGTGCGTAAAAGTCCATCAGCTGTTCAAGGTCAGTTAACAAAGAGCTATCCATTACGACCATTTCCAGTGCTACTGGATTATGATCATGTTTTATCAGTCGAAATATAAACAGGATGTGAAAGACATTTTTATGGACAATTACATTTTCTTAAGTAAAAGACATTCCAAGGGGAGAGGTTAATATTTTGTAAACGGGGTCCTGTTACTAGCTGATGTATTCCCAATATTCAGCACCCTTAGAGTCTGGAGAAGCAAAAAGACCTGTGCTGCTGATTAAACACCAGTACTGAGAATTAACAAGTCAATGTTTATTTAAAAAATATTAGTGTCAAGTGTAGCTATTATAAAATGTTACCCAGTTGTCTATTTTGGAATTCCCTACACCGTTAAGTATTGGCCTTGGGCTATCTCTGAGCTTCTTCTTTGGGCATTATTCCATGTAAATGACTTCTATGTAATAATCAGTTCAACCGGGTTTGAAAAAAATAAAAAATAAAAACATTAAAATACATAGTGGCTCTATATAACCACTAGATGGCAGCAGAGTTTTATTGTTCAAAAATTATATTAGGTTTAGAGACTAGCGTCACTAAATCCTTGTGGGTGATTAGATATCCATTCAAAACAGCTGAAGACTGATAATTACAGCACATGTGCAGTGACGCACATGGTATTTTTCCCTGTATGGGTTTAACTTTAATTAACCATGGCTTGCACCCTTGCAGAAGTGTTACAGGCTGATGTTTTGCAGCTGTTTCAGAGTTTTACGTTGGCCAAAAGGCTCTGCCCGGGAATGTCTCCCATATGTCCGAAACAGCTGGAATGAAATCCGTTGGAGTGATCTCATCTGTGTGAGGCATGGAATGAAGGCAAACAAAAGGAAGAGAAGCAATGACGTAATGTGTGGCTGTAGAAGAAATGCAGACAGAAGCTCACGGTAAAACTATAGTCAAGTGAAAAAGAAGACTCTAAAACAGACCAAACTGCAACATTTTGGAGCAAAACATGCCTTAGTGTCACGGGCCTCAGACATAGACAGCTCTGCATTCTGCATCTTCAAACCCAACCAGGACTATCAATGATATTTTGGGAATTGCTCTCTGTAAATGCAATCAAATCAGCCATGTGTTTGTCATTGGTGGTGACAATAATGTGTGTATAATGTGTCCTATTATTTCTCATACTCCTCTTCACTTGGTTTGGTCACAATCTAAGATCCTTTTCTTTTGTCTTGTCTTGGTCTACACTCTGTACTTGGTCTTGTGTGGTCTTCACTGCAACTAAATATTTTCTTTAAAGAGGATGTCATTTACCATTCTATAGTTCCTGCTCCACCATCTTGAGCAAAGATCACACACTCACACACAACTCAGACTCAATGAAAACGTCAACATGTCAAAGTTAGAGACTTCCACCATTTTGAGTAGAGCCGTTTTGACTGCTAGCATTTTCTTTGCTTTTCTTTAAACACATACATTGGCAAATCATTTTCACTTAGTGAGATATGTCATAGTTTGTTTTGGAAAAATTTGTTCAAATAAGTGCCCTTGCAAATCAAGCAAATGTGTCAAGTTACGTATGGTTTTGGGGGGAAACTTTAAATATGTTTATTTTTCACAGCTGTGGAGCTCCATTGATAAAGTCAATATCAAATATATCTTATTGTGGAAACATCGTATGTGAAAGAGGAAACAAAGTCTGACACTGAGTTCATGCAGTTCAAAAAGTTTTAATGCAAATTTAAATCAAGCTTGAGTTGTTAATGTCTTGCGGTGCCTCAGTCAGTATCATCCCCTCTCAGGCGTCACAGGCTTGTGCTGCAACCTTTATCATGGTTTCCCAGAAGAACAGGGCACTGAGGGGTAGCCTGGCAAAAACAGAGAAGGATTTTATTTAGTATTAAATCAGCACAGAGCCACCAGCGTTCTTCTTTCACCATGGCCGTAAAATGACCATCTTTTAGGGAAAATCAATATGATCCAAGTGGCCATCACATAAATAAGTACCCTTTTTGCACAACAAAAGTGGTTGTTTCATGTATCCGACAGGGAACTAATCATTTTCTCAAGAGACAGGGAAGAAGAGAGGAATCAATCAGAAAATACCATAATTCCACAAAGTATTTGGGGCATCAATTCTTTCTATTGTTCATTGACATAAAGAGGAAGTGAAACTAAAGATTTTTCTCAAGAGTGAACAACATGATAGATAGGTTAAAAAACACCAGAGTTTAGCTGTCTTAGAAAGTGAGGGTGGATATCGACTTCTTCCCTCTCACATGTTGTGTTATTACTGTAATAACTACAAGAATTTGTATGGTGACTGCTGAGAGGAAAATATTTTCTGACTTTACTGGACTGTATTATTTCAATATGGCACAAATGTGTGGGTGGAACATAAAAGGATATGTATATAGGTGCTGTGACCATGAGGTCAGCAGTGTTTGTCAGTGTGTGGGCAATGTAAGCGAGACATACAATTCAAGCAAACTTTGACTCATGATTGCTTCCAGTTAAGTGTTATTTTTAGCTTATAACAGAGAATTAAAATGGGCAATGGACTTCGAAGATAGGTTTTGAACAATACAACCTTTGGCTCGGTCAAGCGAAAGGCAAGGCGCCAAAATCCACATAAGGTGTTGCAATTTGATTTTTAAATGTTCCTTTTCTTTTGTAATTAATGTGTTTCTTCCTGATCACATGTCCCGTAGTGGCACAGGGCAGATGTCTGACTCTCTGCAGGGATTCTGGCATCTTGCCTGTGAGTGTTTTTCAGCTGGAATTAATGGCAGACAAAGTGTTCTATGTAGACAAAATGTTCTAATCTGTCGAGCTATGTGCAGATGTGTAGTGTTACTTTTGGGGAAAATGCTGGGCGCCACGGTGGCAGAGTGTGCGGCACTTGTGCCTAGCAGCCGGAAGGTCTTGAGTTCGAGCCCCGGTAAGGGCTTTTCTTTGTAGTGATTGTGTAGGTTTCCTCCAGGAGCTCCAGTTTCCTCTAATCCATGTACAATAGAACAAAAATGAACTGTATCTACCACAGGTTGTTTTAAAGCTAATCAGTCGAGACGCTATTTTTTTCTCAGATGAAGCAGCAGAGTCACACTTACAAAGCCTTTTCATTCATTTCAAAGAGGATCTTTTCCTGCAGTGCAAATCTGTTACATCTGCAGGAATTTGAACTGCTACACTGCAATTCGTTGCAGATATAATAAGGTTTTCTATTTAATTAAGTTATCAGTTTACAGGATACTATCAAGTATCACAAAGAATTATGCATGACTGAGCTCACAGACACACACTTGGCCAACCACCTGTGAAATAGTACACCTCTGGTATTTTAATTTTCATAAATAATGACTCGGTTGTGCATTTGAATTAAACGCAGTGCAGATAAGTAGTGCTTTTACATTTCCTACTATAATATTATGTGGTTGTTTAGGGATAAGTGTCATGGTGGTTTGCAGAGATACACATAAATGAAAAGTGCCATCTCGTTACATAAAGTGGTGAGCTACTGCAGTGTACTCCAGTCCTGAAAAACCTGAAATATAGATGACCATCATTTTAGTCATAAGTTATGGATCAAGAAATGCATTGTTCTACAAAATAAATGAAATTCTTCTGGTTATGAATGGTAGGATAGAGTTTGAAACTGTTGCTATTTTCTTCTATATTCTTGTCCTGGTTCTTAATTGACTTACCAAGAACATAAAAGTGAAATATATAAATAAAAATAATTAATGAATCTGGCTGGTAACATTTGGCAGCAATGTATTGTGTCATATTGAACGTTAGAGTTCATTTGATCTTGTTCAGAGAGACTTCCCCAAGTTTATCAGATAGTAACCAGTAAAAAAAAAAAGGAAACCAAGTGCTAAAAAAATTTCTAAAAAACAAATTAAGCAGGCAGTTGGGGTTGCTATGGTCTAAATGTCTCCTTGATGACAGATGGATGTATTTCCTGACAATTTTTATTGTACTCAGAGAGAGTCCTGTTGCGAGGAAATGTCACCAAATGCAGTCTTCTGATGTTGGTAAATGGAGTACTTTTAAGTCAATCTGTCATTTAAATCCCAAGTTCAGGTGTATTTTCCAGTACGATATGTGTAATAGGCTATTTCTGTCTGGACACAGTGTATTATCTGAGTGAGACTAGCTGATATGTGGAGAGAAGGTCGTGTGATGTGGTGCCAGGGGAATGTCAAAGGTCCAATGAGGCAGCTGACAAAGGCACGCTCAGCTTCTCTTTTTTAATCTTTGCTTTACCCACTACCAGCGTGAGTACATTGATATATTTTTTTAATCTCTGGTATATCTTTCAAGTAATTATATACATGTACTGTATATTCAAAGACAATTATTACAGTAGGTACAGTATATGATTGACTTACATCACATGGTTGATACATGACTATCAATTTCTCTCAAAAAGCTAAGGTGTAATAGGTGAGTCAGTCTAGCAAACAAAAAAATGAGTAAATTGACTTTGACTTTCATACTTTAATGGCATGGTACACAGAGCGCTAAAGTAGTACTTTAAAATGTACTGCTTTACGTGTTAAGCTCAGTGAATCCCACAGATATTGTGCTGGACTTTTTGTTCTATCAGTTTTATTATAATAAAGTAAACAGAATAACACAAGTGTAGATTGCAGTGTGGGGTATTGATGAGTCGTGATGGAGTGCTGCTGTCCATATCTCCAGCAGTAACTGTGGAGCAGAGTGCAGTGTGCTTTGAGGTGAAGAGGTCTGTGGAGATATGTTTGCTGGCCTCTGCAAACACTATTTGAAGATTTGTGGCAAGATAAGTTCTTGTAAAGCTCAAGATAGCCTCACAGAAGTTATGTTACATCACTGAGAGTTTTCAGTTTTAATAATAATAATCATACATGGTACTTATATAGCGCTTTTCAGGACTTTAAAATAAAATCAAAAAACAGACATGTAACAAAAAGAGACAGGAAATTATAAGTTGAAGGTTGTTTTGAACAGGTCCTTGTGTGGAGGGACAGGAGGTTGGACTCGGGATCAGCTGATCTGAGGGTGCGGTTAGACGTTTTGAATGGCTGATTTAAAACAAAAGATATTCAACCATGTGATGCTTCTTCTTTTGTCTTTGTTCTTTATTATACCTAAATATAATTGTCACGTGACACAAAAGCCACGTTTTAAACTCAGCAGCAAGGGTCAGGTAGTATGGCAAGGTTTGACTCCTGAAATATCTTGTGTTTCCGCTGCTGTGTGTGCTGGACAGTAACATTAGCTTTGTAAATGTGATGCCACACAAGCTGTATTTCTAAATGAGACATAAAGAATATTTAAAGTGAAAGTATAATGCGGCACTAACGATCTAAAACTAACTAAATCTAAAACTGGAAAAAGACACATAAATGATCAGATTTTACCACATGATGTGCTTTAGTTTGAACATAAAGTGACCTAATGCAGACCACATAACTTCCATAACATAAGACGTGCAGCACTGAATTGTGAGGCCAAGGTTTTTTATTGGTAAACCACAGAACCATGATATAGTTGATTACATAATACACAGGATATCCTTCATCAAATACATTTATCAGTTCTTAAATTCATACATTTTTCTGTCTCTTAAACAGGTTAGCTTGAGCCTGTACCAGATGCTGTTGGTGTGAGGCAAGGTACATCATAGACAATTCAGTGGATTTCAGGGCTGATACTTAGCAACAGACATTCACCCTACCATTCATTATTGCTAATTTAAATTCTCCACTTCACCTACTCATACATGCCAGAGAAAACCCACAGTAACACAGGGAAGTGTTTGTTAACAAACTTCTCTATGGCTGTATTTCAGCATTTTACTTCTTTGTTTACATGAGATTGACATTTCCTTCTTCTCTTTTTTAAAGAAAATAAACCTATATGAGGTGCTTAGAGTTTATTAAATGTAAACTAAAAGAAAAGGCCAGTTCTTTTTTGGAAATTCCCTAAGAATCCTAAATTGTATGCCTTTGACAAAAACAAAACAATAATAATTAGCATGTTTTCAGACTGCGCTGAGCATTTGTGGAATGTGTTAACTCTTTGTATTTTCTGTTGGTTTGGCAGTGCAACTGAAGCACAAAATCACTCCATATATGCATTCATCATGTATATCCGGTATATGAACAACATGCACAGTTGCCCCTGAATATTGATATTACTCACCCTCCTTTTACTTATGTGTTTTACCTGGTTTATAATGTGTATTTCTTTTTGTAGATGTTTTCCTGCTGCTATAGCAACCAGCCCAGTTAAGAATAAGGTAGGCTACATCATGTACCATTTGTGTTTCAAAAACAAACAAAAACCCAGACAGACTCATCAGTCATTAACTGTAATATTTGTAGTGGGTCCTGTTGTATAAAAACAATTTAATGGATCAATGGCTTTTAGGCTCAGCTCTAAAAATAATATCACCTTTTTATTGTATTTAGAGGCAGGTTTGGATTTATGTATAATATTACCTTTTTATTGTATGTAGAAGCAGGATTTATGTGGGCTTGGATTTTGGGTTGACCCAGTCGTTAACACCATTTCCTTTCTATTTATGAAATTTGTAAATATACATATATACGTAAGTGCATAGAAATGAGAACTGGCCTCCTTTTTCCTTCTTTTGCTGTCTCTACCACCCAGGTTCTTTTGCCCTTGCTGAATCTTCCCATTTATATGCAGGTGAGTGAGCAGGTGCATGGTAGTCTATTAACTCTTTGATTCGTATTTCGTAAACAACACGTCAGAGATGAAGGTGAAGAAGCAGAGCATTCAGATTTGTTAATTATACCAGCTCTCTTCCGGAGCACACACTAATATTAGGGCCACTGCAAATGCATCTCTCAGTGAAATCCTGAATGATAAAGCTGCATTATTCATCAGGCGCATTTTGGCACCAAACCTGGCAGTAATCTGAGGCCTGTGGTTCATTCATGGAGCATCTGAGTGAACTGAGAGCTAGTGACATGAGAATTACTGAGGCTCTTTGTACTTATACCTCTTCCAATGAGACTGTAAATCGATATGATAATTATTCTAAAACTGATTACATTTTACTTTGATTAGCCTAGATTTATTTGCTTTGAAAAGAAAGGAGTTGTTTTGGATTTGGAGAAGGTAAACAGAAATGAAAAGAAGACATCTTTTTGTCAAGTCGGTATGGATTGCAATGGCATATTTGGGGAAGATTATCATTGGTAACACTTTATAATAACTCACACAATAATATTAAAATAACAGCAGTTACACATTAAATAAAGAAGAAGAAGAAGAAGAATTTATAGAGCACATCTTGTGCTCTTATTTTACCAAAATGACACAAACATTGTAGCAAAGAACAAACGTGGAAGAAAGAAAAATATAAAGAGACAACAGGCTCAAAGCTTCTGGGATAGGCTCCAGTCACCCGCGACCCTAATGGGACTAAGCAGTAGAAAATGAATGAATGATAAATAAAATAAACCAAAAGAAATTGTGAAAAAGACATACATACTCTATACATACATATATTAATCTTTGAACAGGTGTATTACAGTTGTTAATAAACAGGTGAGAAAGGTGTGTTTTGAGTCAACTTTTGATAAAGGTTATTGTTGGTGCTTTTTATTCCGTCAGGAATACAACGAGGTACAACAAGGAGACATGCTAATCGACAAGTAATTCACAATTATTTAATAAACTATTTATTAACACTGAAAAACTATTATATGTATTATTATATATGCGTTTATTGTTTATTGTAGTTGTTGTCCTTAAATTGTGTCACAGCATATGCATTTACTGCTCTATGATTCTGTACTTTTTTCTTTTATAGATCTGAAATGGGAGCTATGTCCAGTTAGTTACATATTGTTTTATTACTGCTACAAAACAACTTGGTCTCTGCTGAAAGAATAGTGTATTTTTTTAGAAATATCCTGGACTTTTTGTGAAACTCCCAAATACTCTTACTTACATACTCTTGTGTGTGTTCCCGGTCTAGTCCCATCTGCTCTTGTTGTTCAAAAGTCACTCTTTAATGAGACCGTTGCTTCTTTTATTGGGTCTCATGCCATTCTAAAAAGCCCATTGTGCTATTTAGTCCTAACTATAGAGCAGAAAACCAGTCTGAACATTTGGAAGACTGCTCCATCTGATGGCTTTACACTGGGTTTTTGCAGTTCTTGATAAACAAAAGCATACAGTATTTCTCTTTAAAGTGAAAAAAATTATAAAACACATACACAAAGGTTTTGTTCTATTATTAATTTTCCAATGTAACCCCTCAGAGTGGAGAGTAGGCCTTAGCGGGCTCCTGTTGTTTGCTTTTCCTCCTACGTTAGCATTCTCCCTTTTCATGCTAACATAAAACAGCACGGCCTCTCTGATCCTGTGTCCTATTTGCCACGCTTTGTCAGATCTGCCTCGATGTCCATAGAAATGTCTGTTATGCAAGGCTTTAAATGGCAAAGGACAATACAAAAAAATACAGAGCAGAGATTATACCCATGGTAAATGGTCCACTCACCAGAAGCCTTGTAGCATCTTTGTCTAAGAAATATAAATATACATAGCCATTGTACTTTTTTATTTGGCTCAAGTATAGCTCAGAAAGTGGCCAATTTATCTATATCTTCTTTACCAAGCTTAATATACAATCAGTTATTTAAACAAAAATACATTTTAATGACATTATTTCTGAAGAAATAGAAGCATATGGCATTTTCTGAACAAACATTTTCCCATTTTTTTAACAAATGCGATATACCACCATCAACCAGCTCCAGAGTGCTTACAACAACTCCACTGCCTTTGATTTCCCTAAAATAGAAAAGGTATCACACTGAATGCTTTTCTCTATTTATTTTTATTTCCTCAGTTTAGAAGCTGCTCCTTTCATGGGAAGACATTTTCTCACTGATCCATGTTATTACACTTAAAGTAAAAAAAAAAAAAAAAGATTTGTTTTTAGAGAATAGCACATCAACAGTTTGTAAATGACTCATGAATGAATCATGCTCTTGTTTGCGTTTTCCAAGCCTCATTAAGTTAATATATTACGCCTAGCATTATTCCCACTTTGGTTCTTAGAGTCAGACATTTTGTAATGTTATGTTTTAAGTAAAGTGCTACACGGCCGGAGCATGTCTTTCCTTGTCCCTCGGCTCTGAATGCATTTACGTGGGCATGGCAACCGGGCAGAGCCGCAACAAGTGAGTCATTCTCATCAGCAACCCAATGTGCCAGTCAATTCAAAGACATTTAAATCACTCTGAAATAGGGTCTATTCACTCTGCTCTGGTCCCTGTTCTGGTTCAAACTACTACCAGTGTCTAACTGAAATCTCACCCAAACCTCCACACTGCCCATCTAACTGTGTAACTCTCTTTAACTTAACTTATTATATCGACTCTGTTAGCTATAGTACTCAGACTCACCACTTTTCACCCCATGAACCTCTTGGCTTGTGTCTGAAAGAAAATGCTACATAAAAAGTCTGCAATTTGGTTTGACACCTGCAGGAAGAGAGATATCACGTGAAAAAGAGCCTCCTTTCTAAAGCAATTACCAGAGCACTCTCCTATTTGCGAGCAGCACTCAGACATATACATTCAGAGCTGACTTCATTAAATACAGCATCCTTTTTTTAAGCACAATTTAACTCTTTCTAAGTTATCTTTCTGCTAAATTCAAATTTCAAACTCATCTATTTATCTCCACTTTTGCATACATACAAAAAGTACACTTGCTCTATGGATGTAAACAATGTGCACTATGTACATAGTTAAACTGCTCTTTACTTGGAGAAAGATCACATGTACATAGTAACACCTAAAAGCACAAGGTTCAACAGACCAGACCAGACAGACCTGTTCCCATTCCTCGTGAATGCTGCTCACATAGTGCTCTAGGACAGGTCATGAATGTAGGATGAATATTATCATACGTGATGGATGGATTTATTTGGGAAAGTAATCCACAAATGCAAGACTTTCCTTATAAAATGTATAATGGAATAAACTAAGTACTGGCATTTTACTGACAAGCATTAAGTTTAGTGGTAAGAATGTAAGAATGTGAAACTTGGTCATTATTATTCAAAGTAATGCACAGGGAATGAAGTCTTAAAAGCATTAATGGTACTAATGGCTCTGAAGAAAAGTATTTTTCAAGTTGTCTATCCAAGGTTATATTAAATTTAAATGTAAGTAATTTTAACATTAGGCTCTTGTTTTACCTTAAACACATTATTACTGGCAGACACTTTCCATCCCCAAGGCTTGATTCATTCATTCGTTTTGTACCCTTTGGGCTGTTACAGGTCGCTGGTATCTACAGTATGTCTATCCAAACCGCTTGGGATTTGAGACGGGGTAAACCGTGGGCAATTTCCTGTCAATTATTAACACTTAGCAGAGACAACCATTCACACTCACAGCGACATTTTAGATTGACCTATTCACCAGCACATGTATGGTTTTAAACTCTTCGACGTAGCCAATAAACCCAAGGTAGCACAACGAAGACGAGCATACTTTACATAGAAAGATGTAAACTGATCTCACAAACCACCGTGCTTCCTCCTCTCAGATATTAAAACCAGCCAAAAACTGAGCCAAAAGACCTCTGAGTGGTTTCTATTCCTGCATCAGATAAATTACATTGCTTTTTAATCAAATTAACAATCAGTCATGGGTTTTAATAAGAAAAAAGCTTATGAAAAGACACTAGAATCAACGATTTGTTTCCAGATTTTATTCTGAATTGCAGACATTGAAGGTAGACAGACTAACATTTTTACGGACAACATGGAACACACTGTTCAAAACAACAATAGATTCTGAATCATGGGAGTAAATGCTGCTGCCATCTAGATTATCAATCTGTAATAGTTATAGAGAAATGCAATATAATATTTTACACAACGTTTACATCTCCTCCTTCAAATAGAGTAAGTTCACTGAAGGAGCTTCTCCAAACTGTCCTAAATGTAAACTACTCAAAGGGACTAGTTAATACTGTCTCTGGGCGTGTAGAGAGAAGTGTTCTGGCAGGCAGTATGCAGAGAGATTAGTCTGATGATAGGGCAGACACCCCTCTCCAGTCTATTGCTCTGCCTGTTACGACTTACACCTGAAGACTGTTCAATTCTTCCTGATGCTGGAAGGAAAAGTACGACTTATAGCTCATACTGCAGCTGTGCAACTGGGAATGCACATTCCATGTTACAGGTTCCATCAATTCCCACATCTGTTTTTTGGGACTGGTGTAGGAAAGTGTGTGTGTGGCTCACAAAACAGGAAGATAAAAAGACTCCCTACTGTCTGACTTGCAAACAGTGAAATTCATTCAAAGACCAAACAATGCAATGTTTTGGCACTAGGCCCATTTTCATACCAACATTAAACTACAAAATACAACAGAAAAATTGTATTATAAAATATTACAGTATCTTGGATGCATTGAATATGTTCTGCTGAACTGATGTGTTGTAGATCTGCTTTCTCCTACGCTGCACCTTGGTCATGGAACAATATTCATTGCAGCTCCAACATCTCTAATCTGGCTTTAAAAAAAGCCGGAATTTTGGAAGGTAATGTCCATTCATTCATTCATTTATATAACTTATATCACTTATATCACTTTTTTTCAGAAATCACTGCATTCTGTAGCATCATGAACTGGATAGTGAATGATTTAGCATAACTTAAAATAAATCCCTATCTGAGATGGCTTCTCTGAGCCACACAATCATTAGCCTGAAGGCCTAAAAGTGTGCGACAGGTTCTATCAAAACACAGTTTACTGTATCGTTTTATTGTGTAACGACCCCAAACTAGTGAACTGTTTTAAGAAAGTAAGAAAAAACTATGACTAAAACATACTGTTTTTAAAGATTTATTTTAAGTTATGCTAAATCATTCACTATGCAGTAAAAAGCAAAAAAGTGCTAAGCTGAAATAGAGCATTTATGTAATTTCTTAAGTGCTGACATGTGATTAGCAGGGTAGTTGCCTTGTGTATTAATAGCCAGTCTGTCTGGGAGTCTTTTTGGTTCCACACTGTCCCAGTCTGAACTGCCAGCTATCAGGAACACTCAGAGGTACAAGGTTTCATTTCATCAGAGTGCATATAGCGACTGCTAGTGACAGACCAGTATCATGTACCCAGGAACAGGGAGATAAGATGCTATATACCCCTCCAACACAGACATCGATGGGCATGGACATACCAACACCCGCTCTCGCTGCCAAGTATGTGAGCACAACGGAGATTTCACATTTATTGGCACACTTACCCGCTCTACATACGGTCAGTGCATCCAAACGTTTTCCAGGAGGGTTCAGAAATGTGTGTCATTAAACTAGAGCTGTATAATTACTGGTAGGACCACATGCATGCATTAATATTAAATAATCCAATGACAATAGGGTTTATAATAGTTGAATTTACCCCTTGTTTAGTGCCATTAACCACATTGTGTGAACCAAAGCAATAAGGGGTTGCTAAAGTGGTATTGTATGCTTTGTAGGACTAAAAAGCTACCATTCCAACTTTACCTGCAATGTCCCATTCCAGAACCAAAACATGTCTATCTCCCACACAGACAAACGGACAATGAATTATATCATCTATTTTTTTTTTCTATTTCCTTGTCAGTACTCAGGCCACATTTTGAAATGCAAGCTGCATCTATATTCAGTCCACGATTGGCCCCCAGACTAGACCTTGTACTTGCCTTCTCTACACAGTCTGTAAATTTAAATGAGAAAGGTCAGCTAGTACTTCATTTGCAACATTTCAAAGTCTTGCAGTTGAGTAAAAAAACCTTGAGCTCACAATGTGATTTGAAAAAAAGAAAAGATTTGTTCGTTGCACAGGGGAGTTCTGATTCTTCAAAGAAATCAGTCTTATGTGCCATGTCTTCTGTGACTTTGTATGTTTTTTCATTGTGTAATCTCGCTTAAAAACTGTTTGGTGTTCCTTTGCACTGTTCCAGTGACATTTGCTCCCTACTCATTTTCTCCCATGATTCCTCTTATGTGTCCCTTAACAATACATCTTTATGTGCTTGTTTTCACTAGCTCCCCGAGAAAAGGCCATTAGACATCCTGTGATCGCATACCATCTGTCTGCTTTTGTTTCTTTATTTGCTAGTGGGACTGTTTGTTGCATTTCTATTTACTGAAAAACTACTGTCATCTATCTTTGCCCATGGAGACTTTTTGTAGCCGAAGCAGGCTGATTCATGGTATGAGTCGGTCCTAATCAGAGGCAGACCTTGTATGTACGCTGACTATTATGACCCCCTCATTTCGCTTTTCCTGTTCAAGGCTTGTGTTGAGTGCAATGATGGGCGGCCATGCTAAGACAACGTCACACAGGGACCTGGCGGGGTATTCGGAGGGCTAGGGAGCACTTCCACTTACAGGCTGAGATGCTGTGATAATTATATCTCCAGCAAGGACAATCTGGAAAGGTTATTTCCATCTGCTGAACGACTTCTGGGCACACTTCCTGAGCGACAAAGATAGGAGATGACTTACAGAACAATTTGCCCTGAAAAACCTCCTCTTAACCGCTGTTTTAATGCTTTAGTCTGCCGTGGGTGTCCGCTTACATTAGTTTCATCCTTAATTTCTTAGAATTGCGAGAACAAACGCCTTTCCATGAAATTTGACTAAATTTATTTACGACAGCAGAAATCATGTTTGCCTGTGTTTAGGTCTACAGTA
Source organism: Perccottus glenii (assembly GCA_024416835.2). Taxonomy (NCBI): domain Eukaryota; kingdom Metazoa; phylum Chordata; class Actinopteri; order Gobiiformes; family Odontobutidae; genus Perccottus; species Perccottus glenii. The sequence continues at coordinate 24,242,046 of CM044554.2, forward strand.
TTCTCATCCATATTCTCATACTGCCACTCAGACTAAACCACAGGATCCTATGCTGACTCACGATGCCCCAGAGTTCCATCTTAAGCTGCTTAAGTCATTATTATATGCAGTGGGTCAGAGCCTGATTTCCAATCGTTTTCCCAGTGAAAAGAAACTGGGGCAGTGACAGTTGTAAAGTATATATCTATTTGGCACAGGAATGATATTTCAATCATTCAAGGGTAGATTTTCACCTTTTATTTCTAGTTAAACAAATGTATTATTTTCTCTAGATGTAAAGTTACAATGATTTCATTGGCCTATGTTGCTGTTACCCTGAGTTTGCAGTAGAGTCATGGTATTCTCAAATGTTTTGGGTGAGACCATGTTTCTATTTCATTGCTGTTATGATGGTTGTTAATAGGACATCCTTTGCCACCAGAAACTGCACAGAAAAACATGCCTAAGCTTGGCTTGTGTGTCATCAGCAGGTGTAAAGGACAAGTCACAAAACCTCACTTAATCATTCTTAAGGACTGATATAAGCCTTGGTCCACTCCTAATCAAACTATCTACAGTACATTGCATCTAAAGTATGTGAGACCATAGTCCATCAAAATACAAACACTATCAACAAACAAGGGGTGTGTGCAGAGACATTAGGTAAATGTCCGATGAAGAAAAATAATACCAGTGGCTATTTAAATTGATGAGTTGTGATTAGTTGTGACAGCAGGGTAGTGCTATAAATCTTCTTTTGTATTGAAGTATTTCCTGCATCATTTTGAACCCTACGCTGTGACATTTGCTGTTTGGTGAAAAGGTCAACATCATACAAACAAATTGCACCTTTGTGAGAAGGAGAGATGATTTGGTTTGATCATTCAATAGCTTTTCTGATTTATGGCTTAGCAATAAATGAGGATTAAAAAGCATCAGACAACAGTTGTCATTGCAGTCAAATTAATCCTTAAAATTAATCTTGTTGCCTTTTATTGTTCTTATTCACAGTTTGATGTACAAGGATCAGTTACTTTTAACTTAATTACAATAAACTGTCTAATACATTTAATTTATGTCTGATTATCATAAGCTAAGTAGACACTTTGCTGTGATTACCATTTCAGCCTCTCATTGGAGGGTTGTAACCATGACACATCAATTCCATGCACTTTACTTTACGATGCTATCAGACCTGAGGACAGAACAGTTTGTGACAATTTCCCAGACCCAAAGCTTCCAGCACAATACATTACAGTCAAGCGTTGTACTATTTGGTTATGACCAAATGAAACGTTTCTGGTTGGTAATGGCAGGAATGAATGTGACCTGGATGATCAAAGGACAAGGGAAGAGCGTAGGTTGATGAACTGCACGGCCAAAAGGAAATAAGCTAATGGAAAATGGTGTTAGAACAGGGACAACCTCATCTGCAAACATGAGGCTCAGCGTGAAATCAATGTGTTTAACAGTAACCAGGAGTGCTGTTTACATTCTTGTGCAGTGGAGCATGTCAGAGCAGTGGGGTGAAGAGCAGACCACTGGTTTTCCGGCTCAGGTGCTTCCAGATCAGGCTGAAGACAATCACAGGGCAGGCGTTTCCTGAAACTCTGTTGGCCCATTCCAGTACATTACAGGCACAGATGGGTCATAACCAGAAAATACTAGTTAAATAGTTCAAATAAAGGCATTTTACAAAATCTCATTAGTTGAAAATTAAATTCAGTTTGTGTTTTTTCACTTTGCATTTCATTTGATTGGATAAACTGTATATTGGATTGAATATATAGTAACCAAATTAGCATTTCATCCCCAAAATGTATATTTTTGAAACAAAAAAATGCCATAAAGATTCAAGTTTATTTGACTAAATACTTGTTGAGTGTTTAGAAATCCTGCTCAGAGAATGTTTCCAAATGTGGTCAACCATCAAAAGGACATCATTCATTCATTTTCTACTGCTTAATCCCTTTAGGGGACATGGGTATAAATATAGTAATTTATTACATGGGATTTTACATTTTATAAGTCTTTATATTCTATTCATTTAGTATTAAAATATACAATAGACCATTTGACGTTGCTTAAACTTGGACCTGCTCCATTCATTCTGTGACATGTCTATGTTTAGTAGTGAGTTGGAAATTAACTGCACAGAAGAAGTAGCTCAAGGATAAAGGTTGTCATTTACCTGTGTAACTCAATAAATAAAAATGAATTTTGCCTTTTTTGTAAGCATTTTATTTTTCTGATCCATGCAGTCGCCAGTGTCTGAGCCGTGTTTGTTTCTATTGAGCGGAGATGAGTGAAAATATAGAGAAGGGTAGCTGCATAAAAAGCTGCTGTATCTGGTGTTTTGTTACTGTTTGTGTTAAAGCTCTGTCTCATAGAGCAGTATTGATTGTGTTGCTGTAAAAAAAAAAAAATCAAAAGAAAAGATGAAAACCAGAACTGCAGCCAGGCACTGCCTTAATTCATTTCTCTTCAACTTAATCTGTGCAAAGCAAGGTCGGGGGGTCTTAACAAAGCACTCAGGAGCTTAGGACATGCTTGTTGGTAATTAGTTGGAGCTCATATTGTTTGGCCTTGTCTTTAATAGCTGCACAGGGAGTTCCTTTTGGCTAAATGAGCATCAGGGATATATGAACCTACAGTCTCTAAGGAACAAATCTGATTATTTATAATATAAAGAACTGGGTTTTCTTTTACAGTTTTACCTTTCTATTTTCTATTTACTGACAAACTCTCAGTTCAAAATAAAGTGGGCACATTCAGACAGTGTAGAAACTCAACTCAATTAAATTCTTTACATACATACTTTGGTTTGCCATGACATCAACACTGAGTAAACACATGACGTTCTTCCTGTTTTCTATTTCTATTTCTATTTAATGTAGACCACACAATTACTGAAATAATACCAGCGCTGCTAGCATGCTATCACTGAAACTCTTATCTAGTTTTCCAGTGCTTTCCAGCCTTTCTCGTGACCCGTTACACTTCTAACAGTGACCCTCACTGTGTGTGTCTGGCATATGCATACCCATGTGTGAATATTTCCGACAAACTCTTTTACGTCATCATTTGGGTAAAGGGGGTCTCCAATTACCCAGGCTGTTGGCTCCAGAGAAAGTCAAAGTGAGACTCTCTTGCACTATCTCTCTCCAAACAAGGAGAACAATCAAAGCCAAAGTGTAAACTAAAGACTTCAGTGGGACAGGGCAATATCATTAATTGTGTGAAATAGTACTATAAACAAAGAGCAAACATCTGACTGGCAACACGTAGAGGCAAATGCTACCACACGGCTTCACTGGGTGTTGACAACAGAAAACTTACACTGAGCACATTTGTGCGGATTATTCAGTGCAAACACTGAAAGAACAAAGGGAAGACATATCCAATCTATACAAACTTGGAAAAAAAACAGACTTTGGGTTGCAACAAGGATAGCATGATGTTGTGTAAAGTGAATGTTTAAGCTAATTGGTAGAATAGAAGAAAAGAGCAAACTCCTCAGTGGATGTGATGCAAATGGTAAATGGCATGCATTTATATAGCGCTTTTTTTTTCGGGCACCCAAAGCACTTTACATTGTGCTTCCACTCACCCCATTCACACACATTCACACCTGGGTCAGACAGAGATGGGGGCTGCCATACAAACGGTGCTCAACCTTCTCCTACCACCACCAAACACACCTCTACAGTCACACACATTCATACACCAGTGCTACGGACACTGGAGGCAAGGTGGGTTAAGTGTCTTGCCCAAGGACGCAACGACAGTATGAACAGGACAGAGCGGGAATCGAACCGCCAACCTTCCGGTTACAGGACAACTGCTCTACCACTGAGCCACTCCATCCCCTAAGATGTACACTTTTGACAAGTCATGGTTGTGCCAAACATTTTAATAAAACTTGCTTTTTTAAATGACAAATATTGTAAATTTATTGGGTCGCAGGGCCGGCGACCTCTAACTGGAAGGTTGGCGGTTCAATCCCTGTTCTCCCTGTCGTTGTGTCCGTTGTCTCCATCATCAATGGCACTGGTGTATGAATATATAAGTGTGGTTGGAGAAGCTATAGGCGAGATATGGCCACGTCTCCTTCCGTCTGCACCAGTGTGTGACTGTGGAGTGAATATATAATTGACTCTGTAAAGCCCTTTGAGTCTCTTGGAAAGCGCTACATAAATTCAGTCCATTATTATTGTGGTTAAATTGGGCACTATGAAATCATGATCCTTTATTACTCACCTTTTTGACTAGTGTAACAGTAAGAAACTTTTAACAAAATATGGAGCCAAGCTTATGTTCTTTGACACTGAACAGGATAAAGACAGCGTGAAGGGGCACGCTACCATCTCATAAGAACACAAACTTACATTACAACTTACTCATATGATGTGAATTATGTCTCTTTTATAAACATTTAAATGCATAAATGCATACATAAGATTGTTTTATTGCATAAGCATGATCTTTTGAATGCATGGTTGAACTTGAAAAAAATAGTTTTAATGAAGACATATATACCTACTGTTGCTTTAACTGCCCAGAAAAACATTTTATGTCTACTCTAGTTATATTAGGCTATGTCAGTTTATGGTTTAGTGGCTGATACAATGTCTCATTTGTGACATCAGGCAAATGACACATACAAATCATGTTTGTTGAGTGTTTCTGTACTTCATGTGAAAAATGTTTATGTTCCTCCTTCAAGAAAACTAAATGATCTTTGTCCTTCTTCTGTGTACAATAATAAAACATAGTGCATTGTTAATATTATTTACCTCATTGAAGTTATTTTTTACAATTTGATTAAACAAAAAAAACAATGAGACAGACAAATGAGCTCCAAACAGACCAGTACCTCTTGATTACAGTATATCTCCTCTCATAAAATCCCTGCATTAATCTCCTTGAGTGGTGCCATGTGAACACTTTTCTCAATCTGACCCTGGGCTTTGACGATAAAAGGAATGAGAGCGGATGATTGTCTTGGTGGATTGACAAAATGAAAGACTGTTTAGATCGTGATGGTCTTACTGCAGTTAACATACATCCAGGAAGGTATAGCATGCAAGGGTCAACTGATTGCATTGATTGAACCAAGTGACCTGCAGGATAGTGATATTAGAGTTGTAAAGAGGCGACACAGAAAGATAAAGGTCCTTTCAGAGATTATAAATCACTTTGGAGAAGAAGTGTTTTGTACATGTATTCAAAACAAGGCAGGGATTATTATTGTTTGTAAAGACAGCATTAATAGCAGGATTAAGAGGTCAACTTTGCCAAGACTTAGGTGTCACTTCTAGTTTAGCCGATAAAGCTCTATTAAGTCTGGATAAAGAAATTTCAACTCATGCTTAAGTGGCACGCCTTGATTATTTTATTGCCGTTCTTGTTTCAGACATCACTCACCCCCAAAAGCAGCTGATGGACCTTTTCTGCTTTCCTTTTATTAATAACGTAAAACCTGACCACTTTTTTCTTCTGCAAAATATTAATACATTACACAAAAACTGAAGTTTAGAGCTAACACCATAAACTTTTATCTCTGACTTCATCATCAGATTGGCAATTATCTCTATAAAAAAAGACATATTCATTGATGAAAATACACTTTGTCTGTTTTATCAGCAGCCATTACTTCCTTATTGACAAGTGGTGTAGACCAATGGGAGTGCTCCTTTTTCCTGAAGTGTGCATGGAGTGAAAAGTCTAATTTTCTCATTCTTAAAATTGCTGATAACAAAGGCTAGATAACGTCTTATGTTCTTGTTTTTTTTCACAGATATGTTACATTATGCTAATAGATGATTAAATGTTTGTTGTTGTTTGTTGTGTTTGCTCACAAAAAAAACACAGATTTATTTTCTAGCAAAAAAATAAATAAAAACATTTCATTTTTATATTTATAAGTGTTTTCCCAGCTGTTGTCATGAGATAGAACTTTGATAAAACATGAGATAGTTTTTGTAAATAAATTTTGTAAATTAAATCCATTGATAATCATTCATTGATAGTTTACAGTGAAACGTCTCCAAAAACTCTCTCTGTTCTCATAAAAACAACAAACCAATTATTTGCTGCCATTTGCGGGTGACATCGACTGTTGCCATAGAAACATAGGTTGTAGGCAAGACAGAGGTGTGTGAATGTAGTCAGTCTTTGTTTTTGTGGAGCAACGTGCAACTTCCATGACACTGGGCCAAAAAGCCTGTCAAAAACAATTTGTAAAAGCAACTGCAGTTGTGAACATTGCTTGAATAATTTGTGCTAAATTTGTCTCCAGATCAAAAAGTCAGTCCATATTTAATCCAATATGGCAGCCACATGTCAAATACATTTAAACAACAGCTTTCAAAATTGTATTCCTGGAGAAGAAATACGAGTCTGATTGTTGAAACGTTGGATCTCACAGCTCAGCTTGGCCCCAAATATATCCCAACACATGGTTCAAATCTTTGCTATTTTTCAAATAAAAGAATTGAGCTCGTTTGACCTCATTCTGGTTAATACTTTATTTAAAAAAACACTTCTCTGTGATGTCCAGTAAATCTCTTCTACTGAAAACAAAACTCAAAACATATTTTTGTAAGTGAGCTCAGCATATTTGTGTTGTATCCCATGCTGCGCTTTTGTGCCACTGAGCCAACATGTTTACTTACTGTTTACTGAGTCCAGTCCACAGACCAGTGTCAGACATCAAACTGCAATATACATTTGTTGCTGGTGAATGCCCTTTAAACTACGCCCAGGCTTCACAGATAAAATAGAATCAAACCTTTTGTACTTTGTCTTTTACTTTTGGTTTGTCAGATTTTTTTTTTTTTCATTTTTATAATCTTATCAGGATTTGTTCTTGGGGTCACTGTACAATGTTCAAGCAGACATGGGTAACTGACATTTGCCAAGCTATAACAGCAAGCCACTGACCCCATTAAAAGCTGTAAGTGGTTATGTAACCTCAATTTGCCTCTTACTCTGGGTGGTGCGGAAAACAGTGTGTCTCTTGGCTCAAAGAGGAACCAGAAGTCAAAGACCGAGCAGAAACAAGTCAAGAAAACATCGCCCACTTTGGTAGTTTTACTTTATCAATCAACACTTCCTAATCAGCTTTGGGTAGGGAGAAGCGGACGTAAAAATATGTCATTTTGGACGACATTTATAGACTCAAATATCCTGAAACGTCAAATAGGATTCAAAATGTCCCAGAAGAAGCAAGGAATTCAACTTGTTCTCAATGAACAATAACAAAAGCACTTTATATAATGGTCTTGTATATGTTGTTTGTTTTGTACAAACAGATGACATTTCAATTTCCTTTGGGGAAATGATTGTTAGTTTTTGCACTTTCATACCTTTAGGTAACACAAACCAAATGGGAAAATGTACAGCTGTAAAATGGCCTGTTATGTCTATTGGCAAGTCTTTGGGACAGAGGCCATGTTATTAGCATAATTAAAACACAGCAGCAAATTTTATTACAGGCAGCATGATACACAAATTGTATTGAATGCCATTCAATTTTGACTTATTTGCCATAAACATGTGACTGGAATGAAAATACCTGCATTAATTACATCTTTAATACTAAACGTTTTACTAATTACAAATGCTGACCTGAAATGTCCTGTAAACGGTAGAATACAACGAGCATATGGCTTGTAAGGTGTGTGGGGGCACATTCTGAAGACATACAAAGCTTCCTTTTAAATAATGAGGCTGTTACTATGGTTAGAGCCAGGCCCACTACTGCACCTTTCAGTAATTCATTATGAAATTTACCCCTACCCAGCAGCTGTTAGCATCAGACTACAGCTGAGTTTGTGAATGCCATGCTTTGTTCTTGCTAAACACAGAGCTGTTGGTAACTTAATCAATCACAAATGCAAAAAAAAGTGGTGTTGCCCTTACTCTAAAATGTAAAGGTGGTGAGTTCAGTTTTTGGCCAAGGCGCCTCACAGAGACTGTAAATGTGCTATTTATGTACGTGCAGACAACTGAGTTAAACAGAGTTTCAAACATCTATTTTTCTAAGATACAATACAAAGTGTCATTTTGAGGTGATTTGATAAGTGTGTTCCAATTTCTATATACTATCAAATTTGACACAAAGCACTTATGTAAATAAATGTGCATAGGTTCCGATAAGAATATTCACTGCAGGTAAGTAAATTGTTTTAGTTTCTCCTGCACTAAACAGATAAAATATATCGTTTTATATGTTTTTCTGTTATCTTGTCCCCATGCTGTTTGACTTCAACCCAGAGCTTTTCTAGCACACGTAGCAAGAAAGGCACAAATAATAATCTCTTTCCATTTGTCTGTTTATGTGTTCATGTTGTTTTCCCCAGAAGTAGGTCAAAGATTAATTGATGGTTTCTTTTATGAAAATGGCAGAAAGACAACATGCTGTTCTTTTTCTTTTCAGCTCATGAGGAAATGAAAAGGTGTTCTATTTTCAAGTAATGCGTAAATTTACACAAACTCCACTTTTTTAAAAGCAGCCGTGCGACTAGTTCTACCTGTGATTTCTGTAGAATTGTAGGACATGTTATTGCGCCATAAAGTCTTTACTGTGATAATGACCTCTAATTAGCCTCATCCTGTAGGCTTAGCCTATCCTTCTCAAGCCAAGGTCAGTGATGTAACCCACCGTTTTTTGACCGCTCACTAGTTTTCTCATCAGTTGGACAAGGCTACTGACCTGCAGAGGTCAGGGTCAGAGGGCGAGCTTTGATTTGTCGATGTTTAAGCTCTTGTGGAGCCTTTGAAGGTGTTAGTGCACTGATGTTGCTGATATGTTTGATTAGAAATATGATTAGAAAACTGCCGTAAATTAGCATTTGAATTTGATACTTGCTCCTGGTCACATTGTCCTAAATAATTTAGTAATTAATTAAATAAACCAAAGCAACTGCAGTATTTTGTTCATTTTTTGAGATTATTTCTTTACAACATTTACAGTTGTTTAAAAAAAAAAAAAAAAAAACTTAGTAACTTAGTAAACATAGTTAAAAACAGACTTTCAATATAAAGAAAGGTAAAAAGACTTACAAAGATTAGATTTAAATAAGACAGGTGTACCAGTGTCTCCACAACTTGGACTTGTAGCATATTGCAGCAAATTGACAAATGTTAGTTTACATAAACTTTCACTTAGTTTATCTAATCCCATGCACTTTCCACATGTGCAATGTTTATTTCATTTCACACATTTATCAAATAATGTATTTCATGTCAGTTTATTAGTTTAAATGTGTTTTAAGGTAAGTTTTTGACTAAGATGCACTTTAATCATATCATTTTGGTTAGTTCCACCCCTCGTACAGGCCAGGACAGACGGCAGATGATGTAACACCGCTACCAAGTTGTGCGTCTCAACATTAGAATGCATGTCTGAGATCAACCAAATAAACACGTGTCACTTGGAGCGTTTTACAGTCTTGATCATGTCCATCTTTATCTCATAAGACTTTCATTCGATCGTGCCGGGACAAATGAGACAACACAGACTAGTCATGTATCTGTCCATCGGAGAAACACACTAACTCGGGATGTTTATATGTAAAGTCCTGCTGTTCTCTTCACATAAAATCAGTAGACCTGGATGTAATGCTGGGTAGATGGGCTATCAAAAACATCACACCATGTTACAGATACACTATTAAATCTCACCAAACATGGCAAGTATCCAGAACAATTTGATGCCAAATACCCTCATTCTCTTTCACAAAAAATATACCAACTTTGGAAATTGAACATAATGTCCTCCACTGCAAACTGTTTTATCACAAAAACAATTCAATAAATCTGACAAAAATAATAGTTATTACAGAGTGGAGACTGGCAACAGGAAAAGGGAGGGAGAGATGATGGGTTTACTGTTTGATATCAAGTGAAACTCTTACCAACGCCCCGTGTACAGTCATTTGTGCTGTTTGCCAAAGTTTAGCTTCTTTGGGCTGATTTAACGTAATCCAAACGCTAGACAAATCCAGAGTGCAAGACATCCCACCAACATCACTATCAAACATGAATAGTGCTGTTGCTGTGTCATAGGCCACCTTTTCCTTTTTGTGGTCATTTAGGGTTTTTGTTTGTCTGTCTCGAAGTGTTAGCCCTTCAATTAACTGGCAATCATCAAGGGTGTACTCCACCTCATGTCTAAAGTGGCTGGGATAGGCTTCAACCCATAAAAAGTAAATTTGTAGAATAAAAAAAAACTGTTCTTTGCTTATCATTATGTTTGTCAATGTCAAATTCGCGTCATTATCATCAAATGACATATCTGTATTTGAACCTTTCAGGACACATCTCAGGTTGTTCCGATCACGTTCCCCTGCAAAGTGTCAAGCCTAAACATAGCACTAACATTTAAAACACATATATTCTTATAATAACTTTAGTCAGATAAGTGGATTTGAGCTGTGATGGACCACGCACTTATCTCTGTCCAGAATATTATTATCTACAGTTGTTTCTGTTGCATCTTGTACTGTAAAACCAAATGTAATCTTTTCAGACCGTTCAGGTATTTATGGAATACACTTTAGTCAGTGTCATAGTCTGGCTGAACAAAACCGGAAAAGCTGGTTAAAGTCACTTGTTAAAATCAGATTATTTCAACTTTTTTGAATCAGATCCAAAACGTATTATGTTCCCTTTTTTCCATGTCCAACTTTTTATTGTTGTATTATAATGTGTTGTACGTAATTTATCTAGTACCTTAAACAATCAAATGACATAATTAAATGTAACATCTCATTTAGAGGTAATTATGTTACTATTAACAGGCTGAAAGTTATATATGTTTATAAGCCCACTGTGTGTGTGGTCTGACTCTGTCCCGTCTGGAGTTGACAGGGAAGATGATTGACTTCTATGCTCTGAGACCGAACCCAATGTCCAAGTAATACAGTCCCAAAACTGGACCACATAAATAGTTTACAAGTTTATGTCATTTGTCCAGAACTTACATTAAGATGGTTGCTTCCTTGAGACTGTACCCAACCACACTGTTTGTAGCCTTTAAATGTATTTTCCCATCAATGCACATGCCAAATATGATTATAACTGTTATACATTTGTCTTTTAAACATTAACTACACATTTGAGGTTTTTCATTAAAAACAAGATTACAATAGTCCGTGTCTAATATCATGCTTCAGTGAAGTTAATTGTCAAGAAATATAGTCACACATTTGCAAATATGACTCTCAAGCATTCCTGGTAAAGAGAAACCAACCTGTTTGGCTTGTGTTGCTTGAAAATTTATGACAATATATGCTCAAGGGCAAATAAAGCACTTTGATATTATCAGACTGTAACAACGATAACAGGACAATTTATGGGTGATAAATGATTGGTCTAGTGCTGCGTTGTTGTGGATGTTTCCAATGAGCCCATGAGGAGCAAATGGAAAGCCTGGGACATATTTAGTGACTGCAGCCGCGTCCTTCTCTCTTTCACAGTAAATTCCTCATGTCTCAGTTCTAACTGCAGCTATTTATACGGACTGGACGTCTGCCAAAGGGAAGTCAAAACCAGAGATAGTTACTGTCATCAGTCTCAGATCACTTCTCACTTGGTTTGTTAGGGGTCAAAAATGGGCTTGCCTTTCCTTATTTAATCATCGTTATAAAGAATTTAGTTTGATGTTTTTATCTACAAATGAATCCTACTGAGATAAATATGCAACAGCTGTAAAATTACAGGGTGTCTCCAATTCAGACTGCAAGATTCTCACAGCAATTTAAATAAATCAATATACAATTTTGGAAAATGTTGGTGCAGGAAAATATAAAAAAAGTGGTTCACAAAAATCATCAATAATCATGTGTTTAAGTGCATTGAGTAGTTTTTTGTTTGTTTGTCAGCTCCCACAGTGCTTTATTGATTTAAAATTTTAGAGTAGGCTGTTCACAAAAGATTGACAGACAACTTCTATTATAGCTGTCAGTCATTGCATAAAAGGATCAAACTCTTGTACTTCCACATTTTTGAGGTGAAGCAAGGCATAAAACAAGGGAATGCAAAAAAGGCATAGGAGATATTACCAACGCCTAGCGACTTCTTCTCTTCTTGTAGTAGTATTTACAGTAGCCTATACGTTTCATGCATACATTTAGTTCCTGTTCGTTTTGATGCCTTTCTTTTGCTCGATTACATCAGCAAATGTCTGGGAACTAGCTATTATTAACTTAGCAAAACATGTATTGCTTGTTGTTCAACTCTGACTCTACACCAAACATTTCAGAGTTGACGTTCAAACGGTTTACTTAACATCTATTTGATATTGCACAGCATGTAACATTAATCCTTGCTAATTTTGTCTGAAATTTTGTCCTTTGTAGGAAAATGATATCTTTTTTTATGGTCTGAGGTTGGATGCTCTGAATTATTCCGCTCTGGACTATGCTGTTTAGTTATTGATCAGTGTGTTTACTGTCCCACTCGCTTCATGCCGAACCCTTTAAATGGAAATGAGAAAAAGCAATCAATCAATTGTATCATGAATTGAGTGCTCTAGCTTATAGATTATTTAAAGTTTCATTTAGTAGCACAAAGAGTCAGGAACTCTTCTTTGGACAATAGTCTAGTTTTTATTGAATCATTAATGGAAGCTGCAAATACTTTTTTTTAAAGCACTAAGCAGCATTTAGACTTCAACTAATGGGGCGCCTCGGTGGCTGTCCTGGTGGAGCATACCATATACTCGGGCAACCCAGGATTTGGCAACAGGCCAAAAAAAAAAAGATTTCAACTGAGACCATTTGTGCCTAAATCTAATTTCAATCTTTCTCTAGAGACCGTAAAAACTGTAAATAGAAAATAAACTGCTGTTGGTGGTCTAGCCAACAAGGGTCAACCCTTTGTCTTCAACCTTTAATCTGCTTAAATATTTGTTATTATTACGGGAACACCTTGCGTGAGGGCTTGTTCCTTTGTTTAGTGATCAATAAGCCAAACAAACAACGTGAATCCCTTGGGAACGCCCTTTTGTCTGCAGGCCATGGAGAGCTGTGTTTTGTTGACCGCAGAGCAGTTTGGTGCACCACAGACATGATTTTCATTCCTTTTTTTTTCTTCCTAAATTAAACAAAATTTTCACCAGATGTATGTAAGTATATGGGGAGTTGTAATGCTCTGTAAGAGAGAAGAGAGCTGGGAGTGAACACACGTTTTAAATCTTGTGTATCCTGTACAAGCTTCATCTGTTAGGACGACACTCATTTTCTATTCCTTTGTTTACATTGAGGTCTAATCCATGGAAGCCACAGCCCACGAGTCGTTGAATAGTTCAGTGTTTTTACAAGCTTTTCCTCTGTCTGAACTGTATCAGGGAACAGACTTGAACAATGACTCGTAACTCAGCCATCAACTTTTTAGACTATAGACTTATATGGTCCCATTTGTTTAAAAAAAACAACAACATGGTTTTGTCTCGTGTGAACTCCATAAAATAGATTCTTTTCATTGGTCCAGCAGCACAGATGTATGGCAATGCAAACACAACTCAGCATTTTTTTGGGGTTCTCATTGGATTTGGGTTGTTCCCGCAGGGCATTCTCCGCAAAACCAATTAGTGGTTTAGACTCAGGATTAATCTCAGAGGGAATGCAATAAATCAAAAAAAGACACAGTTTGCCAGGGCAGCAGTTTATTGATTTATTGATGTTAAACCAATATGACACATGACATTACAGCAAGCCAAAATATTTCTTTTGTCATAGCAGTCCTTCTGATTTGTACAGTGAAAGTGTGAAGTGCAAACAAAATAACAAAACCAAAAACAAAATAAGCAACCAGAAAACAAATAAACAAAAACACAATGACAATTCAGACAAACTGGAAAAGGCTGGTATTGTTTGCGGACGGAATTTTTACTTCTGATTGGACAAAACATCTGTCACTCACTGAATTGTTATTTTATTTTTGGTTTAGTTATTTTGTTTGCACTTCACAGCCACCGTAGATTTGCCACAAACCCAGAAACAATTTTCCGCTTTTCTGTTGTCTTGTATCAAATGAGTATTTAACAAACAGGCTGTCTGTGGTGCACGTGGCAGAGTGGTTAGCACTCCTGCCTCACAGCAAGAAGGTCATGAGTTCAAAACCCGGCCGACTCAAACATTCTCGGCCGACTCCAGTGACTTTCTGTTAGGAGTCTGCATGTCCTCCACGTGTTACCGTGGGTTCTCTCTGGGTACTCCGGCTTCCTCCCACTGTCCAAAGACATGCATTTTATAGGTTAACTAGTAAATCTAAAGTGTCCCTAGTGAATGAATGTGAGAGTGAATGGTTGTTTGTCACTGTCTGTCTCTAAATGTCAGCCCTGCGACTAACTGGCCACTGTCCAGGTTGTACCCCGCCTCAGGCCCAAAGCTGCTGGGATAGGCTCCAGTCACCCGCGACCCCTAACGGGACAAAGCGGTAGAAAATGAATGAATGAAAAGCTGTCTGTGCCTTTATCTGTTTCAAACAATGGTGGACTAGTTAAATTAAACAGGCTCTATTTTACTCTAAGGGAAGTAGATTAGGTCTGTTATTAGTTTTACCGTAAAAAAACGGCAGTAGCTCAGTGGTAGAGCGGCCGTCCTTCAACCGGAAGGTAGTAGGATCGATTCCCGCTCTCCCCACAGTTCATACTGTCGTTGTGTCCTTGGGCAAGACACTTAACCCACCTTGCCTCGTATGAATGTGTAAGAATGTTGAAGGTGTTGGTCGGAGAGTCCGTAGGCGCGGAATGGCTGCCACGTCTCTGTCAGTCTGCCCCAGGGCAGCTGTGGCTACAGATGTAGCTTACTACCACCAGTGTGTGACTGTGGAGTGAATGAATAATTGATATGTAAAGCGTCCTTGAGCTCTGGAAAGGCGCTATATAAATATAACAATTATTATTATTATTATTATTATAAAAAATGTTAGCCCTGCAATTAACTGGCAGTTGTCCAGAGTGTACCAGCCTCATGCCCAATGCAGCTGGGATCAGCTCCTGACGCCCTGTTAGAAGATAAATGAATAAACAGCATATTGTACTTGGTTTAATTCTCTTATTGGAGTCAACTTATTGTTGATATGCGCAATGCCATTTACAAGAACATTGTGAGTGAGGCTTTCTCATTTCCTCCCATGCAGTTAAAACTTTGTTCCCAGGGGAGTAATGACCCCAGGTATTGTTCCTCACAGATTACAGGAAAAATCTATATAGCCGGGTGTAGGAGGTGCAAGCTGGGTTATCAGTTCAACATCACAACTTTCTCTGACAACTAGAAGAAAGGCTAACAAGGGACATTGTTTGGAGTGAGAATTGAAAGATATCGGTTGCAGCAGTGAGAGTGAGATGGTCTATATCAAAGCAGAGGCAGGATTTGAGAAGGACTAAATGTTATCCAAAAGTGTCTCTGCTGTGTCTGGGAGTGACAGGATACAGGAAGACAGATGTCACAAACTGAGGAAACAGGGAATGATTGAATAAAACTGCACCACGAGAAAGAAATAACATTTACGTTATTTTTACAAGTAAGTATCCAGTTGTTGTTAAAGGGAACAGCTTGTGATTAACTGCTTTAAGCTGCACTGTGAGATTACTTTTTAACCATTCAGAGCTTAGATTTGCATGTACAGTAATCATTTGCACACTTTGTCAGGCTTGCAGGCTACAGAGAGTAAAATACTTTGGCATAATAAGTCATTATTACACAAAACATGACAAAGTTGTTTTAATGTTTTTCATTTATGGTATATTATCATTTTGAGAAACAAGAGCATTTTTGTTGTTATTGTTTGTGATTAAATGAGAACCTGTCTTTTCTTAGACCATTGTGTCAATACTTTTATTACTGACGTGACAGAGTTTCTATTTTTTTTTGTCCAAACATAAACTTCAACACCTGAGCACATGTTAATACACACATCTATGAAGTTTATTTGAATTAAATTTTCACCAATTTGCTAAGAACCAATGACACTTGACGAGGCAGGTGTTTTTATATTCTACATATTAAAACTAACACGGAACAAAATGATTCGTATTGCCTTTTTGTAGTACGTCACACACCAATTACAACATGTTGATCTCAAACTCTTGATTGAGCCACAATCATACTGTCTTTGTAAACCATCATGTTTATGATGTTGATCCAACATATAGAGTACAGTCCTGCAGGTCCCAAAGGCAATACAACCTCAAAGCTTCATGAACAGACCATGGAAAATGGTAATCACTGAGCGCTGTAAGAGCACAAGAATGGTTTTACTGGTTGAGGATGCTGCTGCGTCACTGAATCATGTGGAGTGTTGTTAGGGCTCATTGTGACGTAAGCTGAGGCCCACTTTGCCTTTAGCATGTGCATTAAGTGAAGGTCAGAGCTCTGTAAACTATTTTTGCTTTCTGCTTCAAGGTTCACAAACACCCACATTGATAGATGCACAAACAACTGGAAAAATCACAAAAGTGAATCTACTGATCTCCATTTTTTGCTTTAACTAAACTGAGTCATTAAATAAAAAGACCCTATTGCAGTGTGTGACTGAAACTAAATGATATAGTCTGCTAAAGGCAAAGAAGGCAAAGCACACTAAAACAAATAAATGAAATGACAATGAATAAGAACTGTCTTTTATTATATTCAGCAGCTACCTCCAAAATCATTGTCATGTGTGACTTTTCACCCATAAAACATTACATAATAAAGTAAATCCATTCGTAAAGTGAAATCTTTCCACTGGCTTAGTTCCCAACACATCCTTGGCTAAAATGGTGTAGAAGTAATTATGCTTCCACTTCATTGACTTGACAAGGTTCCTTAACTTGTGAAACACTAAAATACACATTTTATTTGACAACAGCACAGAGAGGCACCCGACTGACTGAAGAAAAGCCGAGCCCCAAAACTCTTCTGCTGTTAAAACACTTATGATCCACTGTGGCTGATCTCCTGTCAGCTCTCTGTCTTTCTCATCTGTCACTCTTCTGGTTTCTGGAAAAAGCTATATTTTTGTTTTTGTTGGCATTGGTAACGGTGCATATTCTTAAGTATTTTGAATATATATAAATTTTGTTTCCTGTTTAAGTTCAAGAGACAGAATGTACAATGTAGAAATTATTTGTGCATGAACCAGTTTTACATGAATTTAAATTTGACTTAGAAAATAAATAGACACTACGGATTTCGTGCCATGAACTATGAGAGCTGCGACTAGTGCAGAGACATACTAGAAATAGACACAATTTTCATTTTGAGTACACAAAGCATTACATAAACACTTGATACATCAAAGTCAAAATAGAAATTTTAATGAAACGTACTATACCAATAAACAGGTTTCAGCTGGAAATAAAATGTATGAATAGCCTAAATTGTTGCTGCCTTGTCACGTAAAGCACATTACACTTTTAATCTGTGTAAAAAGTTATGCTTAATGACACGTTTTTTTAATTTAAGTGGCAGCAGTTGTCAGTCCTCTCTTGTGTAAAACCTGTTATACATTCAAACTAGCATTTTAAAAACCCTTTAAGTTAGTGACGACTGTTGTAGTGTTTAAAGCTTTAACACAGCCTTGGAGGGACACTATGTTCAAACTGTGGAGAGCTCTGAGCACGGTGCGCAGGCTGGCTCTCTGATTGGCTGAGCACTGACCATGATGTCATCACAGAACGTTATAAGGGCTCTGACAGATAGCCTGGGAGACACATTAGAGGAAACACAGCTCAACTGAAGCACTGAGAGAGTGAGAGGCTTAGAGAGAGGGTGAGAGACAGGGACGGCCTGTGACACTAAATAGTTGCAGTGTAACCTGAACTGTGACATTTTCATTTTTTTTATGGGAGACAGACAACAAAACCTTTGGAGGTTTGTGCATTTTACTCTATTTTTTTTATTTTCTTGTCACATTCTTGCATTGGCTTAGAGGCACTATTTTTGTTAAGCTTTTTGATTTCTAATTAAAATAAATAAACATTTAGAATGCACAAACTTTACTTTAAACATGCATATACCTTTAGTCTTATGTCTTCTTTGTGCTCTCCATGTTTGGTCATTTCAGATGGGAAGCACAACTCCCCCAGTGCACCTCAATCTGAGTGAAGAGATGACCAACTCATCCTCAGACCTAGCACCGAAAGAGGATGTTTACAGTGAGGCAACAATGATCCTGCTGGGCATAATTATGTCCTTACTCGTGCTGTGCATCGTCTTTGGTAACATCCTGGTTATAACGGCGATTGCCCGTTTCCACCGTCTGCAAAATGTCACCAACTGCTTCATCACTTCCCTCGCCTGTGCCGACTTGGTCATGGGTCTCATTGTTGTCCCGTTTGGTGCTTGTCACATCATCTTTAATACTTGGCACTTTGGCAATTTCTGGTGTGAGTTCTGGACTGCAACTGATGTCCTGTGCGTGACTGCAAGCATTGAAACACTATGTGTTATCGCTATAGACAGATATTTGGCTATCACTTCGCCTTTCCGCTATCAGTCAATGCTGACCAAATGCAAAGCCCGCATTGTGGTTTTGTTTGTTTGGGTCATTGCAGCCCTGATATCTTACCTGCCCATTCACAGTAAGTGGTGGATAGATCCTGAACAGGCTAAGCAGTGCACGAATAACAGTGCCTGCTGTGGGTTTTACACCAACGCGTCATATGCTATCACCTCCTCAATCGTCTCCTTCTACATCCCTTTGATCATCATGGTCTTCGTGTACCGGCGCGTTTTCCAAGAAGCCAAGCGTCAGCTCAAGAAGATAGACCAAAGCGTTGGACGATTCCACAGCAGCGAGAACAGCAACCTCGAATCCCTAGAGGCCAATAATAGGCGATCCCACAAAAAGGTCAAATTTTGCCTAAGAGAACACAAGGCATTAAAGACACTAGGCATCATTATGGGGATCTTCACTCTGTGTTGGCTGCCCTTTTTTCTGCTAAATGTAGTGGCGGCCATTTGGAAAGTGAAAAACATTGAACTAACCTTTAAGATCCTCAACTGGATAGGTTATGTCAACTCTGCCTTTAACCCATTGATTTACTGCCGGAGCCCTGACTTTAGGTATGCCTTTAAGGAAATTCTTTGCCTGAAGCGGACACGGCTCACAAATGGTGTGCCTGTCAATGGATACATCTACAGCAAGCACAGCTGGCAGAGCGACCCACACGGCAGGAGTAAGGGCAGTTCAGACGACAGTGAAGGCAATGAGGGATGTCTCAGAAAAGGGGCACGAGTCTCCAGTGTCCTGGGCAGAGGAGTGGACCCTAATGGAAACTGCAGTGAAGGCCTGAGTGTAACAACTCTAACAACTGTAATTTAAAGCTGGGGCCATTTCAGACATGTTTACAGTGATGTTGTCATGAACTTTTTTCAATTGAATAATGAAGGTAAGGCCACTCAAAGTGACAGGATTTCTGAGGAGGATAAGGAAACTAATTCAGTTGAGGGGAGAAGTTGTTTTCCTCTTATGACACATTCAATCATTATTGTCAATTGCTTACCTTTGGTTTTGTTAAATTGATTGTTTTGGCTTGACATCTACCTCATGTTTTTCATATTTGTAATTTAACCTCTACACCCATTCACGCTCACAGGCTCATGTCACAAGTTTATTCATCTGTGGACTATATAATAGGATCAGATGGCTTCCATGCAATCTGTGGGCAGGTTATAGTGAACAATTTTACTTCAAAGTGAACATAGTTAGAGGCTGTGAATTCAATGTGCCATGCCAATTGGGCACAGATAGCGAGGATCTGATTTACATTGTGTAATAGTAAGATCAGGTTTAATGCCTCTATGGTGCTTTGTTTTAAGGATACATTCCAAAAACACTTGGCTTTTTCTTGCAGTTCTTTGGGTTGGTCCAAATGTGAAAGTGATCAACAACAATCGCTAGACTCCCACTCTTGTTTAGCATTGCTGTGTGGCCCTGTTTCATGGGAGGTACTACCGATAACAGATTGCACTAATGATATGAACACACATTATCTTCATCTGATTGCTGTAAGCTGACGCTAAGGGCCAAACTCATAGTGGTATGATAAAACCTGTTTTATATTTTAAAAAAGTAAAATACTGCTAGAAATGATATGTTTCACAATTTCAGACCCGTCTATACATGTTAGTCTTAAACATGTTTGTTTTGTGAAATTTAAGATTAGTTTAAACCTGGTTTATTTTAAAGGTGAAATGTTAGAAGTCTTAATCTCTGACTCAACTTAGCATTCAGGTCTTTGTTTCCAAGGAAACAGTCAAAGAAACCAAACAGCTGTGCATATTTTGTCACTTACAGACACTTAATAATGTGTCCGTGACAACAAAAGTCCCCAGTTAGTGTAGCCAGTGTTTTTGGGCCAAACAGGTCTAGCGCTGTAGACTGGTCTAGAACATGCCAGAGTTCATTTAATTTCATTATTACTAATCGACCTTCTTAACCTAACATTCACCACACCATTATTACAGAATAGCTACATGTAAGGTTGCACTATAAGACATCACATTTTATCTTTAAAACTAATGTTAACTATTTGGTACAATGCATAATATATGAAATAATAAGTAAACTTCTGGTTCCTATCCATGAGCTCATAGCTACTGTCACACCTTTCCTTTCTGTTACACAAGTTTTGTTTGTTTATTATATTTTCTGGTTGCTGTGTTCCAGCATGTACAATGTTAACTGAAACCAGAGCAGCCGTTTCCTTAACCCTTGTGGCACAAGGGTACAAGCCACACTCAATAATATACAGTACATCCAAATCAAGACGAGGTGCTGACTGCTCCACCCAATAAAATATGAGAAACAGTCGGCATTCAATACAGTGTACCCTTACTCACTGCAAACTTTATGAAGTGACGCTTGAAAAGGAAACCCAGGAGTCCATAAAGCATTGTTTCTGCAGCTACAGACTGTATTTCTCAGCCCTATTGCTGTTCTTCAGCTGCTTGTTAGTGGCCACAAAATGCCTCATGGCGAAGTAAATACAAGAATTCATTATCTGCTGTGTAGCTTGGATTCAGCCTCAGATTTAAAAGCAAAGCAAAACGCAGATTTATTTGTAGATTACAGTATACATTTTCCAATTTAGCATGGCTACTTGAAACAGAATGTAATTGTGATAAGAGACTTCAGACCAGATGTAATTATGGATGAGAAATGACTAAAAAGCTAGACTTGCATGCTAAATACAAGACAACTTACAACTTGTTTTTTTTCATACTGAATGTTTAGGCATGGCTTCTTTTAAATCTGTAAACCTTTTCCCTCAGATGAATCACAAGGTTCACTCAGCCTCTATGGCATGACCTTATGAACCGGCATAAACAGGGTGTCACTGTAACATCATTGAAATCCCTGTATGTGCTCTTTTGCTCTTTCTCTTTGATTTATACAAAAACTAAAAGCGGAGACTGAATGTCATACCGAATGCTCTCAAGGAATGGCTTTCACTGTACAGCTCAGACATCATTTTGAACTGTGAACTCAAAGCATTCACCAGTGATTGTCTGTATGTGAGCGTTGTGATCGTGGTGTTGTGTTCGTTCCCTTACCTTCAAAGTGCTCGTAAAATCTCCATGCACACTGCTCCCTCCTGGCAGTGGCCTCACCTTGCACATTTCACATCTCGCTGTTATTGATGGTTATGCTTACATGAACACGCTTGTTTTATAAGGAATGGCTTTACCCTCTTGCGCCGGAGGGACTGATTAGCTGACAATACTACATTCCACACAGCTGATGGTTTGGAGGTCAAAGTATGTACAATAATAATCCTCATTGAAAATAAATGTGCATCCATTACACAGTAAAAAACTTGGCTCTTTAACAAGTATACATTAATTAAACGGTTGAATAATATAAATTTCAATTAATGTCATATGGTTTAAGTCTTAAGAATACACATTTTGCACATATTTATTGAAAAAAGGTCATTATGATGGAGTACAGCTTCCCTCATGACTTCACTGTAAAGTTCTTTTCACAAAACTTTAGAAAAAACAAAACAAAGAAAAACAGAAAAGTTTTGCCATAATGTTCCTGTGGTCCTCTCTGTTGTGTCTTAGGAAGTTCCTTTTTCCTGTCTGAGACTAAAAATGAAATAGTCATTGAAAAATGTCTGCTACAATCTCAGTTTATCGATGTTGTTAACGGTGAACTGCTCTGATAAATGGATGTGTTTATAAATGTGAATTCCTATGACAAATAAATAAATATTGCTTTGGCCATTGTTTTGTCAGGGTGAAAACACAGTCTCACGCTGCTGACTGTTTACTGAATGTTTCGCTATTTCCGCACAACCACTGTCAAATAAAGCCTGTTACATTGTGTGGTGTAGTGTTTGCTATTTATGAAAAGTGCAAGTGAACTGTATGTGCTTTGTTTGTATGGAAATAAATTGTGTAATGTCAGCCTTCACGTGTTTTTCATTACCTTCAAACAACCAGGGATGGTGAATTTATTTCATAACTTTGCTAGATGAATATCACTACCACTCTATTTGCCTTGAATAGTACATATATAGTTTTGAAAGTGTACATTTTAGGGTCTTGAACTAATGATTATAGTGTTTATCAGCTGCTTGGAGGAGACATACACAGTCACAGGGGTCAATTTGTAAACTGAGGATACTATATTGCACTTTGAATTTGAAAACATTTTCAATTGTAGTTTACTAATTTAGACGAGATATGTATGAAATATACATGAATACTTTTAAAAGGCTTATCCTGTTATGGGTCGCAGGTGACTTGAGCAGATCCCAGATGTTTTGGATATGAGACGGGTTTATAGTAAATTACAGGGATAGCACTTTAGAAACACAGGTGTTTACACATACAGGGCACTTTGGATATGCATATGTTTAAAACACATTGTTATTAACTGTAACTAACCACTTTTTTTTCTGTTTTGCCGCCACGTTTCATTTAGAGGTGCACATGCTGACTCGCACAAACAAAGACAAAGAAACAAATATGTAAATAAATGAAAATGGCTGCATGTGGCTGTGTGGTAAAAGCCCGCTAGTGCAACCTATTCTACAAAGAATTTGAAATACAAAGGGGAGGACAGTAAAGAAATGCGTATATAGAGTTATGATCATGTCTTTGGCAAACAGCCAGACAACTGATTCAAGCAGAAAGTCTTTCCAAAGAAACTTATCTTTCAGTGTCTGTTTATCTCATGATTAGCTTTGAGATTAAATATGTGCTTTTATTTCATCATGGTCCCATAACTTGATATTTAATTACAGCAATATAACCTGTCAGATGCTGGTCGATGCCCTGGGTTGTCTTTTGCTGTCTCTATTTTTCACAGCACAAATGCCAACAGGTGTGGCGAACCGAGCACCTGCAAATTGATCATTGTTACTTTAGTGAATTAATATGCTGTGAAGATTGATCGCAGCGCTACATGGCCCCATTAGTCACGACTTCCAAAAGAGCGCCATTATGAGGACTATGAACCAGTGTAAACAGCCCTCACACTAATTACTATTACATAAACAGGTTAAAATCTATTTATCAACACAATATTAAACCTCCCATGAACACTAGCACTAGAACCGAGCACTGTTTGATGTGCGTTTTTATTTTTCTTGCTTTATCATTTTCACCCGATAAGCTTTTAAAGCACAGTCTTCCCCTGGAGTGCCAGAATCCAATTTCACTTTAAGTCATGTCAAATGCTCCAGGTCCTGTCTGGCTTTAGATCCGAGCTGGATCTGCTGAGGTGTGAGCAGACTTAAGTAAATGGGATTTGCCATAATATGTTCTGTGCGCTTTAAAATGTTCTAATAAAGAAACTTCAAACTTATTTTGATTTTGGGCATAAGCTATGCATGGTAATGTGAGTGTTTAAAGATCAGGTTAAAAAAAGAGCATTTTCCCATGTCAAGAGCAGACCCACCATGTCATCTGAGTGAGAGGAAACAAAAATAGGGGGGACTCTGGTCTGTTTTGGTAAGTTTCTTCAGATGTGGCTGTGAGCATGTGAAAGTTTTGTCTGCTAGATCGATAAGTCCCATGGTACTTTGGTGACTATGTTAAACAAGGCACCACAATGTCTGCAGTCCTCCAAGAGCCCATGTGTATGTGTAAATGCTCATCTCAAATCATAAACTAGCTCCACCAGACCTAAGGTTAAAGAAGCAAATGTCAAAAACACAACATTACGGCCAAAGAAAATGCAATAAAACCTATCCTATCAAAAACTTCTTAACCATGTACTGTCCAATCTACCAAGTCATTTCCTCACTGTGCATCCAAATGTCAGTACTGTCTCTTTAGAGGTTATATAATGACCATGTTCATATTTGATAGGCGTAAGCTCTCCTATTGTAAGATGTTTCGGAAACAAAACATGCTGTGGTTTAAGCAAATCAAGTTCATGAAATGTTTTTGGAGGAAGTTTTTGATGGGAGGACGCTTTGCAGATTTGAATGAATGTAAGTGTGAAAGTCTGACTCTAAGAGTTAGTCCCCGCACACACACAAACAAACACACACACACACACACACACACACACACACACACACAAACAAACACACACACACACACACACACACACACACACACACACACACACACACACACACACACACACACACACACACACACACACACACACACACACACACACACACAAAGCAGCCGGCATAGAATGCAACTCCAGAGACCCTGGAAGGATAAGTGGAAAATGTATGTATTATTTTACCAAGTAGTAAGCATTTTTTTGTGTATTACTTTGTGTAATATTTTGTATAACTGTACAAACCATGTACCTCTTTCAGTCGGTATTCCACTCCTAAAGAGCAGAGTAGTACATCCTCAAACACAGGAAACAGTCTTCATAATTAATCTAATGAGTGCTTCATATTGAAATTATATAAAATGCTTACATTTTAAATGCATTTTCCCTGTGACTCTGGGCTTGTTTACTGATAATGAACTTTCACAACTAACACTTCTAAAAAAAAAACTTAAATGTTGAATGGTGGTGCATATTCTCCACACGACACGACAGTGAACCAATGAGATGGCACAGAAACTCTTCTTCTCAGTCTTAGCCTCTCCGTGGTGCTTTGTCAGCCTTGTACTTCTTTGTTAATACTGTCAGACAGCCCATCACTTAAGGCTCAGATGGTCGCTTTCTTCTCTTTCTTACTTGCTTTTTTTAAATCCCAGAGACCATTATTCATGATTGTCAGCTAACACAATGCAGCTCAGTACTCTTTTGTATGAATGGACAACAAACTGCATACTCCACAACTTTTGGTTTTAAAAATTGATGATAAAGTTTTCAAATGTGCATCCTCCTCCTGACTATGAGCAAGGATGCAGTGAAGTCGTTGTATTTTAAACCATGTGCAAGTGTAATCTTCTGCTAATAGGTCAATCATCTGACATAATAACAGTGGTAATTTACAGCAAGGGAATCAATGTGACTCTGAGCTGTGAGCTAAATGGTTAGCATTGTATTTTTGATGGCTGTGTTAAGTACCACCATTTACTTTTGTAACACTGCTCCCTGTGGAGGATGAGAAAAAATGTTGTATTAAAGCAATGTAAAAAACTTTTCAAACACTAGAAGTGACCCTGGTTTGGCATCGCTGTACAGTCACAGCTACAGTAGAGGAACTGAAATCACAAATACTCAAGTCATCAACAACACTGTTAATGTGTTTCCTTTTAAGATTTTGTAGAAAGAACTCTTTTTCAAAGGCATTCATTGAGTTTCAAAGACGTTATCACATTTTGGCTCTGACAGTATACAGCAGACCAAACATTTCTCTAGTCTAAGAGCATTCCCTGACATTCTTCACTGTTTACCTATTGAGAGACAAATATGCTTTACTGGTAAGTAAACCGAGGCCTAATATGGAGCTGGAGGTAGAAATGTGTAATGGGATGGCAGTGGGAAGTCTAACGAGGTGTGGCTTTGCATAGCCTAAATGGTCTTATGGCTAATGTCTGTAGAAAATAATTCAGTCCTTCGTCAGACGGACAAAGCATTGGAGTGGTATCTAAGGCTGTCCTCAGGCCTAAATAGTTAAAATTGTGTATTTGCAGGACAATTTGAGCTGCTACCACAATAGCAAACATAGTCAAGGTTAAAGATTCAACTGTAGACAGTCATATTCAAAAGGATAAAGAAAACATCATATTTTTTATATTGATTTATTGAACAGCATTTACTATATAAAAAAAGATTGCTAATAATTTAGATCTAACTGATTCTGAATGGCAGACACTTCTATTTTAGTTATAGTTTTTATAATTACACAAAATGGAGTTAATATGGGTTAATTAGGCTGTGTAGTCTAACCCTGCTCTAGTTGAAGCAGGACAGGAAAGTTACATTGGAGGTTTCTGTCCAGCTGAGGGTACTGTGTCACTGAAATAGGCATTCTACCAATCTCACATCTAAAAAACATTAAAATCATAAATATTTTTAGGCTCAAAGTTACACAGTGCTGCTTTAATTGCCGGGCTTACACAACACACCCATTCACCATTTCAGCTACAAATGCCTATCTTTGGACGGTGGGAAGAGGATGGAGTGCCCAGAGAGAACTCACAGTAGAACGGGGAGGACACAGAGAGAGATCAGTCTCAAAACCTTTCTAGCTTTGTGTCCGAACTACTCTGCCACCCTGCACACCCATGTTGCCTTTGTAGACTGTGTATCTAGGTTCTCAAGTCCTTTTTTTGTGGTCTCCAGACTGTACAGTATGAAGTTGTGCTGTCCCATTTTCTCTTGCCATTTTATATAATCATTTATGGGCAAAGTTCAGCTATCCGTTCAAAGTGTGCAGTTATTTTATTACTGTTATATGAAGAGCTTTAATAATGTCTTTGTGATATTTTATGGTCAGGAATCTCATGTATAGGCTCTGTCTAGCTGGGATGAAAACAAGTGTTTATATTTCTTGTCATCAGGTCATTACGTTGAGACTCACTGCTGCGCCAAGAGCAAAATACACTAATACCCCAGAAGTCCGCTTGTTTTACTAACAATGCACAGTATGACATTAACGTCAGTGTCAATATTAAGCCTGGAATATCCCTGAAAGTCTTAGTCGCAGTGTAGCTAAAGCCAACTTAATCTTGCTGGACAAACCCTCAGCACGAGCTGCTATACTTGGTGGGCCTTACAGGGATTTTAAGAGATTGAAGTTGTGAGATCATCTTTACAAGGCCAAAGCAGACTAGTTTCTACAGTCACTTGCTAAAAATAACAAAATGCAGTTCCCTTATTTTTTGGAGTTTGAATATTTCAGATAAAGCACATTTCCATAAATTTACAAAAAGGGCTCCAGGAAATAAATGAAATAATGAAAAGATCCACTGTAGAATATGGAACTTCCCTAAACTATCTCATAATTACACTGCCAATATATATATATAGATATATTTTTTTTTTCGGCAAACCGATATGACATTTACATTTATTCAAATAACTTCTCATCATGAATGGAACCCTTTTTTTAAATTTTATTATATTAGACTTTAGCTTCTGTGCAGCACAAGATTTAAATTCAACACTTTTTAAATCCCCCCCAAGACAGTTTAAGAAGAGCCATGAGGATTCTTAAAAAGGTTGTTTTCAACTCGTGTTGGAAGAAAGAAATCTGCTGTTGATTTATATGCAGATCATGCATGCAAACATTTTTCCCTTCTCTCAATGTCCTCACACGAGTGAACAAAAGACAGCTTCTTCTAAGAGGTGTCCTTGTTTTCAACCATAACTCCCTCAGACTCTCCCATTGGCCCCCATTCCCAACTGTTGACAAGGCCTGTCTTCTGCAAATTCTGTTGAGACATGTTTAAACTCAACTGACCGAAACTTGTCTTTGTCTTATACTGACTTCTTGTGGACAAGCCTGGAACAACACCAGAGAGATATCTTTGACAACAAAAGTTGGAAAAAGCTCGAGAGCGCTCTCTTGTGGCTCTTTAGAGACATGGCGGATTTGTCTGAAAATACTGTATGATTAATTGACACTGAAAAATCTCATTGTATTCATTTTTTGTATTTTGTGTTCACTAAAGATTATTACTTACACTATACTTTTTGAAGTGACATTTACTACAATATAGTTCCCAAAAAAAAGTGAATTATTTTGTTGAAATGTTTTTACTACTAAGTGAGAGATTGTTGTTTAAAAACGTCATAAAATAAAGACTTTCTCTCTCTTTATTGTTTTAATGTGGAATTGTCTTTTTGTGTGATTTTTACATGCTCATGCTTTCTTCTTTGATAAAAACACAAAACAACATGCAAATAAAAATAACATTATTTATCTTGCATGTATAGCAATTACAAAATATACATTTACAAAACACAGTACAATTCACACAGTGTTCTGTCATAAGCACAAGTTTTTGCACAAAACTTGTGTCTGGAACGTTAGAGTCAGAGTATCAGGAATAAAGTGAGTGTCATGTTAAGTGCGTCGTTGAGATATATTTAGTCATCATAATGTTAAGTATTTCCTGTGTGTGTCATCTATGAATCTGGTTTCTCTATGTCTGTGTAAGTCACAGCTTCTTCAGTGTTTATACCTAAAGTCTGCGTCTGGTCAGTATCCAACTGAGTTTCCGTACAGCTGTCATTATTTTGAATAGAAACCTTTGGAGTAGGATCAGCGTTTTCTTCCTTGTTGGGTTAAAACTGTGTATTTTGCTCTACTGTAATATCAGACTCAGGGGAATGTTTATTCATTTCCCTTGTGTGATTTATGGGTAAACTGTGCTAAGTTTCCAAGTCAGTGTGGCCTTTGATGGGGTCTGACTCTTTGGTTTGACTCTGGTCTGTTTGCAAAGTGTCTGTGGAGCTGCTAGAGTCTGTGATTTCTTCTTTAGCTGTATCAAAAGACTCAGTGAAAATACTGTCACTGTAGGAATGACTAACAAAGGTTTCTGTCTCTGAGCCATGTCCATTTACATTGAGGCTGTCTGTACCATGGACAATCATTACTGAATCGTTTTTTGGAGTATTTTCTATATTAGTGTTCACATTGTCAGTCTCTGTCTCTGTGTTGGTTACACAAGTCCTCAGAGCAATGTCCTCCCATCTGATATTATCTTCCGCTGTTCTTTCTGTTTGTCCCAAACCAATGTCCGGGTCCTTTTCCTCCTTTTGACAAGACTCTGCATTGTAATTGTCCTCGTTTTCCCCTTCAGCAACAGCAGCACCCCCTGGTCCTGCCAGGACACTCTTCAGACTTTGTGCACTCTTTCTGTGGATTTGACACATCTGATCATCAGGCAGGTGGTTGCCATAGATCTCGGCCAGCTTCATGTACACCACATACAGAGCTTCAGGGTGGGCTGGGTCCTCCTGGGCAGCTGCCAAAGCCAAGTGGAAGTAGCCTACTGCATCAAAAGCATCCTGGAAAATGTACACAATAAGATACATGATCACATACTGTATTAGTCATGTAGGCTTTGTAATAAATTCTGTTAAATATTGCAATTATATGCAATACCTAGGCTGACACAAAAACTATTAACACATGTACATTACTATGGGTAGTTTATTATTTACAGAGAACATTTATAACAAGTGCACTTTATTATAACTACATTTGATTGATTACCTTAAGCTTATGTAGCGTGAGATTGCCTAGTCTGCAGTACACCATAGTGTAGTAGCGAGCCTCCATCGGATGCTCCAAGAAGGGTGGACAGAAAGACAAAGACTTGAGGTAGTAGTTTTCTGCCAACTCATACTGCTCCAATTTGTAGTAGACTGTGGCCAGCCGGTGGTAAGCTGTCCGTTCATTCTCACGAACATCTTGAGATACAACACAGAAGAAACAAATTTCACCTCTGTGTTGACTTAAGACTGTTTGTGATTTGTAATTTAGCAGGGTTCCTACTTGTTTTACCAGCAGTCTCAACAGCCAGTGTTGCATACTGTAGAGCCTCCTCCCATTCTGCGTGGTCCATCAACAACACTGCCAGTTTACTCAACAAACGAAACTCCGAATGGACATCTCTGATGCACCGTGCAAAAGGCAGGCCACCATCCTGAAAGACCAAATTTGTCCATAATAAAACATTACTGCACTATAGAGGGTTTGTAGTTACTTACGATTTAGAATCACTGATGTCTTACTCTGTAGAAAGGCAGTGAAGCCATCCGATTCCTGTGGCCTTTGAAGTAAACATCTCCTGCTTCTTCATAGATGTTCATGGCAAAGTGGGAGTCATTCATTCGCAGAGCTGTTTTCACTGCTGCCTGATAATTGTCAGATATTTGAAAGAATTATGAATGAATGAGCAAAATGAACATGAAATAGACAGTTTCTTATTCCATCATTCCCACCTGTAGGTACATGTCAGCAAGCTCATCCTCGTAAATCAGGTAATAAATACGGCCCACTTGTAGCCAGGTCTCAGACTCCTCCTCCCTTCTGCCCAGGTCAATAGATATCCTCAGGCTCTGCTTGGTGTAGTCCAGAGACTTACGAGATGATCTGTATAATACAAGCAAAACTCCTAGTAAAACATATTCATAAAGACTAGCGCCTCACTGGGGCATAAAAGATTAAAACTTACTTCTCTGTGTTAAGTGAAAGGTAGAGACTACTGAGGATTTCCAGATACTCTCCTTCCAGCCTTTTGTCTTTGAGCTCCTTAGAGACTGAAGCACAGTGCTCATAGTAGACAATGCTCTGCCCATACAGCATCATGTCAGCATACAGACGACTCAGCACTTTGGCCACCACCATTTGACCTTCGGGAAATGACGAAAAAGGTTTTCATTGCTCTTACACTAATGTCACTCATAACAGGGAGCACTGCAGATGTGGACAAAACTCAAACAAAACGTACTGTGCAAGTTTTTGGCCTGGAGTGCTATAAGTAACCCCATTTCATAACATTTTCTGATGTTTTGACTCCGCCTCCTGTCTTTGTAGCTCCGCCCCAACCAAAGGTAGGTTTGAACATGCTCTTCATCTGTAGGGCTTTCCCAGAGCTCCATGAACAGGTGCAGAGACCTGGAAAAACAATCACATTCATTCTAATTAAACAAACTGATTATATTGACTCTCATCACCATAGAACATAATAAATGAAAGATATCTGACCTGACTAGAAATAGTTCTGCTACAGAGGGCGCCCCTACATCTAAGGCCAAACAGCCGAGATTGGCCAGTGCCAGAGCCTGGTTCCTCTGGTTTCCACTTTCCCTGGAGATTGTCAGAGCCGACTGAAGGTGGCAGCGAGCCTCTGAGATGTGCCGTTGTTGCCTCAGACACAAAGCCAAAAGGTTGTGAATAACACCTTGCTGAGTTGGACTGTCAGTACCCTGTAGGGAAATACAGCAAGTGATCTTTAACTTTAGTCTTTCAGTGGATAGTTAATGTTTTAGATCTAAATGAGTCTCAGACCAGCTCCTGTAATAAGTGCTAACCAGTGCATTTTATATATTACACACAGCTTAAAATCACAATTTTGCAACATTATGCAGTTTGTATTGGTAACTATAGGAGAATATTCTACAGTCATGTTCACTTGCAAGGTGTACTGTTAAAAGGTCTTGTGTAACGTTTGTTGCATATTTACTGTTGTTGCATATTAACTGTCTTTTGTTTTTGTGAAGCCCCATGAGACAATTGTTGTTGCGATACAGGGCAATGCAAATAAAATTTAATTAAATTGAAAAACATCCTTCTAAGGGGATGTATTTCTATAGCCCTCATATTGAGCTATTGTACAAACTATCCACAGTTTATTAACACTGCTATACCTGCAGAGATGTGAGGAGTGGCTGTAAGACTGTTTGAGCCTGCTTTGCTTGTCCAGTCAGAACCAGCAGCCAGCCGTACAGCACTGAGGCCTCAAAGCTCTCCTCCTCATTGATGTGGCCTCCTGTCTCTACAGCCTGCTGAGCACAGCACACTGCCTTATCCAGGACTCCATACTGCTGGTACAGCGAGGCCAAGCACAAACACAGGTCCCTCTGGGTGTTGAGGTCCTCACCTTTCTCAGCTATGGCCAAAGCCTGCTGTAGGTAAACTACAATCTGTGCAGGGAGCAGGGAGGTTCCCTCTTTCCAGCATGGATTAAGTCTTACAGAGTTCTTAATAAATAATTCAATCCTTTGAAAGGCATCTTGGAGGGAGTGGTCCTGCCTTGAGTCAAGGCTTAGAGAGGCAAGTACTAGGTAAGGCATGTATTTACGGTGATAGAGCCAGCTCAAGAGCCAGTTAAGGTCCAACGGAGCAATTGGCTGGCCTTCACTAGCTGAGATAGTTACTGAGAGAAACTGTAGTCGCTCAACAAAAGGAAGTGCATCATCAGTTTTCCGGAGAAGCAAGAAGAGGTTGGCTATGAGGTAGCACACACGAGCCTCCAGGTATTTGTCCCCCATTACCACAGCTCTCTTCAGGAGAAGCTTGAGCAGCTCAATCTCATCACTGGAAGTGAAGGTATGGCTGGGCAGACAGAGGAGCAGAGCACTAGCCTTCTCCAAAGTAAGCGGCAGCTTGTCTGTCATCTTCTGCTTTAAGTAAACAGCAGTGAGGTTTGTGACGAGAGCGATGTGGAGCGGTGTGTCACAGAAACTGTCAACACAAACACTTAGGGCCTCTTCATAATACACTCGCGCCTAAAGAGAAGAGAGAGTTTGTAAAGTGTAAGTTGTTATCAGTAAATCTTCGTTCTTTATATAAAGATTTTCTCCAGTCTAACGTTACAAGACAAGTTTCTTCTGATAATTGCAAAATATGAACATAAAACCACTCAAAGTAAGGTACACACCTGGGATAACTTGAACTTCTTTGCACAAAGTCTTCCCAAGAGAAAACAAGCTCGTCTATGGGCCCAGCGCATGCCCATCCTCTTGGCACACTCTCTTACACTCTCTAGGTGCCCTGACAGCTCATCCTCAGTTTTTCCAATGAATGTCACCCACAGGAATGAATACTGCATGTCATAGAGATGCAGGAAGTCCTCCTGCAAAAAAAAAAAAAAAAACATGTCCTGACAATATATTTTGTGTACACATGTTAATGAGCATTTTTGCATTACAATACAGCTGAGGCACTCTCCTTGTCTGTCATCACAGGAGAAGTAAGCAATACAATAAGTACTGTACAACTTATTGTATTGTAAGTACAACTTATTGTACTGTAAGTACAACAGTAAACCAGGCAAGAACTAGCAGCAAGAAGTATTTTACAACAGCTATGTGCTTATTATTGCCAGTGTGATTTTACAGCTGTACAGCTTAAACAAACTGCAATGACAACAACAACAACTGATAGAAAGTTAGTTAGTTAGTTACTTTTATTAAAACATTGACTGCTAACCTGGAAATGTTGGTGGTTTAACAGTTTCAGTGTAGGGTCACTGAGCTCTGCCTCCTCTCTGTCCCAGCTGCTCTCCTCTGTAAACAGAGGCGGCTCTTCCTGGAACTTGTCCAGTTCTTGGAAAGTATCCTCCAAAGTGAAGGACAGGTGCTCTCCATCGCGTGGCAGTGTATTGTGGGAATGAAAGAAGGACAAACGTGGAGAAAAATGAGAAACCGAGATGGGAGGGGACGACTGGTATGCACTTCCCTCTGACATGAGGCTCTGGCGGGCACTGGCAGAGATTTTATAATCTGTAGAATAACAAGGAAGTAGTATTAATTTCTCTACTACAACAATATCTGTGTTACTGTTTAGAATGGTGCATTGTAACAATTAAAAAAGTGTCTGTTATTTCTGGTATTGATGCTTTGTACTTTTTACTGTTTTCTTTACAGGAATTTGAGTTTTAGTTGTTACAGGCTTTTCACTCATATGTGGAGATAAAAATATCTGCATATTGCCAATATATCATCACTTTCCTCTTTTTTTTTTTTTCTTTACATGGGAGGGACATTTCTGAATGTGTAGCTCTAATTACAGCTCCCAGGTTTGAATTTCAGTTACTGATGAGCACCAAAAGAGTGTTCAGGTGCGTGTGAGAAAAGATTTGCTTACAAAATACATTCAAATGACTTGCTTTGAATCTTCACCTGTACAATAACTATGACAAAAAACGTCCTCAAATATGTTTACTTTACCATGTTTTGGTCTATTTTTGATGTACATGAAGTCAGAATCATCCAGCCTGTCTGGAAAACAACCAATGACGCACACATTACAAACAATCTTAAGCCCTACATTTTCAAACATGGACACATTTTTTGCCGAGATAAAAAACAAATTGTGCAGCTACTACATGTGTATGTTTTTCTTGCTGTACCTAGCCTGTAGACAGAGCTGATCTCAGATGAGAAGATCTTGTCCAGCAGCCCGCTGTCACATGGCTCAATGTTACATGGGTTAACGTGGGCCAGACTGGACCTCTCCTCCTCAGTTAGAAAGACCAATTGTCTGTCCCTGTGCGAGGAAACAAAGACAGCATTATCTAGTCAGCTGTTTTCCAACCCTCCCTTAGTCAGTTTACAGTGTGCAGAACAAAGACACACTAGATAGAATTTTAAACATGTTAAGTAGAAGAGTATAAGCATGAAGATGGATTTGATGAACATGAATGGCTTTGAAGTTAAGGAATCACTTTATCAGATTGGGACAAATAAGGTGTTATAAAACTGAAAATGACTTACAGAGGCATGGTATTGTGAGGTTTGACATGGGCCTTGTGTACAAAGCCAGTATGTCCTGTAGTGGTGTGGGTTCCAATGAACACATCCAAGCTCCTGAGCAGAAGGCCCTGGATCTCTACAATGTCCCCTTGACTCAGCTTGAGCTCGTCTGGAGCCATTGGACTGTAGTCGACCACAGCTATGCACGAACCACTAACTTTTGGATAGAGACAATATTAAAAGTGTTTTGGGTTGAGAGAGTTATTTTAAAGCCTATACAGTACAAGCATTAAAACATGTAACATTTATACACATAAATGCTTTTATGGTGTGTTCAAAGGCATTAGTATTGATCATCTCAATTTAAATGCACAACTTCCCCAGCAGGTTACCATTTTTAACCATCTTAACACATAAAGCTTTTACCGATTGGATGTTCAAACAGTTCCTTTTCTGTCAGCGAACATCCAGCATGGCCTGGGTACTTCCTCAGGAACCACCTGACCAAATAAGAAGAAAAATATTGTCTCCAATTTGACAAATGGCCATGTGTAGTGCTGTTGACTTTATTTATTTAAAAGTTGTGACAAGTGAATTTATAAACTGCACTGGTGCTGACAGTATTATTCAAAGGCTCTGAGTGACTCACTGATAGAACGGGTAAGGCAGGGGCTGCATGGCGTTGACAGACACCAGGCCGTGATTTCCTGTGGCGAGCATGGTCCCTTCCCACTTCTCATGCCCCGTGTTTCGCACCAAGAGCAAGTCATTCTTTTTAAATGAGAGCTGTTCTTCCTCGTCCTCATTTTGATTGTTTTTTGTGAACAACGCCTTAGCAAAAAAGGATCCTGCAAGAGAAAGTGGCCCTGAATTAGTAGACTCACAAAACCTCTGACTTTGCACATCAGCATGACACCCTAAGTGTTTCAGTTTGTGTTTATAAAAGCCAGTGCGCTCAAGTTAAAGATCAGCAAAACTGCTACTGGTTCTTCTGCAGCTTCATTCAGTCAGTGGCAAATGATGGATGTTTTATATCCCCTATTAACTTAATGTAATTCTCACTCAATATTTGCCAGCACTGCAAAAATATTATATGTTTCCACAAGTCTTGGTACCCATGGGGAATTCTCAGGAGAAAGAAATAATATTATGCTACTGTATATAGACCAGGTAGGAGGGATTTGATGTGCAGTTCCTAAAGCGAGAGTGTAATGTGTTTATGTTAGACGCATGATTGATTTTTAATGATTGATCATGACTGATGGAGAAAATTAGTAACTCTGTAATAAAAATCAGTGATCCGTGTTTTTAAACCAGATTTTTGGCAGAGTATCTTTTTAAACTGTCTTGACTCAATTAGACTTAATAAGAGAACACACAGAAGAACATGATCCTAATTCAATTTTTTCCAAAGTGGTGTAATAGACCCAATGCGTTCTTGGTGTTAATAAGGGTCAGCAAAACTGGATTATAAATAATGAGGTTAAATGGCAGCTATTTCCTGTGTAGTTACAAAAGCCAGTGTCTGGCATGAGACAATATTGTTTTCAGTATATTTAAACAAAGCTTATACCTTCTTTCTATCTGATGTCATATACTGACCTTCTTGGAGCAAAAGTCCCAAATAGAGAGTAGCCAGGTGTTCCTCATCCACTGTCACATTTATCTCCAGGTCACTGAGCAGCTCTGGGTCCAACCAAAACGACTGATCACACAGGAAGTTCTCCAAACAGCGGGCTACAAACCCTGGGACATGCCACAAGCATAAAAGTAATTAAGATTCTAACTACTTACTAGTCAGTTGTAACATGGGGAATTGTAAAGTGTTGTTCAAATCTGTTTATAAAGAGTATTACCTAATGCTAAGTAGGATGAGAACTTCCAGATTTCTTCCACAGTCTTAAAGGTGAGTACAAAGCTATCCTTCTCAGCATGGACAGAGACCAGACGTGCAGACAAGTCCTGCAGAAACAAAGTGTCATATTTCACAAACATTTATTACAGTACAGACAGTATACCATTGCATATACTGTAAAGCCTCATAACACTACACACAAATCTTTTAAATATGGTAATACTACTATTAGGTTTGGATAATACAGGAATATATTTAATTTTCATTTACCTTAAAGAGCTGGGTGACATCCTTGCTGTTACTTTCTACAACTCTCAGCCGTGTGCGTAGTGCCTCTTGCAAGGCCCGGTCAGGTCCGCTTGAACGCCTTTGACCAGTAAACAGCAACGCTATTTCTATCAGTAAAACAAAAAAGTAAGGTTTAACTGACAAATAAATAAAGTAACATTCTATTTAAGATGGATGTCTAGATCAGTTTATTTGTGGATATAAAAAGTAAAATTAAATGGTTAATTTTCTAAAATTCCTTGTGGAGTTCATTAAAGATTTGGTAAGGCAGCTCATATTTCACTGAGATGCACAACGTTAGTCCCCAGACAAATAACAAAGCTATTAGCCCGCTTACTGGACTCTCTGTGTGGCCATTTGAATCCATTTGAGAGGATAAACCAGAGGGAATATGATGGATAGAGCTAAACTGCTGAGTGGGCCAAACATTAGTAGATGGGAAATGGGCTTCATCAATATGCATTTAAATGAGTGGAAATTGGTTTTTAAATCTGAAATTGTGCCAGTTAAACAGACAATTACCTGTGTCTTAAAACATACCTGAAGAGAATTTCTCTCCCAGTGACACTTTACTTCCTCGAAGAAACGCTTCTTTTCTCTTCCAGTAGCTGTCAGACTCCACCCCTCCTTCACCGGACTCTAACAGCACACCATCCTCCTCCTCACCTGCCCCTGGGGGAGCCAAAACAATCATTATAAGAGGCTTTATTGAGCTTAAAATGTTTTGTCCAGGACCAAAGACAGCAGGAGGCTCATATGTGTACATAAAGGTATCAGATCAAGTCTTTGTTGTGGCCAAAATAGAGGACTACACGGAAGCGGGATGTGAGAAAATGAAAGGCTAAGAGAATTCTTGTAAATATTACCAGCATACACAAGATGACAATCACTATTTTTATAAATATCTTATAAATAAATTATAAGACAATGAGACTACAGAATGAATTAGAGCATAAACATAATCTAAAACTATTATGACATATAAGGGTCTACTTGTGCAATAAAGCATAAAGCAGTGACGGACTTCCCCTGGTTTGTTCCATTGTGCTGAGAGGATGTCCCCAACACTTCCTCACTCTGTGCCCTTAAAAACAGTGTGTCTTGAACCTCATGATGTTTTGAAGCATTTTAGTACAATGTAAAATGTTGTGAGAGATTATGTAAGATTTAGCCATTTGGTGTTATGTACTGTACTCTACCTTGCGTCATAATGTCATTTCCTGAGAAATGGTCATTTGCTCCCCCGAAAGTATAAGGTGGCTCCCTCCAAAGAGCATCCAACTCAGCCGGAGAGATGTCTGTAAAGAGAAAAATAAAGGCAAAACGTCAATACACAGGATAAGTATTTACTACACTAATGTTTCTTGTGTAAGAGACAAATTAAAGGAAAACTGTAGTTGACACTACTGTTTATTGTAAGTGAATGGTCAGAAAAATATTAAGATTAAACCAAAATAAGCGAGAACCTAGGGAGAATTTATAAAAGCAATGACCTGTCTTTACCTGACCTGGACATTTCCTGTAGTTGTTTCCTTTAGTTTGTACAGACACACACACGACAAGAATAGAGTTTCTAGGGGAAGAGTTACAACCGTAGCCTACAGGAGTTGTAACGTATGAGCGGAAGCCAGAGGTTAGTGTGATGAGTTATTGGGGCTTTGAGGGGAAGCATAGTCAAACACGCAGAGGCCCAACAGGCCCAACACACAACTGCAAATAGCAACGTCTGGGCTCACACAGCTGCCCTGCCCCATGACTGCTGAGAGCATGTCAGTTGCATGGTCACATTTCCAACACATTATTTTGGATTTTTAAGTAAAATACAAAATTTATGAGCCACAGTTATAATGAATGGAAATGTTTAAATGTAGCAGTACATTAACATGCTTTGTCAGTGCACACAACAGAACATTATTATCTCAGTTAAATGCATTCATTACAAGACAATGGGGTGCACAACTCAGGAAAACAATGCAACATGACATTATGCTGAAAAGGACAACAGTCGATTCTTTCCATCCTACAGCACAGAGTGTAGTTAGCACCAACAGGACTACTTCACTCAAAACAAGTACAAAAACACACCATGCCTTTTACCTTCATGACTAAGTGTGCTACCCATGTTGCTTAGATCTAAACTTTAGTCTATGTAGTGTCTCATGGCGGTACAGCAGTAGTACAGAGAGTGGACAGGGACCGACCTGTGAAGGAGGAGAGGCATACTTTGAGGAGTGCTCCACAGCAGGAAGAGTTTAGCAGCGGTCTGCAGCAGCACGACGCCATCTGGCCCAGGAGCCGGCTGCTCCCAGAGATCAATGCCATCTCATCAGTCCCTCCTTCAGCCTCTTTAGCAGCAACTCATTCCCTTCCTGCCGATGGGACAAGCCCCGTTCCCTTTCCTATTTTGCTTTTCCTGCTTCACTTTTTTCTATTGGGCAGCTAGATTTCACTTGACTCTCCTTCAGAAAGCCTTATCTGTTCTGTTTGTCTGGGTTTGGTTCTGTGTAATCCTGTCTCGTGCCGTCTCCATCTCTCTCCTCCCACCGGCCTCTCTCTCTTCAGTAGCTGCCCATTCTGCCAGAGAATTCACAAAGCACTCTCTGCGATTGGTATGAGTGTGTGGGGGGCAGGCCTCGGTGAGACTTCGCCGGTATGCGTTATATTGTGTGTCTGGGGTTGGTAAAAATATGTGCAGTATGTGTGTCACCAGGACAATGAGTGCATGGTTTGTGTGAGTCTCTGGCACTAGTGTATTGCTGATCTACTGTAAGGGCAAAGCCACATAAGGTCAGGCTGCAAGGTCAGAGCAAGGGGAGACTGAGAGCAACCTCATAGTGGCACAGATCAGAGATCGCCATATCAACATCTCAGAGGGCTGATAATAGCCATTAGAGGAGAAGCTGGCAGATGGTATTACTTTAGCATGCAGAATTATCAATAGTTGTTCAGGAACCAATGAAAATGACCTCATTCGACACCATAAGAAAAATATCATCAGTCAAGGAAGCACCTTTAAAAACATTAAGTTATTCTTCCTTTTCTGTTAAAGGAGAAAGGACCCAGGTACATTTAACTTTAATAGCAGCTAAATACTCACACCGTGCAGCAAAGCATTAGTTCAATACACATGCATTTTTTTGCTTCATGATTTTGACATTTCCTTTTGCAGTTGGCACATGTTTGCACATTTTATATAGCTCTGTTAAAATAATCATGACCGGTGAAAAAAGAAAACACTTTAGCAGCTGTTTAAAGGATCTCATTGCTATAAAACAGTAGTTAATTAGGGAATGTTGTTTCTAAATCTGTTACACTTACACAAATGCTATCGATATAGATCACTAAAAACAGTCGCAATGCTTTGAAGTGACTAAAAAAAAAAACATCTTGATCTTCCTAATGTTTAATCAAAGGAAGAAATAAAAGTGGCCAGCTATAATTTAATCTGCTTTATTATATGCTCTAATTGTTTTCAAGATTTTGACAGAGTCCTCTGTGCCTCGAAAGCAGCTTATCGCAAAGCTCTAAGTACATCGGTAATTGATTTAATAAAAAAATATGATGTGATGACGGAAACTTGTGCTTGTTGCAGATTGGCTGTCAAGATGCTGCTTGTAATCACTGACTGGAAAAACTACATTGTGCCTTGACTGTTTCAGTGCTTGGACACACTGGAGACAAAGAGGCCTGCATTATCTGAAAACAAGCTCAGTTTCTCCTCATGGTAGTAATGTCAATGGTCATGATTGAATATGTGCCTGTGGATCTTGTGAGGCAGAAAGCTGTAAACAGGCAGAAGGCGTGTCAAGGCATATCCTTCACTTAGATACTCCTTGGTTCTCATGGTGCGACAGATTCTGTTTAATCTAATAAACACACAATACTCGTGGCTGATACAAGCGGTCACATGCTGGACTTTTCAACATGAGTAGAAGCAGCTGTTTCTGATGACATTCAATCCACTTTTATTCATGTATAGTGACTAGAAAGTAGTTACAGGTGCTGATTTGATCACTTTTACTGGGAACTTATGGGTAAAGTTACCGTTTCCTAGCAACCAGCAACATTATAGCCCCACCCCATTTTCAACAAGTTTTTTTTCTTCTTTATATTTTAATAATGCACTATTTACTGCAAAGGTTTATCTAAAAATCCTTACTTTTCTGTCACTCTACTCTTACAAAGTCTGAAACCACCCCAAAGGCTGCAATTGTGACACTCGGCAGTCCATGACAATAACACACAGCCACAGCCCTCTAATAAGAAACATACGGTGTCAGCACTGTCTGGTAGTTCTGGTGGTTCAAATGCAACAATGTTTAACCTGTCTGTCAGTGCCTCTGCGAGAGTGTAA
The DNA here is from genome assembly GCA_024416835.2 of Perccottus glenii. Taxonomy (NCBI): domain Eukaryota; kingdom Metazoa; phylum Chordata; class Actinopteri; order Gobiiformes; family Odontobutidae; genus Perccottus; species Perccottus glenii. Next base: position 24,283,118 of record CM044554.2, read on the forward strand.
CAAATGTGAGGCTGTAATTTTGCAAAATGGGCTAAAAGAGTTGAGAGGATATGGCAAAGCAATATGAGACAAGGGATATGGGCTCTAAGTTTAGACTAACCCCCTGTTAAGTCACTCACATGCCAGTGTGTCTACGGTAGAGCGCCCTGCAGGGAGATTCCCACATTGTTGCATGGCAGCATTGGTACAACCCCAAAGCTGTAATTACAAATTATAATGTAAGCCACCATCTGGAAGTCTAAAAATAGAATAAGTAACAGCGTCAAAGAGGTTATATATAAATATTCTTCCACCCTGTTAAACTAATGTGAGAAAATTGAGCTGCAATGTCACTAATGCTGTATGAGTGTCTAATAATCACTACATGACAGTCATTGCCCTTTGCTGTCAATGTCCTACACTGTGCGCTAACAACAACTTTATGGTTAGGTGACCAAGTACAAAGTACAGCTGTGTCCAACTTTCTATTCAGGGCATTATTCAACAATGACACTTAAAGCAAAAACATTTCTCAGAAAAAGCCAACTCTTACCTCTGTGTTGCTGTCAGTTCCTCTCTCAATTCATTCCTCATGTGTCTTGTTTCTATGTGGCTGTGTCCATTTATGTATGTTTTCTCTGTTAAATTAGAGGAAGCCATCTTGTGGCAGCGGACAAAATCATTCTTCACTCTCAGTCCAATATCTCAGCAAGAAAAACAGAAAAAGAAAGTATGTAAGTCAGCAGCGAGAGTGTGTGAGTGTGTGTGCCGCAGACAGCATGTCACCTTACTGAGGAAGTTTTCGCAGTAACTCCTCCCATGACTTCTTTGGGACAGGGAACAGCCCCCTGCCTTCCTCCCATGGCTACACATTGTTCTATACTTCTTTCAGTCAAAGCATTGCAAATGTTTGCAAATCTAAATAAGTGATGTGCTTTATAAAAAGAGAGAACTAATGAGTATTGTGTAACTCTTTGTCTAAAGCAGCAACATTTTTAGTAAACTCTGTTTCCTCATTCTCCAACACCAGTCTCGCCAGTTTGGTTGGACATTAGGAGAAGAACAAAAGATTAAACAAGAAAACAGAAGTCAGCTGGCTTGTATAATTGGTCAACACATACTTTACATACTTTGACTTCATTCCTTATGTGTAACACATCACAAAAAATTCATACAGATGAATAACACGATTAAAAGGAGATCATGGGAGTAGCCTTTGTCACAGTGATACTGCTCTTTGAATGCTCTCATTCAAAGAGCATTAAACTTTACTAAATAATTGGATAAGTATTATATATTTATTATGTGCAACACCTTTGGTATTCAACTGATCAACACCTCATTTAAAACCCATTTGGAGCATTAGAGTGTAAGACAGTATCTTCACAATTATCAAAACACTGAAAAGACAAGATATTTGGATCATGTCTCCAATTCAAAAAATGGCTATTTGTCTAGAAATGTTTGTTTAGACACTCCTTGTGTGTTATGCCTATCTGTTCCTCATTGTTACTGTGTAGCATGGAGTCTTCTTTTTTATCTATTTCACACATTCACTTTCTGGGTCATGTCTGTCCCAATCTGTGTGAGGACAGATAATAATCCCTAGGCTAGTACTTTGTTTTAGTTTCTCCCCCTTTTTTTTGTTTTGGTTAAATATAAATTGTGGAACTCATTGTGTATCCCCAGTGTACCATGCCAAAGTCACCCTGAACACAGAATACCAGGTCTGCACTACCCATGTGATCATGAAATTAGCTATGCTGCTGGGCACAGACCATTTATTTTGCGCTGTTCGCAAAACTGTGTGCTCGACTGAGAGAGTATGGTAGGGACAGAACAGGATTGTAGATGAGCCAAATAGCAACAACTCACAATTATATGGGCATTGGTTGAGATTGCAGCATATCTCCTGAGCTCCGTGAGCACAGACAAAGGGCAAGGATTGTGAGGATTAGTGAAGAATGCAGCGTAGGGCTGATCAGTGCTTCAGATAGTAGACACATGGCCTGAGTGCGACCACAAAACAAATGGTCACAGGAAAGAACCCATGGCAAATAATTACAGTTGAAGGTTTTTTGGCTTTCATTTTCTTCCCATTAGAGGTTGCAGGTAACTGGAGCCTATCCCAGCAATTATGGGCCTGAGGCAGGGTACACCCTGGACAATGGCCAGTTAGTCGCAGGGCTGACACTTAGAGACAGAAACTGACAGACAACCATTCACTCTCACATTCATTCACTAGGGAAACTTAAGAGTGACTTTTAGAGGGACTAGGGAGACTTTAGCATATGTAACTTATTTTGTTGGATCCCTGACATAAACAATCCCTAAAGTCATAGTCATAGTTCACCACTATGCAACTCAGAATAATCAAGCATGTAACCAAATCATAAGAACGTATCTCGTCAGAATCACACAACCTTTCACACATTTTATATATGCGGGCTACAATCCCAGCTGTGTGATTGTGAGAAAATTCATGAAAGACACGCTGTGTTGTTTTAATAACAGATACCAGGGGATGTTTGTCTCTCGGGTAGTTTAGAGTTCACTGGCGCATTTGCCGACTGTCACAGTACTGCGTTGACCCGGCAACCTCCTGCTCTGCTGCCTTTTGTGCACAGGAAGTCAAGGATCCTGTTTTGCCCATAACAGAGGGTTGGCTCAGAGGGCACACAGCTTCATGGGCACACCCACATAAACACACCCTGATAAGAAAGATTCAGTCAGATAAAATGATCTATTAGTTTATAATTGATCTGAATTGTAACCTATGTTAGGGTAATAATCTACAAAGAAAGACCAGAACAGTTGACCCTGAATTGTTCACATATTAGCATAATGAAAAACAGTGACTCCAACTATAAATGAAGGGTAATTAAACGTTGTCGGTACCACTTTGAGAATGGAATTTGCAGATCTCTCTCTTATATAAATACAATAAATCACATGCAAAAGAAAAAAAAAAAACTTAAGATGTGACATATGTACAGCATTTGCAGAGAACGAAAAGGAGAGAGGTGACTCTTACATCCCACTATTGTCCAGTTTCCTTCAGCAACAGCACTTCCTCAGGACATGGGACGTTGCAGTCTGTGAGATTAATAAAAAAAACAGCAGGCACAGCTTAATCAAACATCACTGTGGTATAAAACATGCACAAAGAAAGGGTACCATATCATTGCTTAAAATAAGATAGACATCTTCATATTTATCAATTTCACCTTCAAAAAGCAAACAGAGTGTTTAGTTTGGTAGATAGGATTGGGTATTTATAGCCTGATACCTGCTGTGTAGATTAGCAGGCATTACTTTCCAGGCTACTTAATCCAATCACCATCCACTTGGAGTACTTTCACAATTAGTCTTCTTATAGTAGGCCCAGACGCTGTAAACAATCCAATTAATTAATTTGCTTACGTCAAGTTTCCAGAAGGGGGCGGTGTCATAACAGTTTTAGCAACAAGCCCACCCAGAGCAACAAAAATAGAAAAATGGGCCTCTCCCAAAGTCCCTGCAGTCTACTTTTAGTGATACTTTTAAACAGTAGGCTATCTTTGTGACATGCTAATTGTCTCAGAATGTTGTTGTTTCACAAAAAAAAAAAAAAAAAAAAAAAATTACATAAATTGTATGATCAATAAATATCACCACATCTCATTACATCCTCGAAAACCCCGATGAAAGCATTTATTTATCAAATATATTTATATTTGATATGAAATATATTATATATAATATATTCATTCTCATTGATAAGCACTTTACCTTTACTTTTCGCACAGGAAAAGTTGATCTTGCCCAATTTAAATTCTTCAACTAGCCTATGGTTAGCCTAAATATTTAAAGAATAAACTCAATAATAAGAAGGATGTTTACTGTCCCCGAAAGCGTTCCCAGCAGCCCACGGTGACGTCGTCGCTTAGTAACGGATAAAAGGAGGAAAAGTTAGCAGCAATGTTAGCTTCGCTCGACTATTATCGGAAACGCGTTTAGCTTCCATAAAATAATAAATAAACGCGTAAATTGTCTTGAATTACGCTTGTATAAGACAAAATATTAATATTGTCTACGTGACCTTTAGAAACAAATAAGACAGTTACACAAAAATGTAATAGTTGCGTGCATGAGATCTTTAATTAGTTTACAATTGTTATTTTATTTTAGGACAGCTTACATACAATGTACATTAAGCCGATGCAGAATTGCTTGTACCATATTACAGTTTAACAGCTAATTTCCATCTAGCTAGGCTACGTCAACTCTCCGTCGGCTAAAACACAATTCTTGTGATAAAAAATAAATAAAAGAAAGTCTGATTGGCTACTGATATGTAACCTATGTGTGATAGCTTCTGGATTTCTTTGACAAAAATGAACAAGGCATATTGTTTGCAGCTGGAAGTTTAAACGGAGTAAAGGATTTTACTTTGAAGGCCGGGGCCGGATGTTGGCTGCTGTGACGACGCTGACAGACCGAGTAGCGCGCTGACAGCAGCACACCACCAGAGAGAGCTCAGTGGAAAATCAGCCGGCAGCGAAAATGTGAAGGTGCAGTCTTGACTGAACAGCATTGTTTTGTCATTGACGTCTGTTTCTGTGAGAAGACACACGCTATATTCCCACACTGCAAGAGCGGGAGCTTTGTTTTGATTTTGACACCACGGGTTTCTTTTTTTTTCTTTTTGTATTCCTATCTGTGAACACCTTTTTCGGGATTTTGACAGTGAGTGGTTCTGCTGAGATGTACTGAGTGAGTGAGGAGCATCAATTAGGTTTACTGTACCACTATTTATGCAACTGGAAAGGGGCAAACTGCTCCGAGAAGATTGTCTTGTGCTTTATGGGATTGTTCTCGACGGAGACGCTTTGTTTCAGATAAGCACGCATTGGGCATCATGAGTTCCAGTGGTAAGTCTATCTTATTCTTGTGCGCTCAGTCTGTGCACTAAAAGCTTACGGACAATACCTAGGCTATAGATAACAACAGTAATGCGCTACCACCCTCAGACCAATAACAGGTTTCAAGTGAATGCTGAAAAAAGTATGTGTAGTTCAGTTTCAATTTATTTGTAGGTTAGTTGCACTTTTTATTAATAAAGAAATGATCAAGAAAATTAAGAAATATTCAAATCTAAACGCACCTTTACCATTAATTATATAAATGCTATATCTCAGAGGAAATACAGGGTTAACATGTAGTAAACAGTGTGCCTCTACAAATAGTTTCACCCACTAATCTGTCCTAATAGAGGAGAAGGTTTAGAGAGGATAGTTGAGCTAAGTATATCTGGAGGTGAAGTGTCCTTTAAGTACAACTGGATTTTTGGCATTCTTCAGTCACTTTGTACCAGCTGCTTGGTCCCTCCCAAAGTCTGCTTGTCTTCCTTTCTCTGTCTCTTTTTTTCCCCTTATCCATGTCACCATTAACCAGTGCCAGTACATATGATCTCTCAAAGTTTAGGAAGACCACCCATATGTCAGCTATTCATATAAAGTCCACCTCTCTCAAAAGGCAAGGCTGTGCAAACGCTTGAGGTTGAGTTGCCTGATGTGACCACTGCTGCTCTCATACTTCACAGTGATACACCACATGATGAATAAGTTGGGACAGCTTTAGGGGTCCTGTCATGCTTATCCCAGAGCAGCTCCGGGGCAGCAGTGAAGCTGACCTTGTATCAGCTGACCCTGATCCTCTGTCAGCTGAATCAGGGTTTTCCCTTCAGGGCCAGTTTGTATGTTCCCTGTGTGTTGTAGGGCTGCATGATGTTCGGGAACACCTAGTCTATGTAAAATGACATGTGAATATTGAGCTCATACTATAGCAATAACAATGTAAATTTACCACTTAAATTTGATAAAAACACATCAAAACGTCAAAGATATCATCTGTGTATGTAAAAAAAAAAAAGAGAGTACAAATAGAGGAGCATGAATTTTTTAAGCAAATTCCCAACTTGTCAAAAAGGCAAGTTGAAGTTTGGTCTTGTCTTCCCACAGGCTACAGGAGGAACTAGGTATTTCTGCAACATTCATAACATAATCTACCCTGTCATTGTGTGCCACTACATTATTCATTTAACACTCTTAACTCTTTTCTGAACCTTGCCCGACTGCACGTTCATGTACCGTGCGTGCCAGAAGTGGCATTTTTAGGCCCTCATTTACTGAGAAATTCCTTTTGTTAATCTTCACAAGGTTTTTTCCTCAGCTGAGTGGGAGGGGCAGAAGTCAGTGTGAGGGTAAGCTGTCACAGGTGCATGTGATTTTCAAAGCATGTGCTCAAACAGGAATGAACACAAACGTCAAACATCACAGCTACGGTACCTGTGGTTTGACCTCTGTGCGTGTGTAGCAGCATTGTCACAGCGGCAGACAGATGGTGGTGTCACATGCATCTGTGCCTTGACTGGAGGCGTACAGCAGGCGGCCAGGACTGAAGAGAGAGCAACTCTCCTCTACTTTACTCAGTCAAACATATGTCCCCTTTGCTCTCAGTAAGGTTCGAACATGAATGGGCCTGTTGGGCTATGCTCAGTGCAGGATTTTCTGCTGCATTGAGTGTGGGAGCCCAGGGGCCATTGACACACACAGTAATTACACACAGCTCTGACGGCCTGTCTTCATCTTCAGAGTCTTCTGTCTCTCATGGTGGCACTGTGTGGCTTTGTTTATTGTATGGATCTTATTTTCTACCTGGTTGGACAAGACATTTTGTAGTTGAAGGAACAGATCATAACATGCATTGAAAGTCTTTTACATACCTATTCTCTAGGGCTGGGCAAAATGTTCTTAAATCAATATTGAAATTAATTTACCATTTCACCTTGATTACAAACAATGGCTCTTATGTAGTATTTATGGGCAAACAACCGGCTGTCCTCTACCCTTAATGATATTGGAATCATTAGCAGCAAATAATTACACAGCCTCACAGTATATTCAGATAAATGCAAACATTTTGGCTTTATTTAGTGTACTTACTGTCTATTCTGCAAGTTTGTACTGTAGGTAGGTTTCAGGGGAGTGGTAAAACACATGTTGATCAATATAGTGATCATTGAGCTCAGGGACTAGAGGGGAATCTGCAGACCAATAAATCACAGACAGCACTGACACCTCACTCTCTATTGTAGGGATTTCTCTATGCTCCACTCCAACTGGGGGGGCAGTAGCTCAGAGGGTAGCGCGGCCATCCTTCGACCGGCGGGTGGGCGGTTCGATCGAAACATCCCAAAACATCATAACAACCCGCTCTCCCCCGCGTACTGTCGTTGTGTCCTTGGGCAAGACACTTAACCCACTGTGCCTCCTCCCTCCCAATACACACATTGGGGGGCCAGGACTCCCCTGCAAAATAGATTTGTAATCTCAGTGGGACTTTCCTGGTTAAATAAAGGATAAAAATAAAAATAAGTCTGGAAATTTATAACACACAATGTTAGGGTATTAAGTATTTACAGTATTCCCAGTTTGCCTGCAGTATTCCCCCAGAAATGCAAACTGTGGCAGAAATATTTCTCTTTAAAATGAGATAGCAGAGGAAGTAAATTAATAAAGCAGTTCAGTGATGATTAATCATGTCACCTTAGCGGATAATCAAGCATGAATTTATTCACTGCATACCTGATACTAGTGGAAATTCAGTCAAGATATTTTGAACAAGTAGGACAGTGTATGACTTATAGAGTAGACATTGCATGGAATGATAGAAAACTCTAAAAATAATTGATTTTCTGCTCTGTCCCAATGTCAGTTTGAGCTGCTATGAGTGTGAACTCAGGTAGACAAGGATGGCAGCCAAATCCTATATGATTCCTGCTCTGTTGCCTCATCTGGAGAGTGGCTCACACCAGAGCCAAATACAATTTATCACTCTCGCTGCCAGACGCCTTAGTTCAATAACACAGGACAAAAGGTGGGAGACAAAGACGCACCAAGGCAAACACATGCTGGGGTGCACAGTTGAATATTCATTTACATTAAACTTGTGTTTGTAATTACAGGCCACATGTTTGAGTTTTGATTTGTAACAAAAAGCACAACAAAGTCAAATCTTTTATGTTATCTGCCCTCCTGGAAATAAACTATTTTATCAGCTCTTAAATCTAATCATCTTCCAGCTAAAATCCTTTTAGTGCTGCAACACTGTGGCTACATTGTAGGCTGTGTCTTAAAGGCGTTCTAGTTATGACCTTGACTTCTGGGAGGGTTGAATGATTATCCTGGCTGTCAGTAGCTGTTTGACCCATCTCTCTCACCTAAGAGTGACAGTGTGTTTGTGATACCATTGGACAGTATCATAGCGCTGATAAATGCTCCTGTCCAAGGTCCTGACAGAGATGAACGGAGAGGGGATGGTGGGCGGGGACAGCAATTTGATATAGTCAAGAAAGAGAGGATGTAATAAAAATGTAGCATCAAGATGTACCTAACCTTGTTTTATTCCCTAAAGCAATAGAATATTTTTTAGAAAAAAGGAGTCAAGTAGGACTGATGTGATTTAAGAGCAGTATCTTTGGTGGCATCCATGAATGTAATGGACGACATTTCCACAGATGAAAGACAGTGTTTGTGCTTTGAATAAATACTAATAGAAAGTATCACAAGGCTGCATGGTTGTTTCTATTGATTCAAAGGGATTCATTGTTCGACTCGTGGCTCCTTTCATTTGTCACTACTGATCTCCCAGCATGCCTTGTGACAGAGCTCTCAGTATGTTCCTCCCCAGGGCTGTCAGGACAGGGGCAGGAATAGCAGCAGGCGTTCGCTCCCTGGGGACACTGTCGGCCTTTCCGACCTGGGTCCTGTTCTTATCACCTGTCTGCTTCAGGCGGTGGTCTCAAGGGATGTTTGTTGCTTATTCAAAGTCCATGGATAACACATGTAGTCCGGCGGCTAACATTAGAAGAATATCTCAACACCTGTCCGTTTTTTTAAGTGCTCTATAATGGGTTAACATGAGCAAAGCACATGTACAATATAAATGAAGGCACTGGGACAATTGGATGAAATTACATAACTTCTTCACTCTTGAGCTTGTTGTTGGTGACATGCATATATTCAACAAGATATAAATAATTTAAGGATGTATATAGACTTCACTTGTTAGCTTTGAAACAAACAAACTAATTAAGTCACCATGAATTATGTTCTGTTTTCTGGGAATTTGGTAGTTGCCTTAAATATAATATGAAAAAGCCAACTTAAGAAAAATATGCAGGATAGGTGCTAAAATATCTAATTTTGAACTTTTTTATTTTCCCTTTGGGATAAATAAACATTATTTATTGATTATTTAAATGATCAGATATGGACTATACGTAGACTCCAATACATCATTGATCAAGGCAGTTGTCACTTTTTATTTTCCTAATGTAAGAGTATATGCTCGGTTAAGCACACTATGATTATATTTATGTGTTTGTGAATAATGAATGTCTGAGTAAAGCGTTGGTCTAAATTATTCTTGTAGAAAATTTTCAGGCATTTCTATTAGTTGCTCTTATCTTAAATTCACTCCTGATGTAATCAGTGTTGCTCTTTTAGCTGTGTGACCAAAACAGTTGTCCTTTTTCCTTCTCACACTCATGAGGAAGGGAGTGTCAATATTTTGACCAGTGGCCAGGCACTTATCGGGCAGGGCAGTGGGTCCCAGTTGTGCTGCCAACATTGTGAGCCAAACAATGAAGTTGAGTGTCGGGGATTGGAAGTAGGAGTTAATCATGACCGTATATTTCCAGCACCCACAGTCTGATTCTTACAGGAAAAAAGTAGAGCTTTGCATGCTGTATACTGTGTGCTTCCACATTCCCTATGCATATTGGGGAAGTTCTGCTGCCAGACTTTTAAGTGCTTTGAGTCCTTTGGGATTTATGCAAAGAAATAGCAGTCAGTAGCAATGTCACAACAGCCTAGTGCTCTCAATGAAGCTGCAAAGTTTTCAGTTAGGATTTCAGGTTGACTACTTGTAAATGCTTTCTGAAAAAGTCATAGTCATCAGAATGCCTGCAGAAGAGAAGATGGACTTTTAAAGAACGTTTTATAGCTCTACAATCATTTTTTATCTATAATTGTGACCTTTAGCTGGCTTTCCCATTCCGTTTATGGTTATATGTGAGAACCTGCTGTCCTGACAATATGGACATTAAATATTCAACTTGTAAGCTGATGCATAATGAAGTATGAAGAGCCATCCACTTTCTAACCTGATGCAGCAGTGTGTCAGGGCTTATGAGTGGGTGAAAAATAGAAAGCCTGAAGCTTGTCCACTTTATAGGTGTCAGACTCAGACCCAGCTTCAGAATAAGTGTTAACAGAGTCACACACTCCTATTCCTGTGTGTGAACTGAAAATGGCACAGTACGTAGTTCCTGCTTGGGCGTTTCCCATCATAGGACAATATTTAGATATAAAATAAGTTGCAATATGATAAAGAGTCACTGACTTTAAATATCTCTATATTCCAAATTTACAAAATACAAATACTACACATAGTATAGATTATAGATGTTGTTGCCTCAACGTGAGTATTCAAATGTTTTATTAATTTAAATTATAATTTTTTTTTTTTACAAAGGCTTGGCAGGCAGTGATCGGACCTCGAGAACAATCCGGTGCCAGCGATGTCGCGAAGTGTGCAAAGGAGAAGTGGTCCGAGTACAAGACACCCACTTTCACGTCAAATGTTTCACCTGCACTGGTAAGAACTGGCAACGACACACATGAACACTTTTACTGAAACAAACAGAAACCTGGCTGGTCTGTGTTATTAAGGCTAGGAGAGTACTGCGAGATAGGATTCTTGCAGGAAAGCATCTGTCTTGCTCACACATTTACACCTACTCTTCCCTAATGATAGATTTACTGCCTCTTGGTTCATCCATTCAGCTTAAACATGTTGAGTGCTACTGGCCCGTGGTAAGGACATGGTGGAGTGGATCAGAGGTGCCTTGCAGGGGACTTCGGCTCTCGCTAGGGCAGCTTGTTACAGCACTTTTTGCTCAGAGGGGCAAAAACATTTCATGAGTCTGAAATGTTTGCAGCATCTATCTAACTACTGGGTAGGAATTTGTTAAGATTATATACGACTTTATACAGTGCAGTCATGGCACGTTGTAGGATAAGCGTGAGCACTGAGTTACCACTTCTTCCAAGCTGTATGTGTAAAGCATATTCTATATTTTAATGTGATAGGTTACACTTTTCTTGATTTAGCTCAATGCAATGCACACGGACACAACCATCCGTTAGACACAAATATCATTTTGCCCCTGCATCTCACAACACCTGGTAGGACTTTTCTTTCCTCTTTTATAGGGGTTAATTACAACACAGCGCCACGCAGTGGCAGGAGGAGCACAAAGACAAACAGTTAAAATGGCTCCTACACAAACATACAAACACAAATGGCCAGCACATCCTTAAATAGGCTTATAACAGTCAAGTTTATAAACTTATCCAAATCAGAAATCAAATAATCTAAGGATGCTATTTGCCATGCTTCTGCGCGGCCTGAAGCACGAGGGCACAGCATTATGTAAATGGTACAATTTGTAAACCAAAGATGTACTTCAGGCTTTCTTTTCATAGCCATTAACAGATGGCTTTGCAAAAACATGACAATAAAATTATAATAACGCATCCTCCCCATCTAATTATGTTGTGTTTTGCATCTTAATGAGCACAAAGGAGAGGGTGTAATAACAAGAATTGTCAAATCACGATAATATCTAGTCTTTTTGCTTTCAGATCCTAAATTCATGTTAAACCAAATAGGACACACTTCTGCCGAGGTGTATTTTTGGACGAAGCAGCTATGCAATTTTCATTTTATGACCAAATATAAGGACAAACAAGTTAGCCATCACCTTAGTAGCAGTGATGCTGTCTCTTCTTTGGTCTATAAAATCATGGTTATCACTTTAGGATTTTATCACAAGGATCGGCTGCCTTTGTGTTTTACTCATTAGTTCACTTTTTCTGTTACACTTTGATGGCACGGTACAGGAATCTCAGCTATAGACCACTTTATTAAAGTGGCACTGTGTAAAAATATACATTCTGATATTGATATAAGGGTTTTAGACACACAATTGGTAGAATCATGCCTATTTCACTGACTCAGTAACCTCAGCTGGAAAGAAAACTCTGATATTCAGTAAATTGTATATAATTCCATGCCACCGGGACGAGCAGACCTCTCCTGAGTGACATGCTTAGCAGTTCAAACAGAGGGAGTAGAAATGGGCCAGTACACTAAGCCCTAGCAGAGTTTAATTTGTACAAAATGTACTAAAATGGCCCTACTGTTACAGAAGACTTGCTGGTTTTGGATAGTTTCCTCTTGAAAACAAACAACACAAACAGTTTGAAGAGGGATCTGTGCCATCTAGTGGCTAAAAGTTACACAGTGTCGCTTTAAGGTGTGCCAGTTGGAAATCAGTCGGATTCCAGTCAGACTGAAATAATTATCAGTCTGCAATATAGAGTTGAGAAATTCAATGCATTCTCAGTGCTTAAAATAGTTCTGCATAAGCACAGACTCTCCTGGAGAATTTGCTGTTTGCATAAATCATTTTTTGTGAGAATAAACCGTACAACCTGTTTCTTACAGTGTGTGCAGCTCCACAGTGCTCAGCCCATCAACAGTAGCTGCACTCACTGAAGACTATTCATCCAAGGGTTGTTGTAACATGTTCCCAACGTGTAGCCGTCAGACACATGAAAACACACGCTCATAATGCACGTGTACATGGTTGCACTCATGCATACACAACGTGCACGTCTGTAGACACACACTGTGGTTGTAAAGGGTTGCTGTGGTAACGGCGTGAAGGGGCACCCGGGCCCTGGTTGGTGGATATTCTCAGCATCTCTAAGGTCCTTTAAACCAATAGGAAGGCCTGATTTTATGCCCCAGAGAAAAAAGGGGGGTGACTTCAGGAAGCAAGGGAAAGAGAGAAGAGGGGGATGGGGGTGCTGTTTGTGTCGCCAAAACATTACATCATCACAATATCACACTGATTGGGAGCTAGCTTTACTTTGAGGGCTTAATTGAGGCAATGGGAAACTGTCCCTAGTTGTGTTAAATGGAGCAATTGAACAGCTCAGCCTTTCATGTTCCAGAGAGCTCTCCCCAAACCTATACATATCCCATGAGGCCTTTGGGTAACTATTGTGTAGCCACATTCTGCCATATTATGCTGTCCCGTACCGGGCCTCTGCACAACCAGCAGTTTTCTGAAGCTTGTATTGTTCAGCGTGTGACCTCTCATACACAAAACATGATGCATGTTCTTTTTAACTTCATAATCTCCGTCCATAGTGTGTTGCGTTTGTTTAGGGCCGGGTTCTCTTCCCAACTGTTTTCTTTTCTTACTGAAGCATGAAATCAATTTTCTTATTTTGGGACAGTATGACATTGACATGGGGGGGGTGAAAGATTTTAACACTGATAGCTCAACTGTATTATGCCATTTGAGCAGACAGTGTTTTTGTCAGGAGCTGATTGCTTTTTCTGTTTGACATTTCTATAAAGTCTGTGATCGGAGAGTGTTTTGACATTTGATTTGTTTCTTAGTTTCCTAGTTTCCATTACAGAATCAGACTGTCGCTATGCTGTACTCAAGCTTTACCAACAATATTTTGTCAGCTTCAGGATGATGGCTTACTTGCTCAGAAAGCTTGACTCTTAAATATGCCATTAATTAGGATAATATTTGACTTATTACAACTCATCATATTATCATTGTCTGTCTGTCTGTTAGATGGTTATATTTTGGCTAAAAGCAAATATAAAGGTTGGTAGTAAGTAGCACTTACTCAGTGGTTGATGTAGCTTAACATTAAGCAGCTTAATTTGCATGTCATGCTAAAAGTGCTTGTGGTATAACCTGACTCTGCCAAATAGAACTGCTTTACAGTACGCAGTCTGCTCCACGTACCATCTGAGAGGGCTGCCGTTGAAAGCGGTTGCAAAATTGCAGGTACAATTGAGTAACTGATCGGTGATTTGAAATGGCGGTTTATCCAATCAGAGGAGTGTCCTGTTTCTTACATTTCTAACGGTAAAACCACTGCCACGTCTTCAAACCTTTAACACGCCCAGAACCTGTCAGTACTACCACATCCTTGGATACACTGACCAAGTTTGAACCGCAAATACTTTGCTAGGAACAGCGAGCAGCTCAAGATGGATTTTTGTGACTTTGTAAACTCACAAATCTCACAAGAATCCAGCTGCAAGGTTATTTGTGGTAGCAAAAATTTTAAATTCTCTCTTTTGGCACTTTTTGAAAGCCGCGTTACTTTCCGTATGCCACATTATCATGCGTTAGTTGTAATCATGTGTATTTAACCTCTAATTTGAACCCATTACACAGCAGCTAATTATAGCATGTAGAAACAGCCATGCAATCAGCTCAAAGATGTCAGTGGAAAAAAGCTGTAGACTGAAGCCAGCAGCTTAAAGACTGACACATGAACTCCAGACACAGAGAAAGCAGCGGTGGTGTGTGTGTGTTCATGATGTGGATGCCACAGCACTTCTCTGTGTTGCTGTGGGCTGTATGGATGGTTATGGTGTTATATTACCGGCATTGAGGCTGACTCGTGCATTCTGGCCTAATGACATAGTGACCACATTGACCCAGCATCCAAGTCTAATTGGCACTTTCTGAATCCAAGAGAAATGACGTGGCCTGTCAGTGGCACGAGCGCAAACACTCACAGGCGAAAACTCCTAAATCACCCAGGCAAAATGAAAACTGAAAGTCACATTCTTACCATAGACATATTACATGGACAGAGTAATCCTGCCTCCTGCCACTCAATCAAAACAAGGCATTTTCCACTGCTCCATTTTTTTAGATGTGATATCAAAAACAAAAAGTGTAGATCTTCAAAAACATCACGTGACTGTCAGTCTACTCTCTGATTGGTTAGTTCTTCTGACGAATTGAGCATAACAGTTGCCCATGACCTGCTTTTGGGGACAAATGAAAAGTGAAAACTTAAAATCTACACAAAAAACATTAATCACATTTAAAAAAGTTGTCGTAGGGTGTATTTTAAAATAAAGCTATAGTCTCATTTTACAAATTACAAACTACAAATAAATAAAAAATATATAAATGCTTCGTATTTGAGACACAATCTATGGTTAACTAAGAAACACAAGCACTGCTAAGGGACAGGAACAGATGCAATTACAAACACTTTAACTTCCCAGGCTGCTCTCAGTAGGGCTTTATTTGCTGAGACAAAACAGATTTTCTCATAAAACATTATTTAAAGGTAATGAGACAGGTAAGTTACATGCAAAGTTTGAATGCTTTGTTCATGCTTGGTTCATGTTGTGATTTGGTTTCTCACCACAGCTCTTTGTATCTCTCTGCAGACCAGTATCAGTCAGTCTTGCTCCCCTTTCAAATGCCATTAGCCCCCATCACTCAAGCTGTGAGTTAATATCATCATATTGTTGCATAACCACTGTTCTATTATTTGGTGAACATTTTAAAAAAGTAGTCAAGTGAAAGGTTCAAAATACAAATGAGAAATGAAATTAAGTAATAAAGACCTGGCAATGAGAAGCCATGAGGAGAATCATAAAGAGAAAGAAAACATGGGGGGTTACAGCTAGGGAATGGGAGCTTCCTGTAGCTATAGCAACCACTGGTACGCTGGTCCAATCACCACGCCAATGTCTGGTTGCTAGGGAGAGATTCCGGCAAAGAGAGATGGGAGCGCGGCAGGCAACAGCACTTTTCCCTGACGACTCTCTAGGATCTGGGATGGATGACAGGGATTACTCCTCGGCTTGTCTCTGAAGCGTCACTGTCCCGTGGGAATTTTACACACTCATCCTCTGTGTTATGTCTTTAAAGCTTGGTTCACTTGTGTGTGTGTGAGGTGCCTAAGCGTTTGGCTCACAAAAAGGATTTCTGAGAGATTGATAGGATCATAAACTAAACTTAATAAACTTGGACATTCTTTTAGAGCTGGGCTTTATATATAATCAGAAATTAAGAAATTATTAGGTCAACATTTTACAACAGTTAATGTATGATTATTTTGTTTTTTACATCATTTAATAATATTTATAGTGTAAAAGTCATATACTAATTGGTTATTAAATGACTATTAAGTATGAAAGTTGAAAAGAATAGGTCAGTCAGTACAAACTAGTAAACTATTGTATTAATGTGTCAAAATAATACTGTTTGTAGTTTGTTTATCTTTGAAAACTAGACATGTAAAGCTCATTAGAATCTATTCAAGTGTCCTTACTTTCAGTTTTTATAAAGTGGACAAACTGAGCACCACAGGAGGACATGCACATTCCTCGTTCATTGTCATCATTATAAACTTCAAAATGATTTTTTTTTTATCAAACCTATATTCACTGGGTTAGTTCAGAAACAACAGCATGTCCCTGCAGGGCTACAATAGGTGTTCACATGAAAGGGCTATGAGGAATTGCAATCAGTAATGTCACCACGAGATGCTGCCAAAAACTATACACCCCACTTTGGGAAAGCAATATCCTTTTTTCCACCTTTTAAAATTGATAAAGCAATGTTACATTACATTTTATAGAAATATAAATTTTGGATTTTTCTATCTTGATTTTTAATAACTGCCAAACCTAGCTTAGTCCAAATATAACCCACAGCAGGATGCAGTTGATTTTACAAGTCCCTCTCTTTTAAAGTTAGATTATCTCTGTGATGTCATGCATGCCTCTTTTCCACACAGCTGTGTCTTTTCAGCCCCCAGAGGGTTAAAAGCTCGAGGCCCAAGCAGCAGGACTGGTCTGCTGGTATGAAGAGACTCCACTGGGCAACCATCTGTCTCCATCGTCTAGCGCTGCCAATTGCTCAGGGAACCCTGTAGTCACTTGTACATGACGTCTTTTTGCTTTAGCCTTCAGCTGCACATGTCTTTTTTGACCAAAACTTCACTCCATACCCTTCTGTCGCCTCTCGGTTGCTTTTTTTCTTTGATATTGGTCTTCCTGTTTGTCTGACAGCCTCTTCTCTCTCCCTTGGATTTGGCACAACTTGAGAAAACACATTATTTACCCTTGAAGTCTTTCCTCCTGTCACAAGGGCTCAGATCCGGGGGACGGGGGGACGGGGGGGGTTACTTGGTCTGGTTACTAAGACCAGAGTTTGAAAAAGCAAAAGATATGATGGTTGCAGGTTACTTATGACAACAGCCTGAAAAGTCTGGTCCTTCTGTTGCCCAGTCAAAACCCTTTATGAAGATAATATTAGACTTTATTGATCCCACAAGGTGGAAATATTTTGACAGCAGTTGACATATGAACCTAACTTCTAAGGTTTGCCTGAAACTATGGTGCTCTCCGAAACTGCAGAGACTAGCTTTTGAAATTAGCATAATGTTGACAACAACACTAAAACAATTATTAAATGCATACAAATATGCCAATTTGCTTAATAGCACATTATGAAAGCTGAACATCGGCATAATGAGCTGTGGTAAGAGTCATGTTAGAGCTGTAAGAAACAAACTGGGAAGGAGGGTTCTGATGAAAAAAAGGGAGGAAAGAGAGTGCAAATTAAGCAGACACTTTGAGCTCAGAGCCACAGATTCGGAGGAAGTCTTGAAAGACAGAAAGAGAGGAGGTGGTGGGGGTTGCAGGGCTCAAGACTGTTTTTGGGGTTCCGGCCTAGGCCGACTTTGAGAAGGGAATTTTAATTGAGTCTGTTGGCTGGAGATAAATGCCTAATCATCCGGACCCCCTGTGGGCGCCTAATCAGCGCAGTTGTAATGACCACAGCTGCAAACACCAGCCCATACGCTAACCTCTAATCACCAGACTTATGATCTGTAGATGCTAACTTCCTGCCAAAAATACGAGTGAAGATGTGGAAAAGCAGGATTTTTAGAGCTTCTCATTAGTGTGCCATTTATGAATAGATCAGAAAATGATCCAATAAATGAAATGAGGTTTTTGATGTTACAAAGTTTAAAAAAAAATGATTATGGGTGCACTCACAGCAAGAAGGTTGGGAGTTCAAACCCCGGCCGACGTAAACATCCTCGGCCAACTCAGGTCTTTCTGTGAGTAGTCTGCATGTCTCCCCATGTTACCATGGGGTTCCCTCCCATGTACTCCTCCCACCTCCCCTGCAACTAACTGGTCATTGTCCAAGATGTACCTCGCCTCAGGCCCAAAGTTGCTGGGATAGGCTCCAGTCTCCCGCAACCCCTGAACAGGACAAAGTGAAAGATTAATTGATGAATTATTATTATGTAAGGAAAGGGCAGAAGTCTGAATATGCCATTTTAAAACAACATTTTTCCAAATAAGTTTTATTTATATAAGGCTTTTTTAGCTGGTGCAGAGTGTGCGTTCCCATGAGTCGCCCCAACTGTAAACCCATGCTTTAAAAGCCATTAATAGGCAGTGAAACAGACCAGACTGGTGCTATTGGTTACACTGGGCTGCTAGTTTGTATGCGGCAACCCACACCATGTGGTGCTGGTTGTGTGGCTGTAACCAGAGCCTTTATTCTTTGAGCCAGGCAAAGCCATGTCTCTGCAACAGCAAAGACACCAAACTCCAGCCCCACTCCACCCACTACGCTGGCAGCTGCAACATGTGGTGGCATACATTTAAAATTTCTCCTTGATGGTTACAGCTGAAATAAAAGACTGAGGAATATAGGGCTTGCTGACATTAAGATTTTGATGCTCTAATGGGACCAGGATGCACTCCTATTCATAAATGTATAATTTATCTCAATGAGGTTTTGTAACAAATTGGAGACAGTCTACTTCAAGATGTCAGTGCATCAATGTTTTTATATGATACACGATTAAGCCACAACAAAAGCCAAAATGTCTTCATTATCTCCAACACATTATTTAGACTGGGTTGTCTCTAGGGCAACTGTGGAAGGTTTACATCTCCTATGGCAACTAAGGATGGGGGGCGGTCGTTGCTGCGACTCCAGCCAATCACCCAGTCAGAAGTAAACAATGTGATTAGCCCAAACAGGTGAACCATCCAGCCAGCCCATCCAATCCAGTGTGAGCTCCACCAGGCGTCTCGCTGTGATTCGATCAGGCGGCTGTATGCTAATGAGGTGCATTAGGCTAATTGAGCTGAGTCCAGTTATTTGAAAATTCTGGGTGCAAATTGAAAAGTCAGTTTTGAATGAATAAAGGATTGTAAAATATATGAAAGTGTATATTCCTAATACACTGAGAAGATAAATGTATTTATAAAGAGTAGTGTAGTATATTTTTTCTATAGTTGGATGCTTATTAAATGTGGAAATGCTCACTCTCTTGCTCCTGTTTTCCATGCAGGCATAAGATAGCATGTTATTTGGGTTTTTGGTGAGATTCAAAAAGCAGAAGGGACCCTTTTAAAGCTCCATACCATTGTTCTGTGGTTCTGGAAATGTGGTTGGCACATGTACAGACATACACTTTTTAAACCTGACTTTTAAATCAAAACTATCTATCATTCCTTGTTCATTGCATCATTCCCTGTCATTTGCCAGTCCTCTTTGCCCTGATGCCAATGACCTGTCGCAGTGATAAATCGGATCCATCATCCTATTTCACCATGCACGCTGTCCCATTCCAGCGGCCTATCTTTGTACAGTGCCACATCCCATCATAGTTTGGATTCATGCACTGTACTCCTCCTGCGGGAGCTGAGATTGTTTTGTTTTTAAGTGAGGGCCCATTGATCTTTTATTACACCATTAAGTCAATATGCTGCACTCATAAACAGCTTGAGATTAAATGAGCTCCTTTGAAGGGTTTATATGCATGTGTGTGTGCACGTCTGTCTGCTGCTACCAGTTTTTTGTGAGCTCAGACTGGCTCTGGTTGATATGTGAACCACATTTAGCCTGTAGCTGCAGCTCTAGTATGCTGCCAGTTGGTATTGAAAAAAAAGCATTATTCTACAACAAAAAGAAAGATGTCTTGTTACTGTAAGTCTATCTATTCTTGTCTTTTCAGTTACGCCATTTCCTTTTGTTTACTGGCAGCACCATCATTACTTTCACCTGATACTGTCAACCTCACTATTAGCATGAAGATTGTATTTCCATCTGTTATGCTGTCACAACGGTCAGGGAATTGGCTTTGAACAAAAGATTTGCTGGGGTGTATGTTTTTGCAGATTACAGTAATGCTTTTCCACTAGTTTAAAACTACAATGGAAATTAAAATAGATTGATTTAAATTGATTATTATTATTACTATTTCTGGTTGTTTTATCAGCTCACATGAATGCTGTGGCAGTGTGTCATGTTATTTAAAGGATTTATTTTAAAACTGTGGTAAACCAATTATCATCCCATCCCTAGCCAGGCCAGTCTTAGCATAAGATTGAACAGTTTGTCATTTTTCTGCCAGAGTAAGATATACAATTGATATTTGTTGCACTGTGCTTAATTGGCATACTATTTTGCTCTTTCTAGACATTTACAAATTTTCTGTGCACATTATTTATTTACAAATTTGTGTAGTATGTCGAGCAACAAATGTGAAAAATCTTACCAAATTTTAGACCATGCTCTGTGCTGTTTTTAATATTTCCAGACTTTAAATTACCAAATGAGTAAAATCTGGATTTGTTTAGTCCATATGTGACTTTCATTAGCATTAGCATTAGCATACCTGTCATGTCAAAACATTTTCTTCAGCCAGACAATAACTGTCAACTGTTCTTGTTAGTAAACCACACTGGGAGGAAGAAACCAGAGACCTGCAGCCACACTGGCCACTGAGCTGTGAAAACTCCTTTTTGCTCTAATATTACACCCGCTGGAATTCACTCTCAGCAGCGTGGCTTGTGGCTCAAACACACATTGTCCCCATTACAGTTCACATTATAGGCCCAACACACCTTGCAGATACACACACAGACCCCAATTTTTATTTAATGAGTGTGTAGATGATGGTCTGATGCCTTGCAGTAGGTTGTTTTTTCTCCTTAACATTGTTTTGTGCTAAATGAGTTTTCCACTGATTATATCATTATTTTCCCATCAGAGCAAATTGGCTCACAACTGTATGGAGCTAAATATCTTGCCTAGCAGCCATGTGTGAAGACAAACTCACGGCAAACAAGCTTACAGATAAAACACAACTCAAATGAGATATAGACTCATTTTTTTCAAGAATGTCTAATTTTATAGGAAGAAAACCTCATTTTAAAAAGAGCAATCAGTCTAGGTATGGTCTTATTATGTCTTACCTGTTATCTTTCCACAGTGTGTAACTGTGACCTGGCGCGGTCAGGCTTCTTCCAGAAGAAGGGCGAGTACATCTGCACAGCGGACTATCAGCGCCTGTATGGGACTCGATGTGACCGCTGTGACACCTTCATCACAGGAGAGGTGGTCTCAGCTCTGGGACGAACCTACCACCCCAAGTGCTTTGTCTGCAGCGTATGCAGGTACACGCTAAAACATGTTGTATAATGAGGATGTCAATTTAATGTATGAATAAACCCTGTTTAGCAGCAGCATTTCATTAGTAGTATGTTAGCTGAACTACTGTATATTTAAAAGTGTAATAAAGGCCTTAGTAGCCAGTGATGATAATGAAGAGGTGGTGAACTGAGATTGGTTACATCAACCACACCATCAATTTAACAGCCTCTTGAACAATACATTTGTTTATGTGTAACTGTGGCCATAGTGTATTTAGTTTAGGTTCCTTCAGGGCGCTGTTCTGTTTTGTAATGAAGCATCATTGGATTAGTACAAGTAGTTAAAGAGAAGTATGATGAATGAGACTGTTGTGAACAGAGCATTACTTGTAAAGCTAAAAGAAAGAGTTTTCTGTTTGCTATTTTTCTGTCATGAGTTATTGCTTTGCCTCATGACCATGCAACCCTGCTCATTATGACGCAATTTCTGTGAGAAATATACGGAGTGCATTGAGTACATTGGCACCTCACTTTGTACCAACATAAAATACCAAGTGCTTGCCTGACTCATTTGTGTTCATTAACAGCACTCATCTCCCGAGTGCACAGAACGACACTTGATTGCATGGCTTGCTTTGTTTGCTCTGCTTAAAAACTGGAAGAGGAGCTTCATGCTGTTAGATTTAGTAAAAGTAGGCCATCTCTCCTCTGACCTCCACAAGTGCTCATGTTAAGCTTCTTCTGAACAAACTAAGACGCTTCTCCCCCAGTGACTCCGCTTTTCCATTTTTATTTAGCTTGCATTTTCTAACATCACATATATAAAAAGTCATGCACACCCTCTGTCCAGGGGGTTTAAATAGGCGTTCCCGATAATTCTCATAGTGTTATAACAGGACCACACTGAATAAAGCCAAGTCACCACTGAGACCAGAATTAGCTAATGTAACCATGCTAAACCTGGTCCTGTTATAGTCCTTTTTCCAAAAAAGATACAAGGTCAAGTTGGTTCTGCTGATAAATGCACACTGGGAAAAATTTTAAACACACAAGTCCCAGCTCCCTCCCAGTAACAAATGTGCATGTCCCCACTTATAGTTATCACTAAAGACTTTTCCATCACTTTACAATCATAAAATGAATCACTGGAGGTTTTGGCCAGTCTTGTGTTAAAAGCCAGAATCGAAGACAAGGTTAAGTAAAAATGTGTTGCATTTCAACACTGACGTTCTCAGCTGACGAAATAGTACTTTCTGTTAAGCTACACGTACATAACTAAAATACGGTTCCTGTACAAATAACACAAATATCATAATCCCTGCATTCATGGATTTTATGGAGAGGCATATTATTGTGTAGAGGCTACACAGAAAGTTAATGCCTTTTAGGATGAACAGTTTGCGATTACTACAACATTAGTTAGTGTTTTTCTTGACATTGGCTAATAAACATGCAGTTACAGGCAGTAGCCACTGGCAGAAAATGGACAATTTACGCTCACTGGTCATGAACAGTGGGTGGAGCAGTCCTGGCGGCAACCACTATATGTGTGTTTCTGTGTGTCACTGTATCTGGTGTCAAGTGGAAGAGACGCAGACAAGCCGAAGGGTGGATCTCTCGGTTCTTTGCTCCGTCTGCACATTGCTCACAGTAATTTTTATACCTCTTTTCTCTATCCTTTCTTTCCCCGTCATTATAACTCCCATCATCTTCTTCCTCTGGATCATTATCCCCGTCAGATTATCTTTTCTTGTCTCTATCATTTTTCTTTATCATCGCCGCCTCAGTCCTAATAAAGACAGGAAGCAAGGTTCCCTTTTCGTGCTGATGTTCCCAAAATGAGATGGTGATCAAAGCTGGAAGGCATCACGCTGAAGCTAAAAATAGCTAAAAATAGCTTTACTTCTGGCCAGTTATCAAAAAAGCATTAAATATGTAAACAGAGTAAATTTTTAAAGCAGTAAGAAAGGCTGACAAAGCAGAGTGTCATGAGGGACTGTGAGTAACACACAGGTAACAACAAGGTCAAACACAGAGTAACTACACTGTAACACTGCTTTATTACAAATCCTCTACTGACTGTGATGCTGTAGCTTTGAACTACTAAGGCTCTGCACAATCTCAAATAATCTCAAAGTCATTATTCATATATCTCAAAAAGAACTTAATTTATGACATAAAAGTATTCTATCTGACAGACCCTTATCTAGTACAACAAATCCAGAACCCCATGTTTTTTCAAATATTTTAGGAAGAAATTGGGATTTAAAAAACATTGTGAGCTTTTGGTCCAATTGAATGTCATTCTTGAATGAATGTTATTTTGCATAAGGTCCATAGAATATTATATGTTAGTGATTTCAGTTACTATTAAACACAAAGGAAAACCATGTCAGAACATTTTACAAAAAAAGAGAATCCTTGATCCAAGTCCCTTGTAATGACACAAAACTCTACATTTACATTTTACATTTAGTCATTTAGCAGACACTTTTATCCAAAGCGACTTCCATTCACCAGTGTTATATTTACATTTTCAGTTGAAGCTTTCATTCAAAGCGTCTTACATTAAAATGCCAGTCACCAGTGTTACAGGTGTAACACCACTGGAGGCAAGGTGGGTTAAGTGTCTTGCCCAAGGACACAACGACAGTATAAACTGTGGGGAATCGAACCGCCTACCTTCCGGTTGAAGGACAACTGCTCTGCCACTGAGCCACTGCTCCCCTCTAGTATTCTTTGACAAGTATGGCAGTAAAGTAAATGTTTTTCCCAGTACCAGTGGTGATTTCAGAACTTGTGTCACCAATTGGAAAACTGTTAAATTTAGTGAGAAGCAACAGTAATGTAAATTGTTTAACTTTGATGTCATTGTACTGTTGCCTGCAGCTCAAGACAGGGATAGTTTTCTTTTGTCTGTTAGGACTGGAATGTTGTGTTTATCGGAAAAACTTAAAAGGATTTTCTACAAACACAACATTCTAATCCACTTTAAACCAGGGAATACTTTGCGTCAAACTGGTCCACCCTAAAGACAAGATCCCCCTCACAATCAGAGTAATGTAGTTTATGTTCAGTTCAGTTCAGTGAACAGTGCAGTGACAGTATGTTGGAGAAACGAAACAACAGCTTCACAAGAGGATGAATCAGCACAGAAGAGCCAATCCTGGTGGACCTGAGTCTGGTGAAGCCATTTATTGTCAAACAACTGTGTTTACTCTTTTTAAATCATAATGAAAACAGACACTACCCAAATGACCCTGATCAAAAGTTAACATATCCTGGTGATTTTGGCCTGATAACATCCACACGAGTGGACCCAAACAAATTTGAATAGCTACTAAAGGTAACCATCCTCACCTGTGATCTGTTTACTTGTAATCAGTGTGTGTGTCTAAAAGGTCAGTGAGTTTCTGGGCTCCTGACAAACCCTTGCAACCTTCATCCAGTGCTGCATACTTCTGTATTCTGAGTCATGGAAAAAGAAAAAGAATTGTCAAAGGATTTGTGGGAAAAGTAATTGCACTTTATAAAACTGGAAAGGATTATAAAAAGATATCCAAGGAATTGAGAATTCCAATCGGCAGTATTTAAAATCTAATTAAGAAGTGGAATTCCGTTGAAACCAAACCAAGGTCAGGTAAACCAACAAAGGTTTCAGCCACAACTGCCAGGAAAATTGTTCAGGATGCAAAGAAAAACCCACAAATAACCTGAAATACAGGACTCTCTGAAAACAAGTGGTGTGGCTGTTTCAAGATGCACAATAAGGAGGCCCTTGAAGAAAAATGGACTGGTTGAGAAATTACTACGCAAATGCCACATTAGATCCTGCTTACAATACGCCAAACAGCACAGAGACTCGATTTTTATGCCAGATATCTCGATATCGATACAATACGATATGACTACGTGTTCGGTGAAAACCAAGCATTTCATGGTCCCTGGAGCGTACGATCAAGTGCATCACATGCTCAACTGCTAAATTCAAATGTTGAATTTAGCCAGAGACAGGTGCACTCAGAGCTGTCATATATCACAACTTTTCAGTGTTTTCAACCACATACTGTTTATTTTAGGTTTCAAACATATAAATTCACATAAGTACTAAAAAAACAATACATTTAGAGTTTGTAAAATACACACTGATGTCTATGGAAGAGGTAATATTAATCCTTTCCATTATAATTCGACACGTTTTATTCATATCAGAATATTGTGTAAGTAACTTCAATGTTTACTCTATTCTATTCCCAGTTCACCAGCCACTTACTTTTAAGTATTTCGGGAGAAGTGGATGAATTCCCGTGTTATAAACATAGAGGTTGTAAATCCAACAGATCCAATTCTCTGAACTGCGTCTGCAGCACAAACTAACATGGCGGCGCCCATCGCGCATACAGCTCAACTAACGCAATCGTTATAAAGGTGTTTAAACAACAATATACTTCCACTTGCATGTATTTGACAATCGTAATATCAGATATTTCATGCCATAGCTAACACATTTGTGAATATTCTGAATAAAAAAGGAAAAATGACATAAAAGCAGATCATCATTCATTCAGCGCTGTTGCTGCTGCGGTGTGTCACGTGACAAGCAATGACACGTCACCGTGTGTGCGCTGGCTTTAGCGGTGCATTCAAGGGAACTTGTAAAACTGAAGTTTGTTGTGACTGCCAGAGTTGTATATAGGGTGAGCGCGGAGAGGGGAAATCTATATCGTCTATGTCGTTGCTGTTTTCGATAGTAATATCTTGAAAGTTCATATCTAGATATAGATACGATAACAATATATCGTTCAGCCCTAACAGAGACAAGCCTTAAAATATTTGAAACAAAGTCATTTGGAGTGACCAAAATTTCACATTTGGAGAGGATTCAACAACGCCTATGATGAAACGTACACCATTCCTATGGTGAAACATGGAGGTGGATTGCTGATGTTTTGGGGATGTGTGAGTTACAAAGGCCCAGGAAACTTGGTGAAAATTAATGGCAAGATGAATGGAGCAATTGGCAACAGCAGCATAAAGTAAAGGTTCTGGACTGGCCAGTTTCCTGACCTCAATATCATTGAGTCATTCTGGGGAGATCTCAAACGTTCAGTTCATGCAAGACAGCCTAAGAATATACAGGAACTGGAGGCTTTTTGCCAAAAAGAATGGGCACATTTACCATCTGAGAAAATAAAAAGGCACAACTACCAACAACTACAAACTTTATGCTGTCATTGATGTTAAAAGTTTCAACACACGGTATTAAGAACTGGGGTATGTAAACTTTTATCAATGCCATTGAAAAGTTTCTGTTGTCATCATGAATTAAAAAGAGTAAACACAGTAAATGGCTCACCTAAACACTAACTATGAGTGAAAGCGTTATCATTCATATTCTCTGAAAAATGGCCAGAAGGTCACAAATTCTGCCAGGGTATGTAAAGTTATGAGCACAACTGTATCTCTGTATAGACATGGATAAAGTGCACTCTCCTGTGCTGACTGTAGCTCTGCTGGAGACTCTAGCCTCCCTCTGGGTCTTGGCTCCGACTGCAGGCCGCGGCGGGGGAGTAAAAGGATTATTGCCATCTATGTCTTTTAAACAGCCTTCTCTAAGCCTTTTAGCTCCCCATTCATACTTACACCCTCCCCAGTCATAAAGAAATCAATCTGTCTCTGCTTAAAGAGCTGAGAGACAAAGCGTTGCATCGTGGCATGGTCAGCTTAATTTCATAGACGCTTTTTCTTCTGTCATGTCCGCTGCTGGTGGGTGTGATTATTTACTCATCTTAATTAGGGCACATGTGTTAAAATCTCAGTTGAAAGATGAAGTTAAAAAGCCAGCCAGAGTGAACTGGGCAGACAGTCAAGACTAAAAGTGGCAGTTAGGATCAGTATGCACGCCACAGAGTGTCCCTAATAAGTTTCTTTCTCAGGGAGAGAGCCAGATTTCCTTTTAGAAGTCTTTGGCAGCATCACATTATGGACTCTTTAATCACAGAGCAGTCAGGTTCTCCTAGAACAGTCATTGTCTCATTAACCCAGCGTCACTGTTTAAATATGTATTCCCAGGTTCATGGAGCATGTCAGAAAATGTTCGTCAGCAGGATTATGACCTGTCTGTTATTTAATCATGTCTCTGCAAAAGTTGGTTGTTTGCAAATGTCACAATGAAATGCTATGTGAACATACAGAATTCCTGCAGGCATTTGCTGATTGCCTAATTCTGTCTTTTTTTTCCCTCCACAGTAAACCGTTCCCTATCGGAGACCGAGTGACGTTCAGTGGAAAGGATTGCGTGTGCCAGCAGTGCTCCCACAAACTCGTCAAATCAAATGAACCAATTAAGATCCACGGGCCCAGCCGTAAGTCCACAGTCCTCTTCGCTCTGTCCATTTTGTTTAAGGCCACCAGACACTACAGTGCAATGAAACTAATGTGATGCGTCCACAAGGCACACTTAGCTTGTTCAGCTAATCAAGTGTCTGTCAAATCAGTAGTTTGACCTGCCATGTCGATGCGGTATCTGGGAATAAGGCCCCCTTCAGACCTCGCATTTCAGACCATCCTCTAGCTATCTAGACACAGCTATTCTTGTGGCTAGTCCACAATTTTATAAAAACTTCTGACTTTTTCACACTTTTCTAACCATTTACAAATATTAGTTAATTTTGCTCTGTATGAGCTAGTGTTGTCAAAAATATCGACAAAAAATATCGATAAATATCGATATTTTTGACAACACTAGCTTAAATATCTCAAACGCAAGACATTTTTGTTAATGTGTAAACATACCTCAGTGTCATGTTCTATCTAGACATGTTATATTTATGTTTAAATAAAAAATAATAATATTGTGACAGTTGTTTTTCCTTCGGTATCGAAAATGGTATCGAATATCGATATTTTGAAGCTATCGTATCGAAGTTAGAAATTCCAGTATCGTGACAACACTAGTATAAGCCATTAGTGCTAGTCTGCAAAATAACTTTTCACAATGTTTGACCCCCGATAACACTCACTAATGTAGAATGCTTTAAAATAATCACAACTTACTAGCCAACGCTACCACACTGACACACTTCTAAATAATAAGTATTGACGGGGGCGCAGTGGCTCAGTGGTGGAGCGGTTGTCCTATAACGGTCATCAATTCCCTCTTTCCCCACAGTTCATACTGTTGTTGTGTCCTTGGGCAGGACACTTAACCCACCTTGCCTCCAGTGGTGTTCCAGCTGTAACACTGGTGGGTGAATGGAAGCTTAATGTAAAGCGCTTTGAGTGCCTACTAGGTGGAAAAGCGTTATATTAAATCACAATCAATGCCATACACCCATCTACACCTACAGAGATCTGAATACCTCCAGATGAATACCAGGCCATCTCTAAATGTGTCTCTGGATCTTTCAGGATGTATTTATTGCATTCACATTTTGCATTTAGGCTAGCCACATTAGAGCCAATCACTCTGTCACAACTGACTTTTAGGCCTGGGAAAGAAAACAATCAGATGTGTAGCCACTGTGATTGACATTTTATTGTTTACAGCTGTTTAAGTACACTTGCTCTTTACTATTGACCAACAATTGAGAAGCAGGACAGTACAGTGGCTTCAAATGATTCATGGCTTTAGTGTGTTGAAATGCGGAAAAAGGTCAGCACTCAATTTGTCTCCATTTGGACTTAGCTTAACCTTTTTTTACCCTGTCCATTGCCCCTGAGAGATAGACACAAGTCTCAAGGGACTACTCAATACTGCTCTGTCAGACAAGACCAACACTTTTTTGTACTTGGTAAACGCACAGAAGTGCGTGTCTTTCTGCAGTCCACACAAATCTTGACTGACATTTGGTGGTGATTGATAGGACTTTGTCAATAGAGCCTAGACCTCACTGTGTGCACTGCTGTTTTTCTAATGAGTCATGATTCATCAAGGTTCAGTATACTGTTTGCTTTTTAAAGTGCTTTGCAATAAAAGTGCTTTGCAATAAAAAAGTTTGATTTGACATCTTGACGTAAAGCTTTAAATTGCAGCTTAATTAAATTCAAGATTTTCCTCTCTTGATGTTTGTCATACCAGTGCCAAAAAGACATCATACTTCATAATTATTGAAGTAAGTAAGCTTGTTCCAGTATCAGTCAATCTCGCTGATCAGATTTCACTGCTTATGCAGCCTTAGCATAGACTGGCATCCTTAAATATTAGGTTTATTTGATAAAAAGAAACAGGCCATAAAAGCCAGTGCATTATATTTTGTGGGTGCTCTGTGTCCTGTGTTGTAGCTTGTCTGTTCATAAGAAGTGATGAACATGTACCTAGGGAGCTGTTTGGTTTTTATTTTCCTGAACAGAGCAATCTTCAGAAGACAGTTATTTAGAGCTTCTGAGCTATTACTGCACAGCAGCCTGTGCTGTATACGCTGCGCTTAACAAATGATTCACTATCAATCACACTTTGCTGTGATGGGATGTGATTTCCCTGCTTTTCCAGCATTTATAGAGCTGTCTGAACCTGTATGACGGATGTAATGTTTACCAAAGGAGTGAAGTATCAGAGGATGACAATCATACACCACCAAACTAAATGTGTATTTTTGAGGCTAATGAAAAAATAGGAATCCTTGTCCTGCTTCTTAACTCTGCTTATTTGCTCAATCTGTATTCTTTTTCTAATTATAGAAAGCTAAGCTATAGCTAATTATTTTTATTTGTATCTGTGGATGTAAGTCCTTAAAACAAAACTTTAAACACAAATTGATTGCCTTTGTTTCTTTGGCATATGCTCAATATGCATCTTTTCATCCTTTCAAAAAGAGAACAAAAAACTAAGGCAAGGTCTCAGAAACTGCATAATAACATGGTTATTGATTGAATTATTACACTGTAGCTCATATTGTCTTTGACTGTCTCTCACAGCTTCTTTGGTTTTCCCTCTAATTCTTCCTCAGATTGTGCGGGATGTGGAGCAGAGATCAAGCAGGGACAGTCTCTCCTGGCTTTGGAGAAACAGTGGCATGTCAGCTGCTTCCGATGTCGGACATGCAACATGGTTCTGACCGGCGAGTACATCAGCAAGTATGTCTCTGTTAACAAATTCTAAACACTGTCATTTAAGGAAGGTTACAGACAGGTGAAAGTGTTAATGTGATGCACTACATTAGTTTGCTTTTGTATGTGTGTGCTGCAGGGATGGAGTGCCCTACTGTGAAGCAGATTACCACGCCCAGTACGGGGTGAAATGTGAGACCTGCAGCAGATACATCAGCGGGAGAGTCCTGGAGGTGAGAGTGAGACATGGTTTAAGGCTTGCTTAAGTGTGATTTAAAAATGTACACAGTGGAATTTACCCATGCCTAATGTTAAGCCACTGAGAATATTGCCCTGCCTCACAGCTATATTGGTTTTAGTCACACATTTTACTTGATCAAAGCAACACAAGACAACAACTGGGTTATTTATCACAACCATTATTGCAATTTAATAAAAGAACTGACATCTTCAAATGTAAGAATTTTAATGTATTTTTTTCACTGATAACACCTTTCAGGGATAACACCTTCACACAAACTTCAGGAAATGCCTCAGTAGTTTGTCCTTGGTGGGAGGTAATAATGTTTGATTATTTTCCTTTTTAAATAATCAAACATTATTTATTTTTTTCATCTTTACAAACAGTATCAAAACAAGCAGCTGCCTGGGGAGCACATACTTTGTCCAAATCAAGTTTTACTTGAAATTTTTATTTGTAAAGCCTTATATGTCTTCTTTTTTCAGTCTTTTATAGTGTTTGGATTTTATACTGTTCCCTTGTATCTTCTCTCTTCCTCATGAATCATGCATTGTTTTTGTCTTGACTCCTCAGTCCTGCAGGTCTTAAGCCTTTTTCATGCGTCTTTTCATGATGTTGCAAGTCTCTTCTCAGTCCCTTCACAAGGGTGTAGGCCACAGTCTAAACTCTTTCTTTCAACATTTAAAAGAAACTTGCACTGCAACAAAACAACAGGAAGGAGAAAACACAAAGCAATTATAATAGGCTACATTTAAAAAACAAAACCAACAAGCACCAGTGCCACCACACCATTTGTACCAACACCACCAACAAACAACACTGTAACACTATCATATACCAACCAAAAAAAACAAAAAACGAAAGAACAAAGCACACACCGAGAATAATAAGTAAAGACAATACATACATACATACATAACACAATACAACATCATTTACGCCCCGCCCTCCCTGCGTGTCTTGTCGATACGGTATGTACAGTATTGTTACATTGCTACATGGAAAACAAGTTACCAGTAGGTTCAGTAGATTCCCAGAAAACAAACAAGACCCAGCATTCATGATATGCACGCTCTAAGGCTGTGCAATTGGGCAATTAGTTGAAAGGGGTGTGTTCAAAAAAATAGCACTGTGGCATTCAATCACTGAGGTCATCAATTTTGTGCAAAAACAGGTGTGAATCATGTGGCCCCTATTTAAGGATGAAGCCACCAGCACTTGTTGAACATGCATTTAATAGCCTGAGGAAAATGGGTTGTTTAAGACATTGTTCAGAAGAACAGTGTACTTTGATTAAAAGGTTGATTGGAGTAGGGGAAAACCTATAAAGAGGTGCAAAAAATTATATTCAGCTAAAATGATCTCCAATGCCTTAAAATGGAGAGCAAAACCAGAGAGAGGTGGAAGTAAATAGAAGACAACCATCAAAATTGATCGAAGAATAACCAGAATGGAAAAGGCTCAGCCAATAATCAGCTCCAGGATGATCAAAGACAGACAGATGTCTGTGTGAAGCTTATCTATTTTCAAGAATCCCCCTCTATTTTCAAGAATCCAGAAGTCCCTCTGTTAAAACAAAGGCATGTGCAGAAGAGGTTACAATTTGCCAAAGAACTCATTAACTGGCCTAAAGAGAAGAGAAACATTTTGTGTACTAATAAGAGTAAAAGGGCCACAGACAGTTTGTGAGATGACCCCCAAACTCTGAATTCAAGCCACAGTACACAGTGAAGACAGTGAAGCAAGCATCGTGATATGAGCATGTTTCTCCTACTTTGGTGTTGGGCCTATTAATCGCATACCAAGGATCTTGGATCAGTTTGCATTTGTCAAAATACTTGAAAAGGTCATGTTGCCTTATGCTGAAGAGGACATGCCCTTGAAATGTTTGTTTCAACAAGTCAATGAACCCAAACACACTAGTAAACGAGCAAAGTCTTGGCTCCAAATCATCAAAATGAATGTTATGGAGTGGCCAGCCCAATCCCCGGACCGTAATCCAATCAAGAAGCTGTTTCTGAAGCAAAACCAAGAAATGGATCGAGAGGAGCCAGCTGAGGTGGCTTGGGAATCTGTTTCGGATGCCTCCTGGACGCCTCCCTAGGGAGGTGTTTCGGGCATGTCCCACCGGGGGGAGACCCCGGGGAAGACCTAGGACACGCTGGAGGGACTATGTCTCTCGGCTGGCCTGGGAACGGCTTGGTATCCCCCCAGAAGACCTGGAGGAAGTGTCTGGGGAGGGGAAATTGAGTTTGTACAGTCAACGGCAGACACTGCTATTTTTTTTTTAACACACCCCTTTCAACTAATTGCCCAATTGCACAAACATTTCAAGAGCGTGCATATCATGAATGCTGGGACTTGTTTGTTTTCTGAGAATAAACTGCACCTACTGGTAACTTGGTTGCCATTTAGCAATAAAAAATATACTAAAAACCTGGATTATTCTGGTTAGTCACATTGTACTGCTATTATTTTGAGCAATACTGTACATGCCACTCTACTTCCTGTTGCAGGAATTAAAGGTGACTACTTCACTGAAAATTTTAGAATGAGGTGAGATGTAAGAAAGACTAAGTAATCTCTTAATATTTCACAAAAAGAATTAGGATAAAAAGGGTATGTTGTGTATTCACAGTAATGACTTGTCTTGGTGAGTTTGGCTACAACACTTGTAAAACCATAGAGTGAATTGTACCTGTTAAATTTTGAGTGGAAGGCAGATAAGAGGCTAAAGAGAAAGTGTGCAGTGTGGGAGATGGGAAGAGGATTTATGCTTCATCTGGTGAAGGTTTATAAAAAAAAAAAAAAAGTAATGGAGGAAAAAACGGAGAGGAACGAGCCCAGCTGAAGAGGGAGATGGTTTAAAGAAGAAGTGAAAGAAGGATAATAAGAAGGTTGTGTCAAAATAATGGATGGGATAAAGTACAGATGCTAATTAAACGTTTTGGGGGAGTCTGGGGGTGCCTTTTGGGATGCTGGGAAACAGCGCGGACTTAGTACAACTTTGTCAGACAAATACACTCTGGGACTTGTCCTGACGCTCCTTTTCTTGTCAGAAATGCTGGTGTAAAGTGCTTTGTTCCTGACTGTCAGCCTCTCTTGTCTATTTATAGACACGGGGACATGGCAGTCTCTCTCCTTTTCTCTGTGGCTCTCTACACCTCTCTGTTGTGTTCACCCTTTGAACGTGCACGTGTTTTGAGCTCCAGCAGCCTGTTCATTGTATTTTCTTGTCAGGATGTAGTAGTGTCTGCATGCGACTGATGTGACCTTTCGACCAAAAGAGAGTGACTGACAGTACTCACTCTACAAACCTGGACCTCATGTTTTCCCACGAAGCTTTTTAAATGTTCTTAGGAGAATCTCTAAGAAGGCTCTACATGGGATTCACAAAGCGTTCTTAAACAGCGTGATTCATCTTTCTTGATTGCTTAAGTGCATGCGCTCGCCTCTCATTAACATAACATTAACATTGATTTAATGTATCATTAACATAAGAAACACTCTGCAAATGCCCATATATGGACAGAAGAATGAAGCTCCTAACAGTTTACAACAGATAGGGTGAGGGATGAGGGGGTGCTACAGTCCAGGCAATGCATTAGAAACCAAACAGAGGAGCTCCAATGCTGCAGAAACAGAAGCTGAGGCAGTAACTGTCTCATTATTTATTTTGATTATTTGGTTGCCACGGTGGCAGAGTGGCCTCACAGTAAGAAGGACCTGGGTTCGATACCCATCCAGGAGTTTTCATGTTCTCCCTGTGTTTGTGTAGGTTTCCTCCGGGTATTCCGGTTTCCCCTACCGTTAAAGACATGTACAATAGCACCCTCCTTGGGGCCAGGACTCCCCTGTAAAATCTCAGTGGGACTTTCCAGGATAAATAAAGGTTAAATAAATTTTAAAAAAGTAATGTAAAAAAAGTTAATCTGATAATATTATAAAACAGCATTATTTTCAGGGCTGAGTGCTTCACTCTGTTCTTGGGATTTGTTCTTTCAGAAGTACTCAGTTAAGAAAACATTGGTGAATGACAAAAAATACCTTAAGAATTACTTAGGTACAAACCTTTGTGTAAGATGGCTTTATGTACGAGGTGCTAGTATTAAACTACACATGGCTTCAGCTGGCCAGTAATGCTTAACTTCAGGCAGATTGATGCTTTTCAAGAGAGTGGGGATGTCAAAAATCTGAAAAATACATATCACAAGACCTCATAGAATTTCTCACTTACATGACTAGGACAAACTTCACCCCCTTTAAATAAGTCTTATTTGAACTTCCAGGGCTCAAGTAAGAAGTTTTCTACCTGTACCTATACTTTCTGAGTTAGAGTATGGATAATTTTACACAGATCTATTCAGGAACCTTACTTCAACTAGCCATAGCATTATGACCGAATGTCCATCAAGGCCCAGAGGCTCACTTTGAAGCTTGGCTGTGGTATCTGGCACCAAGATGTTAGCTCCAAATTTTGGATCAGTGAGATCAGCCCTAAAGTTTTTTCAGATGTGCCCCATGGATCAGATTTGTTTGTCCAGTAGATCTCACAGATGCTCCATCACTGTCTCACAGCTTTTCCCAGTTTGATGCCACTTTTTGTACAGACCACTGTTGAACAAGAACAGGCATTGCAGTTAAAAGCTTGTCTAAATTGTTCAATCCTTCAATGCCCAATTACCATGCTTCCAACACAAGGCATGCTGTATATATCCCACCCCTTGACCCTCAAAGCAAAGGTGAAGATTTATTTTTAGTGTCGCCTGTCTTACTTTCCCCACTTCCGGTCATTAATACGGCTGATTACAAACTCTTATGACAGTTGGTAAAGGCATATTGTTTGGCTGCAAATAAACTCTGCTTCTTCTGGGAATGCATGAGACGGAAATGCAGTCTTGCAGCATCCTTTCCTGGTTCTTCTTTCAGAGTAACCTGAGCCTGGCTAAGACACACAGAATGGAGGAAGGAGTTGATTAAAATGCAGCTGAAACACTGTGAAGGATCAGAGCAGTTCTTGCAGGGAGTGCATTGATCAAAGAGGGATGCTTTGTGAATCACATAAAAGTATTGTGTCTATCGAGAAGGAAGAATAATAAGCCTCAAATGACTTAATGTATTGAAGTTATCCCTTTGTGTCCTATAAGTTTACAAGTTTTTACTTTGCTTCCTTCAGAAAACACATGGCACCAACCCAAGTTTAAACCCTTAAGCAGGTGTTCACATGCATTTTCCATCCCAGATTATCTGTGTAAATGTGGCTGAAATTACATCAATGTACCATACCAGAGCTAATCTAAAGAGGGGCATCAAAGAGGCCAAGCACTGCTACAAGCTAAAGAGGAGGTAGAGGAGCACTTTTCCAACTTCGACCCTCGACGCATGTGGCAAGGCATCCAGGACCATCAGTGACTACAGAACCACCCACCCCCGCAGCCACTGATGTCTCCTTCTTGAACGAGCTTAATGACTTTTATGCGCGCTTTGAGAGAGACAATACAACCACTGCCACCAAGCTCAAACCCTCACCTGACCACCCACCAATCACACTCTCCACCACAGACATCTGCAACGCACTGAGCCGGATCAGTGCACACAAAGCCGCTGGATCAGACAACATCCCTGGACGTTTACTCAAAGCATGTGCTGAGCAGCTCACTGGGGTTTTCACAGACATTTTCAACCTGTCTCTTGCCCAAGCAGCTGTGCCGGCATGCTTTAAATGGACCTTCATTGTGCCAGTGCCAAAACACTCCACCCCAAAGTGCCTTAATGACTACCGCCCTGTAGCTCTGACACCTATTGTTATAAAGTGTTTTGAGCAGCTGGTCCTGGCACACCTGAAGGACTCTCTGCCATCCACATTGGACTCTCACCAGTTTGCCTACTGCAGCAATAGGAGCACAGAGGATGCCGTTTCCATGGCACTGCACTCTGTGCTAACACATTTGGACAATAAGAGCACATATACTGTTTGTTGACTTCAGCTCAGCATTCAACACGATCATCCCATCCAAGCTAATAGCCAAACTTGAAGACCTGGGCATTAACACCTCCCTCTGCAACTGGATCATGGACTTCCTGACCAACAGACCCCAGCAGGTCCAATCCGGCTCCACCTGCTCCAACATCATCACGCTCAACACTGGTGTACCACAGGGCTGTGTACTGAGCCCCTTCCTCTACTACCTCTTCACCTCCGACTGCAGGCCTGTGAATGGATCTAACGCCATCATCAAGTTTGCGGATGACACTACTGTGATTGGTCTCATCAGCAACAATGATGAGACTGCCTACAGGGAGAAGATCCAGCACCTGTCCCACATGGTGCGATGACAATAACCTGCTCCTTAACACCTCCAAGACGAAAGAGCTCAATGTGTACTTCAGGAAAGAGTTGGCTGGAACGGCTGTTGAGTTACAGATCCCCAGTTACAAGTTCCTGGGGATCTCGGAAGACCTGTCCTGGTCTTCACCTCCAGCCTGGTCAAGAAGGCTCACCAGCGACTCTTCTTCTTGAGGACACTAAAGAAGAATCGGCTGTCCTCAGATATCCTGGTGAACTTCTATTGCTGTGCAACAGAAAGCATCCTGACCAACTGTGTCACAGTCTGGTATGGGAACTGCTCTGTTGCAGAGCGCAGGCACGGCAGCGGGTGGTGAAAACCGCCCAACGCATCACAGGGACTCCATTTCCAGTCACGGAGGACGTCCAGAGGAAACGCTGTCTGCGTCAAGCTCGCAGCTCCATAAGGACTCCTCTCATCCTGCCCACAGACTGTTCTCTCTTTTGCCCTCCGGCAGGCATTTCAGGTGCATCAAAACCAGGACCAGCAGACAGAAGAACATTTTTTTCCCCAGAGCTGTCTCTTTATTGAACTCTGTACCCAGCGGATCCCTCTGCCCCTCATATACTGCCCCCCCCTTCCCTGCGCACACCCCTTAATATTTTATTTATTTATTTATTTTTTGTATTTATATAGCGCTTTTCCACCTAGTAGGCACTCAAAGCGCTTTACCAGTGTTACAGCTGACTCCCACTGGAGGCAAGGTGGGTTAAGTGTCCCGCCGAAGTATGCACTACTGCACTTTACATAAATATGCAATAACTTCCACTGCACTACTGTTATTCAGACAGCTTCTGTTGTAATTATTTGCACTAAATCCATTGCACTACTGCTCACCATAGCCTTACCTATCATTGTATATATCTATCCATACAATTCTGTTTATAGTAATTGCCATTTGTATTTATGTTCATAGTACATATCCACCTAAAATTACTTTTAAAATATAATCTATTTCTGACTTCTGTTTACATTGCATATACCCATTTTATAATTTCTGTTTATAGTAATAAGCCATCTGTATATTATGTACATATCCATCTCCAAATTTCTTCTACAATACTAACTTATTTATTTATGCAATTACTGGATATCTTTGCATTTGCACTTTTGCAACTTTTGCAATTGTGATGACAATAAAGTTAAATCTAATTTAATCTAATCTTATCTAATACTCTATGTTAATGTATGTGGGGTCACAGTAGCTCAGTGGTAGATTGGTCGTCCTTCAACCGGAAGGTAGGCGGTTCGATTCCCTCTCTCCCCACAGTTCATACTGTTGTTGTGTCCTTGGGCAAGACACTTAACCCACCTTGCCTCCTGTGGTGTTCCAGCTGTCACACTGGTAAAGTGAATGGAAGCTTCATGTAAGTTGCTTTGGATAAAAGCGTCTGCTAAATGACTAAATGTCAATGTAATGTTTGCTCTCCTTGACATGGGTCACGTGAGCTGGGCCTCTATAAATAGATATTCTCTCATGGTGCATCTGGGAGGCAGAGGTGATGGGACAGGGCCATGCTTTGGCCAGCTGCCCTGCTGTGTGTCACTCAATGGGATTGTGAAATGCAGTATGAAAAGGGACAGTCTGGCTGGTCTAGAGACATCATACACCATTCTGTGTGCTCATTTCACTTACATGATTTATTCCCTGGGGCCATGGTGGATGTCCAAGGACATGTTACTTGTGTCCTTCGCTTATATGGCCACCTACCTCCTCTTTTCACACCCCACATTTCTTCATGTGACCGACCTACAGGGATTTTGCTCTAATTATGGGATGGAGCAGAATGGGTGGATCCTGTGATAGCTGCATGCTGATGAAACACACCCCTGGCGATGCAAAATCTCTTAAAACAGTGTGAGGCCAGTGGTGGTCAGGTGGTAAACATTACGAAGCATATGGAGAACATGACCTGCTCATGGTGGGGGTGCAATTTGCAGATTAGCCCTCACTGTGGAGCAACTGTTTATGGTGATAATTTATGTTCGGTCACACCCCTTTTCTCTTGTCTCCTCAGGCTGGAGGGAAACACTACCACCCAACCTGTGCCCGCTGCGCCCGCTGTAACATGATGTTCAAAGAGGGAGAGGAAATGTACTTGACAGGTGAAACTTGACACCAATACATCCCAACACTGAGGACATTAACCATGTAGACAAATGCATGGTATGTGGGAACACCCAACAACAATCTCTTTACTCTCCTATTGTAGGATCTGAGGTGTGGCACCCATTATGCAAGCAGGCGGCGAGAGCAGAGAAACGACTCAGGGTGTGTAAATGAATACCACAACAACATAACAGCTGCAGCTTTCACCGCCTCAAACAACCATCTTGTTTCTGTTTTCCTTCACAGCACAGGCGTCTGTCAGAGGCATCCATTTCTCCACCGGGTTCCTCCATCGGCTCTCCCAACAGAGTTATATGTGTAAGTAACCTATTACTGTGTAGCATTCAGTCACCTTTAGTGGCAACCACAAAAGAGCTTCCCTAATAACAGTAACACAAGCACCACCCTGAGGCTTGAATGGTTCAGCACTGACCTGAGAGGCTGTTCACTCCCTTGGCCTGTTCACTCTTTTTGTGTGTCACTGAGCTCATGGCAATGTTTGCATCTGCCTCTTTTTGCACTGTGCTTTGTTAGTGAAAAATCAACATGTGTCAATGATTGATCTTTCAATTCAAAGTTATTTTTTAATCAGAAAAACAATTAAAGAAGCCAGCGATCGTTTATATCGATATATGTATATGTACTGTATATACATATACATAACTTGGCTGTGTTGCATACAAGTGCTGCTGCTTGTTTGCGTCTTAGCATGTCTTGACTACTCTGCATGTAAGCAGGACTAGTCTTGCTCTGCTTGCATCTCACAATCAATGACCTTTCGGTGTGAGGTGATGGATGAGAAGGAAATGCAGCGTAAGCAGGCTGGTTGTCTATTCTGTCTCCACAGCCTCTCTGCTTTCTGTGTAATACACACTAAGCATGTGAAGGTCACAACTTTCACTGCTGTATGTTTCATGAGTGCATTGCTTGAAGGTGCATTACTATTTGTGGTTCATTAGTGCACGCCTCAGTTCTTGAGGTTCCATTATTTACTTATGCTTCATTCATGTGGTCATCAGATGGTAACAGTTTTCGAGTTTAATTTCAAAGTTAACTTTCAATTTGAAATTTATTTTGCCACTGTTCATTGACATGCTAATGCTGTGTTTACACAAGTATTTAAAAATATAAATTTTCCCAAAGGCTTTATAAAATATCTCTATCCACACTACACAACTGTAAAGGCTGCCACAAGTCCTCCAGACCATAAGGTGAAGACAAGCAATACTTAATTAAAGCGAAGAACATTTTGAGGTTCAGATCTCAAGCTACAATTTCACGGCCGCCATTATAGTTTGTCAATACCACAGATGTGCAAATCACCATTACAGAAAACAACAATTAGCAAGTATCAATTGAACTTCGGTAGAGCGGCCGTCCTTTAGCCAGTGGGTGGGTGGTTCAATCCCCTCGCTCGAAATTCCATTCCAAAACATCGTAACATCCCGCTCTCCCCCACAGTTCATACTGTCGTTGTGTCCTTGGGCAAGACACTTAACCCACCTTGCCTCCAGTGGTGTTCCAGCTGTAACACTGGTAAAGTGCTTTGAGTGCCTACTAGGTGGATAAGCGCTATATAAATAAAAAATTGTCATATACCCACCTCTGTGTGGACATGGCATAAATGATTAGTTAATGAAGTTACATAAATATTATACACTAGTCACAAACCGTAAGTAATGCAAATCTTACACAAAGCCTGTATTTTTTTGCCATATTGATGATGCATGTAACATCTAGTGGGAAAGACAACTTGTGAACACATTTCTGAGACCATGTGAATATAGCATTTGTTCCTGTGCTTGGTCCATGTGGTTATTGTAGTCTCTGTCTTTGGTGGGCTGTCATGTGTGTGTCCTCTCTCCAGGCCAGAGTGGAGAATGACATCCTAGATTATAAGGACCTAGCGGCCCTCCCAAAGGTCAAGGCCATTTACGAGGTCCAGCAGCCTGACCTCATATGCTCCTCATACCAGCCCTACCACAGATACGCCTCTGATGAGAGGCTAGAAACGTACAGCTATGGGGAGGTACAGCCGCTACACACTCTTGGACAAACCTCACAGGACATCATATATCTCATTTTAGGTGGAATTAAAAACTAATTTGAGGAGAAGCTGCTGCTGAAGACATCATGACGTTTCTGGCAATGCTTAATAGTGTTTCTACCTTCTTATATCTGCATGGCCATTTATTTTAAAATGTTATGTATAATTACAAAAGGACTTTATTGTTTTTTTCTTTCACCCTCAGATGCATTATTAGAAACTCATTGACTTTTATATGCCACCTTTCAAATTAGTTGATTATAACAGACCATTTCCCTCACTGTTACCATGACTCTTGCAATATTAAGTTCAGAGAAAACCAATTCTTTATCAAAGATATTTTTTTATCAAATAATTATTGTATTTGAGTTATATTTGAGAATATGGAAGTATGCAAGAGTCACAAACAATGCTTTCAACAGGTTACTCCCTAGATGGTTTACATTATGATTTAAAATGTCTCATATAAACAACGTACTTTAGCTTGCATAAAAAGTTGTAAATGTAGATACACAATCATACACTTCTTCAAGGTGTTTATAAATGTGAGAAAATGTAATTATTTATTTATACCACCAATTGGTAAAGAATAAAGGACAAATAATATAATTTTTGTTTATGCTTTTTTTTTCTCATACACATAAAAACAGGGGTTGTCTGTTCTTACAAATGACTGTGCCCTGTATTACTCATATTTATTAACACACTTCTCTGTTAATTTCACAGTCTCTTGGGACTCTCTCTCCATATTCTCAGGTGAGCACTCTTCCTCTGAGCAGCAGAGCACTCAGGACAAGTTTGAACAAGTCAGCTGTTGTCATTTTGACCTGTCACTGAACTATTAGTTGCTCCCCACTTTCCTGCTTGTTTATTCTACACTGCTGTTTTTTTCTTCAGGACTATGACAGTCTGGACAAGCAGAGGTGCTGCAGTCCAGGTTATATTGACTCTCCGACGTATAGTCGTCCAGGCATGTCTCCCATCATGCCTCACTCTCCTCAGCACTATAACTACCCTGGTGAGTAAAGTTTACCTTTTGTAGTTTTGTTGTAACTTAAAATATTTTTCACATTTAACAATCTTGAGTTTTCTTTTTACATATTTTAATTGTACCTAATTTATAAACTATGAGCTGTTTGATTGCTCTTTCTCTGCCATTGCCACTTGTTCTTTTACATAATTCATTGATGACCCAAGAAATACAGGTCCACTACCTGAGGGACAAGTCATTTAACTAAAATAACCATTTCACATGATGCTCTCTGGCCTTCATCCCATGTAACTCTTACACATGTGCACTGACACTTTATACACAGTAGAATAGTGGACCAATAAACTATAACGTCTATATAAGATCACAGTTTGTATTAGCAGGGTCTGACTCATGACACCAAATTGTATTATTATTTTGTAAAGCTTTGTACACTTTTGAAGATAGCTGGCACCACCCGTCAGTCATCCCCCACAACCTTTGATGTGACTGTGATTCAGCTCAAATCTTGTGTAGCAGAGCAACAGTCTAAAAATGTAGACCAGAAAA
The DNA here is from genome assembly GCA_024416835.2 of Perccottus glenii. Classification (NCBI taxonomy): domain Eukaryota; kingdom Metazoa; phylum Chordata; class Actinopteri; order Gobiiformes; family Odontobutidae; genus Perccottus; species Perccottus glenii. Next base: position 24,325,862 of record CM044554.2, read on the forward strand.
ATATAGTCTTTTATAGTTTCGAACAGAAGTCAGTCTTCTGTTCACGTTTCCCTCAGTCCACTGTTTCTACTGTTTATAATAAAAAAATGTGTCACTACACAAGTGTAATGGTTATTCAAAGTCACAAATTGTAATTTTGAATGAATATTAACGTTTTCATCTGCATGGTCTTCTGTTAACAACCTTCCTTCATGCTCATTATTCCTCTGCTGTGATTGGCTGTGGCTGGCTGCAGGCTCTGAGAGTGGCAGGAGCTCGCCTTATTACGGCCAAGAAGGGCGGTCAAGCACACCCACCACAAACCAGCCCCCTAAACATTTTCATGTGCCAGGTAGGACTCCTCATCTCCTCACTGCACTGTCTCACAATCTCATAAATGAACTCGCTTCACTAATGCACATCATTCTGAGAGGTCATTTTACTTTCTCTGGGAATAAGAGCCTGTCAAAATGTGTCATCCTTCTATGCCACATAGTGTGATTGCTTTTGGCATAATTCTCCCTTCATATATCATTCTTTTTTGTTCATGTCCCTCATCCCATCAAACACTACCCTCTTGTCTGTCATCTATTGCTTCTTCACGTTCACTTCTCCATCTCCTCTGTCTCTCCTCAGCCACAGGAGACCCCAGCATCTACAGGAAGCCACCCATCTATTCAAGAACGGGTACAGTGCAGCTAGCGCTGCCTTAGCCTGCCTGTCCTCCTGTCATTTAGCCATGCTGTGTTTGAGTACTCCATGTAGTTGTTTTTACTCAGCTATTGATGCTTTTAACAGCTTTCCATGATTCAGCATTGACTAGTATTGACATTCTAGATATTGTTGAAAATGCAGCCGTCACACACAAGATCATATAAATGGAAAGAATGGTTAGCAAAAGTGAAATGGAGTTTGACTTGAACAAGCGGTTTTCTGGGAGCAGCAGATATGGATCAGTCTGTGAGTAATTGCATTACTAAGTGGTCGCATGTAAAAGAGCAGTCCTAAGTGTGCCTGTCTGCTACTGAGTGCAACTCGGCAGCAAGACTGGTTATTGTCTCAAAACAGGGTTAGAGCAGGCCACAAACATAGAAAAGACCGCTCAAGCTTGAGAAGTATTGAATACAGGGGACTCAGAGGACACCCCACTCATTAAAATGAAACAATACAATGGAGCAAAGTCTTATCTATGTCTTAATCACATTACTTTAAAAATAGGTTTTCAGCTTAGAGCCAAAAGTGTCTGTCAGTCTTGTAGCGTAGTTTATTTTTGTCATTCCCCTGCATGTTCCCCTTTACACTTTCTGTGTTTGTACATTTTAGAGTTATACTGCTTCCTCTGTATGTCTCTAAACTGAGTACATCACTGGTCAATGTGTAAAAAACTGGCAAAAATAATTGTTGTGATTCATCTCAACATCAAAAAACTGTCACAGCGAGAACACCACCATTCAGTGCACAACTCCAGCATCAGCCATATTGATCCTTGTGGGTTTTTATATCTTCCTAAACAGATATTGATTGTCACTTGCTCTTGTTTCAACATTAACCAAGATTGATGCGCAAGTCCCGAGCAAGACTACTGTTTTAGCTTCTCCTAATAGAAATTAAATAAAATTTTGACATTTGATTTGACCAGTGCCTGTGTCCTCGGTATTTAACTAATAAACTGTTTAACAATTACACAGTAACACAATTTGCATACAATATTAACATAATACATCAAGTAAATTAGAATTAGAAGAAGTAATTTGTAACTATCCGTCCACACATAGACCGCAGGATCTAAATTGTACATCTGTTCATATATTATCTGACAGAGACAGGACTTTAGCTTTATGTCTCAGATGGCTACACTGACGAACAGCAATCAATATCATTTAATAAGTTGAATGAAGTAAATGTATAATACTTTATAAAACCATTAAAGTTGCCAAGCTAAAATTCATCTAAAACTTCTAGTGCATTCAGAAATTTGATTGCTCAAGGAATAAAATACTTGAAATATTAGTTTGGAGAAATCAGGAGACTAATAATGATCCGTCTAGTTTTCTATGTGACTCTCCCACCACGAGTGCAGTCTCTGTTTTATACCTGCAATAATTGACCTCATTATCAGCATCATGCAATACGTCCATGGCTTTAATGTCCAATACAACCTAACAAATCCAATGTTGTGTAAGTGCTCCTGAAAAACTCAAATATGTCTTTAGCACTTGCAGTAGACCAAGGCCTGTTATGTACACATTACCTTGTCCTGTATTCAAACCCTTTAGCTTTGGCTTGTCTGTCCTGTCTGTTCTCTGTTTTGGTGGTAAAGCTCTCTCGTTGTGTCTAGTCCCTTGATGATGCTCCAATAATGTTTCCCTTTTCTTTCACCTCTTTTTATTGCATCCAATCACTTTTATTCACTTCCTTGCACCTTCTGCTCCAATTTACCCGGTGACCTTGTCTTGCTGTGAGTATCTCCCTCCTCCAGTTCAAGTTCAAGTATTTCAATGTGTCTTTTGTGTGTTTTCCATCCAATGCCAATAGTTAAACCTCTAAATGCATATAGGATTATCCCATTGTTATTCATTGTGTCCATGTCAGTGTCATGTATCGTGTACATTGGAATTCAATGGGCCATGGATTGGTGCTGGTCGGCTAATGGTTAACAAAATAAAGACAAATCTATCCGACATTACTGCATGTCACCTACCAATGACTTCCATTGACTGTGTGTTAATGTCATGTAACATCGATATCATCTCTTTACACCACTCACTGAATGACTGTGCCTCAGGCACACTGTAACTGAGCTCCATTTAATGCTGGTAATATCCCATGCTGAAATATTGATCTCATTTGACAGTGTTATGATGACATACACTGTTAATGTACTTGAGTGTACCTCTTCATTAACATGGTTCCCCTCCTTGTCTTGCAGCTAACAAGCAAAAGCAAAAGTTGCTGCTGACATCTTTTTCTAACTCTATTCATAACTTTTCAGATAATTATATGGATGAAGCCACCAAAAGCAGGACAAGCGAGGACATACTGAGATCGTCTAGACTTTCCACCTACTCTCCTGAGTCATACAGCCAATCGGAGTCAGACTACTATCCGTATGCCAGCTCCCCAAAAGGTACAGCACTCACAGAACAAATTTATTTTTACACTTAACACTTGTGTTCACAGTATCGAGTTATAAGGTAATGGCTAAAAAAATAATGAGACGTCTCATCTGTTTATCTATAAAATCTCATCTGTAAAACCCTATTATAGCTGCACTTATCAGCTGTTTTAAACATCTTTCTTTAGCTTCCTACTCACCAGGTCTATAGTTTGACATTCTCTAAGATGTCTTTGGCAATGTTTGTCTCTGTTTAACTCACGCTAAGGCCCTAAATGATTTATGTATTTGCATAGGATTCGGTAATGATTGATCTCCTTCCTCTAGGGTCAAAGGATTTATAGTAATAATCCCTGTATATTTACCACTTATGTTGGTGATAGTAACCTTTTACATTTATCCTGTTAAATTCCCTTGAATCATACTAGGTAATATTCACAGAGAGAAAAGTAATGTTAATGACACTGACTGAACTGACTATGTTTACTTATACAATTTAACAATACTTTACTAGATGAGTACAGACACAGTCTACTCTACCTGTTTACCTGTAATGCTTTTGTATAGCACCATCCTTACGTAACTGTGTTTCTTCTTTATACTCTTTTAATGTCTTTTGTGGCGCAGCGTATCGAGCCCCGAGAAGACGCTTCTCAACAGGAGGAGAAGAAGAGGGTTGGAGTCACGGTCTTCAAAGAGTAAGAGCTTCATTATTCTCTGTCTCGCTTTCTACAACATCGCTTCCAGCTCCTCAGAAACATCCATTAATAATGCACCTCTTATGGTATGGTGCCTCATGCTTTTCTTTCTTTTATTTACTTTTATTTATCCAGACTGCCTTCACTGCTCCTTTCAATTAGCCCATTCCCAGTAATTGTGCTTGTTGTTTTCCTTTCTTTTCTTCAGATTGGGAGTGGTATCGGTAGGATGATCCTAAAGGAGGAGATGAAAGCCAGATCTGGTTCCTATGACAACGACCCCTGGGGCAGTGCGAGGAATTCTCGTAGTGGGAGCAAGGAAACACTCAACACGACGGGCTACGGCTCTACGGTGTACAACAACACCATCAATGGCTGTGAGCATCCACCCTGCCTCCTAAAAATAGCCTTTCACTTCAACTGATGTCAAAACTGTTACAGTATTATTAAATCATCATAACAAGTGACTATATGTAACTAGACCTTGTTTGTAATGCTCTTAAAAAATAATGAAAATACTATTCTTTAATAGAAAAGATGTCAATTAGAGGTTTCAATTGTCGCAACTGTACTTTGAAGGTTTTTTCATGGCTCTGCTGTCATTGAGCTTTGGGTCAAGGGGGGTGAGGGGGCGCCGGTTAGAGAAGGTCATGGCCGCTACAGGCAATGGGGTTTATTGAGATGGAAAGATGCTGAGCGGACTGAACAGCTGCAGCAGCAGATGTGGCCTGTAGTTTGGTGCGTGGATATCTGATCACACAGATTTGGATTGTTTTTCTGCTCCTGAAAGCACGCCGTCTAACCAGGTGTGTCGATGTCCCACAGCTGGTAAAGCACTGAACTTGACAGCACTGTTTCTGTTTGTAATAGTTAAGCTTCACTGGCCATGCAACTATGGGTAAGCCACTTCAGCCCCTGATACTCGGACATCAGCCGGTCTTTTTGTTCCCGGCTGTTTCTTAGTTGCATTGTGTAAAATGTTAATTCTGTACAGTTGAACAAAATTTGATATTTTCAAGTGAAATCACAGAGTTACTGTAGGAGTTTGTAGTGTGTAATGTAAATCCCACCTTTTAAACTGCACTGATTTATAGTCATTTTCAGTACCACCATGTTTCCAAGTATCAGTCCATTAACATATGTGTACTATGGAAAAAAGCTCAAAGATATTATATACTGCATGTTTTGTAATATTGTGCTGCATCAGTCTCTTCTATTCAAGCTTCCCCCTCTCCATATATTCCACTGTGTTAACTCCTCATCATGTCAATCCTTCCATTTATCCAAGTATCTATTTTCCTCACTCTCCTGCTCACAGCTGGTGTCCCACATCCTGGTTTATTTATGAGGAGTAAGATCTCTCATTAATGTGGTTTCTCTGATGGGAGGGGACATGCCGTCGCTGTTGGGAGCCAGCGTTTGGCTCGTTACTGTAGGAGCTGTGTTTTTTTATGATTACATGGCAAAGAGAGTGTGATGCATATTGTTGTTTGTTAAAATATGTTTTAATCTCTTGATTTTGTATCGTTCCCTCGATCAGTTCAGCCTCTTTGAGCCTGTTGATGTTTTGTACATTGTACATGTTTGTAAGTCAGTTGTTGAATGAAAATACAGCACAGAAATATAGAGCAGTATAGATTATAAACTGTCCAACATTTTAATTCTTTTACTTTTATCATATAATTTGGATTTCTTTTCTCCACAGCCCCTCGGTACAGCACTGAAAGTGGTGAGTTTATATTTGTTTTTTAAAATTTGTGATGTTAAGTGAACCATGTAACCTCTATTATACGATGTTGTACCTTCCATTTAATGAGAAATTTGTTGGATTATTACTGTTTGAACTGTTTGTAACGTCTGGATTTCCAGTATTTTTTATTTGGAAAAGAGCGCCATCTTTTGGTCCCTAGCAGGCATTGTATATTACCTCTGAGAGCAGAGATTTTATGCCAATTTAGGCCAGAGAGTTGCAAGGTCTGTGAAAAATCATAGTAATTGTTTTATCATATGTCTGTATGTAGGCAGCTTAGAAAAAGAATTGATGGGTCACCTTGGACCTCTTTCACTAATTCCTAAGTCTTTTCACTTCATGTTTGCTGCCTATTTTCTACTGTCTTTATCAAATAAAAGGCTAAAATGCCAAAAGATAGAAAGTCATCACTGTGATAATTGTTTTGTTTGGATGAAAATTATTCTAAATAATGTCTAAAATCTAATATATTGTATTCCTCTTTCTAGATTTTGGATGCAAATCATCTTCACTTCCAGGATATGGACGCAATGGCCTTCAGCGGGTAAGACATTATACATTATTTAGGATTATATTCAGTGGCTTTAAGCAGCATAAATGCAGTTATTAAAGCAACACATTTAAAATTCCTGAATAATAGCTTCTTGTTCATTCTGATGGTTCACTGACATGAAAGGTGAATCATAATATATCAAATAACTTTAATGGCTTACCAGAAACCTTACTATGTAACTCCAAATGGCATGGGACAGTTTGTGAGAGTATGATGTTTTTCCCAAAAGACAACATATTGTATAACCTCTAATCTATCAAAATGTAACTGTCTCTTGTGTGTTTGCTGCAGAATCCTTAAAAGGTGTGATACATAGTGTTGCTTTTAACAATTTATTTGTATTTATTTTTTGGTATACAGTTGCATAAAATATGCCCCGTCCAGCCCACCCAGCTATGACCACACTACATGTGGACCTAATCAATTGTTCTAAGGAAATAGGAGAGAGGAAGCCAGATTTTATTAATAGACGGGAGTCAGTCTGAAAGAGTATACCTTATGCTTTCAAGGTGAAGCTAATTTGTAAGGTCACTAAGCCACAGTTTTCTCACTAAGCCACATTCTTGAAGAAATCCTTCCTCTGTATGTCTCCTGCCATTGTCTGAATGAGGCAAAGACACCTCTAAGATATAAATATCTTACTGTGCGGAAACCTGCCTCTCTCCAGACTTTGAATGTGTTATATTATATAGATAGGCATGGCAGCAAATAAATACTTAAATTTATAATATGACCTGACGTGTAGTACTGTGAACCACGACAATTTCCTTTTTTTTTTTTTGAGGTCCAACTGGTATACAAGATTTTTCATAATCTAGCCTTGCCACCTCTTGAGAACTTTATTAGCATTACAACAGATACAATAACTAGGGTAACAAGAACAATCACCAGAGGACAGTGTATTATCCCCAGGCTTTCTCTTACAAAGCCATAAAACAGTGGAATAAGCCCCCGACTAAACTTTTAACCTCACTAGATCTTAAAACCTTCTTAAAAAAGGTAAAAACTTGTTTTTTATTGAACCGGCCATGCACCCATTAGATTCTCAAACTGCTTATTGTAACACATACTGTAATGTCAATATCTGTTGTTAATGTAGGGCCGGACTCTGGGTTTAGATTGTTAGACTCTTGATGAATTGTTGTAGTGTGTATACCTTTTACAAATGATGTTAATGTAATGTAGCGAAAACCTTCGCTCTATTGTTTTTGGTCGATATAATGGCCTCCTTGATTTCATCAATAGTTATTGCTGAGTTTAATTGGGCTAATTCTTCCTCTTTTAGATGCGGAAAAGTACATTTATCCCAAAACTCTCTCATGGCGACATTGTTTATATTATTTTTTTTAGTGTATAAAATCTGATAGAATTGAATATCTCTGGGATGTATTAAGACTTCCCCTCCTACGAGACTGGATTTTGTGTATCATGCAATCATTTTCTTGTTTTCTTAATTGTCTTGCTAATAGTTTGTGTGGTTTATCACTTAACTTAATATAAATAAATAGACGATGGTAAATATTTTTGCTTGGTACATAAGAATGCCTTACAGGAGACAATTCTATTATTTATTTTTTAGAGTGAGTATTTTTTCGTATAACTCAAAGGAAATGGTGCAAGCATTTTCTCCATCCAGCAGTTATTTATTTTTTTCCTTCTAGCTGATTTGAATGAGATGACAGCACCTCTTAAATAAGCTTTGATGGCTTCTGAAAGTGTTCCAGGTGTGGTTTCTGAATTGTCATTATTGTCAAAATATAGGGAAATCTGATCTTTTAGGTAATTGCAAGAGTCCCCTTGACTTAGTAATAAAGGGTTGAATCTCCAGTTTTGTTGTGTTTTAATCATATTTTGAATATGTAAAGTGCAAGAGAACGGGCTTTGGTCCGAGATGACAATATTATGATGTAATGAATTGGTGACATAAGTCATTAATTTAGAATCAAGAAGAAAGTAATCATTTCTGCAATAGGTGTTGTGTCTTGCTGAGAAGAAGGAATAATCTCTACTGGGTAGGCATGGCAATTCTCCAGACATTGGACAAGTTTAAATTATTGATAAAGGAATGGAAAATAGGAATGGAAAATAGCTCCCTAGTCACAATCAAGTGTCGACCCTCTTTTTCCGATAATGTTTCTTTATGGACAAATGGCAAACCTTTTTTGGTTATAATAGCAGTGCCTCTTGCTTTGGCAGGAAAAGAGGAATGGTATATGTTTCCAATCGATCTACATCTTAGTCTGACAAAAAATCTAATTTTAAATGAGTTTCCTGTAAAATAACATGATGTCCCGGGACAGCGATTTGAGATGAGATAAAATGTCATTTTTATTGGGTTGTTCAACCCTCGCACATTCCAGCTAACAAAGGTTACATTTCCCAATCTCTTAGTATTTAGATTTTCTTGAGTGGACAAGTATAATGAGGTGTGGAAGTTTTATATCTGGGCTTTCATCCGGCAATTTAAAACTAGGACAGCTGGGACCCAACCTACCCTCCCCACCAACCCCCCAAATAAACATCCCTGAAGACAAGGCTACATAACTAAACACAACAGGCAGATCTAGCCACTACTGAATGAACGGGTAGTCGGGTACGGTGCGAAACAACTACGGGAACTGGGAAGATAATAAAAAAAGAAAAAACATAATAACCACGATGGCAGAGTGGTTAGCGCCCTGCGACTAACTGGCCACTGTCACAGGGTGTACCCCGCCTCAGGCCCAAAGTTTCTGGGATAGGCTCCAGTCACCCGCGACCCCTAATGAATGAACCATATTAACCAATGAGTAAGTCAAAAGTAAAAGACATAACTTAAAAAACCTAAAAAAAATAAATAAAAAAAAAACATAAATTACTTCCCTGGACGGTTACCGTTAACCTCTGTTAACATTTTTTAACATGTTATTAAGATTTGTTGTATTTTATTCACTCCTTTTTATGCCACAGCCTCAGAGTGCTGACTGCTACCAGTACCAGTACGACAGCAGTAGTGAGGTCAACTGGGGAAACAAAGGTACATTTTTAATAAAATAAAAATGTTAATAGCTATATGCTTTATTCAATCAAGACAATTAATTCAGTGCCTCTTCGAATTTCTTAAGATTTATTATCCTTTTTTTTCCTTTTTTCCAGCGGAGTACAAGGTAAATTAAATGAATTACTTTCAATAATTTCTTCCATTTATCTGCATGTTGGGTACTGCCTGCTATAATTGTTAAGTTTCTGGGATAAGATAAAACTTTTTTTCCTCCCCTTTCAGATTTATCCTTATGAAATGCTCATTATCACCACTAGGGGACGCAACAGGCTGCCTAAAGATGTAGACAGAGCGAGGCTGGAGGTAAGATTAGAATTTTGAATTTAGTGGAATAATTTAATAATGGAATTAAAGTAAAACATACAATGAGTTTTAAAATATATGAATAAGGAAGACGTGAATGAGATGATAAAGCTCTTATAGTTAGTGATAAATTATTCCAGCCTGAAGGAGCTTTATACTGAAAGGCTCTACGTCCAACTTCTTTATGAATAAAGTGAATATGAAAGATTAAAAAGAGTTTTTGACTGAACATAATTGTATTTTGTGTTTTTCAGCGTCATTTGTCACCAGAAGAGTTTGTCCAAGTGTTTGGCATGACCGTGGAGGAATTTGACAGACTGGCTTTGTGGAAAAGAAATGAACTCAAGAAACAGGCCAGACTCTTTTAATAACTGCATGGCCTGTTAAATATTGTGATAAACAGAGACTTGACGGACTAAATGAAGTGTATAAGGACTTCTTCCACAAATTTTCACTGCCATGGCTGAGAAACTGTTCGAGACCTCCTCAAACCAAATTGTGTTCACACCAGCGTGGACTTCTGGGAAACAGGAGGACAACCACAGAGACAGATGAGCTGTGTAAGCAATAGAGACAGTAGTGCTGGTTGCCATGTACAATGTGCGTCTGATGATGAAGACCCAATTGTGCCCCATAAAAGTAAGAAGGGGGTGCCTATGAACAGAGGAAAAGCAGACGGAGGAGATTTCTGGCTTTGCCTTATTCGTTATGCTCTCGTTTATTTACAAGTGTGCAGCACCAGCAATCTGAATGAATAGAATGTAGGTAGATACAGACGATTCATGACACTTTATTTGAGTGAATGGTCTAAAGTGAGAGTGTGAGAATCGCTTTGCTTTGCTTTATAAAGATCGAATATGTTTCCTTGTTAAAAAAAATCAAAAAAATTATTTGGTTTATAGTATCTGGACAAAACTAGCAATTTGACATGTTATTTAAACAGTATGTATGACATTGATTTGTATAAAAGTAAAAACCAAAGTGAAGATGCACAGATACAGTTTGTTTCTGGTTTAATAGTGGATGGTCAGCAGTAGATAGACTACAATACACTGTGCAGTATGTGCAATCCAGTAGGTCTTAAATATCAGTCAGTTCAGGCACTTATTGCAATATCAGATGACAATTAAATGTTTTAGATTTAAAACTTAAGTCACCCATTTCTCTTTATTGATGTAATATTGTTTTGAGATAATGATAATTTTGGAGAGGTTATTTTCACTCGCTATAGAGAAAACGGCAAGAAATGGCAATGTAAAACAATTGATCCAGGGCTGTTAAAGACTTCTTTTGAATACTGTTTAATGATTTTGTCAATAAAAATAAACTAAATGATGTCTTGTGTTCATTTTCTTTTATGTATTATTCATACACAGTATTATTTCATACCTATATCATGTGGATGTAAAAGCATCTGTGCCTATTGTCTGTATTTCACTATTTACTCCTTAATTTAAATGGGAAGGATGTTGTTTTATATAAAGCCCTCTGCAAGACTTTATTATTTGATTCTATTTTTTCAAAAACAAAAGTAAACATTTGAATTTTAAGTACTGGGTCATGTGGCCAGGTTTGGCTGACACATGGACCGCCTGTCAGCCACCACTAATAATGCTGCACAATTGTTCTGTGCAGCTCATATTGGGAACACTGCGCACATACCAGCACTTTCCCAGCTGACTTCATGTTGAATACACCAATGGACTGCATTATAAGATATAATCAAGCATTAGACAATCTTTATCATAATTTTAGCCATTATTATTAACGTGTGTCAATTGTGGCGCATTCTTCACTTCTATCTACGGTACTTTAACAAACCGGTGCACCACAGACCAGTAATTACATTACAGTCTACCACATTTAACCTCCATTAAAACCCACGCTTTCCTTTCTCCCCACGCGTTTATTCTAACCAGTTACAGACACTGACAGACACGCTGCCTCTAGGACCCGGCGGAAGAAGAGCCTCTGTCCGTCCTCTCCACGATGGCAACAACGAGCGGCTCTGTCAGCAGTGCTTCGCTCTCACACATGGGCCGGTTACACTTGTAAAACTCTCTGGACACCAGCAGGATGGACATAAATGGCACCAAATGTAAGTTTTGTAAAGACATTTGAACCTTAGCTTGTCGTTTCTTCTGTGACTTTTTTTTGTCTGTATAGACATGTGCACATATACATGCTTTGCAATTAAGGCAGGTTGTCTGTTCATTTTCTTCACTGCCTTCATCCATGGATATTGTGGCTGTGCACTATAGAATAAACAATTACTCTTGGCTACCAGCTGCTTTCTTAGGCAGAAAAAACAAATGCACATCCAAACTTTGATTGTTATTGTTGAAAGTGAATCTCCAGCTGCAAGGATTAGGGTTACTGTTTAGATTACTGTTTGATATTAGATCTGTTGTAACCCTTCTTTTTGTTGAGACAGAAATATAACATGTGTTTCCACCCTGTGTGTGTTTTTAAGAGGGGTGAGGCTGATCCCCCCTGCAAATTACAACATTCCCCCACATTGTAATTGAAAACAAATACACTTTTGCTCTGCTTGTGGGCTTTGGCCTGGAGTAGGAGCTTTTACAAGGCGTGACCTGGTTCAAAACTGTACATATAAATTCATTTAATTAAATTTGTTTGATCTTCTTGCATGTTCCACTCCGGCTGTGGCTGTCATGTTTCTGCTTTCAGACTCTATATGAGCCACGGGGCAGGTAAACATATGAGAGTGATTACTAAACCTTTTAATTTGACAATGTAAAGGTGGGAGGAAATGTGCCGGAGAACATGAATCAAATTTTATTCTCTTTTTCCTGCTCTGCTTTCAACACATTTTTAAGAGTAACTAATGAGCAGTACTGTTTGCATACACAGCAGCCATGGGGAATCCAATGTAGAAGTTCCCACTTTGTTTGCTGTGTACACAAAGCATCCCAAGAAGGAAGTCTTGAGAAACTCCCCGTCTGTCAATGCAACCTCTCTCCACAAACAGGATCCATGCTTTACTGACTCTGAGGCTGGTGTTTGGGTTAACCGCAGGAGAAAACACACAGCAATGACGTGTTGGTCCCGTGAGTGCACCTTACTGTTAATGCTCATTGAGTTACCTGACTATCCTCTGTGTCAGGACCTTTGGGTGCTGTTTGTTGCAAATTTGTTTAAAGTTGTTGTGTCTTGATAAGCATTATCTTACAGCTGGATAGAGCAGCTCTGTGAATCAGCTTTTGTTTTCTTTCTGGTCTGAGAAGCAGAGTTTGGGGTGGGTGCGAGAGGGGCGAGGCTGTCCCAACAGAGGTGCATTGCAGTGCTGGGATTGTCTGTGATTTAACCTAGATTTAAATGAATTGTGGCTATTGTCATGCTGAGTGGAGCATATGGAAAAGCTTGCAGACACAATGGAGGATCTACTGTATACTACAATGCTATTAGATACTGTCTTTATGCTGGCTTTGTTGATCTCACGCATCTCAACTGTTTTGAATATTATACTACACTGACAAAGATAGGTAGTACTATCAGTAAGATACTGAGTGTTTTAACATTATTCTAAAAAAGCTTCATTTAAATAAGCTTTGGAGCCTTTTACAGACAATATCTCAATTTATGATTCAGCAAAGACGTCTCATAAAGTCTAGTTCTCTATAAACATCTTTAAATACTTTCTACAAATTTGTATTGGATAGAGCAAATGCACACAAGTAATGACGTCTGCTGTTGACATCATTTCAGTATTGACTTCCATAAATGCATCATGTTCATTCATTATGTCGCTACAACAGCATGCTTCTCTCTGCGATAATGGCTAATGTTACAGAGGTTATACTGTACATGACTGTCTGCAAAACCAAAGGTCAAATGCCCAGTAATGAAAGGCAGTCCCCCCATTATGTTTAATTGTTACATATAGAGTTGAAAAGTTTATGTTTTCAAGTTTTAATAAAGATTGTTGGCATTTGCAGACAAGTTGATACTGACATACGTATAGGCTAGCATACAATGTATTAAGTTTGATGTATGTGTGTTCTATGCTGCAGTAAATCATGGATAATTGTGGAGCAGCTACAGTGTAAAAAGTGGAATTCCCCTCTTTAACCCTGCTGAGGCGAGGACATGGCTCAATTTCACACAGCTCTGATCCATGCACAGTACTTATTGCCGTGAGGGAATGTGTTCATATGTGCATTGTGTATAAGGTACGGACACTGTTTAAGTGTGTTTCCATGGAGACGTTCTGCAGCTTTTTCAGAAAGGGATAATGTTGCTTGCACATGGAGAACTATGGATTTTAACCCAAGAATAGAATTGTATTTTAAATGTATTTATTAAGAGTGGACAAAAAAACTTTTTTCAAATGCAACCAATAACTTTTACTTTGACTTTTACATTACGCCCTAAAGAAGACACTATAGTCGAAAGTCCATGTTTTAATAAAATACTTTTCTTGTGAAATACTCCATAGAGTGCCTCGGATATGTTTTCACCTAGATTGCCACTTACACTCTACCCTACTTGAGTCTACTGTTCTACTTTCCATGTAACCAAGAAACTGTTTCTTGGTTTGTTGTAAAACTTCTGATACATCTTCTTATATATCATGCTGGTCATGACTTGATCTCATCCTGTCTTGGCCTTTCTTGCCTTGGTACACTTATTCTATACCTTTTGACATTTTTCTATCTTTTTCTTATTACTCTATATGTGCTAATGGAGAATAAATTCGCAAAATCACATTATCACCCAATTCTCCAAAGAGGACAAAGCTGTTTTCAGGGATATAAGCATCTGTATATTAAACTTGCATCTTCTAAAGCTGCACTTCCATTCGCAGATTAGCATCTTTCTCACAATGTGAATACTTTTCTGTGCCATAGAACATTGCATTGTGATGATCTCATAGGAGTCGTCGGGGCAGATTGGGGATCTGAATAACACTGACTCTCACTGTAGGCCCTTTGTCTGACAGCAGGCTGAGTCAAGCCCTCTGTGTCGTCTGGACCCTGAATAAATCAGCCTGAAATATGAAAAATGAAATGGGAGGAAAGCAGACCCTACATCATGATCTGGTCTCTGACCTTTAAACTTTGACCTTGGCTTTAGTGCTGATTTATACAGCTGTTGTCTCCTGTTTGTTGCTGCTGTGATCAGACACTGTCCCTCTCACTCTTTCTCCTTTAGGATCTATCTTCTTTGCTCAAGTCATTACCGTATTGAACAGATCAACAGATGATATACAGTATGTCGGCAACTATTAGAAGTCATTTACATGGGTCTGGTTTTATAAGAAGAAGCTAATGTTGTATTTCAGTTGGATGTTAAATTGACTTCCAACTTTCTAATTAGAAACAAAAAGTTGATAAAAAATGATGTTTGGATTGCTGTGCTCTTTGCTCTTTTTCTTCTTTGTTGCAGTTGTTAAGCAGGTGATGGTAACATAAGTCTAAATATGGCTTAATCTGGAGAGGAGGTCGCTCATTGTAGACTTTAATTACAACCTAACTGGTCTAAAACACCTCCTTGACTCTTGACAGATGAAACAAAACCTTTCTAAAGGATGAAAATGTTACAGAAGGCTTGGGAACAATGAGATGTAAGCAGTCACTGTGCCAGCGTATATGCACATCAAAAAGCTCCAGTTAATGCTTAAACAGGTGAGTGCACAAGCTATCATTCAACCACCGAATCTCTATAGAAACACTTAGCATTTTAAAAGGCCTAAGGATTTGAGGTTGATTTCTCTCTGTGTGACAGTCTAATGACAGTGGCCTAAATACAAGAGAGGATGGATGTTCAAGCTAGAAATTTACCTTGCCTAACGTGCCTTCACCGCAGCAAGCACTCACAAATGCAATGTCTTCTAGAGAGTCTAATATGTCTAAATAAAACAAAACTATGAATGTTATCTGATCATTTTTGTGCATGGCTTATGGGATGTCGTTTTTATTTTACAATAACCCCAAGCTTCTCTCCAATAAAACAGTGGGAAGACCCTGTTTCTTACCATGATTCTCCAATTTGTGCATTTTTACAACTTCTCCTAAATAAAATGCACATGTTCAGCTCACCTGCTGCTCACCTCCTGCATCATTATTTACTCTACATTGTACTTTTAAGCCTTGAGAAAGGAACTGTGTCTCTCAAGGGTCTCCATAAAAAAGACTTGTAATAATAGCATATTCAGAAGCTCTGTAATTTGTCATGGAGGAGGCACAGTTGAGTCTATCTAGTGAAAGATCTCATGCACCAAGAATAGGGTCACCACAGACACTGCAGTAAAAGTGGGTCTGCTGACAGGACGAGGAAACAGACGGCCGGAGGCGATAGGTGACGTCACCAGCAGAGGGAGGAAGCCCATCTCCATAGGGGCAACTCTACAGTCGGTCAGACCATGAAATAAAGTAGGCCAGGAAGAGTGTTTTGTTGGCAGCATGTTGAATGAGAGTGAAGCTGTGGGTATTGTCAGAGGCTGAATGACCTTGGAGCACTTGCTTTAATCATTTTCAAGACTATTTCTAAATCTATTTCAGAAAGTCAAGAACAATTGTTGCTGCATGTTTATATAAAGCTATATGCAGGACTCCTCACACAGTGGAAATCTATTTATTTTACATCTATGTCCATTCACAGCCAAAGTGTTGTGAGTTTGAGCTACACTGATGAGCTATAAGGCACCAAGACCAAGGCCAAAACATAGTCGGTATCAAGATAAACCGATTCTGTCTCAGTCTAGTCACCCTAAAGCTCTGCAGATATCAGCTCATAATTGCCTGGGCATGTTCCCTGTCGAGGAGAGGAGCGCCGTCACACTTGGGAAATGCCTGGAATCTGAGGAGTAAAGTGGGAGGTCATTTCATCATTATAAACCAGGGCTGGTGAGATTAGGCATCATTTGCACATCCTGACACACAGTGTATTGCAATAAAATAAACCACAAGCACATCTGTTGCTCTGGTTTACCTCATCTTTTGTTAGCACACAAGGAAAACATGGCAATTGTAGAGAAAAGACATTTTCAGAGATTAAACGGAGGATGCAGGTCATTTCTTTAAACATGCTATCATAAGTTCAGTGGTGGTATTTAGATAACCTCTACGTGACATTGTGGTAACATTCAGACCCTGCTATCTTTGACCTAAAAACCCTTTTATTTATGAGTCAAGATAAGGTTGTACTTTTCAGCCAAATTAAAGTTAATGGATTATTATGCCATACATCTGGACCAAATTGTGAATAAAAGACTCCCACATTGGGTTTTTTAGACACTGCTACACTCAACCTAATTTGCTCTTTCATAGAAGATCAAGTCAGAGCAATACATACATAACAGGTTTCCAACAACACAGTTTGCTGTTATTGTATCACAGACCTTTTAACGCAACTATTTTAAGGCGATAACATGGCATTACAAAATATGTAACCTAAAACAGAACAATCGCTCTATGCTAACATCTCACAAGAGCACTGATCTTTTCAAATTAACACATCTTTCCACGCAATGTGATTCTTAATAGTTTTATATGATGTACACTGATTCCTCACTGTTCTATGGCGAGAAAAACAAGTTGCAGTTGTTGTTGTCTAAGCCATAGCAGGATCAGTTTCCCAGTTTCCAGTTCCACTTCCCTCTTCTGGCATCCGAGGCCCTATGTGAGTTCACAGCACGACATGGAAGGTTATCGGTCACGTTTAGTCACAGTCAGAACTGGAGTAGCAGACCGGAACAGAGAGAAACCGGATGTGTCTGTGGTATATGTTACAACATGCAAATTTAACAAAAAGGTACTAAACACTGAGCCATCACTGTACGACTCATCATTTTAGCGCTTGTGCAATTGGTGTCATTCGTACTGACCCACCCACTACGTGTAGCCATTCTTGCATAACGCTAAGCAGCTTCTATGTGTTATTGACTCATAACAAAGCTACCTACCAAATCTTTATTTCATTCTACCTCGTGGCTAAGGATATTTGAAGCTTAGATGGTGGATTTAAAAATACCTTTAACAATTTGGTACTTTTCACATCTTGACTGCATTGGATTCTCTCTTTAGCGTCACAAAAGCTCTTAAAGTTGGCAAACCATCACCTAGCTTAATAAAGCATCAACCAATGCTGAAGTGCAGACTCCAATATAAACCTTTTGAAAAGCCCCAGGCAGCAGTCAGAAATTAATACAAAGCATCTTTTATTATTCATAGAGCATCCTTAAGTCTTCAAGGCCATATTTCTAAAGAAGCCTTGTTGTGGTAGATAGTGAAAGAGGCCCAACCAGAATTCCAAACATCAGATAATCCTCCTCTTTGGCTTACTACGTATAAATCTTATCTGCTGACTTAATGCTGCTGTTTCACCTCGGGCTGACTGTTATGATGCACAAGCTAATATTGTGCAAAGTCTACACTTAGTGCTTCTCCATTGTGTGCTCAATTGTGTACTTGTCTTCGTGCATTTAGGGATTTGTGTGGGTAGAGTTTAATGCCAGTGTGATTGAAGGCAGCATGTTGTTTCGTGCTGAGGCCCATGAGTCTGCCTTAAGGCAACAAGTTGTCCATGTGTAACGCACAAACGTCTCGACCTGTACAGATCTATTGTTCATGAGTGTTTGACATAATTTTTCCAGATGACTGCAAAGTTTAATGTGCTTTGAGATCGAAGGTAGTGGCATACTGTAGCAACACTATGCGGCCTTATAAAGCCAGAGAGCAGTACCTAAGTAGAAAACAAACGCTAAAAGCTTAATAACCTAAATAATGTTAATTTTCTAACCTTTCAATAAACCATCCAATACATTCTTAAGATTTGTGTTGTTTGATTATCTGTCAATACCAACTTATGAACTGGATATTTTTACCTTTTTTTGCAAGATGCCTTTGAACAGTTTTAATGTTTGGACATTTTGAACTTACATCAATTTAGAACAAAAATAAATTTCAATTCAACTGAATACTAAGTCATGTAAGTTGTTCCAGCTACTAACTGGAGCAAAACAAAGTAAAAAATAAAACATGGCTTATTTACTTGCCAATATATGCCACGGTAACAAATGTCAAAGTGACAAAGGGAAGTTAACAGTTTAGATTTCACATGAGCCCATTGTTATGTTTTTGAGCTGTCCATCTGACAAATCTAACTCTGATGACCAGTCTGATGTATTTCTGTAAAAGTGACTGATTCCAGTGTTACAGTAGATCAGCAGCTCTGTGGTTACTGCATTTAATTGGGTTTAAAGGCAAAATACCATAGCTGCTGTGTCACTGGGTTCAGAGGCATCTCTGTGATGGCAGATACCATTGTGTGCAGCTAGTTAAAGGTTAATAATGCGCTCAAGCAAAGAATACGGTCAAATAAAGAATGTGAGTTAGCTATTAGAGGATCTGTGTGTGTTTACACAGCAAGCCTTTCCCAGGTGCTACACGATCCCTGGGATTACAGGAGCGGGGGATCCAATAGGGATACTCAAACGTTCACGTGCACCACTACCCCCAGAAGAAAAAAGAGAAGGCAGAGCTCAGAGAGGAGGTAGCTGGAGATAAGAGATCAGAGGGAGGAAGGGAGAGGTGGGCTCTGTGGATTCAGCAGCTGGCAGGCTAGTCCCGTATAAAGACTTCACAGGATACAGCAGCACACAGGGAGGCTTTGACCTGGGAATATCTCCTATCAGCTTATGTATGTATGAACCGATTAGTTTCTTCCTCTGCTTGGAAAAATGGTGGGATTCTCCTCCACTGCTGTAAAGGGTAAGTGTCAAAGAAGTGTGAACTGGACTGAGCTCAGCAGTTAGATTTGAGAACGAGGTGTCAGGTGGTGTTTATTTCATGCCAGCTTGTTGGGATGCCAAAGAAATAATGATGCAGTGTTGGGAAAACTTGGCAGCCTGTCAAAACTTTAACTTATTGCCAGACGCAAATTTGTGGTGAATTGTTGGAATTTCACTCTGAAGCATCACTGAGATTAACTTTTTTTTTATTTTAACACATTGTGGATATTACTTGGTCTGTTCATAGAATATGAATATGTATCCGTTTAGAAGAAAGAAAACTGATCCACATGAAAAATACTGTGCACTCAGCTGAGGTAGTGTAATTCCTCAGATCAGCGTTTGTTGGGCGTGTTAGTACAGGTGCTCAACTCCCTGATTTTACCAACCCCCCATCCTCCCCCACTTTGTTTTCCTCCCCTGTCTTTTTCCAGCAAACTTATGTAGAAAGAAAAGTCGGCCACTGTTAAGTCCCCCCTCTTTTAAAAAGTCTGTCTGTGCTGTTAAACAAACTTTCTGCACAATGGGGGCACACACACTCTGCTGAGTCTAGAACAATTTACAAGTTGAGGAATGTGTCTAGTGTTTAACAGCAATCGTCAGTGAAGTGTGAAGCGGGAAATGTTTGAATCTATCCAAGAGCGTTAGAAAAGACTTAGTATAGAGCCTTATCTGAACCTAGAGATGTTTAGAGTGCTTTGCTGTGCATGAAAACAAAGTATGGCTCTAGTCTTTTTTGCTTTTAATGAAACACAGCGCTCCCAGCATACAGGGAGCAGTTTCTCTTAGCACAGGTGATGTGTTCAAAATCTGTTTTATCTGGCACCAAAAGACTCAAAAACTCCCCAAAGACACACTATACCTCTGAACTTCTGAGGCTCAGATTTACAGACTTAGGTGCTGTTTTACATGTGTGAGAAACTTTGATTATAAATGTGAGATTTTAGGGACTTGGGGTGGTCTTATGTTTGTCACGTGCCAAATACTACAAGATGTAATTCCTTTTTGCTTACTTTGGCAAATTTGAAACAACAGTGTGATTGGATAAAGTGTTTATTTTAAACACTTGAAGTCTGTTCCTTGAAAGCAATGCTGAATTTCTTGCTGAGTGATTTAAATCTCTGGTCTCACTGTGCTGAATGACTCACTCAGTGGATGAGGTTTTGTCTTCCACAGTTAGGGGAAGCCCACTGCTAGAGCTGGGATTCAAACAGCTGAATCCTCTGGCATTGAGACAACTTTGGACAAGCCAAGATACAGCCTACTCAGAGTCAATCAGTGTTTAAAATTAGTGTAAAATTTGATAGTATACAGTTGGTCAAAAGTATGACTTCAGCAGTGTCTAATCCTCTACTGCAGAAAATAGACATTTGAAGCTCCAGAGAACTCAATGGAAGTTGTAAAACTACCCAAAGAAAACAAACCAACCCCCTTTTTAAGACAGAATTTGGCACAAAGGCTTAAGACATTTTATTTTACTTTGATGGATACTTGTGAGATTTGAGAAATCATATATTCTCTGTATATATTCTCATATATTCTCTGCTCTGATTGGATAAAATGTCCTTGTAATAGATGTTTACTTAAAAGTGGTGTTCATCTAAAAGTACCTGCCCTTTGCAAAGACTTTCTGTGGAAGGCCTCCCAGATAGTTTTGTGTAACAGACCACAACTAAATTCATTGTTAACATCATCTGATATATTTCCACTCATTGTTGTATAGACAGCAGTATGTCCATGCAGGGTCATTGGTGTGGACATTTTGAAAGAAGTGCTCTGAGGTGCCCGCCCACCTTTTAATGAGCTGCATTATCATTCTAGGTTACTTGAACCAGTTTCCCGCGCCCTCTCCACTGTACTAAATATGCAGCCTTCACAACAATGGAAGGAAACTGCACTTGTGAAAAAGACAAAGTAGTTTGAAACATATTGTAATTGCTGTCTTGGTCTGCAGAAACCTGTGTAGTGCATGGTTTGACCCATAGGAAGACCCACCTTGTTAAAATATGCCTGGGAGCAGTCTTTCTCACACATCACTGACAAACCCCAGATCTATATTCAGGCTTATCAAGTGTTTCTAGCTGTCTCTGCTGATTACATACCACTTTGTATATCGCAGGTCAGGCATACTTTGGAGCAGTTTATCCGCTTCACACAATCCCTAATTGTCCCTTAGCGAGCCAGGTATGTTCCACACCTCATTGAGTAAACAGTCCAAGAGTTCCTGTGGGTTTAATGTTTTGGACCATGTGTGTGTCTAGTGTTTGTTTAGCACAGCAACAGGTCTTGTTTCCATATGACTGCGCCGTCAAACAAAGACTTTTCTGCCTCAGCGACTGTCCTGTGGTTGACCCCGGCGAGATTCAGGTCTAATGTGGCTGAAAATAGGGCCAAGAGTGACTTAAGGGACATGTCAGGTTACAATCGGGGTTTGAGGTTGTGGCAAAAAATAGCAATTAGTTTACAGTAGCACATAAAAAAAATAGCAATTGGGAAGGAAGAGGGAGACGGTGCAGTGATTGATGGTGTTTGTGTCTGAGGGAGATAAAGAAGGAAGCAAAATAAACAAGACGCAGGTTCTTGAAGTAAAGAACATCTCAAAGACAGTTTATTTAAAAGAGAGGACTTGTCCTACTTCTCAACCTAAGATAGGATTACATTATAGCAGACTTTATTGATTATAACAGGGCCAAAGCCAACAGAAAATGTATTACATATTCTGTTGAAGCAGAGCCATTTGTGTCCATTTTCTCTTTGTCCAGCAATACCTCTTAATGTCTCTACCTCTGTTTGAGTTTTTTCATTTAAAATATTTTGTCTATTTCATCTCTGACAGCCATGGTTCCTTTGGTATTGGTATGGATCTCTTCAGTTACAGCAGCTCCAAATTTTACATCTAAGAGCTGCTGGATGTAAAAAAATTTCTTTTCAAGTTACCAAACAACACTATTTTCTTTCACGCACTATTTTGTTTAGTCTGCCCGGTAACAGACCAAAGGACTGGGGGATCTCAGTAATAAGGTGCCGTTGATCTGGTCAAACTGTGAAGTGACATGACAGTAAATGAAAGGACACAGAGGGAAGCAGAGCAGATAAAATCTCTCTAACAGCAGTTTGTTTAGACTTGTCAGTGTGACTTTTGACCTCCGGACTGATACAATGAACCCTGTCGCCTCTGGCCTCTGACCTTTGCAGCTATGGAGGTGTTGGTGAGCGAGCTGGGGGTCCTGCTGAAGATGCTGGACCAGGAAAAGCTCAGCTCGTCCACAGAAGAGAAGAAGATGTCTGTTTGGAACATCCTACAGCAGATACAGCCACAGGGTATGGACTCTTAATTATGACAGTTTGAAAATGATTTATTAATGAAGTCTTTTCTTTCTGTGTGCAGTGCCCAGTACAGACTACATCTACATGAACTCATCGGTTTACAGAAATGGCACCAGCTTTGTTGAGTCACTCTTTGAGACATTTGGTAAGTTGCACTTCCAACATTCTCCAATATTTCTCCAAAATCAAATGTATCTGCGTTATGTTTCCAGAAATCTGTAACCAAGATATTTAGATATTTTCTGTGCTGTATGTATACATGTATTCAATGATTGGCAGAGATATTTACGCAAATCCAATTTTGTATACACAGTATGAAAATATCTGTAATTATACTTTATATGCTTTAGACTGTGAAATTGGAGATCTTAAGGATGTCACAGATGAACTGAAACTGGATAAAGACACACAAACAGACAAACAGGTAAGTACCAGTGTTTCCACATAGAACAAAATATGAAATGTGTTATTTATAAATACAAGCAGGTGTCTGGCACAAACTGTAGCTCGACCAACAACCAAGCAGATACATGTGGGCCTGCAGGCAGCTGGCAGGAAAAGTAGTCCCGTTCTTCTTCCGTTCTTGTCATCAGATGTTATATCGGCCTTTAACTGACTTAGCAGATATATTGTGAATTTATTAGTTTTTAGGCTTTTCCCACATGCATTTGTAGGTCAGTGATTTATGAATGATTTTTGGGGGTCTGTCACTGTGGTTATGTTTTTGTAGAAAAACCTCTATCATGATTATGGAGATTATGTTATGTCTACAGCACAACACTGACTCCCCAACCTCCCACTCAGCTGACTCTCCTCCACCTCTGCCCACGACGCCTCCCCCAGAGGAGTACTACGAGGAGGCCGTTCCTCTCAGTCCTGGCAAGCTGCCCGAGTACATCATCACCCGAGGTTAGCGCTTCCTCTGTTCTTCTACCAAATCTACTCTGCTGCATGACATTTTTCTCTTAAAACCTCTCAATTAGGCAGAGTTTACTGTAATTTATATAAACATAAATGTATAGAAAACAAAATTACAAGGATTGAGTTACATCAAACACAAAACCAAACTTAAGGACAAATTAGAATTTTGATGTTATCCAATTTCAGTCAGGCCTGACCCTCCCAACTCAGGAGAAGATGGGTATGAAGAAGCCGAAAGCAACTACCCGTCAACATGTATAAACACACATCGTAAAAACTCTTGTAAGTAACAATACCACTGCCTATGAGTAAATGTATTAGCTGCATTGTTTCAGTGACTGTTGTCTGCTGCTTTTCCAGACAATGATTCGGATGCGCTGAGCAGTTCTTATGAGTCGTACGAGGAAGACGAAGAGGAGCGCAGTCCTGGCGTTCGACTTACCCACCAATGGCCCTCAGATGAGATGAGTTCAATGCCTCCCGCCCGGGACTGTCGTATTTGCGCTTTCCTGCTGCGCAAGAAACGTTTCGGTCAATGGGCCAAACAGCTCAGTGTCATAAGAGAGAACAGGCTGCAGGTAAGACAACCTTAAAGAGTCGTGCCTTTAGATTATGTTATTTTCTCCTTCACTAATAGTATGCAATGTGTTTCTCTGCAGTGCTATAAGAGTTCTAAGGACACCACCCCCTATGTGGACCTGCTACTGCCACAGTGCACTGTTGTTTATGCCCCGAAAGACAGCAAAAGGAAGCACCATGAACTTCGCTTCACTTTACCCAATGGAGACACGCTTGTGCTGGCTGTGCAAAGCAAAGAGCAGGCCCACAGGTGGCTTAGAGTAAGTCTAAAGTATTTATTTGAACTTGTAAAAGTGGCGTGAGAACATCTACAGGTTAGGTGCGTTGGTAGTTTTATGCAATACACAAAAGAAAGCCTTTGGTCCCAGTTTAGTCTTTGAACATTAGTCTTGATTTAATCCAGGTTTAGACTTTAGTTTACTTTAGTTCGTAGTACTGGTTAAGTTGTAGTTTAGTCCTGCTTACTCATTCTCATATTCCTGGTTAAATTGTGCTTTTGCGTGAGTCTCATTTGTTCAATTTTAAAGTCTATAAAGTCTTTAAATCTCTGTTGTAGAAGATTAAAGGCAAAACATATTTCCACAGGTTGTCCGAGAGGTGAGCGGTCAGAGCACTGCACCTGAGGAGTCTCCCGTCATTTCAAGAAAAAATGAACTTGACAAGGTACAGGATTATGTTAGTTTCTGCACATCTGTCATTTTACGCCACAAGATATAATTCCTTTTATAGCCGAGGTGAGGAAAAGTCAGGACAAGCTGTAATTGTGTTGTCACCATCAATTCTCTCTAACAATTGCTTGGCTTAGCACAGTGTATGGCACAGATGTAGTGTCACTGTAGAACAAAAGAGGGATGTGTAGTTTAATTATATGTCGAGGCTAAAATGATAGAGTAGCCAGTGAGTCAGGGCTTGAACAGGTAATGTCATAAAACACATGTTGAAAGAAGACAAGTGAATTCCTCATGTGTTTACTCCTCAGAGGCTGTCAGCTGAGAGGAACACGTCGGATTCGGACAGCGTGGGTGTGTCAGCTGGAGAAACCTGCAGAGAAAATGGTGAGACAGGTTTAGCATGGCGCTACATGAAACGCAGCGTTGGCAGATAAAATTCCAGATAAAACTTTACAACAAACGGTACTATTTATGTAGGTAAAGTGAAACGGGGGGCTTTCGCCGCTGGATGTAAAATCACACGCATCATCAGCTTCTCAAAGAAAAAACCTCCTCGAGCGGGAGCCTCTTACAATGACCCTCGACAAGGTTTGCCTTTTAATCCCAGTGGTACTTTATATATGGCTTTATTCATTTGCAGTTACATCTTTTCTCTCCACTTGCAGGCTACGTGTTGGTGCTGGTGAAGCAGGTTTGGCGGGAGCACTGGTGCTGCGTATCCAAAGGCTCCTTGCGTTTTTACCACGACAGGGGAGACGCGCGGACCTCCCTGCCCTCTGTTCCTCTGCACAGCTGTGAGGTGGTGCCCGGGCTGGGACCTAAACACCCCTTTGCTTTCCGTATCCTGAAGAACAGCAATGAAGTGGCAGTTCTAGAGGTAGAGTTTCTTATTTCCAAGCTAGTGTTGATGGATTCTAAGCACCCAGTGGCAATATTGGCAACAAGCCACTGAGGAATTCAATATGAGAGAGTCATAAACACAATGTTCAGTTATTTTCAAAGGAACCTCCCTAAAAAAACAGACATCTTTGGGAATATAGCTACACATACAGTAGTTACACTGAACAAAGTTTATGTCTTATCATAGCTAATCTGTGTTCTAGGGCTTGAGGCATTTGTACGGAAATTATTGGTTTGGTTTGGTTTCAAGAATCACTGTCACATCATAAAATGGTTGAAAAAACACTATATAATCCTGACTGACAAAATCCATCGGAAATGTGTCCATAGGCTTTTTTCTTTAATCACTTTAAAACACTGTTTCCCAAAACTCTGCAGATTTTTAACAATACAATACAAAGTCTAAACATTTACAATTCCTATTACATAGATTATTATTGAAGGTAATGTGCCGCCTTAGTGGCCTGATTAATATTATACTAAATGGAAAACTTGAAAAAAATGTATCCCTTGCACACTTGGCCAGAAAAAACAATAAAATCTGTTTTTTTATAAAGTTCACTTGTCCCTCTTCTCAGGCGAGCAGCTCTGAGGAAATGGGGAGGTGGCTGGGTGTCCTGTTAGCCGAGACTGGCTCCATGACAGATCCCGAGTCGCTTCATTACGACTACGTTGACGTTGAAACCATCGCTAACATCCGTGATGCTGTGCGCCATTCCTTCCTGTGAGTGGAACATCGCTGTGTTTTATGAAGAGGGTCAAACCGAGGACACGACCATAGAAGTGAAATATTCTCTTTACACAGGCTGCATTTGTCTTCTCTCTGATTGTAGGTGGGCCACTTCTTCAAGCAGCGCCTTCCCTGACTCCAGAACGTACGATGAGGTTCCAAATGAGGACATGCAGGTGGGACACCAGATACTTTCTTATAATGCTTTTTTTAATTAGACAGGATTAGAAAACTGCTTGTCTTTGTGTGTGCAGCTGTTGGAGACTGTCATTGTCTGAATACGATGCCTCCAATCATTTAAAAAGACACCAGCAGAGCTTTGTTACACGCCTGTCAGTGTTTAGTGAGGGAGAGAGCATTGTGATCATGAAGGAAGACAAAAAACAGAGAAAGAAAGAAATAGATTTGTTAAGGTTGACAGAAAGGCAATAGGTCATGGCAGTTTTACAGCCTGTAGATTGCTGTTTTAAACTCAAAGACATCCATTAGACTCATAACATTCAGCACCTTCAGCCTCAAAGCACACCACCAGAGCAACAAAACAGTAAATTCTGAAGATAAGGATATTTCTTTTTTAAATAGACTTTTCTGTCATGTTTATTCTCCTATACAAGGGCCAGCAAATACCCCACAGACTAAACTATTACCATACAAGGCAAACTATAAACCACAATTAAAACAGGACTTAACCCAGAAATAGTTCTAGAACTAAACTTAGTAGGAAACCATGGACAAAAGCAATACTAAACACAATTAAACCTAAGACCTCCATTCCTGACTAAGCCAGGATTAACTACAGCACTAATGCAAACTAAACCAGGACTAAACCAACATAATGTAACACACTTCTCTCTGCTGTGTCCAGTCAGAGGAGACCCGGTCCGGAAAGCAACGAGAACGCCGCTCAAGTTTCTCCAGCAGTGACTCAGATCGAACCAAACCGCTCGTTTCCCTCAAATGTTCAGATTCAAGTAAGTCCATTTATTGTTATAGCTTTACTTGTCTTCATAAAGATGATGAATTATACTGGCATTTGTCCAGCTCTGAAAGATTTTGTGTGAATCCATACATCCTGTCAGCAGTGAGCAATTCCTGTAAGAAAATCTCAGCTTTAATGTTGCCTGTTCCTGTATCCTCTCCTTCATCTTCTCAGTTTCCATCTAAAATATATCTCCCATTTTCCATTGTGACAGTTGCTCTCTGCCATTCAGATAAAGCCAAGGACGCGCAGTGGCTTTAGGAAAGTGATATCTGTGTGGTCAGTGTGTTTCTCTTTTTCTTCAGGCATTCTGCCACATCAAAGAAGAAGGCTTCCTCTGAACTTTCAGATGTAACCTAATATTTATTGGTCACAAGCATTAGCAGTGACATGCCCTCCCTCTGCAGGAGTGTGTGTCTTTTATTTGTCCATAATTTCCCAGGTTTCTTGTTTGAATTATATATAAAAAATGTCAAATCCAACAAAAAGTAAGCTGCGTGAAATTGCAAAGGACATGCAAATGGATCTGCGCGAGAATCCGCTCTTTCTTCCCATAACCTTCTGACCTTTCACTTTGGCTTCCTGCTGTTGACGTCTTTACTTAGATGCCAACCAGAACGGACGCTATGGGAAAACACGAGCGGAGGAGGACGCCAAACATTACCTCAAGGAGAAAGAGGAGCTTGAGAGAGATAAAGATGGGATCCGAAAGGCACTTGTGGCTCTGAGACAAGAGAAGCGAGAGCTCAAAGAAGAGCTGAAGACTGCTACTGGTAAACAATGACTTGATTGATTTCCCTGCTGCTGGGCTTCATTCCAATATAACTCATCAGATCTTTATTTCTTGAGATTACATTAATTTAACATAAAAGATGCCGGCCATTGCATCATCTATTGCAGATAACGCATATTTTTACAGCTTGAATCCTGTATTCCCTCAACTCCAACGCCATATGTTACCACTCTCCCACAGTGACAGATCAAATACTTTATTTAAACTTATGTACAGCAATTTAATTTTTGTCTTTGTTTTGTGGTTTACTATTGAGCAGAGAGGAGAAAGCCTTTCCTAAACAAGCGCGTGTCAGAGTTAGATGAAGCCTGTCGAGTTAAAGAGGCTGAGAGAGTGGACCTGGAGCTACGGCTGACCCAAGTCAAAGAAAACCTCAAGAAGAGTCTGGCAGGAGGAGCCATGGCCGCCTCTGGGCAGACCAAACCACCTGTTAAGGTTTGTTTTGTGCTTGTTTACACATTATACCTTAAGAAACATCTAAATGTTTCTTTTTTTTTTTTTGTATTTCTAGGCATCTAACAAAAAGCACCAGAATATCTACACAGATACTTTACCTGTGAACTGTGCATCAGAGTTGAGAAGGAGACCACCATCTGTGTACGCCTCTTCTTCAGGGACTGTCATGCAGAAAGCTAAGGTATTGCCCAGATTTAACTGAATATGTCATCTTACCTTTACTCACATTCAGACAATTTTAATTCCAAACATCCTTTATTTTTCCTATAGCAACATTACCTTTCACACACGCTGCTTTTACAAAGAAAAACATGCCTTATGAAATCACCAGCGATAACAATAGATTATGGCATATTTTACCCTTTTACACTGTTTATTTGAATTCCAACTTATTAAGAAATGGAAGACTCCAGACAGGGTTTTTATTTTTGGTCATATCAGGGTTGGATTTTAGGCTTAATAATTTTGAAATGTGTCTATCACATACAGTATACTACCATATGGTTATAATATACGGATATTGCAATTGCTGATTTTGCAATAACAATTAAAAATCAATATATTGTGCAGTAAAACTGTGCTCCATTAAATAAGTGATTGTGTCCAACACTACACTAAATCATTTCTATTATTTTTACAGGAATGGGAATCAAAGAAAGGAACCTAGGAAGTGCCATTGTAAGAACTTCAAAATGAAGTGACTTCCAGCCGGGTTATTATCATCCCTTCAAACATTCCTCGTGAATTGTGGGAAATTTATTTGTAAAAATAGACACCAGCCACTAGGTGGAGGTACAGCTCTGGTTATGTACAGTACTTGCCTTGATACATGAACGTGGTAATTCACACTGTATTCAAGCGCTGCCGTATCCTTGCTTGTGAGATAAGATGGAGAGAGGGTTTTGTGAAAAGGAGGAAGGAAGTTTGAACCGTGTTGTTGGAGAAGGTTGTGTGGCATCAGTGTTTATAAGGGTAAAAATGTTTCATAATTAAGTGCCTTATTGACAAGAAAGGGGAAAAAAAAGTTGAATTGAGCCAGGATGTGCCTTTGATGTGAGGAAATGTTCTTCCTGTCTGTACATAGAGATAGATGACTACTGTTAAATGTATTTTTTATACTGAGCCTACTTTTATATCTCATCAACATCTTCATAAAACATACAGTATGTGTCAGGGCTATTCAACTTTATGCCACTCAACTACTGCATTTTAAATTAGTTGCACTTATCAGGTTCTCCTCTTGAAGCTTGGGGCTGGGTTACACAGCTAAGCTATAACGACAAATGTGGTTAGAGCCAAATCCAAGAAAACCTAAAGCAATGTCTGCAGCACATGATCATATGTCCCTGCTTTAAAGTGACTAACAAAGTTCCAAGCCATAAAGTTCTCTTCTTCATATTAAAATGTGACTCTCTGCTGAACCTGTGGGTGACTCTTGCACTTTACTGTTCTCTGCCTGCACAAAGGAATAAAACTGTAAATGTATGTCGCATTTCCAAAAAATACAATAAAAGTTATTACGTGAATCTGGCTTTCTTTTAGTTTTTAATCATTAAGATAAAGGAATGGTGTACAATGAGACATTAGTGATAAAAAAAATGCACATTTGTGGATTATCACACTGTTACATAAGTTTTTCAGCTAAAACCTCTTTTTGAGTGATTGTGGCACTTATACATCAGGTTAAACTGCTCGTGTTAGTGTTAAAGCACAGGCCACAAAGATTTCTACAGATCATTTGAATGTCTTTTCATTTGACTGTGAATACAAGGAATCTGTTTTACAAAGATGTGTACTTTGTTTGTGAGTTAGTACAAATAATTGTGTGAGTTCACTTAATCTGGAGCTTGTCTGACTTCTCTACACATTTGTCCTTTGATTGTTGCCCAAATACAAAACAGATACAAGATTTTTGCTGGTTTATCCTTTAATATTTGAATGATGTGCTATGAAAAATGTACAATATGAAGCAAAACAAGAAAAGTCACTTTAAGAAGGCAATAGATGCAGCAGAGTATATTGTTTTGTACTTTAGGCAGCCTATACAGTAGAAGTTATTGATTAGATTCACATGCTGACATGTTGGTAGCCATCGATCCATTCATACAGAACCATCATTAGCTCTATCCAAATAAATATCAGTTTGTTTAGAAATGTATGGTCACTCATCTCAGATCCAGGCAGAAATGAGGAGGTAGAGCAGCTTGATGATAGTAAAAATAAAGTAAGCAGCATCTCTCACTGATGAGCACTTAGAGACAGAGATAGTAAAGCCAGTAGAGGACATTCACAAAAAAGAACGCTGCAGGAAAGACGGAGCGAGCGTGCCGGTCAATGTTGTGTGGATTTTCCACAATGAAGACTGCTGCTGCCCTACGAGAGGCATTCTTCACTGTGGACAGGCCGCAGCCCTGTCCTGCTGACCTTTCTTTCACTTCGCCGTGGCTCTTTGCATCATTGTTCGCTGATTGCTCTGTGGGCTCCTCTGCAGTGGAGCCAATCTCCGCTGACTGGTTTGATTGAATAGATCTGACAATTGGGATTGAGTTGTTTCCATTGGACTCATTAAACTCCCTCAGAAGATTCTAGTGGAAATATACATAAACACCCTTTAATTATCTCCTATAAAGATTTTTGATGTTTGATATCCAAGTGTTGCTTACCCTGTGTATATCCTCTATTGTCTGGTGCTGCATTGTGTAAAAGTGAGCGCAGGCGTACTCCAGCAGAGCACCAAAGATGAATGTGAAGCAGATGCCCAGATAAACATCTATGGCCTTGATGAAACAGTTTGCATTGGGCAAAGACGTGCGGGCTCCCATCATCAAAGTGGTCATTGTCAAGACTGTGGTAACTCCTAGAGTAATGTAAAAAAAAACACAAGAAAAGGACAATTACAACATTATTCTAATCATTTTGAATAAAAAGGAATTGAGCCCACAGAGTCAATTCTCCACCCCACAGACCTCTGAATTAACAAAGTAGGGCTAGGGCTTTTCTTTAGGTCTTCATTTTTTGATAAATACATATTCTTTAGAGTCCCTGACCTACTGTACAATTTGGGCTGTTGCAGATGAAACATTAGTCTAAACAATCACTTATTGTGGCTTTAATTTAGAGGTTGAATCGCAGAGTGAGACAGGATCAAAGACGAACAGTCGTGGAGTCATGTAACCAAAGATTGTCCACGACAAATAGCAATGTCCAAAATTAATTTCTATACTATTTTTGCACTTGTAGTTATTACGGTTAAACATTTACTAATGATCATCTCAAGCGCTCTTTGCAACACTGGCCCCAAGGCCTCTTTTTTCAAACCGCAAACCTGTCCACACTTTCCTCTCTCAGGAATACTCATTGCACAAAATGGAAGACTTTCTTTTGTTTGACATGTATGAGACTGTTTATTGTAACCTATTCATGTTGCACAGTGTGACACATCATAATAAAAATTGCAACAAACCTCCCAGTGTTACATGGGCTTAACACAAATAAGTCTTTGTAATAGGGCTTTTACTTCAATGGAAACTTTTCTGGTATAATAATAATAATAATAATAATAATAATAATAATAATAATAATAATAATAATAATAATAATAATAATAATAATAATAATAATAATGGCATGATAATTGCATCTCCAGGATTCTGATTAATGTACATACTATAATGTGAAAAATGAAGCAATAAATTAAATAAATATTCCAAATAAAATGTTCACAGTAAACTCCAAAGTAGTCGTGTTAGACTTGCT
Organism: Perccottus glenii; assembly: GCA_024416835.2. Taxonomy (NCBI): domain Eukaryota; kingdom Metazoa; phylum Chordata; class Actinopteri; order Gobiiformes; family Odontobutidae; genus Perccottus; species Perccottus glenii. Next base: position 24,358,166 of record CM044554.2, read on the forward strand.
CTTTTTATACGGAAGTAGCATTAAATCTTAATGTATATTCAAATGTGCAAACAATGGTAATGAATCCTCCAATAGTAAAAGTATAAGAGACCTACTGACCAATACAGGTCCGCGCGGGAACAGAGGACTGGCTGATCCAGAAAGAGACCCAAGAGAGAACCACCAGAAGAATAGAAGGAACATATGTCTCTAAGATGAAGAACAAGACGTTTCTACGCAGTGCAAAATGGAGCACCAGCTTTGGGTAGTGTCCTGTAAATACAGAAACATAGAATAACAGCACAGGTTAAAATTTACATCTTAATTTTATTTTTTTTATGAGTAATGCAACTGTAGTTCTGTACCTGTCTCATACACAGCCTGTGATACTGTAGTGTAGTAGCTCTCCACACTGTACTGAGCCAGCCGCAGTGTGTTCAAGCCTTTGACAGAATCATTCCCTCGAGTCCAGTAAAACACCACATCCTGCAGGTTGTAGCCCCCTGTAGTCCCAACAGAGACACACTGAGCCCAGTATACTTTAGCTATCCACCATATTTTCTGTTTAATCTCATACTCACTGGGGGTATGTGGATGATGATAGGAACATGGTGGGGATGAAATGACAGTGATTTGTGTCCATCTACCTTCAGATGGCTGGTGAATGGTAGATGAGGACTTCACAGACTGTACTCACAGCTCTCCAGCTGCAGTGTGCACTCCTGCCGGTCCATAGGGTACTTCGTCAAATCCATATTGCAGGCAATGGTAGCTGTAATGCTGTTGTGTTCAAACAGAAATATTAATAAGCCTCTGATATAGAAGCATTGTGAGCAATATGTTTTAAAGACAAATAACTTCTTTTAAAACTAGCCTGGGAGTCTACATGTGTGTCAACATTATCCATTTTTGTTTCTGAAGTACTTTGTACAGTTTTATGTTAGGTTTCCTCAAGTTACAACAGATAAAAATCTAAACAGTCCTACTCTCCACAATACTGCTGTTGAGAGAACGAGAAGTCTGTTTGTGATGGCTGGTGGCCTGCAGTTAGTTCTATAAAATGTATTTATATTGTGCAAATTCACAACCATTTGAAAATAAAAAGTGTCAAATTTTCATCTGTTTTCATAATAGAATAATCACCGTAATGCGTAGAGAACCGTTCCATTGCTGAAGATGCGTATGAGCCGGTTTTCCACTGTCACATCATGTAGGAAGGAGCGCTTGGAATCTGGGATAAACGTGTCAGGAATCCACAGCAGTGATACCAGGCGCCCATCCACACTGACGCTCTCATTTCCCGGGAATACCAGCCTGGAATCTCTCCACCTCTGACGGAGAAAGATTGTAGCAGTGTAGTCCTGAAAAGAAAGAAAAAAATCAAATTTATTGGCCATTTATCTACACACAGTCTGTAAAAATATATATCAGGAATTTGTACCATATTGATTTCAGAGATGGCATCGATACTGGCAATATCCAGGCTCATTCCAATCTCCACAGGCCCCGCTGGGAATATAAACAATGATTTTTTTTCCCTGTACAGGACAAATAGCTGATTGCTTCCACAGTGAAAAATTTCAGTGGAGCAGCAACCTTTGCTTGATTAAAAGGCATTCTGAGACGACAGCCCAAACTCGAATCTGGTAATGAAACATCTACTGTATGAAATGAAACTTCTTTCCTACCATTAAAATTGGGCCTGAGGTAGCGGTTGTATCCTTTCATCAGCTTCTGTATTGTTGGTTGGAGTTGAGAGTCGTTCCATTCTCCCCAGTGATGAGAAGGAAACGTGCAGCCACTGACAAAACAAACAGAAAAAAGGCATGAAATCTTGCTGCAAAAAATAAGCTGAATTTCCTTAAATGTGAAAACATCAATATTAGTGTATTAGTATCATGTGTTTGTCTTACCTTTGTGAATAGGTCGTGAACAGGATCAACAGTATGCGAAGCGGAAACAGCATAACGATGAGCTTGTCAGGACCCCTTCGAAAGCACAGTGGTGGAGTTCAAAACATCAATAAATGAAGCCTGTCTGTCGTGCTCACAGTGAAGTTATATAGCATGGGTCTATCACACGGGGGCAGCACCTAACCAACCTGAGTTTCAATCCTCAGGGGAAATGTGCAACACACCACCCCTTGACGATATAAAACCTGTCTTTCTTCTTCTAATAATACTAAAATGCAGTGGCAAATTTCAACCTCCCACCATGACTTATTGGCGAATCCATTAGTCCTACACCAAATGATCAAAGGAATTGGTCATATTTCACACAATATTACAGATTGTTTGGTTTTATCCACGTCAATATTAGTCCACTTCAAAAATCTGTCAATGCAGTGTGTCCGATCCTTTTATCTGCTTCTGTAGGTGGCCACAAGCTCACCATTTATTCACTAAGCATCTCCCTCAATCTCTGCACTGATAACAACTAAAGCTGACTAACTCATCAAAGATTCCCAATAGTTGAGCTGTAAGCATCACTTAATTCCCTCCTCGTCTTCTCACTTAAATAAATCTTCCAGTTGGCATCACTGCTACATCCTACTTTTCATCAAAAGCCACGTAAATCTGCTCTGTGTGAGTTTATATTCTCAAAACAATATTTACACAGGAAACCACATTAGTGTCTGGTTACAGCACCAGAAATACCATAACCTCAACAAAAGCCTTTCAATTGTATGTGTGTGTAATGTATTATCCTAACAAAGCTGCCATTGTAAATTATGGCTTAAAAGAGCATCATTGATTTTTTTTTTACCACTAACAGCCCAAATGAAAGCTAAGCCATAAGGTCTCATTTTTTAACTGGTGCAAAGTAATAATTCATTTATGACAGGATTTTGTTAAAGTTTTTTTCATTCATACTGGTGTTTACAAGGCAGCTTTGGCTTCAGGTTGAATTATTCTTTTTTTTTCAATTTGTTTATGCAGACTTTGCTTTCACTAATTGGCATTTCTGTCCACTTTGTACTCACACTTAAGCACCACAAAATACCCCTCACATTTTGGTTTTGCTTTAACAAAACCCCCTCCTAAAAAAAGTCCTTATAAACCAACTAGATCATAAATGTGTATCATGCAAACCATTGTTCACTGACAGGTCATCTAACAATGGTTCATTATTCAGTCCTACCTGTTCCAGTGTTCAGCCCTTGTCGCTTCACGGTGGTCACTCCTTTTCTCTTCACACTCTCTCCTTTGTTTTGCCAGCTGCAGATGTTGCCAGTATCTTCCGACCAGCTTTTGCCTGTCTATGTTATAGTTTATAATTATCTTCCAGTGTTCACTCCATGTGCGGATAAATCACTGCTGTGTGAGTTGAGTTGATTGTTTTAGTGTTTCTCCGTCTTGCTCTTTCTCTGCACAGCTGTATTTGTCTCACCACAGCAGATGCCTGTTGTGCAGCCCCCTCCTCCTCATTCTCTCGCTCGCTGGTTATACCTCTCACCCATTTGTGCGGCATTTCTCCCCTTTCTCCCACCCCTTTACACATACTACCTCCATTCAGACACATTACTTTTTTTCCTCCCACGTTCTTCTTAGGGCCATTAGACTTTATCTACCTCCCTTTTCTTCAATTTACAATGACATCGCACCTCCTTAAGCTCTCTCCGTTCTCTTTCCCTTATGCCCTCTCCCACTTCACTTTCAAACTTCAGTTGAATTGCATTAGCATCATCCTTTGAACAGAGTCCCTTTGGCTTGACTAAATCTGGATCCTATATATGTGATGAAAGTACAATTTCAAGTTGAAAAATATTATTGAATGGCATTGTCATTAGCAGTGTTGTCAAATACAAAATGGATGTAGCTTGTCTTAAAAATACATTTAATAGTCATTAGTGCTGAAAAATAGCACTCTTAAGTGTTTGCTAAAGGCATCAGTGTGTTCAGAGACATTAACTAAGGACTGGCAATGTGCCGTCTCAGTGGCCTGTTACATAACTTTGTCCCAAAAGATGGAGTAATGAGCTGAATATGCCACGTAGGAGTTAAGTTAACTACGTCATCATCATGTTTGTGCTACAATAGCACAGATGGTCCTTTTATTTTGACCAGTGTGCTGACCCCTGCAGGTGGACTGACTTAGTCTTGCTAATATTCCCTGACAGTAGGACAAAGGGAGAGGTTGAAAAAAACTGCAGTTCCCTTACAGAAAATGCTACAGATTTGATTAAAAATGTATGCACTGAGCAACTGGCCCTTCTTCTACAAATGTTTTTGGAACACTTTCTGTATTACTCCCTCTGCTGTCACTTTAAATCTCAAAACTATACCCCCTTTAAGCACTTTATAATTGGAGACAATGATTATATTTATTAATCATGTCTGAGATTTGAATGGTTTTGAGCAAATGGTCATTTATCCTCAGCATTTGTGCCACTGTGATTAATCTCTATTAGTGTTCAAAGTCCTTTGGAACCACTGTTGAAATTGAGCTCTAATTACACATCCTGACCACAGAGAGTCCTGTGCCATGTGTGAGAAAGCCTCCAGGACACGCTGCCTAATAATGCCTTATGAGATTTCAGTGGAGTTGCACAGCTTGCTGCAACCGCTTGTTTTTTTTAATTTTATTTCCTGCATTCCCATAATGATGTTAACCGGTCCCTTAATCAAGCTAATGTGTAGCTACTTATGCTTATTTAACAGATCGATAACACGCTTTAAAGCCCACTCATTTACAATGTCAAATTGTCACATCTGAGAATAAACAGTCACTTAAATGCTCCAACTCACACTCCATGACAGAGAAAGAGACCGATAAAGACATCGAAGTAGCACCTAAGGGAAGGAATGTAAATGTTTGAATGGTGAGTATGGTCTAATTAATTATTATGATCAATAACAAACAGCTCAAGGTTAGACAGCACCTGGCAGCCTGTTAACCTGCATTTGAGTCTCATCTGCTTCATCTTTATCTTGCCCTGTCACACTCCAGTGTATCTGTCTCAGCCAGTGTCAGCCAGTGAAATGATTTAAGTATTCACACATTTCAAACCATTGCCAGATCTGTCTGACTTGTTGACAGTGTCTAAGTCATAGTAATGAATTAAAAATCCAAAAAGCGAATACAAGAATGCACAAGACGCCACGTTCTTTAAAACAACTTGAATGTCTGAATGACACTTTTATATGAAAAAATAAAAATAAACAAATCTTTTAATTTCATAATGTTAAAATAAATAATTCTTCATGAATTTAGTTCAGTGACTTGACAATCTGTTTTTTCCCCATCTTAGTAAGTAATTAATTCATTAATAATGAGCATAAAGTCAAATAAAAGCATGTTTGTGTACTGACCTGGAAATGGACCTTGCAGTAGGGGTTCAAAACAAGTACGAGTGCTGCTGTTTTATCAGTGACTTATTTTTGTGCATCTTCACACTTTAACAGAACATTATTTACAGTGTGCTTTACTTTTATTATCCTCTTTTTCAGCAAAGTACGTCCAGTGGCATATAGAGAAAATGGGAAATGAATACTCAGTATCTATGGAGGTCAAAGGGGTGTGAGAGGCTCTGCAGGGAGAGGCTTAATCTCACAGTACCATTTGACAATAATTCCATAATCTTAATAATGACCATGTAGCAGCACCATCATTTTTGTGAGTCAACGTTAACCTTTAAAATCATTTTTATTCATTCTTGTAAAAAAAGAAAAAAAGAAAAAGAAAATACTAACCAGTGTAGTCATGACTAAAAAGCAAAATTTTACTTGTACATTTTAATTTCCAACAAGATGTTGCCTCTATTTTTGACACATTTATCTTCAAGCTGCGTTCCTCGGTCATTCCAGTTCATTGTGGTTGCACTGAATGTCCAAGCATAAAAGTCTGCCAAAAGCTGATGAGGCCTGAGACTGGCCCACACACAACTGGCACTCTTTAACTTCAGCAACATATGTCCCTTTGGACCGGCTCATTAGAACCCACGCCATTTCTCTTGGCTGCTCAATTCTACAACTTAGCATTGGATGTGTGCATAAACGTGGGTTCAGTTGTAATGTACTGCTGCAAACCTCCCCCGTTAAGAGCCGTAGTTTAGTAATTGGCCTCCTATAGCAAACATTTGTGTCTCCATCTTGCTTTTATCACTTGCATCTTCCCTTGACCCCTCAGTGCACTTCTTCTCTTCTTCTTCATAATTCATGCTTCCTGTTCCATCCATCCACACTATCATTTGTTTGTTCAAGCATACTTAAAGCAAGCAACCACATGCTTTTTTTTCTCTCTGCATGTCTCCCTCATCATTTCACAGAAAGACAAGTGAGACGAAGGGATGAATCAGCCTTTTAATGACACTATGTTTCAGGTAATGCTGCATTTTATCTTTCTAAACAACACCAGTTTATGTAAACGCCGCTGGCCACGCAGGGTACTCTGATATGCTGTCATGGTGCAAATGGAAATGTCACAGGGCCGCCATGAGAGGGACACAGATAAATCTTCCTTAAACGGCTGTGACGGCTGCCGTGTCCGGGAGGAGCACGTTTGAATTACTGCTGGGTGTACTCAGCCCTCGTGCACTGCCTTTACTCCAGCTGTCATGTCTGCAGCAGAGTGGTGTGTAGTTCTGAAGTAGATGAAATGATTTCTGGTGCCACCTTCCACTGAGCTGAAAATGTTGAATCCCAGCAGGACTCTTCACATAGACGTGTATCAAGCCCTGTGGCTAACCTGCTGCACACCCCAAGGCTCCTTCCTCTTCTATCTGTGGTGCAGTCTGCCCATGCAGCAAATCATGCCATTCTACTTGTGTTGCACTTATTGATCCCAAAGCAATAAATTGGCTCCAGTTTAATTCTTTTTTACTGTTTTTCATTGCAACAACACAAATGAGCTCCAGCCAGCCATATTACTCTCATTATTACTTTGTATAAAAGTGTTGTAAAAGTTTTGCTACAGAGAATCATTCCCCATTTCACATCTCCTCACATGTGTGACACATTTGGCCTCTTAAGACTTTGAAACACACAAAGGTCTAATTAAAAAGCTTCAAAGTCAATGATCATAAAGCATAACTTGGCATTCTGTTAGGGACTGGGAGCACCTTCAGGACTGCATTAGTTAGCTTACTTCACAGAAGTGTCTTATTAAAAGTACAGACCCCCTGAGGATTGAAACTACACGACTAAATAATCACTGGGGGGAATGTTTGCTGTAGACAGAGCCATGCTATTGAAATTTATTATTCAGAACCTGCTTTAAACATTTAAGATGGCTCGTATATAATCAGTAAAATGGCAGCCAACAACAACAACAATGTATACAGTAAAATTATAACCAGCATTAGCTTCTCAATAATGGGACTAAAGTGCATGTGTGCTGTGATTAAATATTTAAATGAAATAAATGGATAGTTTCTGGCCAGTCTTTATGGTGTCACTATGCATAGAGTGTAACCACAGAAAACAGCTGACGACAGAGAGAGGGACTTTTAATGAACTGGACTTAAATGTAGAAATGTCAGTGTTTAATTTAAGCCCAGGACATCAGGGACCTGTACTGATGGGATGTCATCCAAAGACTCAGAAAGTTCCTCCTTGACAGTCCTGTTATAACACTTTGTACCACTAGATGGAGTTGTCAAGCTACTGCAAAGCTTAGGCCCCAGTCTGTCTCACTGTACTTTTTCTTTAGTGTGTCATGTTTAAACAACTTATTATTTGATGATGATAAAGTAGTCATGTGAGTGAATGGGGGGTTATGTGGTTTCTTTGACAATATAAATGCGCAAAGTGTCATGGGAGTATAGACTTGTGAAGGCTGTAGCATTATGTAGAATTAAATTGAGCTATTCTGTTTTGATTTTGTTTGTAGCTTTTTGTGCTTGTGAAGTTGATTGTTACTACAAAGGGTAGATTTGTGAGTCATTGAAGGTAAAATGATTTCACATCAAAAATTGAAAAATAAATCATTGCTATCAAAAGCACTGTACTGTAAAATAAGATGATATTTAATTTAATTTAAATTTAGGCAGCAATTTAAGTGTTCTGTATTGGTCTGAGCCTTACAACGGGCATTACAGATTTATTTGAGGAGCAGCTGCTTCACTGCTTTTAAGTCCAAAGGGGTCAAAATAATCCTAAAAATACAGTGGAGATATCCTATTTTTATTGAACCAGAATATACTGAAGAGATAAAACAGATCTTTATTTAATCTTACAGCCAGCAATTGGTTAAAGGTGAGCAAGTCATCTCCATAAAAGGCAAACAATGTTAAGCACAATAAATTTGGACTCAAATAAGTAAAATATTACTTGCAAAGCAGTAAAATTATTTCAACAGATAAAACAGACAATTACTTGCTTCAGTCTTATCTTTATCAACATGAAGATGTATTTCCTGAGGTAAAACATTCATCTGTTGGGTTTGCACAAAAGTAACATCAATCTACAGCCCATATAAGTAATCCTCATGAATCTGAGAGAAAAAGTAGTTAGTATGCAGCCCTGTGCTGGCCTTCAGGCCCCTCTGCTGTTATTAGATCTGACAGCTGCAGACAAGACTGAAAGCTGGGCTCTATGGACACTGTATTTTGACACTCCCCAGGAAGCTATCCCTACCCAACATATCTGAAATTCAATATTTTCCTCTCACCTGTGGGATTCTCCCTATTTCCTGCAGTCTTAGTGCTATTTCCTCCACATAGAAAGTGCTTTAGTACCAATTAGAGTTAGCATTATTCAAGTCAGTCAATCAGTCAAGATTTTAATGACGTAATGCTACCATAAAATGATAACAAAATGTAAAATCTGGCCGATAGAATTGCATTTTATTATCAGTGGGATTATATGTAGCAGTAAGGGAAAAAAAACAAGATGGATGCTACACAAACAAACAAGGATGCTTACTCTCCTTATTAGCATAAACAATATGCTCGTCTTTCTTCATGTCGCTCTCGCTATTTGTTTTCCCTGGTTGTATTTATCATAGTTATGGTGTGATGAAAAGCTTCAATTTGCTTCAATTTGTTTTTCCAACACTGCAATATAGTCTAATGATGATTCCTTTTATATTAATGGTACTTCCACACTAACACATTTTCATTTTACCACATAAATGAAAATGTTTTCCATCCACACCAGTGTTTCATTCTTACAAGGCTAAATGTCCTTGTATTCATCCCCATAGTACTCAGGTTGTTGTGTCACATCCTTATGCCTGCTCCAAACATGCCATTTTCATTCTATTTTGTGTTGCCTCTCACAATCCCTATACTCTTCTCACTCACTCTCATGCAGGCCTTTTTTTTGCGATCAAATGCATCCTTTCATCCTCTGCTCTTCAACTCCAGTTTGTTTTTCTCGAGCCTGATGTGTGAATCCAGCACACATCTCAGTGGATCTCTTGGGATATCATCTTACTGGTTTAGCTAGAACTAGCTCTAACCTTGGCAACCAGTGAGGTCAGGTCAAGTGTCTAAGTGCATAAAAATAGCAGTAAAAAACACTGCTAAGAATTGTTGTAACTTTGTGATATTGTTTACTATCACTGCCTTTAAGTGTATGACTCATTTTCTTTCTATTTATTTTCCTTTTCTTCAAAGTCTGCCCCTGTCTATAAATAGCCTCATCAGTTCTGTGTAAATTCTTAGTAATATTTCCTTTCTTCACTACTTACCTTTTTCAGGGTAAGTGTAGTGACCCACAGTGTGCACTTCCAGAATTAACCCCCTCTCTCCCTGGAGCAAGTGCTGTCCCTTTTCGCCCACTTGAAATTCAGATGAGTGGTGTGTCAGGAGTGGTTATCGTCTCGACCTGCGTGGCATCTCATCTCAGTGCACAGGACAGAGGAGATGTGAGTAGGGAATGTGCTCTCCTGACACCTCCACCTTTAAATGTGTTATGTTGTATAATGTCATACAATATTCATAATGTTCAGAAACACACTGTGAGTTAAACATTACATCTGGCCAGTCAATCTTGTTTGGTTACATTTTATCACATAAATAACTCTATATGAATATATTTATTCGTTTTGTTTGAACATAATCCGAAATATTTTAAAATATCACTGGCTGATGATTTCTCCTTGTTCCAGTAGAGGGAGTTGTGAGCTATTGTGTGGTTCCTTTGCTTAGATGACAGATAGGAATGTCTTCATAAACTGTATTATTGCTAGAGGGAGTGTAAACTCAATAGTAACCCAAAATGGCAGGTGATTATGTTTATAATTATTGTTGTCAATATATTATCTGCTCATTTCTACCACACTGTCAATTTGATGATATGAAAAATGTCTGTCAAAAACCTTATTGATAAGAAAGTGGTTTAGGAGCAAGCTCTGAACAGCAGTGTGTATCACATCGATGGCATTTAAAGATGGCAGTGCTTTAGAAGTCTATAGAAACACAATCAAAATTTTACACAGTGCACCTTCAAAACTACAGTATGTCCAGATTTCTACATTTCTACAAGCAAATGCTGCTATTATCTAAAATCCATTTAAGACAATTAAACTATCTACTAAATTAATCACAATGAACCTCTCCTGAAGAGCTAGCTTTTACTGTAGTAATTAATTAATAAGAAATTCTTAGCCAGCACTTACCCCACATGTGATGACAGAAAAATCTAAAAGCAACTTAGAGGTGGATTTCTGGCACTGCTGGCAACGGCTCAGGTGCTGAAAGGTTACACTGTGAAAATGAGTGTTTTGTAAAGACGGAAAACAGGGCGATGACAAAAGTATTCAAATTGATTTGCATTACATAAGAAATGATGTCAATGTCTTTATGAACCGACAGTTTTCATAAGCATACTGTACAGCTTCTGGCCTGCAGCAATGACCGACTCATCCGTATGGTCCAGTAGAGACTTCTTTGCCCACCCACACTGAAATAAAACGGCCACACAAACACACTTGGCCTCACACGGTCTATCTGCCATAGGGATGAATTTACACCAATTTGAATGCACCAGTTGATTTACTCAGAGAACTGGAGGAAAGCCCGGTGGGAAGATTAAAGTTCATAAGGCCAAGAGTCTGGACTGGGAAAAGCATTGCAATAGAAATGCAGTAAAAATAATTAGGCACCCAGTTTTCGACAACAAAAATGACTTGTACGTGACAAGAAGAATCAAATGGTGGCTTTTTAAGAATTAACTGAAATAATGTTTTTTTTTCCTCTTATGAATATGCATGCAAGTAGTTTGCTTGCGATACTTAATCCTGTTTAGTTGCAAATATATAAATAAATAAATTTTGTCACACAAATGAGAATCATACATACATAGTTTACTTTACTTTAGGGGGTACAGTAAAGTAATTTGAATCATTATAACGCATAAAACCTTTAATACAAACTAATTGTTATGAGTTATTTATTCATTTTTGAATGGTATCATGAAAACATTATCATTCATATTCTATTGTAAGCTTAAGAGCTTTATTTGGGAAAACAAGTCCCAATATTAATTTGATTTTCAGTCCAGTCAGACACTGGGATGACTTTTCTCCAATCAGTTCTGATTTGAGTAAGAACATAGGGGAATAGGTTTACTGTATTTTCTTGCATGGCGACAGACATCCAGATTTGTACTAGGTGCTGACAATACTGAGCTCTGCCGAGGGTTTGCAGTGCAATCCACAGAGGAGCATCTTGGGGAAATATACAGGACTTTAATGACTGTCATGTGGAAAGCAAATTCATTTATTCTTCCTCTTGGTGCTGCTCATACTCCCAGGTGTGCACAATGTGTGGACACACTTCAGTGGCTTTTTTAAAATACAAATTGTCTTCTTCTCTGCATTGGTGTATGTCTTTTTTGTTGCCACCCCCCTTGTGTCTCCGTTTCTGGACACTTGTGAATAATTTTTTTACCTCCTACTCCTCCTTTTTATTATTCCTCTGGTGTCCAATCTCCCTTAGCCCTGATGTACCTGTATTCTCTCATGCAAACTGCTGGAGCCATAACCAGCCCACATTTGCTACAATGTGGTCTACCTTATTTATATTGAAATAAGTATGCAAGGTAAAGAACATTGCAGGGTACATTATACATTAAAATATGTACAGTAAGCGCTATAATCAACATTTACATTTAGTCATTTAGCAGACGCTTTTATCCAAAGAGACTTACAAGTGAGGAAAACAATGGAAGCAATTTTAACAACACAAGGCAACACAAGGAAAAAATCAAGTGCACAAAAAAAAAATAGTCAGTTTAAACCCAGCACAGTATACAAAGCTATGGATGAGATCATTTATTTATTTATTTTTTTTTAAGAAAGGAATCGATAAAAAGGAAGTAGAACTCAGTGTTTGTCAGTCAGGTGTTGACGGAAGAGATGTGTTTTCAGTCGTTTTTTAAAGATGGCTACAGAATCTGCTGTTCTTGTAGCAGCAGGTAGATCATTCCACCAATGTGGAACAGAGCCAGAGAAGGTACGTGAGAGTGATTTTTTTTTACCTTTTTGGGACGGTACCACCAGGCGTTTATCATTTGCAGAGCGCAGGGATCTAATAAGAACGTAGGAACATTGCAACATTCCATTTTTGTTGAGGCTACTAAAACAATTATCTACAACATCAGCTATCCTACATCTCCATTTGACACAGTTATAGTCAATTATTGAATTGTAAATTGAGAAATGCACCTCAGCACAGACAAACTACAGCATGGACAAATTTAATTACCTGTTCAATACAGATTTTACCATACATCTGTAAGTTCACAGTCTCAGCAATACATTTATTGTGTACTGGGTTTGTATTGGTTTAATTAACCTGCTTGTGATGTTGTAAGTAGGCTGCCATCCAACTAATCTAGACCTCCAGTAGATTGATTATCTATCCAGGTTTATCCAGGTCAGTCCAGGGATGGCTTACGGACTGGGCCAGTGCTCTGAGGAGGGGGCCTAGCCCAAAGCAATCTGCGATGCCTATAAACAATATATTATCTGGCTCTTTCAAAGGGCCTCCATTCTCTAGTATCCTCTGACTACCAGGGCCCCTGACCCCATTATAGGGCCTCTGAGGGAGGGGGGCCCTCTGACATTTGGCTATTAAGGGCCCTCGTGTGTGGGGGGGAGGGGGGCGCTTTCAGATGGTCCTCCGGCTACCAGGGCCTCAAGCCCTGCTATAGGAGGAACTCAATACGAACGTTTTGCCCAGGGGCCCACACAACCCTTAATCCATCCCTGGGTCAGTCATATGTGAAACGCCCACTTCTCAAAGACAGAGCTATTGATTCTGTCGACACTGAATGCCACTTTGACCTCCGCAGCGCTGCAGTATAATCAGAGAAGCAAATTAACCTGCCCAGAAAGGTTGACATTGTGTCAATTTTAGCACTGAGGGAGTTATGGCTTTAAAATAATATATATAAATTGCTGTGTTTGTGTATAAATGAGTTTTTATCATGTAGGAGATGAGTTCTGCTCATTTCTGCTGCAGTAAATCTGTGATCAAATTGTATAGGTCTGTAATTGCCTGGTGACTCAGAACTCACATCTGAATACTGAGGTGTTCCCAGGCCAGCTGAGAGACACAGGCTGGATCTCATTAATCTAAATATACCTCGATGCCTTGACTCCTCGATTGCTCCATCTTTAGTGCTGTCCCAAAGCTCTTAACGTTGCTCTGTGGAGCTAGGAGGGGGGCCGGAGGAGGCTTCAGAGAGGAGGCATAAGCGAGGATACACTGGATCTTCCAACGCAGAAGTCAAACTCACGGCGGATATAAAAACCCCTGCTCACTCTATGCGCTTTTGGACAAGACGCTCAGTCTCTAATGTTTGGTTTATAAAGAACTTCAAAAGAGACTAGAGAAGTTGCAATGGTTCATCTGTGAATGTTATAATAAGTCCTAATGTTTGTGAACCATATATATATATATATATATATATATATATATATATATATATATATATATATATATATATATATATATATATATATATATATATATATACATATATGTATATATACAATCCAGGCTTACGTCGAAGCAACTAGTAGCTCAGTGTTCCAACATCCACAAGCGGCAGCTGCTATCACAACTTGAGATTGACGAGATACAACACAAAAAATGCTACGGCAAGGGGGAGCCAGGACGAGAGGTCAGAGGGGAGCCAACGGGGGCTGAAATAACGCTGAACGAGGCAGCGACTGACCTGAAAGACAAGATCATGGTGAGAATGAATGCAAGGCAACCCCGACGCCAATTACAACGGCTAAGTGAAGTACCATCAGAAAGTCTCCTAGAAGATGTGAATGCAGCATTGAGTGCAATCCCTACCACATCCATCACTGAAACCAATGAGCTGCTATACACCTCCGCAGCAGTGATTCTCGAGATGCTTGGCTATAAGAGCAACCATGGGAGCCATGAGAAACAGTACCCACCATGGAAACGAAGGCTGGAGGCTAAGATCAAGCAGACATGTAGAGAAGTAAGCCAACTGACAGAGGCCAAGAAAGGTGCAATGAGAAAACAGGTACCCAAGAGGTACAACCAGATGCCCATACCTGAAGCACTTGAAACTGCCAAACAAAGGCTCCAAGCCTTGGCCAGCCGCCTAACGAGGTACACGAGACAGAACGAAGCCAGAAGAATAAACCGGCTGTTCGCAACTCAACCTGCAAAAGTGTACGCTCAATGGCAGGGTAATAACAGCAGCAGACCCTCCAAGGCTGGAAACTGAACAATACTGGAAAAGTATATGGGAGAGGGAGGCATCACACAACAGCGATGCACAGTGGCTGGTGGCTCTGAGAGAGGACCACAGCAACCTCCCTGAACAGAATCCAGTTACGATCACAGCGGCAGACATCCAAGAAAGACTCTCAGGTATGAAAAACTGGACAGCACCGGGCCCTGACAGGATCCACACCTACTGGCTAAAGAAGCTCACTGCACTCCACGAGCGCCTTGCAGCACAAATGAACCAGCTGCTAAGGAATGGGACGCACCCTGAATGGCTTACCGAAGGGCGTACAATCCTGATCCTGAAGTATCCCACAAAGGGTACAGTCCCATCCAACTATCGGCCAATAACCTGTCTCTCCACAACATGGAAGCTCATGTCAGGCATCATTGCGGCTAAGATAAGTGGGCACATGGATCAATACATGAGCAAAGCACAGAAGGGCATCGGCAAAGAAACCAAAGGAGCTAAACACCAACTCCTGGTTGACAGAACAGTCACCCAAGACTGCAGAACCCGACACACCAACCTGTGCACTGCCTGGATTGATTACAAGAAAGCATATGACTCAATGCCACACACATGGATCACTGAATGCTTCATTGCAAACTCAATGAGGCTGTGGAAAACCACCCTTGAGCACAATGGCAAGCCACTTGCACAAGTATCCATCAAATGTGACATATACCAAGGAGATGCTCTATCCCCATTGCTGTTCTGCATAGGCCTGAAACCCCTCAGCCAAATAATCGACAAGACTGGCTATGGATACCGACTCAGGAATGGGGCCACCATCAGTCACCTCCTCTACATGGATGACATCAAGCTGTATGCTAAGAGTGAGCGGGACATCGACTCACTGATCCACACCACCAGAATCTACAGCTCTGACATTGGGATGTCATTCGGGCTTGAGAAGTGTAGTCGAATGGTGACGAAGAGAGGGAAGAAGTCCACACAGAAGGGGTCTCACTCCCAGAAGGAACAATAGCAGACATTGAGGATGGTTACAAGTACCTTGGAATTCCACAGGAAAATGGCAACCTCGAAGAGGTAACAAGGAAAACAGCAACTGCCAAATACCTCCAACGAGTAAGGCAAGTCCTAAGAAGTCAGCTCAATGGCAAGAACAAGGCACAGGCAATAAACAGCTACGCACTGCCAGTGATCAGATACCCTGCGGGAATAATAAGGTGGCCAAAGAAAGAGATACAGATCACAGACTTTAAGACACAAAAGCTCCTCACCATGCATAGAGGGTTCCACCCCAAATCCAGCACCCTGAGACTGTACGCTAGCCGTAAAGAAGGCGGCCGTGGACTAGTGAGTGTGAGAGCCACTATCCAGGATGAAACATCCAAGATCCACAAGTACATCAAAAATAAGGCCCCAACAGATGACGTACTCAGTGAATGTCTCAGGCAATGGGGAACAGAGGAAGAGGAGCTGGAAGAGGGACCATCATGGGAGGACAAACCCCTACATGGGATGTACCACCGGAACATAACTGAAGTGGCTGATATCAAGAAATCCTACCAATGGCTAGAACGGGCCGGACTGAAGGACAGCACAGAGGCACTCATCATGGCTGCACAGGAGCAGGCCCTGAACACCAGATCAAAAGAGGCCCAAATCTACCACACCAGACAAGACTCAAGGTGTAGGCTGTGCAAACAGGCCCCTGAGACAATCCAACACTTAACTGCAGGGTGTAAGATGCTGGCAGGGAAAGCATACATGGAGCGCCATAACCAAGTGGCTGGCATAGTGTACAGGAACATCTGTACGGAGTATGGACTGGAAACCCCGAGGTCAAAGTGGGAAACACCTCCAAAGGTGGTAGAGAATGACCGAGCCAAGATCCTGTGGGACTTCCAGATTCAGACTGACAGAATGGTAATGTCGAACCAACCAGACATTGTGATGGTGGACTAACAGCAGAGGAAGGCCGTTGTGGTTGACGTTGCAATACCAAGTGATTGCAACATCAGGAAAAAGGAACATGAGAAACTAGAGAAAGGGCTCAGAGAAGAGCTGGAAAAGGCTTGGAAGGTGAAGGCGACAGTGATGCCTGTGGTCATCGTAGCACTCGGGGCAGTAACCCCCAAACTGGAAGAGTGGCTACAGCAGATCCCTGGAAGAGCGCCAGACATCTTGGTCCAGAAAAGTGCAGTACTAGGAACAGCAAAGATACTGCGCAGAACCCTCAAGCTCCCAGGCCTCTGGTAGAGGACCCGAGCTCGAAGGATGAGACCACCCGCGAAGGGTGAAGGACAAAGTTTTTTTTTTTAGATATATATATATATATATATATAGATAGATAGATAGATAGATAGAGATAGATAGATAGATAGATAGATAGATAGATAGATAGATAGATAGATAGATAGATAGATAGATAGATAGATAGATAGATAGAGAGAGATAGATAGATAGATAGATAGAGAGAGAGAGGGAGAGAGAGAGACAGGATTATATATCAATGTATGTTTATTTAAAATATAACAGATATTCTTGTCAAACATTTAAATCACACTAAATTAAACTTCTGAAGTTTATTTGAGCTCTTGCTGCAAATCCAGTTGTAAATGTCATAAAAATGGATGTTGCTGCAGGTGAATCTCCTGAGGAGA
Source organism: Perccottus glenii (assembly GCA_024416835.2). Lineage (NCBI taxonomy): Eukaryota > Metazoa > Chordata > Actinopteri > Gobiiformes > Odontobutidae > Perccottus > Perccottus glenii. The sequence continues at coordinate 24,375,441 of CM044554.2, forward strand.
AAGATGTCCCATTGTGCTAAACTCATCTGTCCTCCTTCTTCTCTCCTCTTCTCTCTCCTCTCTGTCGCTCCTCTGTGGGTGGGCCGAAAACGCGTGGAGAGGAAGGGAGTGGAGGAATCGAGTGTGCATATTTAGAGGAATGAGATCCAGCCATAGTCCCTCCAGTATGTCCTAGGTCTTCCCTGGGGCCTCTCACTGGTGGGACATGCCCCACACCTCCCCAGGGAGGCGTTCAGGAGGCATCCAGAACAGATGCCGGAACCACTTTAGCTGGCTCGTCTCGATGTGGAGGAGCAGTGGCTCTACTCCGAACTCCTAGTTTCAGGTAACAGCTGTTGACAGACACTTGTCTTAAGCATTTGGATTTAGAAAAGGAAAATCTAAACTATAGATGAGCTCACCCTCTCACTGCTATAACTAAGAAATGGGCTAGACAGTGGCAAGAAAAAGTATGTGAATCCTTTGGAATTTCATAGATTTCTGAATAAATTTGTCTTAAAATGTGATCTGATCTTATTATTATTGAGAACAACCTAAAAACCTCCTAGAACTTGTGGAAAAAGTATGTGAACCCTTGAGTTAATGACCTCAAAAAAGCTAATTGGAGTCAGGTTTAAGCACACCTGGAGTCTTGTTTAGATAATATTTGGAGGTGTGGACTACAGCTACGAGCCTTACCACAGGGCAATAAAATGGCTATTACATCTGGGCTTTTCTGCTGTTAATGCATAGTAAAACAATAGTTTTCAGAGAGCATAAACAGACATATTAATAAAAAATTAATGTAGTAATAACTTAATTACATAGCTCCAGAGACCAGAGCCATCTTTTGTACCAGGTTGTAAACATGATTTTTACACTTGCAAAGTTGCCATTAGATTTCTCCTTATATTTCTGCTTTTGAAGTCTGCCCTCTGGTGGACGGAGGCATATTGCTGTGTGGCGGCGCCCTTACTCAAGGCCCATTTGTGGGGTTCCATAAGAGACACTTGAGATCAGATCACATTTTAAGACAAATTTATTCAGAAAACCATGAAATTCCAATAGGTTCACATACTTTTTCTTGCAATTGTATATACCCAGCCACCTGAAACTGAGAGCTCACCTCAGACATGCCTTCAGCCTCTCCTCCTCAGAACTACTGCTGCTGTTCCCTCAACCTGACACAGAACATGGAGTTACATTATCTTATTTTAATTAAGTTTTATTATTAGTTGTGAATCTACACATTAGAGAATTACAATTTGGTGTAAATAGCGCAGAAGCTTTACCAATAGCTTTACCAATAGCATTAGAACACAGCTAGAGTTAATAGAGGCTGGGCTTGTCACAAAACAGAACATGACAGGCCTCAACCTGTCATGTTCTGCTCAGCTATGTCAGCTGTCTGTCATAGCTGTGCTTTGTGACTGTGCTCTGTGTGAGGAGAAAGAGGAGGGGCTCAGTGTTGATCAGCGAACATCAACAAACACCATCAAATGTACTTAGTAACAAATGAGATTTTGAAAATAGCAAAACATATTATATTGCCTTAAATTCTACTTAATTACAAGTTTAAAAAAATTACTCCAAAAATGTACTTAATATAAGTAACATGAGTATTTGTAATTTGTAATTCATTATTTCCACCCCTGCTCATTTCCAATGCTCATTCACTTTATCTTAAAGTACTCCCCTTGAAGAAAAGGTTAAAGCAAAGGCATTTGGACTTAGTTTTCAAGGTGAAGACGTTTCGTCTCGTATTCCAAGAGACTTTTTCAATTCTGAGATCAACTGATCCAAGAGCTGAGCTTTCTGATTGGACCAGGCTGTTCTGGTCTCATAGTTACCTTGAAAGGACAGTGTGCCACCTGATGGGAGAGTGGTTAGGGTCATGTTGGTCGTTAGTTTCACTGCTCCACTGAGCAGTCCAGTGAGTCGTTAGTATCACTGCTCCACTGAGCAGTCCAGTGAGTCGTTAGTATCACTGCTCCACTGAGCAGTCCAGTGAGTTGTTAGTATCACCGCTCCACTGAGCACTAACGACCAACCTGACCCTAACGACTCTCCCATCAGGAGGCACGCATCCCTTTCAAGGTAACTATTAGACCAGAACAGCCTGGTCCAATCAGAGTTGGTTTCAGCTCAAACCCCTCCCTCTAGAGATAAAGCTCAGCTCCCGGATCAGTTGATCTCAGAATTGAAAAAGTGTCTTGGAACAAAAAACAAAACATCTTCACCTTGAAAACTAAGTCCAGGTGCTTTTGCTTTAACCTTTTCTTCAAGATGACAAACATGATTAAAACATGAAGTATGACAGTGAAGCTTCTAAGAGAGAGGAAAAAATACATTTATACACTACACTTAGTGTATAAATGTATTTATACACTAAGTGTATAAATTTATACACTACACACATTTATACACTAAGTGTATAAATATCAGTTGGTGCACATAAATTATTTTAAGTGCACCAACTGATATAATGTAAAATCAACACTTACAAATAAAATTAACACCTGCAACTACTGCAGTGCTTTTAAGACATGTTTTATCTTAACACCTTGAACTTAAAGCAAAGACGAGTGGATGCAAATGTCCCACAAACTTTTCAGATACTCCATTTCAGAAATAGTTTGTGCATCAATTTCCATCATATGAAGAAGCTGTTCTACAAAACAAGGCTGGAACGGCAAACAATATGGAAAAGTAAAGTTTTGTGGATGTGATAGATTTTGTGTTTGGAAAATATCAGTTTCCAAAGTTGGTAAAAGACTACACTGTGGTGATATTGATTGCCAGAGTGTCTGCCATCTACCAGTACAACTAATATGGGCTTTTGAGATATTGCCCTAATTGTTCATACATAAAATACTGTTTTTTTGCAACCTGAGCCAGACTTCAGCAGACGTTAAGCCGCCCTTAATCTTATGCTATTTGTACAGATCGCCCCCTGATAGTGTCCCTCTAAAACATGATCTCTCAGCCAATGTTTTGTCACGCTTTTCATAGCTTTATGTCAAAACAATGCAAGGTTATGAGGGTTTAGAGTCTGAGCCTGCGTAATAAGCACCAACAGTTTCATCTCACATGTTCCCTGACTCCTGCAGTAGGTGTGACTTAATCCATCAGAGGCTAACTGTAAAATATTGGCTTTGGAAACAGCATACACACACACACACACACACACACACGCACACGCACGCACGCACGCACACACACACACACACACACACACACACACACACACACACACATATTACCTATCTAGATAACAAACCACCAAACCACTTCTTACTAGATTGCGACCAAAGAAGATTTGTTTTTAAGGTAAAATCTGACTGGGGAGAAGCAGACTTTATGGACATCTGCATTGCTGCAGTGTTTCTGCCTGTTACTAAATAATGAAGAGGCAGTAGTTTGTAAAAGATCGATTTAACACTCTTAGTAACTACAGCCTTTGCAGTAGAAGCAATTTGTGGCAACAATATACCTGAGGCTACTTTCACATTGTCAGTGTCTTCTGAAAATAATGGGTCTACGGCAGTGGAGTCAAACTCAAAGTGTGGAGGGGCCGCAATAGTAAACAAGAATTATTTTAGTGGCTAAAGACATATGCAACTAAAACATGTTCAAATCCATATAAAACCTGTTCAAATCAAATCTAAAACCTGTTCAAAGCCGTTAAAACCCATTCAAAACTAACTAAAACCGTTCAAGTCTGTGTAAAACCTGGTAAAATCCATCTAAACCCATTCAAAACCAACTAAAACGTGTTCAAATTCATATGACACCTATTTAAATTAATAAAGATCCTGTTAAAATCCAACTAAAGCTTGTTTAAATCCAAGTAAAACCTGTTCATATCCAACTTAAACCTGCTTAAATCCAATTAAAACCTATCCCAGTGTTCCAAAAATATCACCTTCTGAATGTATTGAACTCAAGCATTAGAGTTAGTCTGACCTTTTTAGGTCAGTAAGTAAATTGACTTTGAGCTAAACAATTACAAATATATATATATATATTTTTACGTCATATGTACATGTTATTGTTAATACATTTGATTCAACTTTTTAATAAAAGCACATAATTTCTTAATGTGTAACTTCACTTCAGTTTGAATGTGTGTTCACACACTGTGGACATTCTAGTGTTTACTGAAGGATGCAATGACCTCTGCAATCTTCATCATGTATCTGTATAAAGGAACATCCTTTGGTTAGACAAATTCATGCAGGAAATGTCTTTTTTTTTTTTTTTTTTTGCAACCTGAGCCAGACTTCAGCAGATGTTGAGCCCCCCCTTATTCAAAATTCATTTTTACAGATCGCCCCCTGATAGTGTCCCCCTACAGCATGATATCTCGGCCAAGGTTTTGTTATGCTTTTCATAGCTTTATGTCAGAACAATGAAAGGTTATTATGGATTCCAGGAAATGTCTTTTATTTTCTAAGGAAAACCACTCAAGACCCTTGTCTACATCAAATCAAGTGGCTTCTCCAGTTTAAACCGACTTGTATTTAGGAAGGGTCCTTGTCTAAAGACTGATACAGTATACAGGGTTGAAGGCAAGCCATTTGTTTGTTGTGTCTTCCTTTATATTTTTGTGTAATTTGTCATCTAAATGGAGTATTATGAATTCCCCTGTCTGGCCTGGCCTAAGACGTGCCTAATGGGATTAAATGGGATGTGTCTAGTTGTCATTCTGTTTGAATTTTGTGCACTTTGACATCTTGATTGATTTACATTATTTCATTTTAAGGTTTACAAAAGTTCAAAAGATCAATGAATATCTGACATCCTATTGCCACGGTAACCTGAGAAAATATCCTCTTGTCATTGATCATCATCATGATCTCTCACTCAGAGCATCATTGACCATGATGCTCTGAGTCTGACAATACACTTGTTGTTTGTTTGTGTGAGTTTGTTTAGCAATTTTTCCTTTTCCAGACTAGAGACTGCCTCCCTGAACAAACAAACAAAGTATCAAAAACACTGTTTTGTCTTGTTTTGAAGAATGATATTAAAAACTCCCGAGAGCCAGTTCTTATACTTGGCCTCTCATTATTTCAGTGTGCACCGCTGCGTAAAGAATCAAAGTAACAAAAGGTAACCGCGCTGCATCATCAGTGGCAATAGGAGCCTGCTGCTGAAAGCACAATGAGAAATCACAGCCTTTACTCTCCTAATTTCCACAATTTTCACTTCACAGAATCTGATGCCAGTCCAATCCATTGTAACAAAGGCTGTTCTGCCTCTCTGCCACTCAACAAAAAGATGAGCAGGGCTTAACATTAACACCCGCCAACCGGCCAAATGCGGGTGGATTTCCGCTTTGGCGAGTAACACAGTAACTTCCACTAGCCACTTGGGATGGTTGGGATTTTATGTATTTGACTATCAGCATTAACTGTGGGGATGTCGGCCCCACCCACGAGAAATTTATGACACAGACTGTTGCTGTAAACTTAAAATGAAATTAACAATACACGGCCAGGTATTCAAAATAAAATAATTCCATAATAATTTAAAACCTTTAGTAAATCATTATGAGGGCGGCTACATTTCAGCACACTGTATTGAGTAAGAACCTCACAAGAAAAGATTTGAAAAATATGTTTTGTACGTTGAAATCAGCACATAATTTAAAAAAATGATAGAGCATGTGCAAAACAGTATAAAGCTTTTTATTCTTAATTATTTATTTATTTTCTTCACAAACTACATGTGTTCAATACTATCAGCTGATAGTGGTATACATTTGATATTTTGAAACTTTGTATACATTTTATTAGGCCATAGGTTTAATTATATACAAAATCAAAAACTAGATTGTGGCAAGTGAAAACGCTTGGCAGCTAGTAACTTTTGAAAACCACTGGCCACAATGAACGGTGAGCACAAAAGTTAATGTCAAGCCCTGAAGACGAGCACTGTTATCACCCCCTACACTTTAAATCAGCAGATGTTGTGAATTCCCCCTGGTCCCCACTCCCTCCCTCCCTGCAAAGCCCTGTTTATAATCACCATGTTTACTGCATGTTGACATGGAAAATATTTTAGGGTGAAATAAGTAATGATTCATATATACACACTAACTGCTCTCTGTGTTTGTCTTTAAACTTCTCTTTTCCCAAATCGTGTATATAAGCCTTGTTTAAGAAAGAGAGATCACTCAGAAGTCCCTGGAGTCTGGGAGATTGGGATACACAGCTGGGACCCTCTGTTAAGCTTTTAATGATTTTGCATGGAAACTTTTAATGGACTCGGAGCTTAATGGATATAATAGGGTGATGATTGCCTGGGCTGTACCGTTAGAAACGCTGTTAGCATTGGATCTTCACGTTTCAACAAGTCATCTGTTGCCAAGCATTTGCTTAAGGGGGATCTGGTGGGTTTTTGACTTGGAATAGTTGATCAGAGTAAGATAGTTTCAGTGATAGGACCATGGTTTAAACGTGAGATGCTGTAGAACTTCTCGCATTTTGTATTGACCTCTAATGAGCAAAATATAAGTGAAAGGTTATCCAAACCACTTTTTTCTTAACTTCTTTTAGCACCTGTATCCATGTGTCTGAAGTGTGCGTGGCTGTTTACCCAACACTGATGTGGTGATGCTTGGGCCTACCCAGAGCACCGGGCATGAGGACATGACGTTGTCTGTGATCGTTTACTAAACAGCCTAAATAGGACTTGACTGTTTTAGTAAATACAGAAGGTGCGTGTGTGTTTTGGGTTTGGGATTTGGTTTGTGGACAGTTAGCTCCCCTGCTGTAAAGTGAACTCTGTGGGGTTTTATATATCCTCATACATTACAGGTTGTAAAAATGGACTAGCTGTTTTTTTACACTATACAGTCATGTGTAAAATCTTTTTTTTTTCTTTTAAAGGCTCATATAATCTGGAAACTTCTTGCAAACACAAATCATTCATGCATAACAGCTTGAGTATAATCTCCTCCTATCTGCGTTTATAATATAAACATTATGCGCTCTTATGCTATGTAGTGCATGGGGTATTTGTGTTGGGGCCCATTCCGTTAGCTAGACAGGTGCGAGGAAGACTGCCACGAGCCAGGCGGCAGGTGGAGAGGAGGATTTATAGATTTTAATCATATTACTCTGTTGAGCAATAATTCCACTGCCTAGGGCAAGGAAAGGTCCGCAGCCGCACTATTTGTGATTGATGGATGCTGTGCTAGGCATCACTGATTCAGAGAGAATAATGCTATCTACAGTATATAAGCTTTCAATAGAATAGATCATGGCCTGATTTTAAAAGTCAGCAGCTGATCAGACTCATATTTCATGCAAATCTTTATTTTTGAAAGGATAGAAAGCAGATTAGAACACGTCAGAGAAAAAGTTATTCTAACGACTAGCTGCATGCATAACAACAGATATCAAATCAGACGTCAGTGAAATTTCAACAGCAATGTCCAAATGCAGAACATAATTAGAACAGATGCAATAAAAACTGGTAGGGAATAAAAGAAGGTTTTCAAAAATATCAGCATTGAGTTTTATTTTTATTATTTTTATTATTATTATTAATTTAGATCAACTGAACTGGTTTCAGCAGTAAGATGACGTAAATCTCTCAGCTTAAACTGTTTCTTATCTGAAAAGATCCATCTGGAAAACCATGTTTTCCCTCCTGACCATGTCCATTCCTGCCATGATTAACGGTTACAAATTTGCAACCTGAGTTGAAACCTGCCTGAATAAGACAAGGTGGTGTCTGCTGTTAATGAAGACTTCAAGACAGACATATTGTTTCTGTTGGCAGATACACTCAAAAAGACCTCATGCAGGATCGACGTGGAAAACTGCAACCCCTATTCTTGATGCCACACTTTCACCTGCTTACGCAAAAGCTGAACGAGAAAAAGTGGGAAATAAGCATTTATCTGGTTGAAGACAAATTATTAGAATTACAACATGTTTGGACAGATACATTTACAAATGTATCTTCATTTACAAATGTATCTTCTTTTTGTCTTCTTGTAAATGCTGTTATACTTATTCCTGTAAAATGGATTTTGCATATAACTATGGCACCTTTATGACTGAGTCTTTATGACGCAGCACATTTTGCACAGTTACATCAAGGGCTTAAAGGACTGATACAACTAATAAAGCAGGGCTTTATGAGAAATTGCTATCTCATCACTTCAGAAATGCAAAATACAGGTTGACCCCCTCATTTCAAAACACTCATTTCCTTTGTCATTTATTCCAAGATCCACTTGATCTGGAGTCTTTTCCTTTGTGTCCTCCTTGTGTTTAGTGTAAATGACATTCATGCTGCCAGTGTTTCAGTGTAAATAAACTAAGCTGAGGGTGACACGGATCAAAGTGTAGACCAAAATATCTGGAGGACATGAACAGTGTATACAATACAAGGTCAGAAATTTGTCAAAGAGCATGTTGGCTTCATTTGAACAGCAAATGACATTTATTTTTGTATAGTTCAATATCACTACACCAGTTGCCTCAAAGGGCTTAACGGACAATAACCCCACTCTCCTTGGATCAAATTTTAGATCATGTCAAAAATATTACTAGATCAAATACAGATACTTTTTAGCTCTTCCATTTTTCAGTTTCAGTACATCCAATCTCCAAAAGTGTAGAACATATGGGGATATTTACTATTTAAGGCTGGAATCAAGGTCAAGAAGAAACATTAAGAGATTCTGAATTGTGTAAAGTACAGTAGTTGTTGTCTGCAATATTTTCTGCATATGACTCTAATAAATATGTATAATCTAAGCTTACACTCTAAAATACAGACAGAATGAGTTATGGTCTTGAATAACAAGGTTCATTACCCCAAATGCATACCAGCTTTATTTTATTGACTGTATGTATGCATGTTTTGTAGCAATGTACCTACAGCATGTTTTAAATAACATTTACATTCACATCTTTGCTATTGCATGTTTCTTTATCTACTATATGAATCACGTCTATGTCATTGTGTGAAATGTATCTGTGAGAATAAATATTATGTGACCTGACGCTAAATGTCTACTGTGTACATGTTTTCCATTGCCATTGTGTGAAATGGTGAGTAGAGATTGCTGATTGAGCTGTTATGAGGCCTAATGAAGCTGTTTGCATACAGTCAGCAGTGTCTGTGTAGAGTTTAGCTGAGGATAGAAGGACTGCATGGGAATGTGGAGTTTCACCGTTTTGGAGAATCAGTTAACTATCCATCACACAGAGATTAGGTTTCACTGACATGCTGGTTCTCAACACCCTGGTCATCGCTTTTCTGGCAGGACTGTTTTCTGTCTCTAAGTGCAAAATATCTTGTTTACATTCTTCAATTTGTTTTGATGTTTGTATAGTGAATTTGCTATTTATAACACAGTTAACACAACGTCGGAACTATTTTTTATTCATATCAAAAACACATATACACACATATATATATATATATATATATATATATATATATATATATATATATATATATATAGATAGAGAGAGAGAGAGAGAGAGAGAGAGAGAGAGAGAGAGATAGAAACCATACATTACAACTCAGCATATTAGTAACAGTTAAACCAAACCAAAAATGAAAATGTATAACAGTACACAACACAGGCAAATATTTATTTAACATTAATTATTAATTAAACTGTAGTTACAGCAGTGAAGAAAGTAAAAACTTGCTGTTTATCTTTGATGATACTCTGAGAAGGGAATGCACACTGGATTGTAGACACTTCTGTAATTTACCTGCTTGTTTAAATGTGCTGTCTCTGTCTTGAATACCATCAAAGAATCACAGGTAGCAGTGTGGAAGGACGTTGTGTCAGCACATTATCTTGTACTCGTTAATAATGAGTCAGATCTGATATAGACCAGCTTTAGTTTGAATAAAAGCTGACTGAAGATCTGATAGTGAAGCCAACAGTGGTTTCAGGGAGTCACACTCGTAGTGAATTGCAGCTGACTCAGCTGTTCCTGTGGGAATCAAAGCCTTTTTACTGCTGTCACGCCATAGTGGTCTTGACTGTCTCTGTCAGCGCAAACCTTGTGTCTACCTTCAAACCATTAAATAAAAAGCTTTTTACATCAACAACAAAACCATCTTTACAGCAGTGATGTCAAGAGTCTCAGAGTCTCCACCTTAAACTTCTGTGCCCTCACGATGATAGATGATGCCAGTTGAGCTGAGTCCAGGGTAAAAATGCCCAGTGGAGCCATTGTACTGGCTGAGTATTGGGCTTGTGTACCCCAGAGCTGAGTGTGTGGGTGAGGATGATAGCACAGGAGGAGGTGGTACCCATTCTGTGCCGCTAGAGTTGGGCGAGAAGCTACCAAAGCTTGGAGGCTGTGGCGGTCTATGAGGCCCATCTATAAGACCGATCTGTAGCGGCCTACTCAACCCGTCACTTCCGACCTCACCAGCTGCTGAAGAGCTCATCCCAGACATGTCAGTCAAGAAGCTACTCAGGCAAGGAGCAGAACCGGATGAAGAAGGGGAAGGGATTCGGTCTGATGAAGAGGAGATGTTCAGAGATGAGTGTTTAGGGCTTCCTCTTTCGCTGTCTCCTGAATCAGGAGCAACTGAGCCACCGTCACCACCGGAGAGGGAGTCGGACTTTCTTTTTCTTTTGCGACGGAAGTTTCCATTATCAAACATCTTTTCACAGTTTGGGTCAAGTGTCCAGTAGTTGCCCTTGCCTGTCACATAAATGTAGAATAAAAAAGAGTCAGAAATCACAAGAATAAAATATGCTGAAATAATAAACAAAACACATGAAAGAATACTAAAGATAACTTTTTCTGATTGCTCTAAATGAAATCATATATTACCTGGATCATCCTCGTCTCTTGGCACTTTTTTGAAGCAGTCATTCAAAGACAGATTGTGTCTAATGGAGTTTTGCCATCCTGCTTTACTTTTGTTGTAGAAAGGGAAATTGTCAGCAACATATTGGTAAATTTGACTCAGTGTCAGTCTTTTATCTGGTGCTCCGTGGATGGCCATTGCAATCAGAGCTGAGTAAGAGTATGGGGGCCTCACCAGCTTCATTAGGTCTTCTTGTGAGGGCAGAGAAAACCAGTTGAGCTCCCCTCCTGGACCTCCAGCTGCAGCCGGCCCAAGGAAAGGCCTCTGCATCCCATAGTGCTGCGGGACAAAAGGGGGACCCGGGTTTCCTGGAGGTGCAGTGGTGGCCAGATACGGAGGAGTGTTTATTCCTGAGCCGTTGAACCAGAGGTAAGGGTTCGGAGAGGAGGTGGTGTAGTCGCTGAGCTCGTAGGACGTTGGGGTTGTGCGCTGAGGACTAGGCAGTGACGGAGGAGGGTAGTAGCACTCGCCGTACATGCTGAGTTCAGGGGGTTCCTGGCCGAGGCTGGGAAACTGTGGGCCACACCGAGGAGGTGACTGGCCCTGGGACTCAAATGAAGACATTGTAGGTTTCTTCTTACTCTTCAGATCTTGACAAATTTCTTTAGTCCACTGTCACTTCTCTTCAAATAAACTTATTCCAGACCTCCTGGCTTCAGAGTTTTGCTTCTATCCAACTCTTGTTTAGTCTGTTTGTCCTTGCTTTATGTCAAGATGACACCTGTCATACCTGCTTTATCTGTCTTTCTGGAAACGCCCCCAGTCTTGTCTGATTGGTCGACGTGATTGGTCTCAGGTAATTTTCAGGCTGCTTTTTCCCTGTCAGCTTATTCAGTTCCTCCAGGGCTTTGGCTCACCCTTAGTGAAATAATTTTCCACTCCTGTTGTTGCCTAGTCTAACATTTTTGTGCACTCATCTGTGTGTTAAACTTCAGAGTACAAGATAGTTTGATGTTCTATTTTAACAATTTATTTATTTTTATTTAGCCTACCAACCATTGTTACTACTTACAAGATAACTACTGGATTTAAATAGGCCTATTATTTAAACTGTTTATAAAAAATACTTTTGAAGAAAAGACAAATATAAGATATATTTATAAATTCAGGTAACAGAATATCTAGACAATAAACCTCAAGGAATGTACTGTTTTATTGCTTTTGTTCTTTTTACTTTGCTGTAGGCTACATCCATTCACCTATTTACCTATATCAGACCATAGGTTAGGTTACATGTTATCACAAAAAATATCCCATATATAATAAATATGTTATAAATATTCGCTTGTAAAAATATTAACTGAGGCTTAGGTATTTTTTTTTTTTTTTTTAATGTAAATAAAAAGTAAAGAGCGTTAGAGCGTCACCATCCAGTTTTTTTTTAGTTGCCAGCGCGAATACAAACGTTAAATTCAACAAATTTTTTTGCAGAATACAAACTTTGTAAAAGCCGTCACCGTAAGTGTTTTTATGATATATATATATACATATATATATTTTTAACTATATTAACCACTTGTTCGACAACAATGTAAATGTCAGTATCCGCTTATATAAATAACGTTACAGGGGTGTTATGCCCACATTAAGGTTCTCTGTTAGCTAGCTCTGTTAGTTACTGACCTAACGTTAACCTGGTAAAGCTAACGTTAGCTCGCATATCTTCTGCTGTTTAGTTTAACTTACTTATTCGGCAAATATTACCAGATTTAGATGGCCAGTTCATCTTCACCACCTGAGCCTCCGCAAACCAACTACGATGACGGTCTGGATTTGAATAAAGATTTGGAGAGAATGACTGAAGACATGGAAAATATTTCAGGTAAAACAATGCTGTTTCACACTTAGCGTAGTTAAAAGCCCAATCCGTCCTTTTGCTAATATTATACTAATACTATTCGACCGACAAATATTTGTATCCCTTGCAGATAAATATATATATATATATAAGATAAAAGCTTTCACTCTAGAAACCACAGTGACAGTTTGAGAAGATTTAGAAGACTTGTTTAGTATTGATTATCTTGTGATCAGCTACTTGCTTCATGTTCAGACTGGTTGAAAGTATTTACTTTATTGCTTTCACATAATCATACCACAAACATTTCGGCCCTTGAATTGTCATCACCATTGCAACCTTTATAAAAATTGACTTTATAGATGCCTGTACCTCAAGGTGTAGTTGTAATGTTATACAGTATAATCGGTTTGGTCTAATAATAAATTTAATTGTTTTTCCTTCACCTATAGTTCAACTGACCTGGATGGCATATGACATGGTGGCCCTGCGGATCAACCCAGACCTGGCAGCCTCTATGCAAAAACTCAATGATGCATATCAGAGATGCAAAGCTACAGTTTGTGGAGAGCAGCAGCCAGATATGAACTGAATATACAGGATATATGATATGAGACCCCACCTGTCTCTCGCATGTATCCCAGTGATGGGAATAGAGTTGTTGTAATGGTGTTCAACATGCTGTATTATTCTTTAGTGAAGGTAATTTACTTGCATACAGTATTTTTTTTTTATGTTATGTGCTTGTATGCTTTATTCTTGTAGCTTTAAATATTGTATATTCTAAGTTCCCAGTGAAATATTGACTTAATGATGAAAATGAATAAAGTAATTTCAAAATATTATTGTTGTAGCCTAATTATTTTTTTATGAATATCTTATCTAAATAAAAAAAAAATATATTTATTTAGACACATTTAATGCAAAGAAGCAACTCAGAGTGCCTCATATGTAAGAGCAGATAAACAAAAAAAAGATGTTAAACTGAAACAATGTATGCTTTAGCATTAATCAAAACAGTCCTTAAAGCTGCAGGTTGTTAACAAAAGATTTTATTAATTCTCACAATTCTAATCTCTTTAACTACCCTCTGCATTTCACCATTCCTCATTTGTTTACATAGGAAGGATGTGTTTAGGTGTGTAGCTTTTAATAACAATGTACAGAAAATACAGTAAAATAAGTGTTAAAATATATTTTGAGTTTAATTTTGCTATATTTCTCCCAAGGACTTCCTATCTTTATTTAATCATGTTACACACTATTGTGTTTGGATGTTTTTCAGATGGAAAACATTGAGAACAGCGCAGAAAAAGCTGACAGCATCAATCTGGAAAACATTCTGAAAGCAATGGACTCTTTGTCTAAAACCATGGATCAATTAGTCTGTATGTATTTACATCTGTTAATCGTCTTCACTGGCTTTTACATCCCTGAGATGTCTGTAAGGGTTAATTATAGCCGTAAAATGGGCTTAAACATCAATTTGCAAATATGCAAAGTGCATGATGTAATACTTTCCCTAGATCTGTAATGTGATAACTTAAGTGGATTACTGTACACCAACCGTTGTCAAAATTTAGCTATGTTTGGTCGGGGTTAGTGGTGCCGAGTTACGTTAGACATCTCTGCTGATGGGCAGATAGCACCAACTGCTTTTCATGTGCTGTTGTAACTTATTTTGTGCTAGAGGGGACAGCAACCAGAACACAATTTTCCCTTCTAACCTATAAAACATCAAAGCCTAGACATTAGTCTGAAGCTTCAAATGACATTAGAGGAAGTGGTATTTAAATATAAGAAGTGTGATCATGTGTCAGTGTTTTAGTAAAATGCTAGTGCTGCTTTGAGGAACATATGCCAGAGAGATGTGTAAGAGTCAGAACTTTTACATTGCCTTTTTCTGAAATATGTTTTTTTTCCTGCCTGCAGTGCAAAGCCAACTAAAGCTGTCTGATCTAATCATCTGTGTTGGCCACCCTGATAAAGCGATATCTCTCACAATCCAAGAGGCTTGTAAGCAGCAGCAGACCCAAGAATGACCGAAAACTGATGTCCAACAACGAGAAGTAAGGCTATGCAGTTTGGAAAGCACATTTTAATAGGACGTAGGCAATAGGAGTGATTTATAAAAACAGACATAAGATTATATTATTTGGTCTTTTGTAATTGTTGTAAAGGAATACGGATGCCCACGTTTTGCCGTAGGTCTTGTTACTGCTCAGAGTCCGGCGGGGTGCAGCAGACAACACTTCGTTCGCTCCGTTTCCGATCTCTTGTGAGTGGCATCAATGAGCAGCATCGGTGTGTGCGCATGATGGGTAATCATCTCTTTCACCCCAGGGAAACTCTAAAGTAGAACAGCACATACCCAAAAAAATGACATGGACATAATGACGCAGGACAAGTCAACACCAGACATTTCCCCAAGGCATACAACAAGATGTGGACGTTTGAGTCAGTAAACATGCCTTTTCTCTGTAGAGCTAATGACATCACCCCAATGCAGTTTACCTTGAAATTGTGAAGGCCATTGCCAAGGAAAAAGGAGCTGCCTTGTTTACGGATCTTTATGTTGTAAACCTTGCCTCCTTTTAGCACCATCAGGGTGTAAGGGTGCTCTGCTAGGCCTTTTGAGCTGTCTCTTACCACAAATGCACCATCCTTGAAAATCCAAAGAAACATAAACACACAGACACCAGCCAATGCTTCTAACAACTCAAGGGAGGGTGCGGGAGAAAAAAAAAAAGCAGCGACTGACCTTGTTCACCTTTCTGAGAGCAACTTCTGCCAGTTCTTTGGTCAACGTTCTAACGTACCACCGGTAGTCCCAATCCTGGATTTGCCATCAAAGAACAGTCATAGTAAGGAATAGTAGTCGAAGTAAAGACTATTTCTGTGTTGCAATGACTTTTAAGTTGCAAAAGGTTATGCCCAATAAATGTCACATAGCTGATTACCAGTCAGCCCTTATAGAATGCAGGAAGTGTGTATTTGGAGTGTTATGTTTTACAACAGCGCCATCTGCTGTTACCTTTTTGGAGATTCTGTTCATGTAATTGCTTCTATTGTTTAATCTCTATTTAGGTTTAAACAAAACATTGTGAATAGACGTTTTCTGCAATAATTATTACCTCTCCTACCACTGGACTTTGTGTTGACATTTGAACTTCGAGGGATTTGTCTGCTCTGAAAGAAGAGAAGAAATGCGACAGACAAAACTCTTCAATAGACTACATGAGAATGAATTGCCAGAATTTGCCATTAGTTGGTATGACTTACCTTTTTGAAAATCCAGGTTTAGAATGCTTGCTGGAGGGTAAGCTCAAAGCTTTGCGAACACTGCACTCTTGTGGGTTTTATAAGGAGTGCAAGAAATGAAAAAGTAAATATTGTAAGTTTTTCTTTTTACTGTTAATGTTGTTAAAGAATGTAGCTGGGGAATCCAACGAGTTGTTTTAGAAAAAGGAGGAGCAGCATGCACCTGAGTTTTGATTAGATGGGCCAGCTTTTCCAGACTTACTTGTCCTGCCAGCGTTTGGGGGGGTTATGTCATCTAGAGTTAAAATATTAGCATTTAGATTGACTTAGATCTGTTTCAAGATCTATGCAATTGCAATGTTCATTGGTTCAAATGTCTTGTAGTTTTTAAACTTGTGTGTGTGTGTGTGTGTGTGTGTGTGTGTGTGTGTGTGTGTGTGTGTGTGTGTGTGTGTGTGTGTGTGTGTGTGTGTGTGTGTGTGTGTGTGTGGTGATGTGGTGGTTTTGCTTGTTCCTGTTGCATACCCATTTATAGGTTTGAATGCTCTTTTCATTGCACAATCTAAGCATAATCATTAAGAGAAAACGAGTAGGTGTGTAATATTGTATTGTAGTTGCTAATTTTATTCAAGGTTAAACTTAAGTTAGGTTCTTCTTACCTTTATAGATGTTTTTATATTGTTGTGGCGCATGCGGAGAACACATGTACCTGTCTTCTCCTTCCTCGGGACCGTTATTGTCAAAAACACTTAAATTGTCCTCCCGAGTGGTAAAATGTGTTGTTGCGTAGAACTGAAAAGTGGTATATTTTCTCGTTTATAAACAGGGACTTGTTTAATTTAAAATACATAATCTTGCAATCATTGAAGCTCTTAAACTAATTTTTCTGAACAGAGCAGTCCGGCTTAGTATGGTAGGATAACCCCTGAATAGACTCACTTCATTACCCTTTTAGAAAAGAAAATGTACACCCATCCCGTCCCGCTCCATTGGAACCATACTTTTGAGTGACAGAGCACACTCTCATGTCATAAAAACACGTGTCACCAAAGAGAAAGAAAACTTTTTGCACATCTATTCCCATAAGAGTTTGCAGCAGAATAGTTGCACTCATAAAAACATAGATGCTTTGTTAATGTGTCATACTCACAACTTGCTCCGAGTCTCTGAGCCTGTCATATTGTACAAATACTGCAGCAGAAAAAGAGTTACAAGAATATTGAAAGGTTGGAATATTATATTGTCTTTACTACCTAACTGTTCTTACTTGCCTGGATCAGTTATAGGGTTGAATCTATGGAGCAGAACAAAACATTTGGCAATTAAAAAAACTAATGGGCTAGAAAAGGGATTTGTTTTCTTACCTGCTACCAATACTCTTCTGTCCATTAATTGTTCTTTGAATCTGTACAATTTTTCTGTTAAAATTCAAAAACATTAATAAAAAAAAAAAAAAAAAAAAAAAAAACGGCAGTCCTGGTCAATGAGATGTACTTTTAAATATACAGTATTTACAACTTACTGAACATGGTGGCAGGGGAAGACTTGAAGGTGACCCTCTGCCATTAACTACAAATGACATCATGTTTTTGACTTTTCAATATTTTTAATGCAGGAATGTACAGCTTTCCACTCACCATAAAATCTGCTCCAGTTATGTTTTGCTGTATTACTACTTTATCACAGCCAGACAACTTCAGCTGCAGGGATTGTGAGTAAGTTTTTTTTATTATGAATACATAATTCAAGTCACATGTAACAATAACTAAGCAAAACATTCATACTTACATTTTCCATGTATTGAGCTAATTTCTGTGAAGTCCATCTCTTCACCTCAGCTTTCGAAGGTGGATCGTTACAGTTCATGCTTATCTGTGCTGAGAAACAAATGGCTTATTAGGCGCTCAGTAAGAGTCTTTATAGAGATTGGGTTCACAACACATATCTGTCAAATAAACTGCATCGAATGACCTTTTATATCTTTACTTGTCCACATTTAGGGCTGTGTGTTATGAGTAGAAGGTTTCTGTGGTTGTGTGACTTTAACTCAAGGTGTATAAATTGAACACTTGCACACCCTTCAGAGCATGCATGTTGCTAAAGATAGTGTCTGATTATTTCCTTTCAGAGTTGCTCGCTACTACAGGCGGGGAGCCTATAGTTTGAATGTCTGAATTATTAATGTACAAGTCACAATCTTAAGATAATAGGACAATATGTTTAAGTAGATCCTTAAATGCTTTTGTTTGATACTATTTACAAATCTTTGTCAGATCTTGGCTTCCAGGCCCAGCGCGTCCTGCAGGGGCCTGTTGGTATCTCACACCCAAGTGAAAGAGGAGGGCAGCCAGGGCCAAGGAATGATCAATCATTCTCAGATCTCCCCAGACCCCCAGGCCGTGTCTGCTTGAATATATGAGTCCTCCTGGGGGGTCCAGGATCACCACCTCCCCGTTTTTCCTCTTCTCTTCTGAAAGCCCTTGTGAAAGACATGACACTGGGCCGTTGTGGAGTAGGCACTTGGTAATTACGGCAGTGTTGTTGTAAAACTATTTTATGAATGCATTAACACATTGTTTAGTTTACAGATTAGAAAGAAAGGGTTGAATAAATACATGCTTATTGAATTTAAAGTAACTGAGGAATGTCTCTTTATGCAGCAAAGTACACAGTTTAAGAAAAAGATGTGAGGGGACAAAAAGAGGACAGAAAAGGACAATATGGAGACGATAACTCACCCTGTAGAAAACAGATAACTGATGGTTTCCAGTAGGGCAAGTCTTCGTTAAAACACAGCAGGACAGCATGGGAAATACAGAGCATTTCCAAAGGTAAACAGACAAATGGGAAGAACAGGAGGCAGTGTTTTGATCTGTCACAACGTTAGATGTTTGTTGAGAATTAGAAGTCTCTTTTTTGCCATTCAGTAGTTTGCTTTGTAGGTTTTCTTTCTATTTTCTGTACACCAAAGTAGCCTTACCAGTATGTTTTTCAGGTGAGTTATAGTTGCTCATAATTATAGATAGAACCAAGATATAAAGTAATGGACTATGTTAATACTCCATTTCCTATGTTCTCGGGATACGTTTTTCCCCCGTGAACCTACATATGGCAACTATTGGGATCTCAAAGCTCCTCACTTACCTATATGTGACTGCTTTAACAGTAGAGTAACCAACCCCCTTTGGTTGGCTGCCACCCCCTCTGCCCCAGGCACGGACCCCCTGATGACGGCAATATCCATACCATCACTCATTTAGCTGAGACTGTGGCAGATTTATGACACGTCCAGCTGAGAGGAAGATTTTGGAAGATGCAGGGGGTAGAGGAAAGAAGGTGGCAACAGACCAGCAAGTGGAGATAGGACTTTTCCAATTACTTGCCAATAATCTGATCTGAAGAGATCATAACCATTAGACTGAAAACCATGTATTTCTTGTGGCTGTCTGACCACTGTTGATTTTTGCCAGTATGCTGTTTGACAAAAGTATGAGAGAACTAAACCAAGACTGAATCTAAATCAGGACTTAACCTGACTAAAGCAGGCCTACACATGAGAGAAGAGAGTAAAGCAAGGATTAGACTTGTATCAGTTCTAATCTCAGATCTAAACTAGGACTAAACCCATTAACACTGGACTAACTCAGGACTCATGTAAAGTGACACTAAACCTATATAAATCAGTACCAAACCCAGGTCTATACTTAGTCATGACCTTATGGCTTGACCAGAATTAACCATTAACTAGACTAAATCTAGGATGAGACCTACATCATTTACCATTATAGAACTATAGGCTACAAAGTATAACCCAAATTAAACCCAGAATCAGGACTGAATCCGAAGTAAACTAAATCGACAACTCTTTCATAAACCAGATCTAAACCCATGATAGAAGCATATATACAATAAAACCCGTCAGTCCCATGTCGGTTAAGCTGTCACGTATCCTGCTCACGCTTTGATGTAGTATTAAGCAGACATTTGCATGGCCTGGGGAACGGGCCCAGACTCCTGCAGCCAGGATTATCTGGTGGCCCTATACTTAATTTTATGCTAAAAAATGGCTCCTTCATTTATATTTCAAAACCTTTTATTTTCTTTGAACAAACAAAGAATACACATTGAGATCCAAGTAATAGTGGATCAGCGCTGGATCAACACCTGGAAAGGTGTGAAGAAGCGCTGCGTTATCCGTGTAATCCACTTTTAAATGTATTCACGCCATTCTTATTCAAATGCACTCAACTTGAGTTTGTTCCCATCCCAAACTAAACTCGCCACAACCTGGCCACAGCTCATCTTCGTTTTTGGAAAAACAGAAAGTAATTGGTAACAATTTATTTGAGAGACAAAGTAACAACACAAAATGCATAAATAGACACTTAAAACAAGACATAAAGTGCACACATTGGATAAAGCCGAGCGAAGCTGTTTTTTGCTTTATACTGATTACTTAGTATAAGGTAGGCTACAATTTGTCTTTTTGTTGTGGAAAACCGCAATACTTGTTCCCATGTTGGCTTCAAGTCCAGGTTCTTGAAAAGATGCAGTCCTTACCGATGAGGAAATATTAACACGAAGTGATGTTATGACTTATGTCCTCGATGTCTCTCCTGTCTTCTCCTGAGGCCGTGGCCTTCGTTGCCCTCTGTCCTGGCACACACGTGTTTGACCACAACCTGTGAGCATCTGTCACAGTTCACTTTGCAGCACCAGTGGAACTTGCACTGGCAGCTGCTGACCACTTCGATGCGCCTCTCCTCCACCCCCAGGCCGCAGTCATGGCACAACCTGCGGCAGCTCCTCTTCTCCCACTGGGTCAAACCATCGCCCTGCAGCAGACACTCTCGGCCTTCAGTACCGTACAGCCCCATAGTGCTGTTCCTCCTGCAGTAGTCCGGAGAGTCCTCTAGATAGATTAGCTCTGTTGGTGCGATGCTCCTTAACGCGTCCAGGATGGCAACACGGTTATCCGCGTTGTTGCCTGCCCTCATGCGCTTTTTGTCAATATCCAGCTTTTGCGCTTGGCCGTGCTTAGTTTTCAAGTAGTTTCCAATTTCTCTGAAATCTGACAGCTGCATCCAGCAGGTTTTGACGCTGCAGCTCTCGGACATCCCGTGGCATCTACAAACGCGCTTCATTGTTGCCTTTACGGCCTGTCAAAAAAACAAGGAAAGGTTTAATGCTTACAAAATATTCTTAAGTTCTTGGAGTAGAGTGATCTTCCGGTGCAGTTGCATACCTGGCGTCCAGCTTCATTGTTGTGTAAGTTTACAGCAGCCCTAGAGTCTTGACCTGTCTCTTGCGCGTCCACATACTGTTTAGAAATCGTCTCCCCGAAATTTACGTTATCACTGCAGCCTCCCCATATCCAGCCACGGCCACCTGCACGCGCATGATTATTTACAGTGAGGTTTTTAACATAATGCAAGTGAAGTTTGATAATAGGCCCTAATTGTCGACAACATGAGCTCGTTTTCTCATATGACTTACCAATTTTGCCGTTTTTTGAAACGTCACACCCACAGTTGTCAAGATCTCCCAGGCTACAGTTCCTGGTCAGAGTGTACATGACCCCAGCAGCACTAATGGCGTGGACGAAAGATGTCTCTCTGGTGGCTGCAAATAAGAGCAATGGATTAAGATGAGCTTTTATATAAGAATAAACAATAAACCCAAATTACTGTCACTGCTAATCAGAATGCATTAGAAAAACACAAACAATTGCTTATGACTTAAATGTTTGCGCCTTCACTAAGAAGCAAGGCAATATTAAAACTTCACCCACCTCGTCTCAGTCCCTTGAGCTGGGTCGCGCTGTCCGGACAGTTCCATCTGTCCCAAGCAAACTGATGTTTGCACTCGTCAATCCCACTCTGTGTGCCCACCTGAACACTGCCGGCGTAGGTGAGATAGGCCTGCAAGGAGCAAAGATCGTAAGATTGTTGTCTTATAAGCCTTAATGGACAAATTTCCTTTGCATATTAACGTAATCCTTTTTTACCTTTGGTCCCGTCATCAGAAAGTTACTTGCAACCCTGAGAAATAAGAAAGTGAAGATAAATTAGATATGTTTTCACACGGTAAAAATATATAGGTAGGCTACATTTTGTTAACCTCTTACCAAGCTTGTGCAGGACACATTTTGTGCAGAATGAGGCAAAACAAGAGACGCATCATTGTGACCTGCGCCGTTACTCTGCTGTGAGCAGCTCCAGCTGTTGTGAGCGAGGAGCGCTTCAACTTTCTCTTATGTAAACAGAGCGCAAACCAACTCTTTGTGTTTGCTCTCTGACGAAGCTGATTGGGCGACAAGTTCAGGAAACGCCTTATGCGCACTTCAAAGATGGCATTAGTGGAGGATTGTTTTGTTGCGGGAAGCTGCGTGACACCCCGGTGCCAATATACAAATAATAGAAAAGAATATAGATATGTTGCTCTCAAAGTAAGCTTGTGTTTTAATAAAAATATTTATTTAAAAACATCTATCAAAAGAAATAAATACTATATACACAATGAAGGAATGATCCAGAACAACACATTGAAGTCTAAAATTTACCTCAGTCCCAGAATACATTTCAAGTCAGAAATCATAATGTCTTCCATATTTAAATGGAATATAAACATAACCATATACAGTAAAGTGCACTAGATACTCCAGGTGAATGAACATGCAGGTTATTTACAATGGCAGCAGGTAAGCATGGCACAGTCTTTCAAGGACGGCGCAGGCGGTGTTTGCGCTTGGATTTATTTTGGGGCTTCCTTCCACTGTCTTTACGCGCACAGTAATATTTTGTAACAATCTGAGTACACTTTTCACACTTGACTGTGCAGCACCAGTGGAATTTACAGTTACAACTGGTGACCACCTCTATGAGCTTTTCCACGACTCTCAGTCCGCATTCAAAGCACAGTCTGCGGCAGCTTTTTCTCTCCCATGGGGTCATGCTTTTACTGCTCTTCAGACACTCCCGGCCCTCTGTGCCCTGGTATCCCAAGCTCTGATTTTGGACGCAGTAATCTGGGGAATCCTCCTGGTAAATAAGCTCCGTCTTGGCAATGCCTCCTAGAGTTTGTGCCAGAGCACCTCGGTTGTCTGCGCTGTTTCCAACTCTCGCAGGCTTCTTGTCCATCTCCAGCTTCTTGGCCTGCTCATACTTCATCTTCAGGTAGTTACCAACTTCTCTGAAGTCAGCCAGCTGCATCCAGCAGGTTTGGATGCTACAGCTTCCAGACACGCCATGGCACTTACACGCCTTCCTCATGGTGGTCTTAATTGCCTGTCAAGTGAAAATAACAAATAATTTAGCTCATTTTTGCCTTTGATTAATTTGACAAACTGTAATCAAATTCTTGAAGGTCACCATTGTATTAAAAATCATTCCTGGTAAAAATACATAAAATTTTAAAGTCAACTTATATCTTACCAGTCTGCCTGCCTCGTTGTTGTGCAGGTTGACAACTGCGCGGGAGTCATGTCCATTTTCCAGTGCGTCCACAAACTGTTTGGAAATCTTCTCTCCAAACTCCACATTGTCACTGCATCCTCCCCATATCCACCCTTTACCTCCTGACAATTTTAAATGTAGAAATGTTAGTCCATATCTATTATATATCACTCACAAAAAAATCTTATACGCAACAGAGCACTAAATTAACAGAAAAATACCTGCTTGTCCGATTCTCGAGTCATCGCAGCCGCAATTGTCAAAATCACCCATGCTGCAGTTCTTCGTCAGTGTGTACATCACTCCGGCTGCGCTGATGGCGTGAACAAATGACGTCTCCCTCGTGGCTAAAGGGGATGACAGATAATATAACTCTTATTTGTCACAGAAGACATCAATATATTAAACACAACTGTTATCTGACTTTGCGTAAACCTTTGCGTAAATTGCGCCTAAATGGTGCCTAAACGCTGTTGATTTATCTTTTGGACGTGGGGCAAATAGGTGATTGTTAAAAACATTTCTTACCACTGCGGAGGCCGTTGTGTGTCGATAACTGCAGCGTACTTTCAGGGCAGTTCCACCGATCCAAAGCGAACTGGTGTTTGCACTCCTGGATTCCGCTCTGTGCGCCTGCATGCACGCTACTGGCATAGGTCAGAAAAGCCTGAGAAGAGACACAATGGCAATTAGAACCAACCATTTTAATACAGAGGATATTTTCTTCTGAGGTCTTAATTTAAGCATGCACTTAATATTTACCTTAGGTCCAGTCATGAGGAAGTTATTCACAGACCTAGAGAAATAAGAGAAAGGAGTGACGTTAATTGATTAGTGCCAAACCACATTGATAAATAAAAAATCTTTAGCGAGAACATGCTGAGATCTCCAAGATGACATACCAAGTGGATGCGCAGTGGAAATGGCAGCACATCTGCAAAAGAGTCGTGAGGAAAATAAAAGGTCCCATGGCTACAGAATCCAAACCCAGGCCTGTATCCCACATGTTTGTACCAAGAGAGAAGCTGAAGTTTGTAGCCGTGGTCTGTGCAGATGATTTTTATATGGTCAAGCCCCTTTGATTGACAGGTGTGTCCTGCACGTAGCGTTTCGCTGTGAAAAAGCCTCAACGACGAGCCTGATTGTCGTGTCCAAGAGACAAATAGGAGCTGTCGGTGCATAAGTGCACTTCAAAGCCGTGACGCAGACAGTAACAGCCCCTCATTATTCACCTGTCGTTCCCAGGCTCATTCCACATTGCCCACTTTCCCACGAATTGAAACATAGTAGCCTTTCAAAAATCACACAAATTTTGTGTATCATTGCCTGGTAAATGGCGTATGATCCGAATCCAGTCATGTAACCTGTCAGAGACCCTACATATCCATCTTTACAAGGCGATTTTATTAGAATGCTGTGGGTTCAAAACACGTTGAACTTTGCCCCAAGATTCAAAGAAAAATAAACATTAAGGTAGCATTTCAGAAATGCCCCTTTTTTGTGAAGCCTTTGGGAAATGGCACCAGTGTCCTACGGGGCCCAGCAGTGACTACAAAGCTATAAAGTCTTTCAGGAGCTGCCTGGATATAGTCATGTAAATACTGCCTCACACATCGACGACTTTGGCGAAGCTGTGATAATAGGATAATAGGATAATAGATGTTTCCTTGGGAAACGACACGGTGTGAAAACAGTCTGGAATTTACAAGAACCTAAACAAATAAGGACATTAATGTTTAAATAACGACATTGTAACATATGGCAATGTGTTTCGAGTAATCTATATTAAAATGAACTATAGGCCTTTTGCGTGACTGGGATTAATGGGGGCATCAGGGAATTGTCATCAGCCCAGTTTCTGTCATTTCTCACTCATGGAGTAATTTGATGCGAGAGTAGTTACTAATATAGTGATTAACATTATAGTTTTTAACCAAATCTCCTGTAAGCCACTCAAATCTTTAACAACAACCATTCACTGAGTGGCGGGTCAAATGGCCAAAGGATGGGCGAGGTCTCCAAAACAATGGTGGACAAGTGCTCGCGAGGATAATCTTCACTAATTAGATATGAGCTATATTCATTATGTTTATGGCTGAAACTTAGAGCCATAACACCTAGTTAAGAAATAACACACAACTATTAGAAAACAATCTGCAAATGTTGTTAAACCGTTGTAGGGGCGGGATCCATAAGTTAATACCCTGCAAACAGTTTAACTGGATGTGTTACTTGATGGTGAGATCGAAACTATTTAGACTTTGTTAACTATTCTGTAAAAAAAATAATATTTATAGTAATAATAAACCAGTAATAAATAACCTGCTGAAATTGAAACCAATAAAAGAAAAAGGCTGATCAACTTAAAAAACTTTCTTAAAGTAAAAAATATAAAATTGACTTTATTTTGGTTGGAGCGGCTTAAGGGTTTATTCTGTGCATATAATTACTTGCCGTGGCAGACGCGAGACATTAGGTCGTGCAGGGTGCTAATAGAAGATTTATGGCAGTGCAAGGTGTGAGAAATGGAGCCATAAATGCTCAAGAAGTGATAGGTCTGACAGTCCTCATGAGAATACTGGCGACGCCAGGTCGCATATCAGCCAGGAAGGTGTGGAGTCTTTACAGCCCACGCAGACGGGGTTATTACTGACTCTTACATCACACTATTGTGTTTTGAAAAGTTGTTGTATTTTATTTACTAAAAAGTCAGTTGAATGTTATCTTTAAAGAGGGCTCTATGGGCGTGTTTATTTTCTGGGATTGCCTACAGTAGGCTAAATAGTTTTCATTTCTTCCAGTTTGGCAGCACAGAGGCTACACACAAGAGTATCCTTCCGTCTGACTGCCACGTTTGAAATGTTCACATATTTAAAACATACTTACTACACAGAAGGTCAGCACTCAAAGTCAGTAGATATCTCTGACTTTATGTGCAGCCCAAAAAGACATGTGTTTATAGTGAGGACAAAATCATTTTAAAGCAGTAGTTTATACTAGTAGTAAACATCTTATGGGATAAATATAATAATGTAATAATGGGTTTTCTTGACCCCAGTTTAATCATTTTGCTTTGATAACTATCTACTGTAAGCATTGCCTGTTTATCTCATATAATCTGAAGATGAAAATTCCTCATTGTATTATGAAATTTAGAAACATTATAATCAGTCATTTAGCTTCAATCTCAGGGCATTATGTTGTGGTCTTCGCTGATAACTATATCCTAAGCCTGGTGGGGTGAAAAACGTGATTAAATTAATGTCTGTTGTTGTTTTGCAATGCCTTCAAACCTGTAATATATATAAATATTATCCCTAAACCTCTTCAAATTGTTTGGGTGATGAAGGTTAAACACAGAAACTCTACTTAGGGTAAATGTATGCATACAATGTGACATCAATTAGTTAATCCCAGTCACAAGAGTCATTTTCTGGCCCCAAAAGTTGGTCCTTTTTCTGGTCCTACACCCAAGAAAATGACTGCACCAAAAGGCTTCTTTATATAGCTTTTGCATAGCCCTTTTGTAAATCTTAACATAAAATATTTATCATTTGGGCGATGGTTTGAAGCTGTTTGCAGTTGATTTGATAGACTGGACAATGTATAAGGACACAGAAAGATTCCACATCTTCATATTTATTTGAAATTTTAAAGAAAAGTAAAAAGTTGATTAAGAAAACTTCCCGCCTAATTATACACCAATTTTTGCTTCCCTTTAGCCTGGATGCCTACCTTTCTCTCTGTGCTACAACACTACACCACTCCCTAGTTTGGCAATACTGGAGAACATATAGGCTAACAGTATCAAGGCAGGCAGCCAGGTGGAGGTTTCCCACCCAAGTGGTAAGAGAGCCCCTCGAGAGGATGCCATATACCCTCACAGCACCTTGAAGAGCTCAGAGCACCCATTTACAAGGACAAAATAACATAATCAAATACTGTTAGAATCAAAACAAAGTGCTTTTTGCTGTGGCATCTCTTCTCTTCGTGTGCTCAGAAGTCAAGGGGTGGCATCACCTTTTCTCTCCTGCTCGATGGCTAGAAAAAGAAAAAAACACACTAAGTCAGCATTGTTGTTTCTACTGAGGAGCTGGTGTTATTCAGTGATGTGCTGATGTAGCAGCTCTCTTCTGCTGCTGCTGATTGACAGGCACAGAAGAGAGCTCCTGGCATAAAATATGCTTCATAAGGTCTGACATAGCCCTTTTCTGAAACACAAAACACCAGGGAGACTCACTCTCTTTGGTGGGCAGTGGGTTTTTCTCTTTTGTCTCCGTCTTCTTCAGCTTTGTCTTGTCAAAACGTGCAATTTCTGTCAGGTCAGGCTTGTCAGACATTTTGGCTCTGAAAGACGAACAAAACACTCTGAGCATATAAGTTCAACCTTTTCTGTCATCCATTATGCATCAACGCAAAAATAAATTTACAGAGATTAAATAAGTTTCACAGAGCTGCTATTAATCCTTATGTCTCGGAGTAATTTCTATATGCTTTTAACAGATTGCACACATATAGGGAGTGGCTGTGAGCTCAAGACATGTCCACATAAAGGCATCTGTGTGGTGGCTCCTTCACACGTGCTGTCTTTTCCCATCTGGAACGCATGGCTCTAACATGTGCCTATTTTTACCTAGCGTTCCTTTGTCTCTGCTATTACCTCTTTGCGGCCCAGATCTTTGTTCTCTTCCTGTGCATCCTCTCCCTCTCTTTCTGCATCCACCCCTGCAGCCTTTTGAATTGAGGCAATGCTCCACAGGCTCCACTGCAGTCATATTTCTGAACTAGCCCTGGGTCGGACTAATCTGTCTTGAACAGCATGGCCAGTCATGCCTCTTTAAACCACTGTCAGTGTGTAGAAATATGCTAAGCCCACTAGCCTGCAGTGCAAACCAAGCTACTGTAAAATTACTCTCACTGGTGTGAATTTGAATGAGACCTAGTAGAATTGGTTTGACACAGAAATAGACACACTTGGCTGTTGGCCAGAATTCTTGAAATGAGGTGCACTGAATCTTCACCTCAGAAAGCTACAAATGGAGTCTATATCCAGCCCTGGCAAAACACTCACCGACATGTAACACCTTTTAAAATCTTCTGTAAGCCCAGTTATTAACATTAGCCCTATTGTGTCGCTGTTAACAACATTATCATGAGTACCAACGCCCCTCCTTCACATCATTTCTCTGCTGCTCCGAGCACCAAGCTTATCTGCCACACCCCAATCCTTTGTCTGACTCCTTGTAAAACCTCATAAAATGAACAAATACACAAGCTAAGCTATATTAAAAACACAAGCAGTGATGATTTTGTCTTACCGGTGTTCCACACAGCAGTGGGCTAAAATGCACCAGCGGAGTGAGCAGGGTGGGTTAGAGACACAGAGATGGCTAAGGGATAGTGATACAGAAGCTGAGTGAGTGTGCCGGTGTGTGCACGCCTGCCTGCTTCCAGGGTGTGGGTTTAAGAGGGAGGGAAGAGACACAAGGAGAGAGAGAGAGAGAAAAAGTGACTTCAAGCTTGGTCAGCCTTCCTTTTTGTCATCAATATTAATGTTCCCCCGGGAAAAATACCAGTGTTAAGCCACCACAGAGAGGAAACAGCTGTGCTTTGTAGCTTATCTGAGACTGATTATAATAAATGTGGTCCATGATGCACTGTTTTTGGGGTCAGGAATAGATTGGATATGGAGCAAGCTACACTTTTTTTGTTGGCATCAATCTTATATTCTGTTTATTTTATAGGATTCAAAACAAATATTGCTTTGAAATTTAAAGCATCTATGTACCTTTTCACCAAAAAGGCTGTATGCACTAAAATGACTACAGGGACACATGGGACAGATACTTCTAAAATAAATATATTATTTGTTGATGCTGATTCAAATGTTTCTGGTCAAGGTATTTTTTTCATAAGAGAGTACAAGGCGGACTTGTTTTTAAAAGGTGGGTTATTCTTTCTGTTTCATATAAATAAATCTGAGGCTATTTTAATAATTCTTTAGACTGTTTTTTGAACCAAAAAGCGAGTGTAACTGTTACACAGTATATTTAATATTATTTTTTTTATCTCTGTGGATGATGATCAACAACTTATGTCAGTCTCTTAACAAATCCAATATGTATTAAACTGCATAGCTGAAAGGCCTCTGCTGACATCATGAAGCTCTAGTTTTAAATCCTCTCAGGGGTCTAGGGACTACATGCTGATGCCAACCGTTAATGCTGTCTATTTCAAGGCAGATGATTCACCATCTCTCAATGCATAGTGTCCAAATCATCCTGACCTCAACCTTTAAAATGAAACAGTGACCACAACAAGCTGCTGTGCGTCAGGTCTGCTAAGCCTTGTGTTACTATCACTATGGCATCATGTAATATGGGGAATGACTCTAGGGTTTACTGGATAATGGCATCGCCAAAATGAGGTCACTGTTACTGTTGGGGGCTCTGTGAGGAGTCTGTACCACCACCTACTGACTGAACTCTGCCACTACACACTATACATAAGGTGCAATTGATGCTCCACATACTGATTCATTTCATTTTCCAAAGTTTCCCTTGTAAGTTTATGGCATGACTCTTTGAAGCTAATTATAACTTTTTAAAATCAAATGGTATATTAGCATTTGGCCGTATGCCTTGCCACTCCCATTGAGTTGTTTGTTTCTCGGTAAAAAAGCTCTTTGACCTTTTTCCAAAGCTTCCAACAGCCTCCTATTAACCTTTAAGTGGGAAATGTTATCAGATTTGAGGCTTGGAGTTTAGATGTGCATCGATAAAGGTTAGACCGAACAGCAACTAAACCTGTCAGAGTAATTTTGACCTCTAACGCTGAGTGGAAAAAAACAGCAAACTCTCTTCCACGGATTAACTTTTGACACATATTACATTTACATTTATTCATTTAGCTGACGCTTTTATCCAAAGCGACTTACATTGTTCTAATTGTTCAGTTTGACATATTAACTATGTCAAACTGTTAAAGTGCCATGAGAATGATCAAATCAACAAAGCCATGATCAATATAATCAAAAGTGGCTTAGAATCAGACATCTTGCAACAGGAACACGTCTAAAGAAAACACATGATGGCAGCACTAGACTGTCACTGAAGAGCAGAGACTGGGAATCACTTTTAGCTGAACTGGCTGTGGGTGGCCACCAGGAGGCACTCAACCCTTAGCTTTAAGGAAGAAATCCCTGTAACAGACACACCAGCTTGTGCAGGTTTAACTGTTAATGCCACCATTGTAATTCAAAACATAACACTTGATTTTCAGGCTGTGAAAATTTGTTCACAATTTGTTTTGAAACGTTAGTGATTCATAAACACAAGGCGAGTTGAAGTGAATGACACATGGCTGTTTCAATTAGTAAGACTTTTTACTGTAGTGATGGTAGCCAGAGCTTAGTTTTTGCAGAACTGGCAATTTTGCGACAAATAGTTTGAATCACCCAAAAAAAGCATCAGCAGCAACATGAAAGCTGTCTGAATTGAAATGTTGGCTGTATGTTAAATCATATTCAAACATATCAAAAAAATACCAGACTCTAATTTTACTGGTTTTACTGGAGGATTTAACTTTGGTTGTTCCACAATTTTATTTAAGATGCTGATTTGGCGATTATTGACATTACTAAGACATGTGTATCAGAAGTCAAATATAGCACTCTTGTGCAGTGGGTAATAAATGTACTGCACTATATACAGAGGAGACCATGTAGCTGCTAACAAGTCATTTTTAATAATGTGCACTGGTAAGTAGAAGCCTTAAGTGTTTGCAAAGACAGACACAATAAAAAAGTTAATTTGCAGTCCCCTAAAAAAAGCAGGACGCCATTGTTATTCTGCACGTAGATCTCAGGCTGAAGTGTAATTACAACAATATTCACACAAATGAAACCCTGACGGCACTCGAATTGGCTCTAAACCAATAGAATGATAGACTCAGATTCGCAGAGGCCATACTTTGTCAGTCATTGTAATAGCACTGAGTTATCTCTGATTACCCAAAGGGGAATTAGGTGTAAACATAATGGGGCCATTTTTCAGACAAACCCTTAGGCCTGAGTGTTTCGGGAGCGTTCAGTAAAGGATAGTGCAGGTTCAGTCCAACCAGATAAAGACACTGCCCGAGCCCATAATCTGTGCGACTAATGATGTAGCGTTTGATTGGGGCCCTATGGTCCATCTCGTTGGCCAATGAGCTGAGAGTATTGCAGTGTGGAGGAGTTATCTCACCTAGCCAGCTGGAGGACAGCGACAGAGATGAACAGAGAGGAAGTGGAGAAGAGGAGATCGAGGCCGCGATGAAGAATAGAGGACCAATGGGAGAAAAATACATAGAAAAGATAGACTTAAGATTAGAGGAGGCTATAAACCCCAAACATGTCATGCCTTTATCAGTTATCAGGAAGAAACTGGAATCTTTGGATTTGATGCTTCCCTAAGTTTACAGAGAGTTTGGTAATTTTGTGTTTTGCTGCAGACAGTGTTTGTTGTTTGTGTATGACATCAGTCTTCCTACTTCCAGGCAGAGCTTAAGCTTTATTTGTAAAGCTTATCGCACCAGAGTAAATATCTTTCATGTATCATTCTCATTTTACCTATTTTCTCCTCGAGTGTTGTGTCACTTGTTCAGCATTAATAAGGCTTTAAAAAGACAAATGATTTCTGCATTCAGTTTACTTGACATTTTTAATTTAAACAAACCAATGAGTGACAACACAAACAAATGTACTCATTTGTTAAAACTACAACCTGACTGGTGTTTGAAAGAATGACGCTGTGCCAGAAGGGATACTAAACAGAGAGGGTTGTGCAGTGGATTATCAATGGCATTTGAAATGGGGCTTGAGAAATTAAGCTGGGCCATGTCTGGAAACATTATGTAGCTTACAGTTAATTAAATGCACTCTGGAGATTTATATTGCATATAAACCAGAGAAGGACCATGTTTTCTGTGGTCCACTCCACTATTTCCCCACAATTTAGAATAGTATAGAGCAAATCCTCATTACATTACATTGTAGTAGTAAATGTCAGAAGTTTAGATGACAGTGAATTTTATGAGTGATTTTTGAGTGTTTCTTCCTTTGTTCATTTTTGTGGTAATCATGTCAAGAGCAGCAACTAGCACCTTCAGGAGTGACAGCCTACAGTTTTTTTCTCTGGTTTGCTAGATGCCCAGTGCCTCTGTTTGACTGGGTAAAGGTATTGTTTTATCACAGTGAATTAGAGGCTCGACTGGTAAACTGGTGCAGTGCTGCAGATGCTGCTGCAGTCACTGTGTGAGCCAAAAGTCAGTCAATTTAGTCGTCTATACATCTCTACTTTCTCAGACTAAAGGATACAAGTGTTAGACGTGTGCATCCTTTGGGATAATTCACTCACGGTATTGGTCTGGGTTGAAACCAGAGGTGGGTAGTAACAAGTTTACTCTGTTACATTTACTTGAGATACTTTTTGAAAAAATGTACTAAAGACAGTACAAACAAGAGTAGTTTTGAGTGAGGAAGTAACACTGCTCTTACTCAGTGACATTTGGCTTCACTAGACCAGTAAATTATTCAAATTTATTTTACCATTTATTCTACACATAAAGTGCATGACCACACACAGACTGTGGCGGCTTAGCGGCACAAACTCTTACCCCCCTACAGACGGAATAAAAAAATGAAAAATGTCCGAGGCTGCTGTCTTTAAGGATGAACACCCCAGGCCTCATACAAACCATGTTTCGCTCACACACAAAAGAACAGCTGTATAAAGCGTTGTAAGAATAATACTTTACTGTAGGGTTTGGTTTCAAAAGCTTTATGTTGTGAAAACGTGAGATTTGGAAATTTGTGTTTCTTGTGCTTTTATTTGTTATTTTGTGAAGATGTTTATTTATTTGTATTTATTTGTACTCGTGTTTTATTTGTAAATACCAGAATTTGCACAATATTTAATATTTCTGCCTTTAAAACGCATTACAACCATACAGTTACTCAGTACTACCAGATTTTTGACTCTTACTTGAGTAATTATTTGGATACTTTTTACTTCTAATTGAGTAAAATTTATTTGAAGTAACACAGCTTTTCTTTGAGTCCAATTTTAGGCCACTCTACCCACCTCTGGTTGAAAGATGTCTGATGAGGGGGTTTAATCTATTAAGGTTGCTAAAATTTTAAACATGGAAAGCACTTCTTTCTCCTTTTATTCAGATGAATGAGTGTCATTTCTTAATAACAAATAATGATGGAGTCCATTATGATCTTAAACAGTGAAAGCACCTTTTACAGTAACATTCAGATGAAACCTGTGTGGGCTGAGTTAGAGTGAGTCATAGTGCTTTTCAAAGAGAAGCAGTGCTGACCAGGAGTCTGACGTTTCTTTCTCTCAGCTTATGGTGGCCTTTAAATGGGCAGATATGGAGTGAGTAAGCAGAGTAATTTCAATCTAGGTTTAGTATTACAAGGTCTTTACTGACTTGATTCAAACAGTCAATGGTTCTGGTGTTATGTTAATAGAGAGAAAGGGTGAGAAAGAGAGAAAAACCTATGCGGGGTGCTAAATCATTCCATCACAGTCTGAAGAGTGTTTGATTTAGCCATGATGAATTGTAATGGGTTTGTCAGCGCTGTCAGCTTTGGGTTTCAGAGCCTTTGAAACAAGAGATCAATGCAGAGCTTGGCTTGCCACTGGATGTAAAGTGCCAAGGTCAGCCTGTGTGCAAAATGATTGTAAAAGGAGTCAAAAAATCTCCACAAGACACAAAAATATATAATTTTTAACACATGGAAAAAGGAGAATTCACACAGCAAGATGCAAGGTTTTAAACAATCATTTGGCTCTTAGAAGCACAAGCTTACATTATGTTCAGATGAGAGGAGTTGCAGATCTTAAAGCTGGCAGTATTCTTACCTTGACAACGAGGAGGCAAATATCCAAAAGCCCACAACATAGTTTCCTCTCTTTTTGTGCCAGAGACATTAATGTGACAAATATTAATGTGACCAGCCATATACTAATGTCTGCAGGTTAAACTCAGGCCTGGGAACTGTGTATAAAAAAATGCAAAACATAAAACTTGTTCATTTGTCCACAACTGAGGAAAACTGTTTTGTTTTGTTGTTGGCCTGTCACACAGGGTTGGTACGGGGTGACAGCTGTTCAGGAATCCCTGCTAACACAACGGAAAGGCTTTACTGCACTTTCTCTGAAATAGAGAGATTAATAAATGTCCCTCTTGCTGCTTAAGGATAAAAAAACAGCACACACAACACTAGCAGTGTGCACGGGAGTGCTCGTGCTTCGCATCATCCATACAATATGCTGTACGTTATCTCCACACAGCCACCTGTTTATATGAAGGGAGTCAACAAACATCATCAGAATTCCAATAAGGCTCACCCTCCGAGTACACGCACTTCATCAACATGGAGCCAGCGCTGTTCACTGTAATCTAAATCCCACATTTGAAAGCTGTAAGAGAGACAGGAGGATGGTGGCAGACAGGAGGCAGATTAAAAGTGGCAGTTTGCAGTCTTGGGGGCCATGTGCAGAGTGGGGTTAAGATAATGGCTCTTTAATATTAGGAAGGATTGAGCGCAGGGTTAATTAGCACACAACACGCTTGTCATTAAGGTGACAAGTAAACCAGGAATTCCAAGGTGTTGAAAACCCACCAAGAGGCTTTTGGGATTCAACTGCACACTCTTGTATACGTATGAAGTCTACCCAAACTTATTTTTTTCCTGAAAGACCTTTTTGCAGCTGATGAAACAAGGCAATAACCTGTTGGAATTGTTTCTATTCGCCTCGTGCAGCCCCTATTTTCAACGAGGAAATAGAACTTTTAAACTGGAAACGTGTTGAGAATTAAAGCTGCTAATCCATAGGATTAATACAATTGAGTTTGCAGGATTTTGGTAATGCCCTGTTTCCTAAGCTTTGCCCATTAGGCACCTGCTGCTGTCACACTCCAATGGATTCACAGGAAATTGCCTGGTTTTAGGAGGCCAGGGGTATGTCAGGGCATTTGAACTTAAACACACAAAACCACTTGACAAATGAACACAGGAACATGCACTTACCACACAACACAAGACTTCACTATGCCTATCCTTTGCCTTCATGAGCCCAATTACTGTCTTCCCCGTTTATGTGGTTGTGTATTTGCAGGCAGGTGCCTCAGCAGAGCCTGTCAGGCAGATTTCATGCGCTACAGGCTGTGCTTCCAACATATATAACATGTCTGCAGCAGAGAAGATGATTGGCTCATGGAGCAAGCTTTCACAAACAACAATAAAAAAGCCACTTGTGAGGAGATATTTGTCGACTGATTGTAATGCTCATCTTTTTTCACAATATAAGCAACTGACATGATTTTACTGTTTTACTGTAGCTCATGTCCCATTCACAAGACAGTACCGCTGTTGTATTAAGAATGGTTTCCTATTATATATCATGCACTTGTAATAATCTTGTCTTAATATTAATTCCCTTGATCTTCTATAAAAACATGTATTATGCGGTTTAACTATACACTATCTTACAACGCATTCTTTTTTAATATTACACATTATTTTTCAGAAGGTATTAGGCTTTTGTGTACTATAGAATACATTATGCTTATACAGTAAACATGCTTTCATCTAATATAGGGCAGGCTGCCAAATGAACCTGACAGCCAGCGAAGAGGGGGAGGTTTATTAGGGACATAATTACAGTAATAACTTTCATTCAGAACAGTGCCACACAGGGATATTACTGTTGATTTGGCAAACACATATGTAATATGTTTCACTATTCTTATGTTTATGAAGTAAATGTAAATGCCACTTTACATTTCCTTGGCTCTTGGCACTTTCTAATAAGCACACATACAACCACCTAAATGTTTTTAACTATTTTATTTTGGGGGATTTTTTTTTTATCTTAATGGTCAAAGGAATGTCTACTAAAAGATGAAACAAACAATCATCATATTCCCTGATTTTTTATATTTACTTAATTATTGTCAATGTTGATTATTGCCCAAGAAGAATCCCAATAGAACATACCCTTTTTTTAATAAAAGAATATGCAAGAGATGGTAGCCATTTTGAAAAGTACAAACAAGTTTCAAAGGTTAGATACACAAATGCTGAACACAACACAAAACAAACTGTTCATGGCTCCATCAATTTAGACAATATCGCCAACACCACTGGCAGAAATGGAGCCCCAAATCTTTTTAAAAATTGTCTTTGCCTTCCTATGGCCTCTGGTTTTGGCATTGACTTCATTGTCTTTAACTGAATCCCACATCTAGAGTTGAAAAATGAGTCCAGATGTCTTTGTTCTTCTAGAAGTGATTATTTTATATCGTAATATAAATTATAATATGTAAATACTGTCACTAATTTAATTCCATATGCTGAAATGCAAACAATACAAAACCTAACCCTATCTTCAGTAAAAAAAAAAAGAATGGGCCAATACCAGCGCAAGTTTGCCTGTAATTAAACAAATTGACAAATCCTTTTATTAATGATTAGGATCACGGATTAAACATTTGTAATACGTAAGTGGAATTGACCCATCTTTTCTTCCCTCAGTGCGGTCTGGAAGGTGGTATAGGAAACCTGAGAGGAAGCAGAAGTCACCCAGACTGTTGGGTCGAGCAAGAACTCGCACCCTGCAGCAAAACAAAACAAAACATTACTAATCTGATCAGAGTAGGTCAGGTCAAATATACTGTATGTGCACACTCAAAGGCACACTTACAGACAAAGGCCCTCTTACAAGGACTCATTCACACTCAAGTACATACGCATGTACGTGTCTTAGTCATAATTTCGGTTAAAGGTGCATGGGCTGCTCATGGCACTGGTGAAAAAAACACATTTAGACTGAGCTGAGAGGGGGGAAGGCGTTTTCAATGGATAATTTTGAAACATCTGTGGCCACATTCAGTATCTCCCTCCCTCTAATTACTCCCTCTCCTCTCTCCATCCTGTCTTTTCCATCACCAAATCTGCTTTCAATTGCTTCACCACCCCTCCTTCTTCTCCTCTTTTTTGCTTCTTTTCATTCAGTGCACCAAAATGCCCGGATTTCTCTGATTTGGCTCTAATTTAACTTTCCCGAAACACACACATACACACACACACACACACACACACACACACACACACACACACACACACACACACACACACACACACACACACACACACACACACACACACACACACACACACAGACAAAAACAACATAGCAGAATGACACACATGGTTTGATGTAAGGTTGGTTTCTAATGCCATCGTCATGGTAACACACCCTCGCTCCTTGCTCGCACAAACGAAGAGTACACATCGCAGGAATTTGTGTGGATTCTTATGTAACCCCACACAAAGAGACAGACAGACAGACAGACAGAGAGAGAGATGGAGTGAGTCAGTGCTAGACCCCATAGTGCGAGCATCTGTCATCAATATTATACCTTTGACTGCAACAAGAACGGCATGTACAACTGTGTGACATGAGGCTCATTATAAACGTACACCCACTGCACATCACAAGCTTCTACAGGACACTTCAAAACAAAGCCAGAGGTGGAAATAACTATTTAACTAGTTATGGCAACACCACTGGCTAATGTATAAGCATACTAATGATGACTTTTGCTTCCCAAGGGCTCTGTTCATGAAGATGGTGGTGCTTAAGTGGGGGAAAGAGAAAAAGACAACAGAGGCATATACATATGTGGATATAATGAAGTGTCTGGTGATTTCTGGTGGCTTCACGTGCATGGGAGGAGAGCAGGAAGGAAACAAGAGCAGGCATAACAGATTGTAAGCAGCGTATTGGTTTAAGTGTCAAGGAATGAGCAAAGTGCATGTGTGAACGCGCATGAGTACATGACATCCTGGAGCAGACTGTTGGTCAGAGCAAGGCAGCGCCGTCAGGAAGGGCACTGCCCCTCTTTCCCTTGAACATAATTGTTTACCTTCACAGAGAGCGAAGCATCTCATCTGTTGTTTTGAGCCGGCCTCGATGCTGCGATGATACATTTGTAAGTGGGGTTGGCGGATGCACTGGCCTCGCTGTTTCTTGTGCTCACATACTGTCAATATGATTAAAAGAAGAATCAAAATACTGGCATATTTGTGAATACAAAATTTGACCCATGTTTTAATAATAAAGTTGGTAAATCCCAAAGGGCAGAGGTCATTAGCACCATATTGCGTCTTTTCCCACACATACTGTGTAATTGACTGTCCCCAAATGCCATTTTGAATTTCTTTGTTATAAATACATTTAAAAAATAGCCACTTGGGCACATTTCTTCAGTCCAAGGTTGTAAAAAGCTTGTTGGATGAGAAAAGGTTTTTCAAGCACAAAGCAACTGGAGTCATTTCAGATACCATTACCTGAATGACTAAGACCGAACATTGAGGTGATCATTAAAGGTGTCCTATGCAACCTTTTGTAACAACGTAATAATGCCCAAGTAATCTAATGTAATACTAGTGGGCTCTGTGTTGAATAAGATGTCTTAATAATCAATGTTAGTTTTTCTGGTTGGGTTATTGTTTCAGCTCTGGGTGATTTGCACCTCGACACACCAGCCTCACATGGGACGCATGTAAAAGAGTCATCAAACTCGCATGAATGAAGGTGCGAATTGTTGTGAAACCATCTGGGTAAACGTATCAGAATAAAAGTATTTTCCCAAAGCCCCAGAGATTTCGTGCTTTAGTCATATCAGAGAGCGTCATCATGTGAGAGTAAATGCAGACAACATTAATGACTCAGGAGAAAATCCTAGTTAAAGATTTAAGTTTTTCTCTTACAGAGCATGGTCCTGATTTAATCAACCAGCTGCTGTTTGCCAGTGTTTTTTTTTTCCATCTGGAGCCAAATGTTTATTTTCTTACTTTGGTGTTAAAGCAAACATTTACTGTTGACTTCTTTCAAAGCATTGTGGATATATATTTTGACAAGCCCCACTCTACCTGCTCTCACCTGGCTCTCTTTTTAGTCACCTCAGGAGAACTGGATGACTTTGAAATAAATAACTTTTGTTGAGGTTGAATACTAACAAATACAAACATGAGCTGTAAAGTAAGAATGCTTTCAAAAATGTAAAATCCATGTTGAGGTACACCTGCACACAGTTTTAAAGGAACTCGGTAGACTTCTCAAATCCTTCTGTCTTTTTATATCGATCCCAGTTGGCTACAGTGATATGTCGATGTGAAATCAATCTCTTGCTGATAGGTTTGAGGTTTGATTATTCTTGCTGTAATTGTCATTTATTTTTTGTACACACATCTGTTGACATTGTGACTAATATTTCTATTGACCGCCTGCTACTGTCATTGATTCATGAGACTTTCAAATGCCAAATATAATGCAATCTTCATCCATCCATTCATCTTCTACCGCTTCAATCTTCATCTTCAGCTTTGACAAGATCAACTGGGGCCATCACCTTGGCTCCTTTTCAAACCAGCGGATGATGTCATACCTTTTGCTTTGTAGTATCAGTGTCAGTTTAGGAGTGAATGAATCAAAGGTGACCCCTGCTTTGCTAAAATAAAGAGAAATACAGACAGATCGATAGAGAGATGGAGAAAATCAAGAAGGAAAGAGCAGGGAAAGTGGAAAAAAAAAACTGCGCTTCTGTTTACTTGTGTGGGGGCATGTGCATCTGTGTGGTCACGGAGTGGTCAAGCCGTCATTCAAGCTTTAGAGGTTTATCTTTGGAAGCAAGGGCACCTGGCTTAGCTGGCTCTGCTGTAGAGATGGTACATGTCTGTGTGCACACTCGCTGATGATGTGACAGCAGGTATCCACTAGGGGGAAGAGGTATGGTTCTGTGTCATACAGAGCGTTGCATAAAACAGTCACAGCATTAATCTTTCCTTTTTATGTTTGAGCCTGTTCGGTTCTCCTCCAAACATTGGCACACTGGGGGCTGTAAGGTTAGACAGAACAGAGCAGGCATATTTATCTTGTCTGAGTCAATGCACCACACGATGACTCTCTGAGAGGCTTAAAATTACATGTGAAGAGAAAATATTTCGGATGAGTGCTTTTCCCAATGGCCAGCCATGTCTTCTTCACTTTTACGCTGACAAACACAAACCTATAGACAAGAGAGTGCTCTTAGCTAAGCACACATTGATGTAAAACACACTTGTAAAGCAGTCCATATGTTTGCATCTGGCTGGATAAATCATTCTGACAGCTGAACACAGATTATAGGTCCCAACACTCACACCACAAACGCAAAGATGGCAGAAATCTCCTGGAGGGGTAAGATGAGGAGGTAGCACTGGCACAAGGAACAGCTCCTCAAGCTACAGCAAACATTTTAAGATGATAAATTGGTTTTATGTCAAGCATTACTCAAATCTTGGCTCAGAATAAAATACAGACAAATCTTTTTAAACCCCCACTATATGATTCATATGGTTTTGTCAAATGTTTTTAGAAGCACTTCCAGGTCATGAAGCAGCAACCAAACTTTTACCAAACACTGCCGCATGCATAGTAGTATGTACTGTATAATGTATTAGTAAATGTATTTTGTTCTTTCACCACTGTTTATTGCACCAGAATACAGCTACACATACAGTCTCATGCTCTCCTACATGGAACATTTACGTTCTTCTTTGTTCTGTGGTATTAATGTGGTATTAATTTCTGACTCCAAACCCATAATTTCTTTGCTGTTAGTGGCCACATGTGACTTTTAGCACTGTAGTAAATAAAACACTAATGAGCTTACTTCATCAAAACAGCTGCCACTATAGAGAAGTTTGTCATTTTTTCTGAAATTCTGTGAGCAGTATTGTAACATCCATTACTTTTCTGAAAGTCTTAAATAATTGTGGCAACCCTGTGTCATTAATCACATACAGTTTCCACAAGTTTTTAATCACCACCTAATGCTATGCATTACATTCATTGATTTACATTTTCAGTGCTACACTGCATTTGTCACTAACAATTCATGAGTGTCTTGATTTTTAGTTTAATCTCCTGAGACAACATTATGCATGTTTTGTCACTCGGTTCACAAAGTGTGTTGTTGTTACAGTTAACCACACTCTAATGGTTCCTGTTACAAGAGAAATAAGAGACAGTGACACCTGAAATCACCCCAGTGCTGAATATGTGCTACGAGCAATACACAGGAGGGAAGCAGTGATGAGGCTGCTGTAAGGCACACGGCTAAGGCCAAGGGCTGGCTATGAGACATCTCTCATTTGACAAGGGTAATTTTCCTCTTGATGCTAGAACAGTGGGCACTTTAGAGGATGAATGAGCATATGATGTAGTTCTTTACAAGATGCAGTGTGTTAGTGGACACACATGTGCTTGTCTGAAATGGTTTGGTTCAGGCATGACCCCTCACTTTACCTCCATTACTGAACAATTTACCAGTAAGTATTGTTACACAGTAGTATAGCAGCATTTTACAGCAAAACCAGTCACACCTATGAAGGACAATGGGAGCCAGGGACCATCACTGAGTAAAGGGCACATTGAACTCTCTCATGAATGTATTTGTGTATGTTGAAGATTTATTGGTTGTAGGAATATAAATAGTAAATCATCCTGTCACAAATAGTATGTCAGCCTGTTGATATGGGTGGGATTATTTCCAAAGGAGGTTACAGTGCTCTTGGGAACAGCAAGAAGCTGACCTTCTCACAGCAGGGCAAAGACCAACAAAGCCTGCCAACATGTGTACACTGACAAGCTGTCGGCATGACCCGTTTAAATTTCGATGGGGAGCAGTTTTATTTTCAAGGCATGATGACGTAGCTAGTAATACTGTGTAATACTGTTGTTTAGTCTAAAGATAAAGTGGTGTATGCCTTTTCTTGTTAAGTCAGATGAGTAAAGACGTGGGGGCAATTACCAGCACAAAGAATAGCATGCTTTCAAAATGTCATAGTTGTTATGCAAAAACTACTACTGTAACATACAAAACATACTTTAATGCCAGCAGCAGTGAAGTGGCCACATTTACAAAACACCTTCTGTACATCACTGTTTAACTATGGATTAGGTTAAATCAAATCAATTGAAACTAGGAAAAAATAAAAAAAAAGCTGAAAGCAAAGCACACCTGAAAAAGCCTGAGTGGGACTTTTCAGACAGAGGCTGTAATCAAAAGATGGT
Source organism: Perccottus glenii (assembly GCA_024416835.2). NCBI lineage: Eukaryota > Metazoa > Chordata > Actinopteri > Gobiiformes > Odontobutidae > Perccottus > Perccottus glenii. Next base: position 24,417,983 of record CM044554.2, read on the forward strand.
GAACCCTGCTGCTGCTAGACTCTGGATTTTAAAGTGTTTCGGTCAAAGTCCTTTTTTTCTTCTATGGCAAGAGGAATAAGCTTCAACACCAATGCAACAATCTGCATTATCTTCCTTTTACCCAGAAATCACAGTGATATTTTTCTTAAAATGAACATACCATCTGCATTTCATACCGTCTTATGCCAAGTAGAGAGACATTAATACAGATTAATGATAAGAGATACAATTCTTGAACTGTTAAGTTAGACAGTATGCGATGTATCTTTGAATAATTTATACTTGACATGTTTTTAGTAGACCTTTCCTTTGACAATTCAAGATTCTTGGCAATCTTTCTTAGAGAAAATTTGATTTGCACTGTGTTTTTTCACAGAAACAACAGGTATCCCTTTCCAGGGAGGAAATAGTTTTGTTGTGGAAGGAATATTTAAAAGGTAATCTAGCATCTGCTGCAAACAAAAACGAGACGAATAGGTGAAATATTGAAACAAGCAAAGCTACATTTTCAGAACAACGACTCATTTCCAAAATCATTTTCTTACAAAGACAGCCGCCCATATTTGTATTAGGTCCATTTTAATCTCCCATCTGCTCTCGTGTCTCCTTCCCCCTCACTTCCCCAGACCTCTTCAGCCAAGCCCCTTCCCTCTTGGACCAGGCCTCTTAACATTTGCTGGTGGCATAAATGCAGTAAGTTTGGCAAGAGAAAATATGTAATTATGTAACATGAATGAGTAATACTCCCTTACTTGTTGTAATATCAGTGTTTAATTACAAGAACTGTATCAACCAAGTCCCTATAGCTTTCAAATGGCTGTTCAAACAGATATGGGAGCAATGACACAAATTACGGACAAAACACAAGATTAGTCGACAGCATGAAAACAATGCACCAATAGTACATAAAATGAGACAATAATTCCCATCACTGACGGTGTGATAATGTGAGATAGACTTGTTGCCACAGTTATTTTGGCAAAATGTATATTTGCAGCCAAGACAGGGGCCCATCTGTTCAAGCAGTCGAGATGTAAAAGCTGGACTAAAACCAGCTTTTAACATTCGTTTTGCAACTACAGAGAAATAAGAGTTCTGTGTGACAAGTGCATCAGCGTCATATAATCGGTCCGAATGTCACAGAACAACTTCTAAGGCTGCCACAAAAAGAGCAGCCTTTGCGAGGAGACAAGAATTAAAACAGATGATCTAGTGCCCTTTGTAAAGCAATGAGAGCTTTGTGATATGCTTTTTCCAACCTAGTCCCCCAAATAAAACGTACATCCATCCATCCATCCCTCTTCGACTGCTTATCCGCTACTTAAACGTATATAATAAACAATTCTATAGTCCCACAATACATTGATTATGTACATTATTTGGGAAAAATATGTTGATTATGTGAATATTATTATAAAGTGCCTTTGAGACTTCCAAATTTTCCCCCAAAAAGTTATTATTTATTGTATTAAATAGACCATGGATGTTGGTCAAGGTCCAGACCTTTTTGTTTTTTCAACAGATAATATACAAGAAAATTACAAAACCCTCAAGTCCAAGTAGAATAAATACATTTCTACTGCATAGGAATAATATATTATAAAGGACACATTTTCATAGAGATATTTTATCTCTTTCTTAACAATATTTCTTAGATTATGAAAAAAGGTTGTTGATGATGACAAAATAACTGCAAAATAGTTGTTTCTCTTAAAAATATGCATAAAATCTGACTGCAAATATGACTGCAAATGATTTATCATTTTGTATTTTTTGTATTCAATAAACGGGAACGCCCAAACATACTTCTCGGTCTGGACATTGGTTCTGTTTAAGTGCGTTACACCTAGATCCTCCGCACCCAGAAGCAACTACAGTGGTAGGACTGGATAGTCACTACAGTATGGATGTCTGATCTGATAACCTTTAAATGTATCTGCACCTTTATTCTATTGACAAAATACACTAACAAGTTCAAGAGTGCCCAGGCACCAGTCATGTGAACAAGGCATCACAGACTGTATGAGTGTCCAGTGGCCATGCAGTAGTTAAAGCCCATCACAGGTGTTGATTACAGTTGTTAAAGTCACAAGAACAGGTGATGTTTAGGGTTTAACAATAAAGTGCATTTACAAAAATATTGGGATATTAAAATCTGTAATGTGTTATTACAGAATGAGGTTTATAAAAGTGAGTTCACTGTGAGAGCGGAGCAGTGGCTACATCAGGATTTAACAAGTCTGCTTCAGAACAAGCTCAGTAAGTTACTTGTGTGTCAACTTTGTCCAACAGATTTTGTGCAATACGTGTTTTGTGAATAATATTTTCTCACAAAGCAATGTTAAATAATTTCTAAATCCAAATACTTCAGTCATTCTTTATAACCTGGCAGTGAAGAAGGTATTTTTGTGTCGTTTTGTTGTAATATTTTCATTCTCAAACAGATGAAGACATTTTACCTTTAGTTTTCTCTTTCCATTTTAAGCTCCATTCTTTGGTGTAATTTTCACAGGATCATAGTCTGTGAGTCCTCAGGGATGATGGGGGCCAGACTCCACTTTATCTGCACTAAGTACACACAAAGACAAGCAAGTTACTCAATTACAACTACAGTAACTAGAGACATTTAAGCAGGTAAACATTTTGTAAAAAAAAGAATCAATAAGTATAACTGTATTCATACAGAGGTCGGTTAAAGGTCGGTTTCTATGTGGTTGTTTTGTTGTACCTTTGCCATAAAGTCCGACTGAATCTCCAGTGGGTCTTCAGCTTTATACGGGCTGTTGGGAGAGAAGGACTGCTAGTGATGATGAATGGCTGCAGAAGTTGGTCTGCTGGATCTGCATGGAATCAAATACAGAAAAACTAAATTCATTCTGCTTTGTAAGTAAAGCTATGCTCACTAGAAATCAATCTGTAATAACTATGGAGTGGTTGTGTCAGATATAAAACCATTATTTTTCGTTCTTGTGACAGAAACACTGTCCCAAAAAGGAACCATGTGAGGTTACAAATGATAATGTCACATATATTATTTTATTTGGCAAAGGCAAAACACTTGTTTGAGTATTATTATGATTAATTAATGAAACCATGCTGCATCCATTATTAATGAACTAAGTTTTAAATGACGTCTGACTCCCATCTGCTCCCTTATCTCCTTTCCCCTCATTTCCCCAGACCTCTTCAACCAAGCCCCTTTCCTCTTGGCCCATTACATTTCATCATCTCGCCTATCCCTTCTGTCATAAGTGGCCATCGGCCTTTAACAAGACGCAGGAGGCCAGTGAACCAAGCATGGTTAAACGCTCTCTGCCCCGCGCTTTCCCTTTCTTGAGCGTCGTGGTGATGGACTCTCGTGTCTGGAAGCTTTATTTCCCCTGTGGGCACTCTAGCATATTGTGGGTCATTTGTAGTGCTTAGATGGCTGAGCTTGCGAACAGATCTGTGCCTAAGTCTGCCACAGTGTGCCTTAGTCTCTGCCTCAATCTCGAAGCCCACAGCCAACACAGAGAGGAAGCTATCTCATGAGGTGAGGTGTGTTTCTAGCACAGAAAACAAAGCTTTGGGGCGATAGGCTGTGGTTATTAGTGAAACACATGCAGTTCATTGCCCTAAAATATCAGGTCCACTGTATCATGTGAAATGTATATGTCACATTTATTCAGGCCTCTTAACATGTAAGTTGTGCATAAAAATTCATACCAAAAAGGTTATGGCAAGAGAAAATATGTAATTATATTAAATGAATACATATGACTTGTTGTAATATCAGTGTTTAATTACAAGAACTGTATCAACCAAGTCCCTAGTAGCTTTCAAATGGCTGTTCAAACAGATAAAGGAGCAATGACACAAATTATGGACAAAACACAAGATTTGTCCACAGCATGAAAACAATGCACCAATAAAACATAAAATGAGACAATAATTCTCTTCACTGACGGTGTGATAATGTGAGATAGACTGGTTGCCACAGTTATTTTGTCAAAATGTATATTTGCAGCCAAGACAGGAGCCCATCTGTTCAAGCAGTCGAGATGTAAAAGCTGGACTAAAACCAGCTTTTGACATTCGTTTTGCAACTACAGAGAAATAAGAGTTCTGTGTGACAAGTGCGTCAGCGTCATATAATTGGTCCGAATGTCACAGAACAACTTCTAAGGCTGCCACAAAAGGAGCAGCCTTTGCGAGGAGACGAGAATTAAAACAGATGATCTAGTGCCCTTTGTAAAGCAATGAGAGCTTTGTGATATGCTTTTTCCAACCTAGTCCCCCAAATAAAACATCCATCCATCCATCCTCCTACAGAGAAATAAGCCAGAGTTTTGTGTGACAAGTGCGTCAGCGTCATATAGTAATTGGCCCGGATGTAACAGAACAACTTCTAAGGCTGTCTCAAAAGGACACACTGAGAGACGAGAATCAAGACAGATCTAGTGTGCTTTGTAAAGCAATGAGAGCTTTGTGATATGCTTTTTCATGTGACACAATTGTTTAGTGTGGGCAAATGATATCTCTGTGGCACTGCTGTTTTTTTCTAGATGAAAGAAGTAAGCCCAGGAAGACAGTCCTCTCAGGATGTGTCAGGTAGTATCAGCCTCATTAAAGGCATTGAGTTGGATCAGTTCATTACTGTCACATGGGGTTCCTTTTTTCCTTTTTTTCTCCCAGAAGATATAACCCGTTGTTCTTCACAAGGCATAATATAACAAAACATGTTCAAGGGCCTTTTTTGTGATGCTCTACACAAACCCAGCATCAATGAGCAGTCCAGGAGCTATACAACACAGTTTGAACTGATAGCATTTGGGCTTTTGATGGTTATGTTTAGACAAGACATATGTTGATAGTTAGAAGGATAGGCCATTGAAATTTGTGTTATAGCTACAGTATATAAACATTTCTGCAAGCCTGATAAAAAGCTGACTTGACTAAGCTAGTACTAATGCAAAACATCTGATCTTTCCCTATACTTAAGGCTTCTCCGAAACATACATTTTCTATGTAAATATAGTCCTTATACAACTAAAGCTACCTGCTAGTACTTACTACTTACTATTCATTTCTTGATTTTTTTAACTTGACGTCACTTCCTGGAGACGGTGTGGGGCAAAAGATGATGGACAGGCAGTATTTCTACTGAAGAAGCTGGCTGCTAGTGTTGAGATGCAAATGTTTTGCATGATTTAGTTATTCCAACCAATCAAACTGAGAAACCAAAGAGTTTATTTTGAGTTTCCATGGTAGTTGTCCACAGAGGTGAAAAATGTTCAAAGCTGTTTTTGTAGTACCCACTTTGTCAAAGGTAACTTATCTTTCTATGAAACTCACCTAGGCAAAGGCATCCTGTAACAATTGCTAACCATTTGTTTAGTATGTACGAGTACAAGTTAATTGCTAATATGCTGCTTTAAAAGCTGGCTCATCCTTTACCTTTATTTCTGTGGAGGTTCTCAGTCATCCAGGACATATTCAAGAAAAGTAATTTGGACATAGGTCTGATGGTAAGGAGAGATGTCCTATCCAAGATCCTATATCCAAGAGACATTTTCAGCTCAGAAGTTTAAACTGATAAGACAGCCTGTCCTCCTCATTATGCGCCCCAGATCTGCTTCCACACTGATTCAGCCAAAAAACCCTAATGGAGGATAATGAGGCACACAGTTGCCCTGCTGCCTACCAGACATTGAGCACAGGATTTTGACCACAAAGCCACAGTGCCACCATCTCTACAAAACATAAAACAGATGACTAAACAGCAAAGAAGAGACACGTGATTCAAGAAGTACCAAAGTGAATCACATTGCACTCTTGAGCAATGGTGTATGAATGTGTGACTGTGTTTGTTGGTGTTCGGAGGTCAAACACAGTCACAGTCACGGCCCTAGAGCAGCTGTGGCTACAGATGTAACTTACCACCACCAGTGTGTGACTGTGGAGTGAATAAACAATGGAATTAAGCGCTTTGAGTCCCCCGGGGAAAAAAGCACCAAATACTGTAAATCTAATCCGTTGTTGTTGTTGTTGTTGTTATTATTATTATCTTGTTCAGATCAAGTTTCTTTAACATTAGGTTTCGATTGTGTCATCTAATCTGAAAGAGTGAGTTTGACAAGTGATCAATGATAAACATTTGCTAAAATATTGAAATCTTTAATCTAGACGTAAAGTGGCAAGTTATTCAGTGAGGAACAGCAAATAGATGCAGGAGCAGCAGTGAGTCCAAAAACAAAATGTTATAAAAGAAAATCCTGGAAGGTTAGCATTAACTCTGAAATAGGCACTGTACAGTGACCTTATTGACAGGCTTTTTAGAACAGGTGGAAATTAAAATGAATTTTACTATAAATCAAACTCAGTACCAGATATGTGTTTAATGTAAATTACAGCATAAGGGGTGATGATAATTGGATGTTACCCCACATCATGTTATTTTTTTTTCCTGATAGTTTTGCTCATGCTTTTGTTTTGAGGCACATGAATTTTATATTTTTGCTCCCAACACAGAGAGTCAGCCTCCCTATCAGTCAAGTCTTTCTCTATGCGTTGCATCAGTTCTGGTTTGAATAGGAGATAATTAGAAGCTGCAAGCTTTTTATGTCGCAGAGCACTATAGAGACCCAACAAGTGGCAGCGTACATTTCTCAACTCATTTCCCCACTGCTGCCATAGGCTCGGAGCTGTACGTGATTTTGTGAGTGTTGCGACGTGAAGAGGTTATTTGTGGCAGACAACTGTGGGGCCTTTGTTTCGCTCGTTTCCTTGCTTCTGACAGAGGGAGGAAAGAACTCCAGCTCGGTGCACTTGCTTTGATCAAACACTGGAAAAGCTTGGTACAGATAGCAGGAGGGGAAGAGGGGGAGACAGGTGGAGAGACAGAAAAGTGAAAGGAAGCTAGAGTGCAGAGGTGGAGCAGAGTGACAGGTCTGCAGTGGAGCAGAAGGAATAGGGGAAAAGTGTAAGCAGTCACAATGAAAAACACAGAGTTGGAAAAATACACTTGATGGTATGAGTGTAAAACTTACAAAGCATGTATTTTAATATATTTACTAACTAAAACTGTTTTGTTTCTATGGCATTTACACGCATTCAGATTTCAATTATGATTTTTGATTTCTATGAATATTTGGACTGTCACCCCTCAGCTGTGGTTCCAAAAATTAATTCACTAATTCAAAGGTGGAGCTAAACACTGCAGTCTGTTGATTGATAATAGATAGAATATGACGCTTTTATGCAGACACGAGTATAACGTCTTTGCAGGTGCGACACTCTGCTATAGTTCTTGGTGTAAATTCGAGGTTACACTCCTGCTTCTGTCTATATTTTATTAAATACAAGCAGACTCTTAAATGTATGAAACTTGGGCAGTTCTCACTTTAAAGTTTAGAAAGCTGGGAATTAAGTGGAAGGAGTTTGGTCCTACACACAAAGATTTACTCGCTACTTTTATGTTATCAATGGCATTTTAAAAGTGAAAATGTAAGCCTCTCGTGGGGTTACCCAAACTGTGCCATACAGACCTGAATCAAATCTCAGTGGAAACATGGCTCAACACACTGGAAATAACAGATCTGATTCCCCAGGAGCTAAGGAAGAGGCAGAGTGGGCGAGGCAGTGTCTGGGGAAGAAATTTCAGAAGCGTGTTGGTTTTGCAGACCATTATTTACAGAGGCAGAGCTATGATTGCTCACCGCAGTTGCTATTATTTTCCTTGGACTGCTTCGACCTGATGGGGCAAATAGAAGCAAAGCCAAATTACTTCTGACTGCAGTTGGTCCCAGTAGACAATACACAGCTATTTATTTGACATTGTATTTATTGTAACTTTTTACATTCCCAGAGTAAACTATATTTGATTTCTAGCTTGTTGTGGACTTTTTTGCAAACTTTATCTTAACAAAATTACATCTAAAGAGGATTTTAGCACGCACAGTAACACATAATCAGGTGAACATTTGGGGATAAAGAAGATAAGGGAAGAATTATGGAGCCTGCACTGTCAGCATCATCCTTCTCTGCTGCCATCTGTGCAAGTCTTGTTTTCACTGCTGAGTCTCCTGCTTGCATTTTGCAGTTTGAAAACACATTGGACTCTACATACCGTGATAGGTGGCTTACCTTTTGAAACCCCTGCTCCTTTCATCTTATCACAACACCTCTATCTTAACAAAATGGAGGAATTGGTTTATGCACATCTCCATATATTATAAAATAATTTTCAGAGACCTAACTTTTTTTTTTTTAGTAAGATGAAGTGTAGATAATTTATTGATTTGAGTCATTCTTTAAAACATAACTTTTGGCAAAAATACAAATAATTTTGGGTTATATAAGGTTAATGTACATTTTAATAACTGTAACCTACACTATTTATTTTATTGTTTATGATGCTGGAATAAACTGCCAGAGGGCAATTTTCCTTTTAAACTTTTCCCATATTGAGGTAATGTAACAGTGCTGTCCCTTCCCTCAACACGTTTTCTGGGTTTAAACAAATCTATTCTATTAAACTGAGTTGTATTGGCTTTGCTTTTTTCATTAGCAGTGCTGCTTTAGGGTTTGTTTTTTTATTACAGGATGGTAATACTGTAAGCCCTTGCAAAACTTTATTTTTTCTGGCAACAAAGAAGTTAACATACTGTTGCATTAAATTATTATTGCTCTTAAACATAAAGCATAAGAGTTTAACACCATGTCAAACTGCACTCACTTTATTCTTAAAATGAAATGCCAACTGCTTTCATAGATATCTCTGAAATAAACGTCTTCTGCAATCACGACCATCTTCTCCTGAGGCTGAGAAAAGGATGTAACAGCATGTAACTCTAACCAACTCACCTGTCAGCCATGGGTCTGGTTTTTGCCCAGAGGCTCCGGGCTCTGTGTCTGGATCTTTATGACTGTGGGGCTCTGGGAGATAAAGAGTTGCTGCAATCAGTTGGTTTTGTGTTAGAATGGTGTTGCGTGTCTCCAGCCCTTGCTGTCAGATAAGGCTATAACGTTGGTGGCTTGGATGGCTTCAGCAGCTCAGAATCAGAAAGGCAACACATCTTGTTACATAAGAAACAAGAACAGGAGACAGTTACGTTCACAGGTGTCAGTCAGGGTGTAATGTTTGGTGAGATTTTCAACGTTTAGCAAGCACATGTTGTTCTCTGTTTCACTTTGCTCCAATGCTCTTTCTGATTGTGGTGACATTTGTAACTTTAAAAGTAAGCCAGGACATAACCTGCTTCCCAGACATAACCTAAATCAATCCCACGTGACCCAATAAGTGCTAATAAGTTAAAAGTTACTATTGGAGAATATTTGAGTTGTCCTGTGGGAAAAGACGGCATTAGAAATTTTGGATGTCTTCAATACGGGATCCGGAGACAGGACACTCAACACAGTGGAGCACTGACTAACCAGTCTGTCATGCTTCTGGAGTACATAAAACTACAGTATATAGCCTTGTACAGTGTCAAGGATTGTGTTTGTTAGTGTCTAGACTAAACAGGTTACAGCCTTGGTGCTGAAGGAAGGCTTCTTCTGTCTCTCACAGGGTGTGCTGACCTAATAAATAGACAGACCCATTTAAAGGCTGAAGACATACAGTATAGTTAAGAAATCAACATTTCTCCAACACTAACCACACTTTTATTTTCTAGAAGGAGCTAAACACATTGTCTAAACATAATCTCATTGAGTCGGAAATCTCCATGTCCTCCTTGTGCTATTGTGGGTCCGCTCCAGGTGGACTTCCTCCCACCAGCCAAAGTCAAGGATGAACAGGGGAATTAGTGACTCTAAATTGTAATTGTGAATGTATGTGACTTTGAAAGGTTGTTTTCCGGCCTGTGTGTACTCTGCCCTAACCAGGTTTTGGCACCCCACAACCCATTACAGGAAGAGTGGAAGAAAATTAATGACTGACAATAATAACAAAGCCATATTAAAACTAGTGGATTTCAATAGAGCTTTGGAACCGACATCACATGCATTGTGGGTCACCGGCGCCATTTTCCAAGGCCACTAACCAAAACAAACGATAGCTGTGCTGCTGTTTATCTGCATTGTGGTCAAAGTAGAGCAAAAAAAGAAGGGCTATATCGAGACAGACTACTGCCGGATAAAAGGAGAAGCCAACTCAAAAAAAATGCTACCAAGAAACATAAAACACACAGGGTAGGGAAACATCTTAAAAGTCAGAATGAAGACAGTATTAAGAGAGCAAACAGTGCATAGAATGGAATTGCCAGTGGATTAACACTTAATGTGAAAGTCAAAGACAGGCATATCTTCTCTGATCTCTTGTTATTACTGACAAGTAGAAATCAGCCTGCTCCAGATCAGACATTGTTCAGCTCCAATTACGCCCACTGTGGCACCAGCTATGACACGGAGCACACATAACGGAATTTCTTGTAAAGTTTGTGTTGATTAAAGCAAGTCTTGTTTGGAGAAAAAGATATTGGTTTACATTGTCACCCAATCCTTATAATTATTATTAGAATGGGAGCCTTTTTCAGCAATGTTGATTACACTAATTATACTTAAATGGTTATGTGCTAAATTCAATGACCATGCATCTTTCAGTCTAAACAATGG